>OX123195.2:44254737-45463457 GCA_944739405.2 Euclidia mi
TTCCATAGTTTAGAACGTAAACTTGATGCATCACTTAAGTTACGCAGCGCCTATAATGACGTCATTCGTGACTACATAAATAAAGGTTTTTTGAGTGTAGTTGTAAACAACGAGGGCAACTCTCTTCCCTCATATTATATCCCGCATCACGGCGTAGTTCGCGAAGATAAAACCTCTACTAAACTTCGTGTGGTTTTAGATGCTAGTTGTAAGACTACATCGGGTCAGTCGATTAATGACATTTTTCATGCCGGCCCTAATCTACAGGCTGATTTATTTAACATCATAATAAAGTTTCGTCTTTTCCAAATCGCTCTGACAGCTGATTGCCGCCAAATGTTCCTCAATATCGGCGTTTGCGAATCTGACCGTAGATTTCAACGGATTTTTTATCGTTTTAACAATAAGGACCTTTATCAGTGTATCAGTTCAATCGTGTTTGTTTTGGACTCAAGTTTAGCCCATATCACGCGTTACGAGTTGTACGCCAGTTGATCGCTGATGAAGGCGATCACTTTCCCGCCGCAGCAGCTGTTGCTACTTCCGCTTTGTATATGGATGACATTGCCTGTAGTGTCATATCCGTTCCGCTAGCAATCTCGCTTTGTGAAGAGCTTATTCAGCTTTTCAAGCGAGGCCAGTTTGATCTTGTCAAATGGAGAAGCAACTCTAAGGAGGTTCTCGCACGCATACCTGATTCCCATAAAGCTTCTCCAGACATTGAGTTTGAGTAGTCTGTACTGCATAAAGTTCTCGGTTTACGCTGGGACAAATCCTGCGATAGTTTTCGGTTTGACGTCTCACCGCCAGATGATAAGTGCACCAAACGCACTATGCTGTCCACAGTGGCTCGACTATGGGACATAATGGGTTTTGTGGCTCCCACAATTTTGTACGCCAAGCTCTTGATCAAAGAACTTTGGCAATCAAAGTGTTAGTGGGATGAAACACCCCCTGACCATATTGTCGCCGCTTGGGGCCAGTTTTGTATTGAGCTTACCGCGCTCAATCAAATTACTATTCCGCGTCATCTTGGGTTGGTAGATGGATGTACCATCAACTTAATAGTTTTCGCTGATGCCAGCGAGCGTGCTTACGGCAGAGTCGTATATCTGCAAGTCCGCATTGGTTCTAACTACTCGGTGCAGTTAGTTTGTGCCAAGTTTAAGGTCTCGCCTATTAAAACCATTTCGGTTGCGAGACTGGAGTTGTGCGCGGCCCTTCTGCTGTCTCAGTTGCAAGGTTCAAGACACAGTTTTGCCCCACTACCCTATTAATAAAATATACGCACTTTCTAACTCCAAAGTAGTGCTCGCATGGATTCATTCTTCTCCTCACCGCTGGCAGACTTTTGTCGCCAACCGCGTTAGTAAATTGATTGAACTTGTTCCCGCTACTTGTTTCAATCACGTCGCGGGTATTGAAAACCCCGCTGATTGCCTGTCTCGTGGTGTTACTTCACTTAATCTTCTGCATCATCCATTGTGGCATCGTGGACCTTCTTGGATTTCCCATGATCCGTCAGAGTGGCCCATGTAACCCTTTGACCACAGTGCAGAAGATGAAGATGTACCCGAACGGAAGTCTACTTCTCATCCCGTGATCGCTGAGGTTGCGGAATCTCCAATCTATGCACTCGCACTACGCATGTCATCGTGGTCTTAGTTACTCCGCGCCATCGTTTATATCTGTAGGTTTCTTAGGCACCTACCTAATGGGACTTTTGTTTCAAGTACTGATCTTGAGTTTGCAGAATGTAAGTTACTACGAGCTGTACAGGCTGTTCATTTCAGTAACGACATTCAAAATTTGAAAAACAATGTACCTTGTTCTCCCGCTATTCTTAGGCTCAAGCCGTTTTTTGATGAGCACGGGATCATACGCGTTGGGGGTCGTCTGTCAAATTCGGATGAACCTTATAACTACAAGCATCCTTGCATTCAGCCGCGTCATGATCATGTTGTCGACCTTCTTGTTGATTTTAATCACAAGAAGCATCTCCATGCTGGTCCAGAGTTGCTTATGTCCTTACTTAGGCATAAATATTGGGTTTTAGCCGCTCGACGAATAATTCGTCACAGAATACATACATGTAACGTCTGTTTCAAATTTCGTCCGCGTCCGACTTTCCCTCCCATGGCAGATCTTCCTAGCCAACGCGTCAATCAAGTTGATAAAGCGTTTACACATACCGGTTGTGATTACGCGGGACCACTGCAGTATACGCCAGTGCGTGGTCGAGGTATTAAAAGCCGTAAAGCTTGGCTATGTATTTTTACATGCTTAACGACGCACGCTACGCATATTGAAGTTGCGACAGATTTAAGCACGGTGTCATTCCTTGCAGCCCTTAAACGATTTCTTTCACGACGCGGCCCTATAGTGTGTTTGTATACGGATAACGGCACTTGATTCGTGGGCGCAAGCTCTTATTTACGCGACCTTTATAAGTTTCTCAGGGAAGAATATCGTACTCGTCTGCAGGAAGAACTTTCCATAAATCATATTGACTGGAAGTTTATTCCGCCAGCATCACCACATTTCGGTGGATGTTGGGAAAGCATGGTCAAAGTAATTAAAACGCATCTCTTCAAAGTTATAGGTCAATAGATCCTCTCTTACGAAGAGCTTTTAACTGTCCTTGCACAAGTCGAGGCGCTGATCAACTCGCGTCCGCTCACGGCATTGAGTAGTGACCCTGCAGAACCATCCGCGTTAAGCTCTGCACATTTTCTGAACACAGTGCCATTATCATCATTTCCGGCTCCTGAAGCAGACTCTTCAAGCTTGCTCCACAGACATACTCTGCTGGATAAACTCGTGCAGTCGTTCTGGCGGCGCTGGCGTGCGGAATATCTCCACCAGCTTCAAGCTAGATCCAAGTGGAATAGTTCTGCATCCTCTATACAGGACGGTACGTTAGTCGTCATAATACATGATAATGCTCCGCCGCTTTCATGGCCGTTAGCCATCGTAGAGAAACTGCAAACTTCCAAAGACGGTACAACCCGCGTTGTTACCGTGAGAACCGCGAAGGGGAGCTACATGCGCCCTGTTGTACGTCTCTGTCCGCTTCCAACTCAGTAAGATCTAGCCTGAAGTTGGATATACTTCTTAGTTAAAGTATTTAGTTTGTAGTTTTCGTCATAATTGTTTCGCTAAAGTTAATTAAGATTAATTTTAATATCATATCGCTGTCTTAGCCTATTGTATTTTTTTAAAGGCAACCCTTTATGGCCGGGGGGATATGATAGCGCCATCTACCTTTCTATTGATAATTAATTACATCAACGCCAATCGTTCCTCGCTCGCTCGTCCAAAACGAGTGATCCTTCTTGTATTCCTTCCCTTTCCCAAAGGCACGCCTAGCGCTGATTGGTCGCCAAGTCCAACGACGCGCGAGACAGTCAAGGATCATCCGTGTCGCGCCGAACACTTGTACCTAATTACCGCCATATTTTACCGCTTCTATACTATAAACGCAACAAAACCGCCCGCGGGTGAGGTGAAGTGATTTGTGTAGTTCTGGGTTGGATCCAGACGAAGTGATCAGTGCATCTTCAGGATTCTCGAAGACGCCAGGACGAAGACACCAGGAGGCCGCCATTTTGTCAAGGTAAGGCGTGTCCTTATAATATCCTATACTCACTCACACTCCTCTTCCCCTATCCTTTCTAGGCGATCAGAACTCGCCCTCATACAGTCCACAATATTAATCCTTCTCCAAATCGCCTAGAACATTCGGTTTCGGTGTAACGCCGAACCAGTATTATTTTAAAAATAAATTTAATAAATGGAATGATAATAATGCATTGACAAGCTCAACAATAATTTTATTAATCTAACAAAATAATTTAACGACTCTTTTTCGCGTAAATTAAATAATTAGTGTACAAATATCTCACTTTTCGCCGACGTCTCGACCGGCTTACCAGCGTGTTACAAAGGGACTAGAAGTCAATAATAATATTAGTAAAAGTAGAACAAATAATTAAAAGGTACCATTCATTAGTCATAAATTATACATAAAATTTAAATGGCCTCATAGAATTTTGGTAATGTGCTAAACTACATTGCCGCGAAATGATTCTGACTTTGTTGACTTCAAATTAAACGCTCAAGATTTTATTGGGTTAATTATGGACTAAATGAGATTCTCGGCTTCCTATAATGATGGTCATTACCCTTATGCGCGTGCGACTCATAACTAAGATGAAAATTATTCTGCTAAAATATTATCTTTGTATTTTTTATCACCATTCGACAATATATTGTCCATGTACTCAGAAATAAGATTTTGGTTTAGCTTTTGTACTGACCGTAATATTCACTAGAGCGTAGCGTCCTAACAACAGTGCCTGCTCGCTTCACAATACATTTATTTAGACCTTGTGATATATCGCTATAACGGACCTTGTTAAAATAATTCTCGTACACTTGAAAATATTTTACACCAAAATTAGTTTTATGACAAGAATGTACATCTTGTATTCTTAGAAAAGATACATACATTTTGACTGAAATCTAGAATTTATGAAGTTAGGGTTGGTAGACTAAACTTGGGTGTGTAGACTCGTAATCTTGAGACCTGTACATGAGATCTGGGGCCCAATTCTCCTAAATAAATATAGTTTCGATATCATGTCAGTGTCATACGTACGTCACAAAAAGCGTATTCTTCTAAATTATCTGATAATTGAACGAAGTTGTAACGAGATCGTAATTGAAACAAGTGTCAATGCCCAATGGGCGGGACATAGCTGAACTGGATTATTTTAGAAATTGTATCAACTGTATTATGTACATTACCTATTGTTCACAATAAATAATACTTTGACTTTGACTCAAAATATGTGTCAACGACGAACTGTTTATTTCAAATTATACGATAATGACATTTGGTTATCAGAATACCGCTTCTGAGTCCATTCAAAATATAATATCAATGTCATATAAAAGTAGGAGAATTGGCCCCCAGATATCTTTTCAAAGCGATGAAAATGTTTTTGGTGAGACTGCCTCCGTGGTCCAGTAGATAGCGTATGTGACTGCTGATCGGAGGTCCCGTGTTCGATTCACGGGTCGGGTAAAAGTGTTACTGGGTTATTTCGAATTCTCAGTAGCAGCACGGAGTCTGGTGACGTGCCCGGTAACGGCAATTAATAAAAATTCATGGCAAAATGTGGGTGTAATATTTACGCCTCTGCCTACCCCTTCGACGATAAAGGCGTGAGTCTATAAAAAAAACATATTTTTTTTTAAGTGCCAATCAATCAATCACATTAACACACGTAAGACTAGTTCGTAGTTAAACTACTATGGCATAATTTACATAATTTATTAAGTACCTAGATTAACTCCTTCTAACTACGTGAATATCTCGTCACGAGTGGCAGCTAGTTTTTTACCAACGTATTACAAAATCAATGACAGGTTGGTTTTGGGTTGGTTACTAGGTGACTAGACAACTAAAAATAAAATGCTGAAAATGAAATAATCCATAGACAAAATATCGCTTGACACCCAAATACTTTTTTAAGTCGATTACTTTTTTATTGTTAATGCTTTTTGAATGATCAACAAACAACAAAGAATAATGGCCATTTATGACCTGACTAAATTTCGAAACGACCGTTAATGATTGTTCACTCAAAAAATTGGCATTAATGTTTATATTAAATTATGGGCATTATAATTTTTTATCGACACCAGATTATTTTACTAATAAAATATCAAAAAAGTATTTTTTTTCTATATTTCATTTACTTGGAACGCATCCAAATCGTTTCCAACATAATCTGTGACGTGTGTTTCATTTTACAACTTTTTAATTTAATCTGCAATTTATTAGTTTTGTCTTTACACAATAAGACGGTGATTTTGTATCATAATCAGTGTTTGTTGTGTTTCTTAAGTAATAAAATAAATATGAATGATTGCTTCAGAAAAGGTTTTTTCATGATTGAACATTTTTACAATTTTAACTATTTCATAAAACGAAACGTATTTTAATACAACTGTGAAACCGCGTTTGTTTACATTTCGGAATTTTTGTCATGTTTTTAAAACGATATGCCTATATGCCTGCACCTATACTATGCCATATATTTAACCTTTGCTTTGATACAGCTATTTTCCCTACTTCCTCTAAGAAGGCAGCCATTCATCCTATTTTCAAGGGTGGTGACGGGAGCCAAATCAATAATCACCGTCCTATTGCGGTACTCTCTACTTTGTCAAAGATACTCGAACGTTTAATTAACAAGAGACTCACTTGTTATCTAGAGCACTACAACCTCTTATCTCCTCATCAATTCGGATTTCGTAAAAACAAATCTACAAATGAAGCCGTACACGAATTGGTGGATCACATTGTGGGAAACTTAGATAACAACAAAAAGGTTATGACCATATTTTTAGATCTCGTCAAAGCATTTGACACGGTTCCTATTCCAACCCTTCTACTCAAGCTTGAACGTATAGGTGTTAGGGGCACTCCATATGAGCTTTTTAAAAGCTATTTAACTAACCTAACCCAATTTGTTACTATGGGTGGTCACAATAGTGACGTAGACTACATTCAATATGGAGTCCCCCAAGGCAGTATTTTAGGGCCTACACTCTTCCTCGTGTTTATCAACGATCTCTGCTACCTCGATATTCCTCACGCGAAAACCACATCTTACGCTGATGACACTGCAAATAACATTTACAGCCAACTCTTGGTTCGAACTACAGTCGAAGGCACAAAGAGGCTTTAATTTGGTACTAAAATGGCTTTATGCACACACCATGACACTTAATACTGATAAAACACACTTTGTCACCTATTCTCTTAGCCCAATTTCCCAGCCTGTAGTTCCAATCTCTCTCCTAGCTCACTCATGCTCCCTAATGCCTCAACTCAACTGCCATTGTCCGTCACTTACACCTGTTGACCAAATTAAATATCTCGGCGTAGTAATTGATAAGTACTTAAACTTCAAAGCACACATCAGTAATCTCACAGGCCGAGTAAGAAAACTAATATACATTTTTAAAACACTGCGACATGTAGCTAACGCATCCATTATACGGAGGGTATATTTTGCTCTTTGTCAATCACTCATAACTTATTGTATTTCCTGTTGGGGTGGAGCTGCAAAAATAGTGATGAAACCACTAGAGATCGCTCATAGAGCCATACTTAAAGTAGCCATATTTAAACCGATCCTTTTTCCAACCGCCGAACTGTATAAATCCTGGAAAGTTCTAAATATACGGCAACAATATTTATTACATATAACTCTACTCCAACACGCTAAAACACCACATCGTCAAATAACCAACCGGCGTAAAACCAAAATTTGCACTATTCCACCTCCACATACCTCTTTTATAAAAAGATTCTCTGTCTATCTTGCCCCATCCATATATAATAAAAAAAAACGTTCCAATCTTCGGACTCTCGCTCTACAACTGCAATAAAACTGTTCAGGCTTTTCTCCTAGAGCTGGATTATGATGGCACTGAATTATTCCTTACCATATAATCAGGTACACCATAAAATACACACACACACAAACACGTGCGCGCCCGCACACACACACACACACACACACACACACACACACACACATGCGCACACGCGCACCCACTAATACTAAATTATATTTTCAACTTTCAGAATCTGTATTCATTGCTTTTAGTATACCTTTGTTTTCAGATAAATAACAAAAAGGGGATCGGCACTGTTTTTCGTTATCACAGGCTAATCTGTAGCCTATTTAGGAAAACAGTACTACATCCATTTTTATTATAATATGTAATTTAACAACTCATGAATACAACTTATGTAAAACTTACAATCCGAGTGTATAAATAAACGTTTATTTTTTAAATTCAGTTTTACCCATAGACTAGTTTTACCGCGGCACCGCGCAGTCCTTCCTTAGTCCTTCTTATCAGATAACACAAGCACGTTCGTACTATGGCAATGAAAACAGAGCTCTTTGCTATGGGGAACATGTTAGATTTCATGGGGAGTATAGGATTGAAGTGGCGAGTGAAAATATTGGTTTTACTGGATTAAATCTGAGAGGAAGTCACGACAATACTCTGATACGCGGAAAAATAAAATCTAGACACATATCTAGAAAGCAATATTATGTGTATATTTTAATTTAGAATAATAGATTAGGTATAGCAGAGTATTGTTGTAACTGTTTGGTAGGTCGTCGCCCCTCACAGTTGGATGTGCGTGTGCTCATGTGTGATACCTTGCAGGGGCTCGGCACCAGTCTCGTATTTCTGTCCCTACTTAGATGATGTAGTATTACTACTACCTACCTACTTTCCCTTAAGGGAAGATATTGAATAAAGCATAATCAGTGTCTTTATTTATTCCTTTACTTTTAATGAAAAAACCGATGTGTATAAACACAAAAGTAAAAGTAGATAATATATATCGACGGTTGAAAGGTAATAGGGTATAAGCAACAAAAACTAAATTGTCCAGGAGAGCAATTTAAAGTTTGAAATTGAAGAAAAATTTACATAACTTTTTTATTTATTTTCATTTCGAGAAAATGGCAACACCGCTGGAAGCAAGAAAAATAGAGCATTTATTGGCTTTTTTATTTATTTGATGAGACATTGATTTATATGATTTTATGTCGCTTAGATCAATTGACCTTATTTGCAACATGCGGTAATTCGGCAAAAATTACATAAACGCAGAAAAAACAAAGAGAATAGAAGACTTAGCTACATTTCATCTCCTCATACCAAAAGGTAATATGGCATAAGTCACATGTCTGTAGAATAACTAAAATGGGTAAAGGAGGATAAGTGACGATTCGCCTCATGATGCCGGAAAGTAATGGAGCATAAGATACACTGCTTAGCAAAACATCGTAAGGATATTGAGATTAGCGACAATGTATGTGGGTTAAAAAAAGGTAACGTGGCACTTCCACAGATCAAGATTTATCTATCAAGAAGAAAACGAGAACATCCAACACACAGTTGACACAGTATTGTCTGGACAAATGGTAACGTGCATTAAATGTCATGACTTCAAAATAATAATAATAACAATCAAGGTGGTTCTCCTTTAAAGTAAGACTTAAGGAATTGCATACATATAATACAGCGTAAGCGACAGAGTTGTATTATAATAGTACCTAATTGGTAGTAGGGAATAAACGACATTTCAGATGCAAATTAGATTTTAGTAGTTGCGTATAAGCAACAACTGCATTGTAAACTTATAAACACTAGTAAGGTATAACCGACGCTTAATATTTTTGATGATAAAGGTAAAAAGACACAAATTCAACCTTACAAAACAGATGTTAATGGTAAAGAGGCGTTACCGCCTGAAATCGCTACGCCAATAAGAAGTAAAAGTATATTACCGACAATAAACCAAAAAGGATGCCTTCTTTCCAGGGGTATGAGCGCCTCTATGGTAATAAAGGCCTAAAATTCGGTTGGTTATACCGAAATGATACTTCTAAACGCAGTTTTTTACTGCGGCATAAGTGACAAAAAAGTCATCGTAGAGCCATGGGAGTTAGCGCATTCGAAAAAGCGATTTTTTTTTTAATAGGATGGCATTTAAAAGTCATTTTCGGTAAAATTGTCGCTTATGCCCTATTACCTTTTAACCGTCGATTTGTAGGTAGATTAAATTGAAATAGCAAGCAAATCTGGCTGTTAGAGCTTCACGTAACGTGAATCATAACCTTAAAAAATACAAATGTAAACTTCTATTTTGCTATGTTGCTCTGCTTATTTTAATATTTCCATTTCAGTATTAGACTTATAGCCTGTAGAGTAACCAATTCACGCATACATCTTTCATGGTCGCGTGATTTGGTAGTCAGGTCTTGGCATGTATGGACAATGGCCAATGTTCTTTGTCTTTCACGAAACATTCTAAAAGACTTAGGTACACAATTTACTCTTCTATCAATCTAAAAACTAAAGTTAAGGTGACAATAAATAATGCACCCTTTAAGATTAAAACTTCTCAGATAACTTTGAATAGATTTTCTGAGTCCAAATAAGTTGATAAAATATGAGATAATTTAATATGTATCAAGCAGTTCATAATGGTAAACAGAGAGAATCTTAATCCGAAAGCCGATTCTCGTATTTTGACAGAAAACGAGACTGTATTTTGAATGGACTGCGATTTTAATAAATAAGTAAAAGTATAATTATTACGTATAGTACAACTAGCAATAAATATACAAAACCAAAACGGTTATATGTGTGCGAAGTAGGACCAGAAAAATATCTGACACGCTCAGAGAATAAAACACGAATACGCATGGAGACGTACAAAATACATCTTTCTGTTTTTATCGCCCCAAACATTTCAGGTATTCGCAGTTCAGTCGAAAATCCAACCTTTTCCAAACAGAGGCTGTCAAACGTTAGCGGTTGGATGAAAGAATGTGTTACAGGTTAACGACCTTCAGTGCCATTACTGATGGACAATTTCTCTTACATTGAAGTTTCATTAGAGCATTACTTTTTTAACTATTTTTTTACTATTTTTCTACGTGATATTTGTGATTGCTGGATATTAGTGCAGATGAAATAACCTAGTAAGGGAAAACTTCACGAATTTGGAACGTCTGTCAGAGGCCTTAGTCAATTATACCATGCAAAAGCAAGTGTTTATAATCAATATATTTGCAATCACATATTTGCAGTTCAAAAAGTTAAGACCGGCTCAAGTCTATTGCCGTGCCGTAGCAAAATTGTGCAGCAGTAATCTCAAGTCATTTGAAAATATCATCTGATTGAAAAGCGGAGCTAATCTAAATATCTTCTTTAAAGCCCATAATCTTCTTTATACTTTCCAAATAAAAAAGAGTGACTTTAAATATTTATATTCTATACCTACTTATTTATGAAACACATACGTCTAGAATTATGAAGAAACTCTACAAATTAGATAAATCGGTTTCGCTACGTAAAGCGCTAATAAATTTATTATTTTAGCTCTACAAATTTTAACCATAGAAAAAGTCTTTGTTAAAAAACAAGATGTTTAAAATAATGCATATCGGATAGTACATATTTTGTACGAAAAAGTTATACTTCATAATCATAAGGCAGTCTCGAATATATTTTTCACGATATAGCGCAAAATTCGTATTTTATTGTAAAGCGGTACAGCACTCCAGTTAGGTCGACACACTCTAGTGAATATTTCGCTCAGTATAAAAGCCAAACAAAATATCTTCCTTCGGAATAAACGGATACATAATTATATCAGAAAAGAGCACTCAATCTTTTGTCCTACTCCTTATTTTAAATTGTCCTCTATTATGCAAAACGACACACTTTAAAATATTCTAGCTTTAGATAGACAGATAAATTAATATTTTATTGTACAACAGCCTAGCTTTGTACACTTAATCAAAAATTTATTTTAATTTGATCATTTTAGAAAATGTCTTTTTTTCGGGACATGCATAAAGATAGATGTGACCTACGAAGTTACCAAATGTTACTGTAAGTACTTGATATAACGTTTTTCGGTTTTCAGCGCTTTATACTAAATTATTTAGCTGGGCCAATGTTAGTGGGCGACAAATTCGCACTTTTTGCTCTAAGGACAAACTGTCCTTTACCTAAACTGATTACTTCGGGGTTGGCTATTATGTCTATAAGATCCTTTTTGTTTAGGAAAACTACATCGACAATTTATGGAGACCTGAACATTCATTGTTGTTATGGCTTGAATAAAGCTAGGACTTCCGGGAAGTCCCCATTTTGTATAA
This sequence comes from Euclidia mi, assembly GCA_944739405.2. Taxonomy (NCBI): domain Eukaryota; kingdom Metazoa; phylum Arthropoda; class Insecta; order Lepidoptera; family Erebidae; genus Euclidia; species Euclidia mi. Next base: position 44,266,521 of record OX123195.2, read on the forward strand.
AGTAATTGTGATTTATAGCAACCGCAGAAAAAGCTGATAAGGTAAGATTCTTAAATAAATCCTTCCTTTATATAAGTTTTCATTCATAAAGCTTCATTATCCAGCCTTTTTTACAGTTCGTTGCTGCGCAAAAGCATATGAGGCAATACGTAGTCAGATTTGGTCCACTTTTATACCAACCAACGGGTCTCACTTGCCAGATGGGTTTGTTGGTTTGATGTATATTTTTTTTCCTGCTTAATAAAAAGCGGTAGTGACACATTTTCAAGGTAGTAGAGCCTTGCTGATTTCGGCATGAATAGGCCGGCTCGACCGGGGAAGTACTGCCCTCTCACAGAAAATCGACGTAAAGTAACAGTACCTTAACTGTTGCGTTTCGTTCGGTGAGTGAGAGTGCCGGAGGCCCTATCCGCGATCCCTTCTCCCTGATCCCACTCCTCATCCTATCGCTTTTCCCAACCCGAAGGGTCGGCAACGCACTTATGACTCTTCCTCATTTGGCATCTCCTCTTCCTCTGCAGTCCCACCACGATGCAACAAATGGTGCGCCCCCATTTGGTCGCGGGAGATAGGGTGCGCGGCAACGCAACAGAAATGCTCTATCCCCTATTCCTTCTCCCTCATCCCACTCCTCATCCTATCCCCATTCCCAACCCAAAAGGGCGGCAACACAATTGTGACTCCTGTGTTGTTGCTTGTGTCCATGGGCGGCGGTAATTGCTTACCATCAGGCAATCCATCTGCTCGTTTGCCGCCTATTAACATAAAAAAAAATTGAATTCTCAACATGGTCCAAAAAAAAGGAAAGACAAATCATAAAGCTAACAGTTACCTAATAATATAATTATACAGACACTACTATTTCACGCATTTGTTTTCTTATTCAAAATGATCCGAGTTAAGAAATCATACTTTTGATCATACCTTTTTGTACAATTTTTTTTATACCAGATTTTAGACGTGACATAATATATTCCATCAAGCTCAGCTCTAAAAAACAGTTTTCTAACACTTTGATATGGGTCCGAACAGACCTCACTCTGTTCCAGTCATTTACTAAAATTAATTTCTTGGAGTTTTCAACCGCTTGAACATTGGGTTTAAAATTTAGACTTTTGTTACATTTAACTAAATTAACTTTTTATTATATAAACAAATTAATTATATTAACAAAGATCATCGTAATTAACGAAACGAATTTCTACTTCTGTTTGAAGTGTATTTATGACTCAATATTACTACTTATGACACGTATATCGAGTTTTTGTCCAATTGATGGCGCACTTTATTTAGTAAAAGTATTTTACACTCCTACTCACAAATCATTCAAAATAACTGGAGTAAAATTATAACTGTACAACAAAACTTAATTAGTCAGATTCTACTATCTTCTTGGATGGAGGGCCTTGGAAGGAGCGCCACATAAATATGCTTGTACAAATGCATGTACAAGACACGGAAGTTTACTTATCTATATACATATATGTCGTCGAAGTTTAGTATCATTTATCTTGTAACTGTCCTTCTCATCAATACGTTGACGTATTTTATGTAATCCCCAGATATTTATAGCCTGTTATGCGGCATTTAGGTATTTTTATCCATTAAACCGTATTTATAATTCTGTGTGAGTGAGAGTAATCGTACGTAAAATCGCTCTCGGTCCTCTCTATAGGAATTATGAACGTGTACAATTTAAGGCTAATTTCACAGCTGTCTGGGAGACTTACATGGGTAATCCGTGAACGATTTACTCGAACGGGTAGTGCCCGTGTTTCTGTGAAACGGTGGTACGTACAGATTAGGTAGCATGTTGTTTAACTTGTATTAACACATCCATATTGTATAACATTGTTTTCAACACAACTACGATCTCCAACTACATATCGATAAACCTACACGTCAGCAGGCTTGTATAGACCATATAGTTAGTAATATTAAAGATCCTAATGCTAATGTACTTGAATATAATCTATCAGACCATAAGACATGCCAACTATTAACCTTTTCAATTTTAAATAAAAACAGTTTGAAGAAGACATGGTTTGTAACTCGACGAAATTATTGTATTGAGCATGTAAGAAAATTTAAAGAATCATTACAATCTCTCTTCTTTTTTCTCCTAGCGTTATCCCAGTTGCAACCCGGGGTCCGCTTACTAGTCTAACCGGATTTGACTGAATATTAGCTTTTCCACGGAGCGACTGCCTGTCTGACCTCCGCAACCCGAAGGGATAGCGATATTCCATGGTTTGGACTAGTGTCAGTTTATTCAGAGATAGGTACTGACTCCCTGTAACGACTGTCAAAGATCTTCATGACAACCGGAACCGACGGCTTAACGTGCTCTCCGAGGCACGGGGCACGCGATAATTAATAATTCAATACGCACATAACTCCGAAAAGTCAGTGGTGCGCGCCGTTGATTCGAACCCGATGCCCTCTGCATGGCAGTTCTTATTTATTGTGATTGTAATGATTGTGGAGAGGCAGCGATAGCCTAGTGGAGATACCGACGTATCTCCACTAGGCTATCGCTGCCTCTCCACAATCATTACAATCTCTCTCTTGGCGTGATATTAATTGAAAAGAGTTCAATTCATCATTTAATGCTTTCTACGGTATGTTCTGTTTACTCTGAGTCCAAATAAGTTGATAAAATATGAGATAATTTAATATGTATCAAGCAGTTCATAATGGTAAACAGAGAGAATCTTAATCCGAAAGCCGATTCTCGTATTTTGACAGAAAACGAGACTGTATTTTGAATGGACTGCGATTTTAATAAATAAGTAAAAGTATAATTATTACGTATAGTACAACTAGCAATAAATATACAAAACCAAAACGGTTATATGTGTGCGAAGTAGGACCAGAAAAATATCTGACACGCTCAGAGAATAAAACACGAATACGCATGGAGACGTACAAAATACATCTTTCTGTTTTTATCGCCCCAAACATTTCAGGTATTCGCAGTTCAGTCGAAAATCCAACCTTTTCCAAACAGAGGCTGTCAAACGTTAGCGGTTGGATGAAAGAATGTGTTACAGGTTAACGACCTTCAGTGCCATTACTGATGGACAATTTCTCTTACATTGAAGTTTCATTAGAGCATTACTTTTTTAACTATTTTTTTACTATTTTTCTACGTGATATTTGTGATTGCTGGATATTAGTGCAGATGAAATAACCTAGTAAGGGAAAACTTCACGAATTTGGAACGTCTGTCAGAGGCCTTAGTCAATTATACCATGCAAAAGCAAGTGTTTATAATCAATATATTTGCAATCACATATTTGCAGTTCAAAAAGTTAAGACCGGCTCAAGTCTATTGCCGTGCCGTAGCAAAATTGTGCAGCAGTAATCTCAAGTCATTTGAAAATATCATCTGATTGAAAAGCGGAGCTAATCTAAATATCTTCTTTAAAGCCCATAATCTTCTTTATACTTTCCAAATAAAAAAGAGTGACTTTAAATATTTATATTCTATACCTACTTATTTATGAAACACATACGTCTAGAATTATGAAGAAACTCTACAAATTAGATAAATCGGTTTCGCTACGTAAAGCGCTAATAAATTTATTATTTTAGCTCTACAAATTTTAACCATAGAAAAAGTCTTTGTTAAAAAACAAGATGTTTAAAATAATGCATATCGGATAGTACATATTTTGTACGAAAAAGTTATACTTCATAATCATAAGGCAGTCTCGAATATATTTTTCACGATATAGCGCAAAATTCGTATTTTATTGTAAAGCGGTACAGCACTCCAGTTAGGTCGACACACTCTAGTGAATATTTCGCTCAGTATAAAAGCCAAACAAAATATCTTCCTTCGGAATAAACGGATACATAATTATATCAGAAAAGAGCACTCAATCTTTTGTCCTACTCCTTATTTTAAATTGTCCTCTATTATGCAAAACGACACACTTTAAAATATTCTAGCTTTAGATAGACAGATAAATTAATATTTTATTGTACAACAGCCTAGCTTTGTACACTTAATCAAAAATTTATTTTAATTTGATCATTTTAGAAAATGTCTTTTTTTCGGGACATGCATAAAGATAGATGTGACCTACGAAGTTACCAAATGTTACTGTAAGTACTTGATATAACGTTTTTCGGTTTTCAGCGCTTTATACTAAATTATTTAGCTGGGCCAATGTTAGTGGGCGACAAATTCGCACTTTTTGCTCTAAGGACAAACTGTCCTTTACCTAAACTGATTACTTCGGGGTTGGCTATTATGTCTATAAGATCCTTTTTGTTTAGGAAAACTACATCGACAATTTATGGAGACCTGAACATTCATTGTTGTTATGGCTTGAATAAAGCTAGGACTTCCGGGAAGTCCCCATTTTGTATAAAGTAATTGTGATTTATAGCAACCGCAGAAAAAGCTGATAAGGTAAGATTCTTAAATAAATCCTTCCTTTATATAAGTTTTCATTCATAAAGCTTCATTATCCAGCCTTTTTTACAGTTCGTTGCTGCGCAAAAGCATATGAGGCAATACGTAGTCAGATTTGGTCCACTTTTATACCAACCAACGGGTCTCACTTGCCAGATGGGTTTGTTGGTTTGATGTATATTTTTTTTCCTGCTTAATAAAAAGCGGTAGTGACACATTTTCAAGGTAGTAGAGCCTTGCTGATTTCGGCATGAATAGGCCGGCTCGACCGGGGAAGTACTGCCCTCTCACAGAAAATCGACGTAAAGTAACAGTACCTTAACTGTTGCGTTTCGTTCGGTGAGTGAGAGTGCCGGAGGCCCTATCCGCGATCCCTTCTCCCTGATCCCACTCCTCATCCTATCGCTTTTCCCAACCCGAAGGGTCGGCAACGCACTTATGACTCTTCCTCATTTGGCATCTCCTCTTCCTCTGCAGTCCCACCACGATGCAACAAATGGTGCGCCCCCATTTGGTCGCGGGAGATAGGGTGCGCGGCAACGCAACAGAAATGCTCTATCCCCTATTCCTTCTCCCTCATCCCACTCCTCATCCTATCCCCATTCCCAACCCAAAAGGGCGGCAACACAATTGTGACTCCTGTGTTGTTGCTTGTGTCCATGGGCGGCGGTAATTGCTTACCATCAGGCAATCCATCTGCTCGTTTGCCGCCTATTAACATAAAAAAAAATTGAATTCTCAACATGGTCCAAAAAAAAGGAAAGACAAATCATAAAGCTAACAGTTACCTAATAATATAATTATACAGACACTACTATTTCACGCATTTGTTTTCTTATTCAAAATGATCCGAGTTAAGAAATCATACTTTTGATCATACCTTTTTGTACCATTTTTTTTATACCAGATTTTAGACGTGACATAATATATTCCATCAAGCTCAGCTCTAAAAAACAGTTTTCTAACACTTTGATATGGGTCCGAACAGACCTCACTCTGTTCCAGTCATTTACTAAAATTAATTTCTTGGAGTTTTCAACCGCTTGAACATTGGGTTTAAAATTTAGACTTTTGTTACATTTAACTAAATTAACTTTTTATTATATAAACAAATTAATTATATTAACAAAGATCATCGTAATTAACGAAACGAATTTCTACTTCTGTTTGAAGTGTATTTATGACACAATATTACTACTTATGACACGTATATCGAGTTTTTGTCCAATTGATGGCGCACTTTATTTAGTAAAAGTATTTTACACTCCTACTCACAAATCATTCAAAATAACTGGAGTAAAATTATAACTGTACAACAAAACTTAATTAGTCAGATTCTACTATCTTCTTGGATGGAGGGCCTTGGAAGGAGCGCCACATAAATATGCTTGTACAAATGCATGTACAAGACACGGAAGTTTACTTATCTATATACATATATGTCGTCGAAGTTTAGTATCATTTATCTTGTAACTGTCCTTCTCATCAATACGTTGACGTATTTTATGTAATCCCCAGATATTTATAGCCTGTTATGCGGCATTTAGGTATTTTTATCCATTAAACCGTATTTATAATTCTGTGTGAGTGAGAGTAATCGTACGTAAAATCGCTCTCGGTCCTCTCTATAGGAATTATGAACGTGTACAATTTAAGGCTAATTTCACAGCTGTCTGGGAGACTTACATGGGTAATCCGTGAACGATTTACCCGAACGGGTAGTGCCCGTGTTTCTGTGAAACGGTGGTACGTACAGATTAGGTAGCATGTTGTTTAACTTGTATTAACACATCCATATTGTATAACATTGTTTTCAACACAACTACGATCTCCAACTACATATCGATAAACCTACACGTCAGCAGGCTTGTATAGACCATATAGTTAGTAATATTAAAGATCCTAATGCTAATGTACTTGAATATAATCTATCAGACCATAAGACATGCCAACTATTAACCTTTTCAATTTTAAATAAAAACAGTTTGAAGAAGACATGGTTTGTAACTCGACGAAATTATTGTATTGAGCATGTAAGAAAATTTAAAGAATCATTACAATCTCTCTTCTTTTTTCTCCTAGCGTTATCCCAGTTGCAACCCGGGGTCCGCTTACTAGTCTAACCGGATTTGACTGAATATTAGCTTTTCCACGGAGCGACTGCCTGTCTGACCTCCGCAACCCGAAGGGATAGCGATATTCCATGGTTTGGACTAGTGTCAGTTTATTCAGAGATAGGTACTGACTCCCTGTAACGACTGTCAAAGATCTTCATGACAACCGGAACCGACGGCTTAACGTGCTCTCCGAGGCACGGGGCACGCGATAATTAATAATTCAATACGCACATAACTCCGAAAAGTCAGTGGTGCGCGCCGTTGATTCGAACCCGATGCCCTCTGCATGGCAGTTCTTATTTATTGTGATTGTAATGATTGTGGAGAGGCAGCGATAGCCTAGTGGAGATACCGACGTATCTCCACTAGGCTATCGCTGCCTCTCCACAATCATTACAATCTCTCTCTTGGCGTGATATTAATTGAAAAGAGTTCAATTCATCATTTAATGCTTTCTACGGTATGTTCTGTTTACTCTATGATCTCTGTTTCCCAATTCAAAAGCATAAAAAATCAGTGTAAATAACCTAGGCCCTAATTGGTTAACTAAGGGAATTAAGTTACCGAGCAAAAATAAGAGAAGACTAAGGTATGCTTACTATGCTTATAAGAATTCCTTAAGTAAAATAAATATAGAAATATGCAAAGTTATTAAAGGCATATATATTCTGTTCAAACATTAATATAAACTAAAAATGTATGCAAAACAACATGGGAGATTATAAAAAACAAAGAATAAAATAATAAAAATAATATAATTATAGACTACATAAATAATAATAATACAAAAAATAGAGACCCTATCAATATTGCTGATAAATTTAACGCTTTTTTTGTAAAGATAGGTCAAAACGACAAATATAAGTACGTTCAAACAGCAAAATTTTATACTGTAGTAAAAAGTGTATACCTAAAACGCTGTATAATAGATGATACCCTAATAAATATTAAATCCTTAAATAACACAAGTTCTGTAGGCTATGATTCAATATCCACTTACATTATTAAAACATGTGCTAATATAATTGCCCCTATTCTTACAGATCTCATAAACCTATCTTTTGCACAAGGTATATTTCCAGAAAAATAAAAAATAAACAATTGTCAAACCACTGTACAAAAAATGCGACCGGCATGAACGTACTAACTACAGACCAATACTTTCAAAGATTTTTGAAAAAGCCATGTACTCAAGAATATACGACTTCCTATGTAAACATAATATTCTTCGACAAGAACAGAAAGGATTTCAAAAAAATAAGTCGACCACACTTGCTGCCTTCTCCCTCATGCATAAAGTAACTGAATATATATTATTAATAGAAGGATACCAACAGTTGCCATATTTTTTATATGTCCAAAGCCTTTGATAGTGTAGATCATGACATCCTGTTAAATAAATGCGAAAGATACGGCATTCGAGGCCTTGCTCTGCAATGGACACAAAGGAGAAAGACCAAATACGGCCTGTAGCGGCCAGAAAGTTGTGAATCGTTGAAATTAAACATATAATTTTTAAAAATTTTACATCGTTTTTGTTTCTTGATAGAGTATCAGTGAAAGAATTTAGTTTTTAAAGATTAATTATTTTGAATAAGCTATGGTAATAGCGGATGAATGTCTTATGTTGCCAGCATTAAAAATAAAATGAAGTATGGTAGGCAGAAATTGTTTTAAGGAAATAATATTTTTATTACTATATTAGAAAACAATATATTTTATTTACTTTATAAGTATATTTATAAAAAGAATCAAGAAATATATAATTTATTATACATTCCATAATTATTAATCGGTAAAAATCGTTTTGTTTTTAATCGATAGTAGAAATATTTTTTCAAACCATTTGCAACACTTTTTTTATCTGTTATGTCATTCGTGTTGCTACTGTGTATCGTAAATATTTTGCTCTGATTTATTGGTGTTTTTGTACGGTTTTAATGTAATGTAATTGAATATAAATTCAATAATAATGATCAGTACCTTCTACCCATGCTAAGAATATGCAGCGGTGTTTGTGATTGTGGTTAGCTTTTTTGGACGAGTATACATAGTACGAGGTTCCCTAGTACACAGGTGATTATTCATTATTATTGGCCACTCTTTATGTAGTTTTTGTTCTTTAAGACGCAAAGACATACTTTTATTTACATCTAGGTATTATATTTATGTTAAAATTCAATTTTGAGCTATATTTAGTTGCGGAATAATTTCCATTTCAAATATCTCGTATCTTATTGCCACCAAAAGTTATTTAAAAAGAAATTATACAGGTTAATAGAGAAGTCATTTATCTTCAAAACACACATGGTGTTGTGTTTGGCCGTGCCAGGCCCATAATGTATGGCCAAATGGTAGATCTCCTTTACTTAAAAGACCGTCAACAATGCGTAGAAGTCTCGCGTTTATAAGAAAATTGTATCCTAACGTCATATAGATCACATTTCCTACAAAATAAATATGGTGTGCCTCAGGGTAGCATACTCGGGCCACTCTTATTTCTAAAATACGTGAATGATCTCCCAACTGTCACACCCTATGAATCAATACTGTTTGCAGATGATATTTCTATTATCACTTTAACAGCCGATCACGTACTGGGTACGTGTGGATGGGATTGTCTCAGGACGCTGATCACGTGCTCAGTACGGCATCGACTTTCTTAGCGTTTGTTTTAAAATGAAATCCGTGATACTTACGTGATTTGCGTGTGACCCCGTTGTACCCATGTACAAACTCTTTAGCTACTCACACACGTATGATTCACTGATGGTAGGTGTGGGGTGTGTCGCATAGTCCACAGATCACTAGTCTCCAACGCCGCTAACGCGAAAGTACGTGCACGCATTTTGGCGCGAAATGGCAACCTCTCGGCGTATTTATCAATTGCAATTACAGGATAATATTGTCGATACATTGATCCTTGCTTCAAAATATTTCATACACGTAAGAATTATACCGATAAAAAAAATATTCCATAAAAATGATAAAAAATGTACACGTTCGAGTTTTTATCTTTTTCACTTTCAGCCTATTTTTATGTAAGATTTTCAAATAAAAATATATAATTTACAAATGTTTTTTATTCCTATCCTAAAAATATAAAAGACCAAAGACATAAAAAATATGGACGTATCACAAATAGTTCTTTTCTTAAAAGTCTTACAATATCGGCAAAAATCGCCGGCGTACCAGGAAAGGCGCGCTTTAAAATAGTCGGCTGTTAAAGTGTTAAAATACCAAAGAAAGACAAATCTGTTAATTTTAACACTATCCTTAATACAGCAGTTGAATCAGTAATGACTTGGTTTAACTCAAATAATCTTTGTGCTAATATAGACAAAACTAAATTTATACAATTTTCCAATTATAAAACCAAACATGAGTCTTTGAACATTTCATATAATAACAAAAAACTTTACAAAGTAACGGATTTAAAATTCTTAGGATTACATGTAGATCAATATTGCAACTGGAAAATTCATGTAAAAAATGTATGCATTAAATTAAATAAATTTGTATTTGCTCTTCGCAACTTACAACGAGTTGCTGGAAGACCTGCGGCGCATATCGCATATTATGGCTATGTTGAATCTACTTTGGATATGGACTATTGTTATGGGGCAACTCGCCGGACACAAATAAAGCATTTATAACTCAAAAAAAATGCATACGGGCTCTGTTAACTATGAGACCATTAGACTCATGTAGACCTATATTTATAAGAAATAATATCGTCGTTGCGCTTGCCAAACCTGACATGTGCATTTTTTTAATTTTTCGTTTTTCGCTAGATGTCGCTAGCTATTAAAGCCGCATGCTTTGTAAAAACAATCATGTGCGAAATCTATGTAGAAACGGACTTGCCAAAATTTTCATGTGTAATACTTGCTGTGAAAAGTCTGACATGTGAACTCCAAACTACCCTCAAAAACCTGATATGTGAAACGAATTTCACATATCAGGTTTATGTCACTGACATGTGACAATTTTGTTAGGTTACGTCGTAAATGTTTAATTTATTACTATGCAATAATAAAAAATACCATTACAAAAACATATTTTTTTGCAACCACATGGGTATATTTGTCTTAGGATAATCAGAGAAACTTTTGTATAAAACAGTTTTTTTGCGCTCCTGAAAAGTTGTGTAAATGCACATAACAGATTTGGCAAGCGCAACGACGATATACTAATACTAACAGGATTGTCTTCATTAGAAATCTGCACTCATGTTAAAAAATATTCAAATGAATTTATTAGGGCACGTAATAATTTAATATTAGGAAACGAGACCCCACGCGGCTATTAATGCCTGAAATCTGCATTGTTCCATAAAAATTGCTATGTCATGTGTATAAAGGTATTTAGTAAGGTACCAATAATGAAAATGAAAGAGCTATTAAGAAACTGGTTGATTCAACATTCATTCTACACTATTACAGAATTCTTTGAGCTTAAAGGTTGACGTAATATTTCTACATTCTATACTATGAATATGACAAACCGCATTTAATTTTTCTATGACATATTGTAATATAATATTTTAACAATACATTTATAATTTGAATTTTATGTACGGCTTACTATTATTGAAATTTATTTAATATGTATGTGTTAACGCATGAAAACTTACTACTGATTATTTCATATACTTTGCATGCCTAAAAGGTAAAATGTGACGAAACTATATTACCCATAACATCTGAATCTGTACCACATTTTCTGCAAATAAAATATATATAATTTCATTTCATTTCAAAATTGCTACTGTCATCAATACAGTAGCTACATATTAGAATAACGATGCAATGTAACAATTTCATATGGCACTAGAGGATGCCCGCTGCTACGCCCGCGCAATTTTAAATTAAACTGTATCTGGCCGATCTCGTGGGAACTTCGGGAAATCCATTCTTAGTACCGTCCCCATACGGTCCCCAACAAACTTACATGGCAAGAAACAGCTTCCTGCACCCTATAGTTTTGATTATACATTCTCGTCTGTGAGTCAGCCGGTAACGCAAGAATTTTATGTAGATAGATTGTCATTTACTCGTAGATACTAGGGCGCATCCGCATTGTAAATATTATGAACATGTTAAATAACTTGTTATTTTTTACCCTTTAGTACATAACCTAACTACATATTTTTTATTGTAATAAAACCGTTTAACATAAAAAATGTTTTTATTTTATTTTCGAGTTTTTAGTTTTGTTGTTAGTTCATTGTGAGCCCTATTCTACTAATCAAGCCCTTTCATTAATATACCCATATTGAGGTATTTGTGAAAAATATGTAATCCGCCATTTTGTGGCGGCAGCCATCTTGGATTTTATATAGTGGGCATTATTCTACCAATCAAACCCTTTCATTTGATACCCATATTGAGGTTGTTGTGAAGAAATATGTGATTCACCATTTTGTATCGGCGGCCATCTTGGATTTTTCATAATGAGTTGCATTTTACCAATCAAGCCCTTTCATTTGATACCCATATTGAGGTTGTTGTGAAGTAATATGCCATCTTGGCCATCTTGGATTTACAATCATATAGAATATATTATGTTGTATTGTCATCAAGATTAAGAGTGTGTACCAAATATCAGATCAATCTGGCATCAGGAAGGGGGTAAAATTCCAATCGCTAAATTTGACCCAAACAAACAAATAAAGAGGTCAAGCTAAACCATTTAAAAAACGGAATTTCCGGCCTAAACTACTGAAGATAGAAACATAACATGTTTGTTTGTTTTCGTGTGAGTGTGTGGCCACCTCTCGTACCGGAGCTTTTAGACGGCATTAGAGCCTCCTTCGTGGACTGACGATTCTAGTCCTGAGATAAGCACTGGGACTGGCAGTTTTAGGGGTCCTTCGAACCAAGACCACGCGGTACCAATTGCGGTCATCCACCCGTGGTGACCTGTTGCTTAACTTTGCCGACCTATCACAAACGGAAAGCCAAGTCACGCTATGAGAGCTTCAAACTCCATAATTCGTCTTCTAGTTTAGGAACTACGATGTCACAGACAGACATATAGGCAGATTAAACTTAAAATACCGTTATTTTTCGTCGGAGCTTAAAATATAACAAAATATTATGTTTAATTTAATGTCTAGAGGTAGAGGAAACTATTGCCTGAAAATAACATGAAATTTCCAAATATGGTTTGAGAGTGTGTATGGAGGAAGAAAGCCAAGAACCGTCGTGAAAGGGTTGTAGCGCGAAAAAAGTAAAAGTAAAGTGAGTTTCAAATATGGATTTGGAACATTATCGCTGCAGTTGTTCTAACAAGAGCTCAGACACAATATAGGTTTTGTTAACCAAAAACATGTTTTAATTAAATCTGCTCGTAAAATAATACAGCCTAATTAAATACCTCTATTTGTATACCGGGTCTACATCGCGTAATTATTTTCAAATAAAGGCAAAATTCCTTATATTTGCCCCAACGATTAGCATAATTAAGTCCCAATCGTTTTTATTTCATTATGTAATCCAGGAAACCGATGCTACCGCCACCTAATCGGTTTTCGATTTTCCGTACATTGAAATTTGCACTTACAATATCGTTCGCCTAAACTCCATAACATTGATCCTCACTCATATGGAAATAAAATGTTTGATAAAAATGCTTCGACAATCTCAATTTGTCTTTGTCGACACATTCCTGAAATATTCAGCAGGGTAAAAAGCCAAATCTAATTGTAGGATTTTTGTCTCTTTGCAGAAGTTATTTTCTGTAGATAGGACGATGTTACCGACAGCTTTTCCTTTTGGCTTTTCTTTGAAGAAGACCACTGATTGTGTGCTGTTATACTTGCTTGCAATTGGCTTTTGAATATCAAACAATATATTCTTTTGTAATTTGCATATTGTCAGATAACTACACAAGATTATATAAGGTTCCTTTTACTTGAGAGGTTGATGATACCAGAACTGAACTTTTGGATCATATCTAGTCAACTTTGAGTATTATATTTTGCCAGTACAAATACCGGTCTGTAAGTTGGGCAATACTTGATGCCATTCTGCAAAGTGTTATTTTAAACTATACTTAAATATATATATCTATAAATACTAATATAAATAGTACATTAGTAACCAATAAAGCGACGACAAAAGTGTGTACATTAACTTACTTTACCGGAGCAAATATAAAATTTTTGTGCTGATGGTCAGTGACAGAGATATCTGTTTTCTAAAAGCCTGAAAATTTTATAATAATATATCAAAAATTAAAAACACCTACCTTAATAAAATGATCGTGACTGATTGCAGCGTAACAAAGCTATTAAAAGTAATACGCAACGGTTTCCTACAAACATGTCTATCTTCCGACCCCAAAACATACTTAGTAAGTACCACCATGTTTATTTAAAATAATCGAATACCGAATGTTCGCAGTTTCTATTAACAAATTTGCTCAAACCTTATTGAATTAAATCGTATTGGAATTATCAAAGCTGCGGTACGTAACTCACTTTGGTTAGTAAATGCATAACCGTCTGGAAGCACCATCTTTCAAACGTGCAGCAATTTGCTAACGATATTTTATACTCGATTATTATAGTATAGGCAAACGAGCAGACGAATTGCCTGATGGTAAGCAATTACCACCGCCCATGGACACAAGCAACAACACAGGAGTCACAATTGTGTTGCCGCCCTTTTGGGTTGGGAATGGGGATAGGATGAGGAGTGGGATGAGGGAGAAGGAATAGGGGATAGAGCATTTCTGTTGCGTTGCCGCGCACCCTATCTCCCGCGACCAAATGGGGGCGCACCATTTGTTGCATCGTGGTGGGACTGCAGAGGAAGAGGAGATGCGGTGTTGCTAGGTTGCCGTCCTCCCTATCCTCTGCGGCCGCTGGGCGTTTTGGTGGGCCCGCCTGACCATCTGGCGGGCCAATACCCGTCGGGGGGTAGTGACGAATGCTTCGGCGATACCCGACCCTCCGACACACGGGTACATGAGGAACACGGGTCCCCCAGGGCGGAAGGACTCCATGAGGATTTTCCAAACCGACACAAAAAAAGATGTGATGAACATTAGTTATTATATAAGGTAAAGTTTGGTATACAAATATAATGTGGCTTTTATGAAGGACATATTCGACAAAAGCCTTACTTTGACTTCATAGAGATATACTATTTGTACGATAAAACTAATCAAGATTTTTTGAACGGTTCTTTTGAAACTATAATAAATTACCAATATTCGCATTTACTACCCTTTTCATCTTAAATAAACTTTTCCAATAATTGCACGAAATCCTTTCCGTCTGTTAAGCTTTCGTGGCTGAAGCACTGAACCGATTTTAAGACAATACAGCATGGATGTAGACATAGGTATAGACTCAGCAAGCGGCTATAGCAAGCGGCTTTGAATTGCAACAGATTGATGAAAATTCAAAACCTACACAGACGTTGTGTGGGTTTCTTTTTTAAATAAACCCTAGGCCTAAAACAGGACATAGGCGCAAACTGTTATTTCTTTTTACAAATAGTACATTTTTATCGACATACCCAGCCGCAAACAAAAGCCAGTTACTTATAAAGGGTTAAGAATTTACTGAACTAAATGCAAATAAGAAATAACAATGTTTTTCTGCTGTTGACAAATGACCACATTTAATTTTATAGCTAGAAAAAAGAATTGCAATCAAATTCGTAGGCCACCTAACTTTAATTAAAATCTGGTATTCTTTGAATGTTAATTGCAACCATTCTAATACAAATGTTGGTAGAATTAAAAACAAATTGCTTTTTTTCAGTAGTTGATTATTTTTATGGTCAAAATATATTTTATATATTTTTATGAGTGGGTAGACAGCCTGGATTTGCTTTAGCTTGCTTTTATCCTTCTAGTATCATAGATCACATCCAAAAATTGACCATTATTCAGAAAGAGAGAGCGAGTAATAAGAGAAGTTTTATTCCTTTTTATTCAATAAGTTTATCAACTTTAGAAAAAGCACAACTTCAACCTATGAGGACCCACATAAGATGAGATAGATACTTATAGAAGCCAGGAAAGGCGATGATATTCGTAATGCAGCGGGCAGAGACTAAAAACGGAAGGCTGAAGGCCGAGCTCTAATACAGACTGATGATAATAGTGATTATGAGATATAGCACGGATAAGGGATACCCTTATAAGTTGATGCTTCGTCCCTTCATATTGTGATGGCCGGTGTCATGTCAAACTGTCATCACTACGGTCGTCAGGGAGTACGTAAGTTATACTGACGTCTACACAACAAGCTGGCTAGTTGTCAAACATAATAATTAGCAAAAAGGGGTGTAGACGCGCTAAACGCCAGTTTAGGTTGAGAAGTGGTAAAGTGAAGAAGAAAAGGAACAAGTAAAAGGAAGAAGTAGTAGAGAAGTGAAGTATAGTGAAGTGAAGTGCAGTGCAGTGCAAAAGACGTTAGTGTTAGTGCTGTCCGCGTCGAAGTCGAACGACGCGATGTGTGTGTAAAGTTATATAAAGAGTCATCAGTGCTACTCGGTGTTTCCTTCCAATCCCCTTACCCCGTCCGTAACAATATTTCAAAAGTTTTTGATAAATCATTCTTTCATTTTAACAATGAAATAAATAAGAGCTGCCTTTAAAAACAAAGATTGAGAAAGGATTGTAGCGATCATTTGAAAATATGGAACGGATGGATGAAAGAAGAATAATTCTTTGATTATTTTTCGACTGTATCGCGTAAAAATTTATAGAGATATCGATAGAGGACGCCCAGGATGGACTTATGCCGACAAAATTGAAGACGTACTGAAAGAAGGCCAAATCAAAAGTAAGCATAATCGACGAGCATGCATGATGCAGGTTAATGAAGAATGTCGAGAAAGCAAAAGAGGTGTGTTTGAACTGGAGCATTTGGTGTCCTACAGTCTCTGCCTATTTCAATTGGAGACAGGCGTGACGTTTCTTTAGATAGAGTTAGATAGATAAATAATATGTAAAATAACTTTATAAATATGTAGACATTTTTACTTATTCATAAGGGTTACTTTGGTCCTTTATAATTTAAAAAAAAAATTATTATCATTCAAATAAAGTTTCAAATGCCCTATAAATTAACCGCCATCTTATATTTCAAAGAAGTTTGAGTTTATAAATATTTACGCAAATAAATACTTGCTTAGGCCTTAGCCAGAGGTGATAATATGCTATATTCAAATAGTCTCTTATTTGTACAGGGTGAATGACCAAGGCCACTAGACCCTTTCGCATGTCCACGTGGCACCAAAGTACATTGCAATATCAGCTTTATTGCAATGTGTAAGTTGAAAGGCTACTTTTTAATAAACAGCTGTGAAAAAATGCGCACTACATGATGGGAAACCTTTTCACTGCAAGGGCATACATACATAGACTCACGCCTGTTTCTCGGAGGGGTAAGCAGAGACTACAGAACGCCATTTGCAACGATCCTGACATATCTCTCTTGCTTCATTCACTCCCATCAGATTCCTCATGCATGCTCTTCTGTTCAGGGTACTTCTCACCTGTCCTGTTTTTATGTCTCCAATCTGGGGCAATATTACTTTATAATAATATTTATCTTCCTAGTTTAAAAATGAAAGAATGAAAGAAAATTAGCAGTCCCACAGAAGGACTGCCGACTGACTTACATTACTATGGGGACTACTGCCAGTTTGCCCAGAGGTACTGTCTCCCTATAACGACTGTCAAAGATCTTCTTGACAGCCGGGATCGACGGTTTAATGTGCTCTACGAGGCACGGGCCAAACGATAATTAATAATCTCCGAAAACCAGCAATCTTCTCTGCATGGTAGTCTGTGCACTAGGTTGTCTGCAGAGGTTGCTGCCTTAATAATAATAATTATTATTTTATGTTCTCTATAGTTATTTATCGTCAAACCTATACATACTTATTATTAAATCAAGGTCCCCGGCAAACCGGTATGTCTGTACAAACGCGATAAACTCAAAATGAACAGATTTTTGTGCGGGCTTTCACCAATTCATAGTGTAATTTCTGAGGAAGGTTCCTGTGTTTATTCATGGGGCCGTAAACGCAATTTATGTCTTGTATAACAAAAACATAATCATAAAAATCGGTTCAAAAACGACGAAGTTATCCGCAAACATACATAAAAAACACATAGGTATACGGTCTAATCGAGAAACCTCCTCGTGTTTATGAAGTCGGTTAAAAAGGTATTCCGATTTTATAACATATGAATGAAAACACATGAATACGACATATTATCGCAATGAAACGCTTTGTGCGTGCCCATGGACGCTGCGGAATGCCTCAGGATACCACCGCGTAGATGTAGAAATGCCAAAGTACAGTCAGTTACCTTTGACTATATACTTGTCTATATTCAAAGTCAGCTACGGAAGCCCATATACATTTACGTGAATTTCAATGGTTATACCGTCCAAATAATTATTATTTTTAAATAAAGAAAACTCAACTATATCATTTACACCGTCTGGCCCCAAGGGCTTGTACTGTGGGTACTACACAACATCGATGTACACTTACACAAATGTTTGCTTGAACGGGAATCGATCCCGCGCCTGGGTCATCGCAAATCTTGAAAGATTCGGTACCTTTTCCTAATCTGAATCAACTTTTGTAGTTTACTGTCTATTTTGTTGTATTCATTTCTGGTATTTATTTTATAAATGAAAACTAATTATAATAATTAAATTATATATCGGGTTCTTTATTTTTTTTCTTTCTTTATTTTCAAAGAACAACTCCCGCACTAGGAATAAATCCTGTGTCGCGGGGGACTTTACAAACATACAACCAAAAGACACAATAAACACCCAGATTCGAAACAACAATTTATGGATCACGTGTGGGGTCGAACCCACAACACTCGGCGCAGTGTCAAGCGGTGAGGCAGCTGCTTAAACCATGTGCAGTCATCAGGATTACTTCAAAGTGTCACCTAGAACTTTAGCCAAGATTAGTTGGCCTCCCTAGACACTACTTATCAGTTTTATGTGTATGAAGTTAACGAATAGTTTTATTATTTTTCGACGACTGTCGAAGTGCAGCATGTTGAGCTCCATCAACAATAAATACTAATAAAATCAGTTTATTTCAAATTAATATAATATTTATCTTACATTACATACCCAGAAGTCTCCATTTAGCCATGATAATTGCCCATGCTTGAAGGCTCGTCACTTCCCTTACATTAGAAACGTATAAAATATAAATAAAAAATAAAATATAAATCAAATTATATGTTTGATAATAAATGGTATATTTATTCGCGTTATTTATAAACCACGTAGGCTGATTTGTCTCAATAAAGTGACCGCAGCGTGATCTGCACATAAACTCGCTTTATTGGACTCCATTCATCTGTCCCAGGGGTACGGCTACACAAGTGATTTGGGTTGTTAGGCTGTACCCACACGCATCCTGTGTAATGCAATGTGTGTTCGCAGGCAGTAATCATGTCCTTGGAGACAAAGCTTGAATGTGTATGGGAAATTGTCGGTTGAAGTGGTGCGCGCTGCCGTTGTGCTTAGCTGTTTGATGTTGTGGGTTCTGTTTGCAGCAGTTGTCTAATTGCACAATACTAAAGTGGACTTTATTCGTAGTGACGAAAGTAAAATTGACGACAATAGAAAATACTAGCGAAAGCGAATATTCTGTCAAATCTGGATAGAACATTAAATGGACTACGTTCTTCATAAATTGGATGCTACCAAGATAACGCTAGGAAGGTGAGAAAATACTATTTCGAAACTCAGCGAATTTAAAAACGCCTTATTTACAAAGTTTAATTATTAGCCTCGTTTTTATGCACTTTTACTTCAGGGGCAACTACTAATGAATTCTTCCTGAATGGTTATCTACGTCATAAATGGAACACAAATTAAATGATTTCAGCATCAGTACTTTAGGATCTGCGATATTAAGCTACGCAGACACGAAAAAAGTTGTTCATACTGTCTTCAATGACGCATTATTTGGGGCAATGGCAAGACTTTGATTTTATAAGATCAATCGTAGAGAAATAATTTGTATAACAAAATTCAACAAAACAATAACCAACAAATAACTGACATAGAATTATTTCAAACTTATTGAGAAAAGTAGTTATCTGAATTTTAGCGCAATACTCACTGTGAAAGCACCATTTCGTATGTTTTAAGGCTGCTACACACAGTCGGGCCACGCGGCAAAAGCCGCCGGCTTTTGCCTGTGCCACCGGCTTTTGGCGGGCGTCGGTGCCACCGGCATCTGCCGCAGAAAGCCGCCGGGCATCATTCCAGTTGTATAGAACGTCCACAGATAAGTAGCAAGTTGCAACCCGTGCGGTTCGCCGGCCTACCCGGGCGGCCATGCCGGAAGCTCCTTCGTGCGGCCAAGCCGGCGGCTTGGTATGCCGGCGGGTTCACGCGGCTTGGCCGGCGGCAGAGCCGGCGCCTGTGCCGCCGGCCATGCCGCTGCCACTGTGTGTAGGAACCTTTATTTTTTTAGTGCAGCAGGTTGGTGCCGTGAGCACGTAACAACGGTTTTAAGTATCCAGTTGGTTCGAGCTAATAGGGCAATCGGTGGGATCAGCTGGCAGTTCAAACGAAAATGTACACGGTTTTTTATATGCAGCTACGTAAATACGAACACCTATAGACTTTTGTCATGTAGGTTCAAAATGGTGAGCCATGGGGTGTGATGCCCGCTCTCTATACAGAGAAATCTCAATGGCCGATGCCGCCTGTGACCAAAATTTGGTAAATTGGTCTGTGAGGAGAACCTTGGGGAAGGCCAATGTCCAGTAGTGGGCGTCTCTAAGCTGACATGATAACAACTAGGTATTGCCCGTTGCCGCAGGCCGGTTTTCAAATGTTTAATGTTAATACATAATGTTAGAGCAAATTCTCAATGACTTAAGATTTTAAAATGTCACTCTACATGCTAACCCTTAATTGTGTCCAACTAAACTAATTGTAAACCACTAATACTTAAACTATTCAAACACAGCTTTACAAATAAATCATTGACTACACAATACTCCGGCTAAACTTGCCACAGTAGAGTTCAACGAACTTATAATTTATGGTCCTCGAAAGACCTCTAAAACGGTCTTATTGTTTTCCTATAGTGTCTTTCACAGTCTAAATTGTTTGTTATCTGAAACTTAACATGCAAAATACGTAAAAAGGTTAACTCAACAGGCAAGAACGAACGGTTTTTGTTTACAGATAAAGTATTGGAAAACTTTGTGGGCGTTTAATTCTCGCTTAAAGGCCTTATAAGACGTTCCTCAATTTATACTGGGCTTATTTTCGTCTGCGTGTTTATGTTATACTAAGGTATACTTAGACTATAAAAAATTGCTTGCTCTCACTTGCTGGAAACAATTTTTTTTAAGTATCTTTACAAATTGCCCGTACTACGACAGTCCTTGCGAATTTAACCATATTCGCATTTTAACTGACAAGACAGCGTCCTTTGTAGATCAATCGACCGACGAACCCGACCGAAACCGACGTTTCGGCCGATAAAAATGTTTACCTTCATAGACTCACGACTTATTTACGACTTATTTTTCAGTAGTTCTGTATATAATACTTATAAGATAACTCAATGTTTTCTCATTACAAACATTTTTTTCTTTTCTCGTGCACACTTATTTCAATATCAAAATGGTCATTATGGCGTCGTCGCAAAGTTCAATAGCATACGTATTTTGTTTAATTAATTTTCGTTCATTCTTGCTCATTTCCAGTTTATAAAAGTATTAGAATTGATCAAGTGGAAATCGATAAATCGAATGATATAACCAGATCGTGTTACAAGTGCAAAAACCGTTAAATATCAACGACCAATGATAGACGTCCCGTTATGCACCTATGAGGTGCATAATGCAGTTGAGGGGTGAACAACCTACCAGAAACTAATTCTTCATTTGATTCTTCAAGCTCTAATAAAAGAGAGGAATGGACTCGGCATCAACATCAACGGCGAGTACATCACTCACCTTCGATTCGCAGACGATATCGTAGTCATGGCTAAAACCATGGAAGACCTAGGCACAATGCTCGATGGCCTCTGTAGAGTCTCCCAACAAGTAGGTCTTAAGATGAACATGGACAAGACGAAAATCATGTCGAACGTCCATGTTGTACCTGCTCCTATTCAGGTTGGGAACTCTACGCTCGAAGTTGTCGACAAGTATATCTACCTGGGACAAGTAGTCCAATTAGGTAGGTCCAACTTCGAGAAGGAGGTCAATCGTCGAATCCAACTCGGTTGGGCAGCGTTCGGGAAGCTACGACATATCTTCTCGTCCGATATCCCGCAGTGTCTCAAGACGAAAGTCTTTGACCAGTGTGTGTTGCCAGTGATGACTTACGGATCAGAGACGTGGTCGCTCACTATGGGCCTTATCAGAAGGCTCAAGGTCACTCAGAGGGCGATGGAGAGAGCTATGCTTGGAGTTTCCCTGCGAGATCGAATCAGAAATGAGGAGATCCGCAGTAGGACCAAAGTCGCCGACATAGCTCTCCGGATAGCCAAGCTGAAGTGGCAGTGGGCAGGGCACATAGCTCGAAGAACCGATGGCCGTTGGGGCAGAAAGGTTCTGGAGTGGCTGCCACGTACCGGACGACGCAGCAGAGGTAGGCCCCCCGCAAGGTGGACCGACGATCTTGTCAAGATCGCGGGAGGAGGTTGGATGCGGGCGGCTCAAGACCGGTCTGTGTGGAGAACTTTGGGGGAGGCCTATGTCCAGCAGTGGACGTCGTTTGGCTGATATGATGAATAAAAGAGACAGTCTTTATTTAATTTACAGTTATCTTGTGCATACTGACTCAATTTAGTTGACCACTTAGGACCAGTTTTAAGTTAATTAATTTATTTATCTTATACAATTTCCTAAATTTATTCTTACTAAGACATTTTTTGAGACAGTTACATTTGAGAGCTTAGCTTAGCACATTAATTTTGTCACCCAGGAGCTCAGAAAATAAGTTGTGAGTAGCAGTACTGTTAAAGGCCGCAATTGTGTCTTCTTGAGTTGAAATGCTGCCATAAGCCTCATTGAGACTAGCTTCTAACTCCGCATTGCGGATAAGTTGTCTGGAGTAAATTTGGTCGCTGCTGCTGAAACACCTAGCTTCTTGTCGTAGTCTGTCCCGTTGATCCAAGCCATCCATATGCTCTATATGCAGCACCGTGAGTTGTGTCTTTAGCTCAGATATTCGGTCATTCACAATCTTGATTTTTGATAGTTGACTGTTGTCGTCCTTGTTCTTCTTTAACTCAACCAGAGTTATTCTTAATTTATTTTCTGTCTCCTTGGCCGTTGCCTTCCGAGTCATCATATGGGTAGACATTGCCAAGGATTACAAATTACCTAAAAAAAAGAAGAAAACAGGTGAGCTCAAAGAAGAGAAGAGATGTGATGGGGCTTGAGTATTATTGATAGACTTAGACAGAATAAATAAGAAAAGTTACAAAAGTAATAGGTGGGTATATGAATAAAATAAATTAAATTAATTAATTGTGAAACTAAGAAATTTAGAACAATTTAGGTCATTTGAATACTTGAAAGTAATTATCTAATACTTTACAAGGTTTATATTGAAATATCTCAGCTGATGTACTTAATCAACTTATTTAAATAAAATGTAAGTTGGTACGTATACAAGTTTAAATCAATAATAGCTAATTAACACAGAAAAGTACACAAATATATTACAGACAAGAATAAACAGTGTAGTAATTGTAAAGTGTATCTGTAGATTGTTTTTGTCTGGGGCTGTTGTTAAGTCCTCGATTTTGCTTCCACATATAGTCAAGCAAAAGGAGACAGAACTGAGCCAAATGTGTGTTGGACGAAGCTCACACGGTGGTGAGCCGAGTAATTCGGTATTGTAGAGTGTTGGATAAGTTTTAATAAGTATTATAAGTACTCCCCGGGTTTAGGTCGTAGCAGGTGTAAATGCAAATCCGTCCGTTGACACCAAGTCTTTGTTCTGTTCGCTCGTAACTTTCGCCGTGTAGTTATTATACTTCAAACACAATGATTACAATAACTTCTTGTCACTGTTTTATCGATATATATTAACTAATATGGTAAATAATCAATTAAAAATACATTAAAAAGTGTGTACTGTAAAGTGTTGTTTTGAGTCTGGGTGTGCTTTGTGCGGTGCGGTGGCATGGCGTTTATGCCTCAAGCATCCGTTGTGTTTATATCAGTTTTTTAAATAACTGATATTAAAACTGACTGCACAAGCCGCTTGCATTTTCTGATTCGCTAGCCTTTTTTGGATTGGGGGATTCGTTATTTTTTCAAGTAAAGAAGAAAGGACTGAACAGTAAAAATTGGCAATCTGTCAGATTTATCAACAACATAACATACTTATTTATTTACTTTTGGCTACATAAGCTCATACTCAATAGTTGAGTATGTAATTTATTAGAAAACTTTGTTTGAGCTTAAAAGGGATTTTCATAAACAAATTCCTAGAAGTCAGGGGCTATTTGATAAATTATTGGATTTTATTTGGATCGTTAGTTTTATCATAACAATTGTTCATTTCTAAATAACCGAAGTCAACAAACGGATTAATAACTGCAGTCCGAGCGCTATCCTGGTTACATCTCAGACTTTGGCCTTGGAGCTAGGGTTTATTTACTAGTCTAGATATGACAGAAAACTAGCTTTTCAACAGAGCGACTGCTGTCTGACCTCCAAAGGCATAATTATCTTTCAACAGAAAGTATTGATTCTATATTACTTACAAATGTTTACTTAACTTGTTTGACTTTTAATTGTACATGTAGTAAAGTAATTGTTACACTTTTATAATTATCTTGATATTATAATAAAGACATAAAGACATATTTATTTCTGCATTTTGGTTGTTTACAACACTTATACATGTCAAAACCCTATTCTAGATGAGGCCGGCTTTTCCCAGCTAAATGACTTCTTAAGAAGAAAAGCCGAAACAAACTCAGAGTCATTATTTTTTTTGTCACTTCAATTTCTTTAGTCTTTTCTTGATCTTTTGAAGTCCAGACAAAAAAAGGGTTTAGTATGCAAGTACAATGCAGGAAATCATCTGACGCTTTTGACTGACTCGGCCCACTGATGGCCCGCATTCAACAGCAATCGTACGGCTCAACCTTGATTGAGGGAGCCAGCACGATCTGTATCACTATGCCTCCACGCCATCAGAAGGTGTATGCATAAGCATGTCAGCCTAAGCCATCAGACAGGTTGCCACAACTATTTGCTTATATGTTTAATAATGCCCACATCGTACTCACAACTTTACATGCTAATACATAGTAAAATACATGTTGTAAACATTATGTAAAATTATAAAAATTTAAACAATAAAATGTCATATATTTAAATGTCAAAAAATATTATTGTATGTCAATTTAAGAATGTCAAAAAAATTAAATAATAATATATTACTTAAGTAATTTTAAATGTCAAAAGAAAATAACAATGTCAAAACAAAATAAATAAAATTACAAATGTCAAATCAAAAATGTCAGAATGTAAAGATATAAGTACTACAAATGTAAATAAAAATATTGTCACTAATTTCAAAATGTCAAAATTCATAATGTCAATAATTCATAATTTAATGTCAATTCATAATTTTTAAACTCAATTCCAGGCGTTTTTGTCTGCTAAATAATCTTTAACTGTGTAATAAGCTTTTGAACACAAGCTCTGTTTAATAAATACTTTGAATTTATTAATACTTAGTTCCTGAATATTACCTGGAATTTTGTTATAAAAACGTATGCTTTGACACTTGTATGAGTTACTTATTTTTTGTAGTCTAGTTGAAGGTAGAACAAGTTTGTTTTTGTTTCGTGTATTTATTTTATGAATGTCGCTGAATTTTGAAAACATATTTATATTTTTCCTGACATATAACAAGTTCTCATAAATGTATTGAGATGCGACAGTCATTATCTTAATTTCTTTAAATTTTTCCCTCAGTGAATGCCTTGAACCAAG
Source organism: Euclidia mi (assembly GCA_944739405.2). Lineage (NCBI taxonomy): Eukaryota > Metazoa > Arthropoda > Insecta > Lepidoptera > Erebidae > Euclidia > Euclidia mi. The sequence goes on from OX123195.2 coordinate 44,292,078, forward strand.
ACTGTAGATTGCACGAATAGCCCGCTTCTGCAGTACAAACACAGTTTGAATGTCAGCTGCGTTGCCCCATAATAAAATTCCATATGACATTATGCTGTGGAAATAACTAAAATATACTAATCTGGCTGTATCTATATCAGTTAACTGACGAATTTTATAAACCGCGTACGCTGCAGAGCTAAGTCTATTCGACAACTGACCTATATGTGGGCCCCACTGTAGCCTAGAATCTAAGGTTATACCTAAGAATACGGTGTTATCTATAAGATCCAACTCTTCTCCATTCAAACATATGTTAGGTTTAACTTGTTTTACATTCGGTCTTGAAAATCGTATACATTTTGTTTTTCTTTCATTTAACAATAAATTGTTAGCAGTAAACCATTGATCTACTTTAGAGAGAGCGTTATTTACATCGTCATTATTTGATTGTTCTCGTCTAAGTTTAAAGATAAGTGATGTATCATCAGCAAATAACACTATCTCTTCATTATTTTGCATAATATATGGCAAATCATTAATATATACAAGGAAAAGGAATGGACCAAGAATTGAACCTTGCGGCACTCCCATTGTGACCACTGAACCCATAGAAACTTTTCCATTTACCTCAACTCTCTGTATCCTATTACTCAAATATGACGTTAGGAGATCCAAAGCAGTGTTCTTAACTCCATAGTAATGTAATTTCCTGATCAATGTTTCATGAAAAACGCAATCAAAAGCCTTAGATAAGTCACAAAAGACTCCTAGAGCATCATGCGACTCCTCCCAGGCATCAAAAATACTATCTAAAAGCTCAACTCCAGCATCGGTAGTTGAGCGACCCCTAGTAAAACCAAATTGTTTTTCATGTAACAGCTTATTGTTATTAAAATGAGTTTGAAGCTGGCCTAGAATTAATTTTTCAAAAATTTTACTAAACGTGGGTAGCACAGATATTGGCCTATAATTTGTGGGGTCAGATGTGCTACCTGATTTAAATAACGGAATTACTTTACTACTTTTCATTTGATCAGGAAACACACCACAGTCAATGCATCTATTGAAAATTATTGCCAGTTCAGGTGCTACTGTGTTGATTATGGATTTTGTAATCACAACAGAATTGCCCCAAAGATCACTAGTCTTCTTCAAATTAAGGGTAGTAAAAGTTTTTACAATATCTTTGTCAGTGACATAACTAAATCTAAATTCCATGTTACACCTATTGACATTTTGTTTTAATAGAGATTCGGCGTCATTGGGGGATGAGTTCAGGGATTTAGTGGTTGAGACTGGAATGTCTGTGAAGAAATTTTCAAATGCTGTGGCAACCTCAAAATCTGATTTTATTATCTTTTTATTTACTTGAAGCGTGTAATCGTTACTTTTGCTCTTGACCCTTCCAGTCTCATTGTTTATAATATCCCACGTTGCTTTTATTTTATTGTCACTGTTTTTAATTTTTGATTTTAAATAAAGTGTCTTAGCTTCACGACAAATCTTTTTAAATAACTTAAAATAATTTCTTACGTATTGACAAAATTTTTCATCATTTTTATTAATTACTCTCTGTTCATAATGACCTTCCGACCGATTTCGGGCGCGGCGGCTTGTCTATATATGAGACTTGCCAACTGCGCGGGACATAATTATTATAGTCCACAAGTGTGTGCGCATACACAAGTGCACTCTCTATTCACCCGCTCTCATAGTCCCATGGGACGCACAAGCGACACGACCGGAGAGCGATTGGGCGCAGGACCAATGGCTTAACGTGCTTTCCGAGGCATGGGGGTATGACACTGCTAACTCCCTGACTCTGAACTTTCTATTGGATAATTCCTAACAGAAAAACCCAATATCACTTTTTGTTCTACCCGGGAATCGAACCCGAGACCATATGATCTGCAATCGCTAACACTACCGTAGTATCACAGATGCAGTCATATATCTTGATCTATGTATTCTATAATGTAAACAGTGAAAACCATGTAAAAAAAACTTTGCACGCGTGTTCGTATTTAATTTAACCTTACGAATACGAGGAATTATGGCGTATTCTTAGTCAAGTATAGCGTATTCTAGTCGACAACACGCATCTATTGCGAGCGCTCTCATAGCCGCTTGACCGCGCACAAGTGACTATTCTCCCTTTTTCGAAATTCCGTAGACCGCGCACAAGTGACTATTATCCCTTTTTGGTTACAGCGCTATACTCGGTCTGAATTTACTGCTTCTTTCTATTACGTAATGTTTGAAATCCTTTTTCTCTGTTCTATTCAAATCATTGAATATTTCTTCATGCTAAAAATACGAAGCGAGTCTTAAAATCGTTAACCCGGAACGAAAAAATAATGTCAAATGCCACTCTTTGTTTCGCGCGCTCTGTTATTACGTGCTAATCATATGCGTGTAATTAAATATTTTTATACTATGATACATGTTTTTTTTTATTTAATTCGGTGTAGATAGAATCCCTCTACAGTGAAAACTCATAAAATTAGTATGTCATCGATTTATTTTTTAAAATAATCCTGTTTAAAATACACAAAATGTTTTTTTCAACGATAGTCAATGTTCGCTGCTAATTATAATAAATTAGAAACTAAACATCTACAAAGAATTCATATGACTTGAACGAGTCATTTATAAGGTTGAAGAAAAACATTACTTCAACTTACTCATGTTACCGACTTATCAACAATAAATGTTTATGTTAGCGCGCGCATCTGGCGAGCGGCGGCGCGACATTTTGTTTAGAACGTGAGCGGTCAAGCGAATTCGGCGAATTGGCGCTAGCGGTCAAACGGATAGTACTTAAATTATTCTTGGCACTTGTTCGTATGTGCTCAATTATGTACGCGTTCAACGTGGGCGTGGTGTTATATTATCTATATCACTAACTGTTTAGAGTTTGGGCTAAAATTGGGTAGTTCGCAGAAAACAGTGGAAGCCATTAATTCATCCAGTCTTAGCCCAAGGCAAAGGATCTAAACAGTATTACTTCACAGTATGCAGTCACCTGCAGTTCAAGTAATAGGTAGGTACATGACAAATTTACCTTAGATCTCCTGGTGATATTCTTGAGCTAAATTAGACACATCATACAAATATATTGGCCAAAATAGATGAATGAAGTATCTTATAGCTACCGCGGGGTCCAGTTCGGCGAAGTCCTACTCCTCGGGCACCAAACACGGATTCACCCAAGTTTTACAATGTTCAATTTTACAGGCTTATCTTTTATCTCAAAACGATTCGCGAAGCTACGAGGATGTGCTTTCCAAAAGGCGATCAATGTAATTAAATTCAAAACGCAAGACTACAAAACTGCGTGAGCGCAAGAAAAAAAATTCAGAAACGGAAGTGAATGACAGTTCCGTGTGACCATAGTCAAAATTTACAATAGACTTAACTAAATATTACTAAATTGATATAATTGACTTGACCTATCACAAATAATATTTCTATTTCAAACACTAACTGATAATTTACGTTTATATTACAATTCGATGAATAAATGTAAACAAAATCTAGAAGTCTTAAATTTTGTCACACATAACCCCGTGGTCCAGTGGATAGCGTATGCGTCTGCTGATCAGAGGTTCCGGGTTCGATTCCCAGGTCGGGCAAAAGTGTTACTGGGTTTTTCCGAATTGTCAGTAGCAGCACGGAGTCTGGTGATGTGCCCGGTAACGACAATAGGATCGCCCTCTATTACGTGGGACCTTAAAATTCATAGGGAATTGTGAGTGTTATATGAGTACCCTTAGGAGGTACACCTCTGCCTACCCCTTCGGGGATACAGACAGGTCTATCAAATAAAAATAACTTCGATAAGTCAATTTGGTACGGGTCGTGGTTTCGATCCCTATACCCTCTGCATGTCTGTCTGTTGTTTGCCTCCACTAGGCTATTGTTCCGTATAGCTAGTTATTAATCTATAACGATATCAAAATAACACACCAACCCGTGACCACTAATTAAACTTTAGTGGTCACAGGTCTCCCATAACGACCCCAATATCCAGAAATCGCCATTAAACACCCAATTCCAACCACTCTATTCAGCAGGAAAATTGTTGTGAATAGGTAAAGGCAGTAATAGTTTACCAGACTATAGAATAGTTGGATATATCTATTTCACTTACAACCACTTAAGAGGCCATTATCTCCCGGGGAGGGTGTAACCGACTTGTGTGAGGCAAATTGGTGACCACAATATGAACAAGGAGCGAATATACGAGCACGTACGGAAACTATTATTAGATAGTATTGATGACTGAACCATTTATCTTTTACTTGAATGTGTTTTAAGTGTCTGAGTTTTTTAATGATTTCAAAAAGGATTGTTTTGAAGATTATGTAAATTATTTCGCCAATTATGAATAGGTATTGATTCTTTTTTTGTTAGACAGGTCTTGATTCCCATGAGTAGTGATATAATTGCTTGTATTACGAGTATGGCAACTTGTTCAGCTCCTTTTCCAAAATCACCAAGAACTAAAATAATACGAGGAGCGATGGGCAACGACTGAGCTCCTGAGGATGCCTCGTGCAGAGGTGAAACACGTGTCGAAGAATAGTCGGCGCATACAGCGGGATACTGCAAGTCAGGTATCTTCCTGAAACCCATACCATTCCTATATCCCTTATCCTTTTAGAGGAGTTCGGTATTGTCAACCTTTTTCTATTGCAATAGTTGGGGTGGTTAATCCGAGGGTGCGTGGTGGGTTCCTCTTTCCTTCCATTAGGTTACAATGGAGTTCCGCCAAGTAACGCCTGATTCAATCAACTATACAACTAAATGTTAATAGAACTCTATCCTTGGAAGTGAATACCTATGACGAAAAGATCGTACTTTGCAGATGTCATATCAGTGGCATTACTTTTTTTTTACAGCAGAGAGCTAGTCGCTAGCAGATTTGGTTCTTAGTGGTAATTCCCACTCAGAGACTATTCCGTAAGCACAGAATTTACAGGAAAAATAAATGTATTTTTATGGGTTGGTAAAACGAGTTTTGTTTTTGTATTGTATGAATGTGGCCACGGTACCGGAGTTTATGGGTCGCCTGACATGGCCTAACGCTTCTTGCCCAGAGACAAGAATCTTGACCAACGGCTTTACATGCTCTACGAAGCATGGTAGCGCCCTGATATAAATGCTACAAAAAGCGGTTACCCAGCCAAGAGGCGAACTCTGCAAGCCCGGCTTTCAAATCCAAGGTTGAAAATAGACGAGCTGGGCTTATTGCTTCCGCAACATTTAAAACCGCTGTGCTGCAGTTTCGCCTTAAGCGCGCCTTTTGCCGCGCCATTACAGTCTACCATGACTTTTTCGAGTTCTTACTTTCATTAACCTGGAACACAAAATTTTTAACGTTATCTATATAACAAGAAAATCTGTGTTAACTAACGAAATGATATCTCTAGATATTGAAATAGCTATATGCTTTTGACAGTTACAAGATTAAAGTCTGTCCTTGTTACCATTCGAAGAAGTTGTCTTACGATAATGACAAATAAGATCGGACAGTTTATGTTTTATATATATAACTAGACTTCGGCCACGGCTCTCCCCGCGTGGGAATATTAATTTACTCCCTTAGAGTGGAAACCAACAATCATCTCTTAGTGCTACCCTTTTACACTCCCCAAGGAACATAGATATAAAATTTCAATTCCTTGTGTCCAATAGTTTCGGCTGTGCGTTCAGACAGTTAGTTACACAAGAATTTTATGTACACCGACTTAAAATAACTAATAAATATATACAATACATACCTACAGACATTATGTCTGTTAGTTGCATGTTTGTAAAGTCCCCTGCGCCACATGATTTATGCCTAGTGTAATAGTTATCTTTTAAAAAAGAAAAATAAAATAAAGTGGAAAACAAAATAATTAAAAGATTGTCATGATAGTCCTGTGTGTCTACAATGTTATGAACGGTAGTTTTTTGTCCCCAGCGGCGGTGGTAATCGCGTTCTTCGTGTGCTGGGCTCCGTTCCACGTGCAGCGCCTGTTTTTCATCTACGGTTACGATCTGCCCCAGTTCCACGTCATCAACGAACACCTGTTCAACGTGGCTGGCGTGCTGTACTACGTGTCAGCGACTGTCAACCCCATATTGTACAATGTGATGAGCGGTAGGTGAGTACAAAGTCTAACAGACACCTGTTCAACATGGCTGGCGTGCTGTACTACGTGTCAGCGACTGTCAACCTCATATTGTACAATGTGATGAGCGGTAGGTGAGTACAAAGTCTAACAGACACCTGTTCAACGTGGCTGGCGCGATGTACTACGTGTCGGCGACTGTCAACCCTATACTGTACAATGTGATGAGCGGTAGGTGAGTACAAAGCCTAACAGACACCTGTTCAACGTGGCTGGCGCGATGTACTACGTGTCGGCGACTGTCAACCCTATACTGTACAATGTGATGAGCGGCAGGTGAGTACAAATTCTTAATCCTGTTCAATGTGGCTGAGGCGCTGTACTACGTGTCGGTGACTGTCAACCCTATGCTGTACAATGTCATGAGCGGCAGGTGATTACAGAAGTTTTCAAAGTATTTAAATGCGTTCACGACCAGCAGCGTCGAGCGCAGAGGCGAGCGGCAGCGGGAGCGATTACGATGTCCATGGCGCGCTTACTCTGACGCGACATCGCCTGCGGCGCGCGGCTGCGGCGCAGTAGAGCTCGGCTTCTACATCAAAAGGGCTCTTGAGAATTCTTTTTTGGATTTTATTTATTCATGTGATTGTGGTTCGTAAGCGAAACAATGCTTTGTTTATTTTATAAAACTTAAACAACAGCCAACATATTTTCTTTTTTTCTATTATTGAAGCAGAATACCGGACACAAGAATATTTTCCCTTTTTGTGATGATTGAAGCAGACTTCTTGACGGGACAAGGAGTAAAATACGTGTTTTCGGGTATTTAACAAACATTTGATCAACGGACATAAAGCACAGCCAGAATCGAAACAACAATTTGCGAATCACTGAAATTGTGTTCCTGTTCCGTAGGTCCAATCCACAACCATGGTTATGGACATGTGCGCAAATTGCCTACATTAAAAGACGTAAATGGATGGTCCTTTTACACCATATTCGGCTTGGGAGACTAACTAACTACGAAATACTGTATTCGAACTATAGATAGATCTGTAGATTTGAGTTTCGTTTTTGACATTACAAAATATATCAAACACGAATCTCGAATCTCAAAATACATGTATGGATCGCATATTGAAAATGGCCGTAAATGAACATCATTTACTAACTACGTTAGGTAATTGTTTGGGCATGATGTCTGTAATTATTTACTTTTTGCAAATAATTTAAGTACAATGTGAAACAGCTGCAGCTAGGTGATATTACTTATTTCTTTATATATTATACAAAATTGTTACATGGCATTTGAAAAAAGTGAACTTGAGTTTTGATGACCGTTTTTTCTCGTGGTTCTAAGCCCTTGCTTTGCAAACTTTGCACTGAATGTAAATGTAGATTCAGTTAGTAATTGACTTTAAAAAATACGAGCTAAATATTTTCAATTAGACAACATTCGCGCTGTATTTTCTTCTGATTTTCTGTGATTTTACAAAAATACTAAATCATATTCATCATATCAGCCGAAAGACGTCCACCCGCATCCATCCGCTGCCCGCTGACGCCAACAAGAATAATAATAAATCATATTATAATAGATCAATGATATTTTCTAATCTTGCCTCCGTATATGACTGCCTCCGTGGTCCAATGGATACCGTATGCCACTGCTTGATCGGAGGTCCTGGGTTCGATTCCCGGGACGGGCAAAAGTGTTACTGGGTTTTCCGAATACTTAGTAGCAGCCCGGAGTCTGGTGATGTGCCCGGTAACGGCACTAGGCTCGCCCCCTATTACGTGGGACCTAAAAATTCAAGGGTGTAATATTTATACCTCTGCCTACCCCTTCGGGATACAGGCGTGAGACTATAAATAAAATAAAAAAAATACCTGATTAAATATAGGTATGGCATTTAAAATACGCTTGTATCTCAGTCTCCACGCCTAACAGGTCTCCAATATCACAATTTTATTGGCTACCGACGTCAATTATTTTCAAATTACAACGGTTCAAAGTGATATAAAAATCGATAAAGTACGTACGTAATATAAATCGCTCCCAACATATCTACCGATATTTTGCCAACGAAATTAAATGTATTTTTTTAGTAATTCCTAGAATTGGAGGCTTCAGATCTTGTCGAAATTACGAATTTTTGATTTCGCAATTATCGCTGCCTTTGGCAGGTTCTTTTGACACTTAACTGCTTTTGATTTGAGCTGAGTTCCTTAGAATTAGACTGTAAAATCATTTCTTCATTTTTTTTCTAGACATAATTACGTAGTCGTAGATTTAGCAAATTCACTATTTAGCCAAAGTCTGTTTCTAGAAGGGTGTAGTGCCTAAACTAGTTTAAATGAGAATTTATAGCTACCGAACCACATTCCGTAAATGCGTCGTTCTCCTACACAACATAGTGCGTAGCAGTACTAATGACATACTTACGTCATTAGATAAATGAAAGCCGGACATATAATGAAGCAATTTCATCTGGACACAGACAGTGTATGTCGTAAATTATTCAGTTAGTAAGGATTAGACGGCATTCTTGTTTTCCTGAAATGCATTTTATTAGATAGTGTTTTGTTTTTTATGTTTAAGATCTGTAAGGAACTCAAATCCATAAAACTGTAACAACATCTTATTCAAATAGGCATGTATGAATTTTCAACGAAGACTAATGTTGTTTTTTATTATGTCCTGCGAGATTGTTGATAAACCAGAATATATATACTAATTCCGGTGTTGTAGTCCTTTTGTTTCTTTGTGTTTTTCCCTTAGAGCCCCGATCCCCGAGGCACACGTTTTCGGAGAACCCCGAAAACGATAAATTTCATTGATTACATTTATCTTGTTTATTTTTTCTATGATTTTCGACTTGTACCGTCGATATAAAAAGTGCATAGATGTATGAGTTTGAAATATATAAGACGAAAATATTTAATTTAAAATTTTGTACAACACCAACTCTTAGATTTATTACAGGTTAATACAGTTTGAATAAATTGTTTCAAATATAAGAAGGATATTAGAAGAATGGAAAGAATATTACCCATGTAATGGTAAATAATCTTAATATATCAAATCCTTGCGTTACTGACTGACTGACAGACACGCTACAGCCGAAACTATTGGGCGCAGGAAGCTGAAATTTGGCATGTATTTTCCTTGGGGACCGTAGGGGTGCACTAAGAAGGGAATTCCCGAAATTCCCACGGAATTGGCCAAAACGGGTAAATAAAAAAAAATGCAGGCGTAGCTGCTGGCGTCCTCTAGTATTCTATAATAATAATATTCTACCACATACACACATCACCATCAAGGCCAAAGCTAAGCAGAGCTTGTGTTATGGGTACTAGATAATGGATAAATATACATATATACCTTTTTTTTTGTAAATACAGTATACATATTATTCATAGAAAAACCCAGACCAAGACAAACATCCATGTTCAGTTACACAAATGTTTGACTTGAGCGGGAATCGAACCCGCGACCTTCGGCGTAGCAGTCTCTTAGACTCCCGCTGCGCCAACCGGTCGTCAACATAAATATTATCAAATTGGATGGACTTATTGCCAGTCATTTTTTAAACTTTACTCTACCATGACTATATTATTATAAGTTGATACTAATGTTGATTATTTTTATAGTTGATTGAAGAAAGTAGCGATAGCCTAGTGGAGAGACCGGCAGACTGCTACGCAGAAGGTATCGAGCTCGAATCCACAACGCACGCACCAATGAATTTTCGAAGTTATGTGCGCATTAAATTGTTCATTATCGCTTGCTTAGCGGTGAAGGAAAATATCGTGAGGAAACCTGCATGTCTGAGAGTTCTTCATAATGTTCTCGAAAGACATGTGAATTCTGCGAACCTGCACTTGGCCAACGTGGTGGACTATGGCCTTACCCTTCTCATAGTTGGAAGAGGCCCGTGCCCGGCAATGGGACAGTTTATATACAGGGCCGATGATGATGATTGAAGAATTAAAATTTTGCCTTTTTTTCAAATTATGTTAATATTCCATTTAATCTAGATATTTTGATTTTTGTGTATTGAAAAAGAAGCGATTGTGACAGTAATTAAAACTTGTTATCGCCCTAAGAAACAATAATTTGTATTCTTTAATGATAATATTTAGCCAAGTCTATAATTTTTCATAATCCTTAAAGTTAAGTATTTAATTTTAGTAACTAGTAATATTTTTTAAACGGTTTGTTGCTGTTGACGGTACTTTTAAGCTTAATCGACTTTTTATTGAGTTTACCAAGACATCAATAATTCAAGGCCCTACGGTACGGGAGCCTCGGGGATCGGGGCCCTAAGAAAATAACCCGTTTCTTTAAGGCCTAAAACCTTTTAAATTAAGCCTTAGCAGGTTAAGTTTTAACGTATGAAAGACATCTAGCAATGTTTGCGGCAGACAATATGTCAATAGATGGCATAATATGACAATAACTTCGCTCTCTGAAGCTCTGATTACCTATTTTAAATTCTATCTCGCATTTCGACGCTTGAAGCATCAAATCAGGAAAATAGCAAGATAAACTAATTTTAACTAGAAGAAGTTTTGAGAATACTTCATAATGAATACAGCCGTCTAGTTCCCTTAGGATTAGGTCGTATCTCATCCACGTTTCAGGAAAATGGTTTATGTTTCGAGTAAAGACAAATTGGCTATTTAAATCCCTCAACAGTAGGTACGTCAACTTACCCTTTAGGGTCGTAACATTATCATATTCAGTACTTTGGTATTGGTGCACAGATTTCGTCTTTTAGAAATACCAAAACCGAATTTAGAGATTTGGAAAATCGCTTTTACCCCGCCTCTTAGGAAAGACAGAAGTGGTGTATAAGACCTTCCTCCATAGGCATTCAGAGCCTACTAACTACGAAATTCAATATTCGAACTATAGATAGATCTGTAGATTTTAGATTCGTTTTTGACATAAGGTCCATACAAAATATGTCAAACAGGAATTTCGAATCTCAAAATCCATGTGTGGATCGAATATTGAAAATGGCCGTAAGTGAAACCGCCGAAGTGTCCGGCGGATTATTTTTATCGTTTATATAACGGTTAGTATATTTTACTGCAACCCTGCCAGAAAGATCTTGTCAAATCGATTCTTAGTGCACCCCTACGGTCCCCAAGGAACATATATGACAAATTTCAGCTTCGTGCGCCCAAAAAAATAATAAAAGGCTGTGATGTCTGACGTTATTTCTCAGCCCCACTGTTCGTTCGTCTGTTAACGGATTATATCTCTCTCTTTATTAATGTGAAGGCTGAACTTGTGAGCCGAAAATAAGAAGGAGTACTAGTAAAATATTATCCCTGGTAGTAGATAAGTGAAATATTTACAGAGTGCCTCGTGCCAACTTTTTCGAATTTCGATGAGGCAAAGTCTTCGGGGAATTTCATCATGCAAATTAAAAAGACGATTTTATTTTGTGCTCAGAGGGCCTAGCCAAATGGCATTCGATTAGCGAAATCGCTAATCGCTAAGTTCAAAAATATATTGAACTGACATAGGCTTTCAGTATATCACGTGGTCAATAAAGAAGGAATTTCTCATGTTGCCATGGCAACCAAGCGTTAGCGAATATAGAAGTCAGATGCGTATGCCATTTTGCTAGGCCCCGAGGACTAACAATAATAAAAAAAATATCTATAAATACCATAATTCCTCGCAGCTTCCTGTCTGTCTGTAAAAACGCTATAGGTAACTTAAATACTACCAAACGGATTTTAGCACGGTTTTCTCCAAAAATAATGTATAATTTTGCGGGTGGAGCCGCGGGTGAAGTCTAGTATAATAGATTCAAAAGCTTATAATTAAAAGAAAAACAATTTCTGCTCATGTTAAGCATTCGTGTTCAATCTGCCTAAATGAAAGAAAAAGGCAAGAAGCAATTTAAAATTGGCGCCGTACAAATTAAGTTAAACAAAAGTACGATTAAGCTGATATTCATCTTCAAACTCATGACAATAAAAAAAATGAGACGACAAACATCTAAATGGCAGCTGAATAGAAAAAATGTTCATTACCAAATTTAGCTGGTGTTGCGCCTCTCTTGTTTCTTAAGCCAGGACCAAACCAACGCGTTCAGCTCGCGTCCGCGGTGGCGTGCGCGGTGGCGATCAGATGTTGTGTACGAACTTATAGCGACGTGTTCACATCTACGCGTCCTCTGATTGGACGCGGCGTCCGGTGCAGCGTCTGCACGCGGCGGTGGCGATCAGATCGCGCTTGTTGCATGCTTGTTGCGTTAGGACGCTGCACGCAGCTATTATTTGTTGAGGACCCTGTGATTTGTAGATTTTAAGTATGGTGTAAACGCAAGAAATTATAAATGAGGTCCACAAATACCCATTGTTGTATAATAACTAATCAAACTCTTGTTTTTCTAAAAAAATAATAATAAGGCGTTATCGAAATATGAGATATTTACTTCACTAGCACAGTATATCATACCCACCTCAAGTTCACTTCTTGTTCCTCTTCGTCTTCAATAATAGCAGACAGAAGTAAAACATCTTCAATTTCACTATCGGTATCAGACAGCATTTTAGTGACGCGACTACAGCCTGGTGAACGCCTGAACGAACGCGACAGTGTGCACAACTTTTGCACGCGCAATAATCGCCACCAACCACCAACCAACCAACGCGTTCAGCTTGCGTCCGCGGTGGCGTGCGCGGTGGCGATCAGATGTTGTGTACGAACTTATAGCGACGTATTCACATCTACGCGTCCTCTGATTGGACGTGGCATCCGGTGCAGCGTCTGCACGCGGCGGTGGCGATCAGATCGCGCTTGTTACGTTAGGACGCTGCACGCAGCTATTATACTTTGTGGAAACTGTGTTTTTGTAAATTTTAAGTATGGTGGAAATGGATGAAATTATAAATGAGGTTCACAAATACCCATTGTTGTATGATACGTCTCATTCTGATTATAAGAATAATAGAAAAAAAAATAATTTACAGAAAACAAAAAACCCGACTGCGTAAAAACTCATTTTAAAAATACGTGAAAATATGAACTTAAAAACTAAAAAGAAAAAAACAATCCCAGTAGCTTAGAATTCTGTTAAGTAATACTAAATAACAACACCATTGAAATAGTTTTATAATCGATACACACACAAAACAGAACGACTCACAGTCGGCGACTGTGAGTCGTTCTGTTCTGCATTAGAATTTATGATTTGTTTTATGTGTGTATCGATTATAAAACTATTTCAATTCCCTTTCTCTGGTTTCATTTATACTGTGTATCCAAACTCTTGTTTTTCTGAAAAAATAATCATAAGGCATTATCGAATGATGGTAGGTATTTACTTCTCTGGCACAGTATATCATACCCACCTCAAGTCCACTTCTTGTTCCTCTTCGTCTTCAATAATAGCAGACAGAAGTAAAACTTCTTAAGGTTCACTATCTGTATCAGACAGCATTTTAGTGACGCGACTACAGCCTGGTGACCGCCTGAACGAACGCGACAGTGTGCACAAATTTTGCACGCGCAATAATCGCCACCGCGAACGCGAGCTGAACGCGTTGGTTTGGTCGTGGCTTAAGAAAATATTCAAAAGAATGTTATATCGCTATCCTTTCGGTAAATAAGGTCAGACAGGCAGTGTGGAAAACCTAATATTTAGTCAAATACGGTTAGAATAGTAAGTGGACTTGCATGATAATTCAAAAATAGGTAAAAAGTATTAGGTATATTGTGTACAATGACCCTTCATGAGGGATTCTTAAAGGTCCGCTATGCGTTCTCAGATACCCATTTCAACACACGGATGCACTGAGCTGGTTAAATAAAATAAACATAAACATAACTTCACGCCGTTTATCTCCGAAGCGGTAGGCAGAGGTGTATTACACACCCACACTTCGCCAGTTATGTTTCGGTCCCAATGCAATAGGGGGCGGGCCTATTGCCATCTACCGGGCACATTGTTAAGCGAGCGATAATTAACATTTTTAATACACACATAACTTCAAAAAGTCAAGAGGTGTGTGCCCGGGGTAACTGGGGATCGAACCCGAGACCATCGTCTCGGCAGTCCGTAACGTACACCACTGGGCTATCGCCGCTCTTAATTAAATATGCAGTACCTAACTGAAATTTATTAAATAGTAAATGGAATACCCGTAAAAAATAATAAAAATAATATAGGTTCATCGTATAAAACATAATAATCGCATATTTCTATCTTGTCTTAAAATTGCATTGTACGATTATGCCTGCTTAATGATATAATATCATCCTAGAGCCTAATTTCTAAAGCAAAAAATATGAGGACAGCACACACTAACAAAGGATTATTTAAATTCCACTCCTAATATATAAAATAAAGGTTATAATTAATTTGCAAACCTGCCACTAAATGCGTAATAGACGGACCACAAATATCATAAATGCCCATAAGCAAACCATACCATCCCATCGCTCTAACTAACCCAAAAAAACATCTTGAAAAAATTATTTGCCAACGCAAATTGCCTTACAATATCGACGTCGACATTCAATAGTAAACAAAACTTAAAAAGCCACGGAGTCCTTGCTCTCCTAAGTTAACATGACCTACTTATTGTGTCATCTGACATTGATGATAATGCACGGCTCTCAGTAGCTGGCACGACACCGTAGCCATTATGTTAATGGTAAATATCTGACGCTCTGTGGCCTAGAACACTTAGGTACGTTATTTGAATATTCAGTACCACCTTTACTTATAAGATGTTATATTGAAATAAACTGGAGGTTTATTTTGGTGATAATTATGACAAGATTAAAATAATGTTGTGTAGAAGTATTCTTTGCAAACGTCCAAACATTAACAAAGAATACGCTGTAGTTAATTCGAAAAGCAACAAGTGGTGGATGACACAAAGTGTTGTCAAGTGTCAAAATCTGTCCACTAGGGCCTATGGTGAAGTGATCAACCAAATCACTACGTCAAATGTGCAATCATTTATTTGTGTAAGTTATGGTTATTAAAGTATATCCTCGTAAACTTCAAACCCTTGCATATAACAAAGCTTTAATTCTTTCCGCGTAAATAATTCGCTTTCTGTTATTACAATTTCTTTAGTGAGTGAGAGTGAGCTTGCTCGACTTAGAAATACTAGAATAATCTCTCTCTTTGTTTACATGTGAACACACATATGTAATGGTGCGTCTGCACGCGTGCCAAACCTCGGCAAACCATCACAAACGCAAACGTGCGGATAGGGTATTTGGCTCTAGGTTTGCAAAATTGCTTGTGGCAAACCCGATCGGTGTCGGTTTTTTGGCACTAATCACAATTTAAACCCATCTTCTTTAAGGTCTTCAAAAGGGTTATTGCGAGGTTTATACAATTTCACATGCCTTATGAATGGTAATATTTCTTCAATTACTTATATCATTCTTAAACCTTCAATCAAATAATCTCTATTAATTTTAATCCAAAATAATAAAATTACAAAATCAGATACTAGTAAGTTCTCAAACGAACACCAATTAAATGGGTAAATATTTGGGTTATGTATATAAATCTCAATGAAAGTTGGAAATACAATATAAATCTACGAGCTTTTGCCCGCGGCTTTGCTCGCGAAAACTCGAAGTAACACAATTCTCTCATAATAGACGGATACTTTAATAATCATTGTCGTTTATACAAACTGTTTTTACCGATAAGAAATATAACTGCAATAAATATTTACACATACAAACTACATAGTACGCAACAAGGAGCAAATATATACGCAACATGTTATTCGGTGACAGTGACGTTTTGCTAGAGTGGGAAATATGGCGACTGCAATTTCTCCATGATTTGTCTGTCAGAACCATTAGAATTTAACAAAATACTCGACAATCCGAATTTTGCGGATATATGTTGTCGACTCGAAATCTTAATTTTTTATGTTTTAATATTCAGGTAAAGTTTCATCGAGTCTACCGTATGCTTACTTGCAGCGTTATTTAAACCATGGGGCTCCGCGGAGTAACTTATACTTCGGGAGTAAATTATGAATAGTTAACTTCGTCCTTACTCCTAGTTTATTATTACCATAATTGCCTAATCTTTGCGTAAGTCTTGGAGTAAAGTTGTTCTGACGCTAATCCTAGTTTATTAATAAGGGTGCAAAGGTTTAAAGCTTACTAGAGGATGCCCGCAGTTACACCCGCGTTATTTAAGGCTACTGCTCCGCTCCCATCACTCATGGCGCGATGTTATATAGCCTATAGCCTTCCTCAATAAATGGGCTATCTAACGCTGAAAGAGTTTTTCAAATTGGACCAGTAGTTCCTGAAATTAGCGCGTTCAACCAAACAAACAAACTCTTCAGCTTTATATATTAGTACTAGAGGATGCCCGTGGTTACACCCGCGTTATTTAAGGCTACTGCTCTGCTCCCGTCGCTCATAGCGTGATGTGGTATAGCCTTCCTCGATAAATGGGCTATCTAATACTGAAATAATTTTTCTAATCGGGCCAGTAGTTCCTGAGATTAGCGCGTTCAACCAAACAAACAAACAAACTCTTCAGCTTTATATATTAGTATAAGATAAGATACAATAATATTTTATCCGGTTTTAAATTATCTGTCAGTACCTACTTGACAAAGAAAACAACAGTAGGAGTATGGACTAAACTAGTAAGGAAGCGGGTAGACCTATCTACTTTTTCGTAGCATTCATCCACCGCTTTCAGAAAATTTTGGACACTCGAAACAAAACTATGTGGTACGTACCGCAAGACAATTTGGTTTTAATAAGGACGACGAAAGCATAGATTCTCTTGTCCAAGGTTGTTTTACATTTAGCTTACCAAGCAGACGCTGTGACTTCAGTAGATTTCTAGACAGAGATATGGGTAGGATTTAGGTGACATATTATTTTTCGTGAGATAGGTACGACGTAACGAATGTGGTCATAATGTTCTGTCATCAGCACCCGCTGTGTAGCGGGTTCTGAATATATTCGTTCATATTTGGTTGAATAATGTGATATATTCTTACTGGGGACTGGGGAGCTTGCTAGTTCATTTTTGAATCGGAATAGTCTCTGTCTTTTTTATGAAAGCATTTAAAGTTGTATAACTGCAATCTCAACTAATACAGTGCGACAATATCGACTATCGCCTATAGATGTGTCATTATTACATCATACGATACAGGACGTGGACGTGGACGTGGACGTGTACGTGGACGATACAGGTGTGGCTTTTAGTTTCCTTTTGTATGGTCACAAAGTGGGGTTAGTGACATTTAATTATGCAGTTAAGTGCACCACTTACAACCAACTAGGCACAAAGTTTTGCTTGCGACTCGGCGCGTTGATGTAAGTACTAAAGATTACCTTTGATCTATTCTGATGTATAGCCTAAAATAAAATAATTCCTGACTTTTACGTGAAAGAGTGCCAAATATCCACCACATCGTGACGAACTTTCCCGCTTATAATAGTAGTAGCATATAATATAATTATCATTCAATAGTGTACTAGTAGAAGAAGTCGTGATCCAGAGTGGAGACCGCGTCTTCGAAAACAAAGTGTAGGGACGCCCTCTGGTTAGTTGGAGTGTCAATATACGCTAAGTGGCTGGCAGCGGCTGGACACGACGAGCTGAAAATTGAGCTAAGTGGCGTGCCATTGGAGAGGCCTTTATCCAGCAGGACTACTTTACCACGGATGGCAGGCAAATGATGATGATAATAAGTATGTACTTCATAACAGCTAAGAGCCAGATAGTTAACCTTTGAAATGATTTAAGCACTTATGTTTAAAATCAGACCTAGTATCAAATTATTTCCGAGCACTAAAGAGCAATCGTCAATACGATTAGATGCGCGGTATATTGCACATTTAAATTGAGATATATGTCCCGTATCTATTTGATGTGCGATCGTGGAGTCCAATTCAATTACCTTCATGTAATTTACTGCTCAGTTACTTTTCACCTATCACTCAAATTTGCTCATGTGAGTAATATAAGTCATAAACTACAATATTATAAAACTAGCTAACTTCCTTTACGAATATGTTGAATTGTTTTAGGAAACGTACGTATAATAAATTTTCTAAATAAACTACATATGTATTGTTGTAACTTTTTGCAATAATTATTGTTTCCACTCAAAATAAAAAAATATTAAATTAAGTAACAAGTTGCGCCATCACATCTTCCAAGTACAGCTGATCGGCTGGCGCTGCTGCTGCATCAGCGGAGACCCTCAAACGGCGCAAATACGGAAATCTATCTAGTAATTACGTTTTTGAGCCGTTTGGGGTCGAAACGCTGGGGCCATGGGGCCCTAGTGCACGCGCTCTTTACAAAGAAATCGCCAAAAGGCTGATCGACGCTTCCCGTGACCAGAGGGCTGGTTTATATTTCGCAGAAAGATTAAGCATTGCTATTCAACGTGGCAATGCTGCCAGCCTTCTCGGCACGCTACCAGCTGACAGCGTTGCCGAGGAATTTCTTAACGCGTCGTAGTCAATTTCCTTTCTTTTTATTGGTATTTTTTTTCTTTTGTTATCATTAATTATTTAGTTTTTACAGTTTAGCTTAGGATAGTTTAGTTATATAAGTAGATTTATTTTGTTTGTATATATGATAAATAGCTCATAATTTAGTTATAGCATACTGTTTGTTTTCCTGTTATAAGTAAATAAAAAAATTAGAAAAAAAAGAAAGTAATTAAAAGGAAAAAAAAACGTAACAAGTTTAAAATTGTAGCCATTTGGAAGAATAACCAAGTAACACGTTAAAGTACTTAATTTACTGAAGAATGAGCATATTGATAAAGAAAACTATGCCAAAAAACATCTAGACTACGTACTATTCTGATGTATAAATCTTTGTACAGGTACGAGGCATCTATCCTCATAAAGTTTCGCGTTTATAATGGCAGTAAAGATTCGTGAAGTTTCAATTCATGATAGCAATGAATAATTTCAACACCTTCTTGTACTTAGAAGTTAGCAGTTTCTCGTGAGCTATTTACTCTTTGTAAAGCTAATGGTATTAAACGAGCGCCTACTATGGAGACACTAGCAGTTGTAATAATTTAAAAGGACTTTAAAGCCTAAAATTGTTATCTCTTAAGGACTTTAAAACTATTTTGGCTCCTAAAACGGTTAATGGGTTCAAGAAAATGATCCTGTTTAAAGAGCCTAGGTATGTAAATTATCGGTGTAATAAGAAGACGTGGTTATATAAAACTAATATGTTTGAAAGACAAAATTAAGCTAGTTCTAATTTTTTTTATTCTAGCTTTGAAACTAAATCGATAATGATTTAGTTTCAAAACTTTCAGCCTTTTGCAGTTTACTACTGGCCAAAGGTCCTTTAACTTTTTTGGTAATCAAATCTTGTACACATCAAATTCTTGCGTTAATGACCTAAATTATTGGGCACAAGAAGTTGAAAGGCATGCATATTCATTTAGCGCACTACAAAGGGATTACTCGAAATTCCTACAGGATCGATATAATAATAATTACGCGCGTATCTGAGGGCATCCTCTAGTTCTATATAAACAATAAGGTATTTGACTGGTTTGGATTTGCTACTACAATACATCTGCACTTTACCATACAGACTTGACGGCTTAGAAGTAGTTGTCCAGTATGTTGAGGATTTTCTATTTAAGGTCAATATTTATAACTAATTATTCGATCAATCAAAAACCCGAGGAAGGACACAGGATAGTTTTCATCGCGATAACCGAGATCTACGCGGCCGGAGCCGCGGGCGACAGCTAGTATAAAATAAAGTAAAAACTATTTTTTTAATATGCAAATAATTGGTTCACGTTCACGTCGATCAAAGAACCTAATGACTTCTATTTTTACAAGCATTTTAAAATTATATATGAGCATGTCACGTCTTTTTATCTTGATAATAATCTGTAGCAGCTCCTTCAATTTATCGTCTCTCAAGCAAGGAATAAAACATACCTGTTCTGTAATATTAAAATATCTTTTTAAATTGTGTACATTTTACGTTTCGTCTATAAGAAATGTATCCAATATTTTGTTGATAGTTTATTTTACTCATAAAATGACGTTACAAAATAAATACAAGTTTGCTCAGTTCTAAAGTAAATACCTGCCATTTGCAAATTGTACAATGTAGGTACATTCTTATTGTGCCTGATGAACAATTATTTCTGCTTGCTGTGTTTTAAGCCATTACTAGGTTACTACACTAGAAATTTCGTGATAGGCCACAGTTTTTGTGACCTATTGAGAAATTTATAATACCTGTTACTTTAAACATAAATATTTATATAAAACAAGCTTTTTTGTACAAAAATATTAGATTCAGACATAAAACTAGGTCAAATATAGGTAAGCTTCACAAATGGAAAGGAGTAATAGCCAGTTTATAATAAAATATTTTCTTTATACGAAAGACCCTTGAAATCGCCTCCAAAGAAATGAACTGAAATTAATAAGGTACTGAAATTGCCAAATGACTCTTATTTATTTAAATTGAAATGTCGCTTCATTTACCTTCAGTCAAAAGGTTCTTTTCTTTTTGCTGACTCTTGATGTGGCTCACTGCTTCCGTCAGGGTGCTGTATCTGGTCAAGTACTGCTGCCTTTATTGTTATACCTCAGGGCAGTCGTGGAGCAGGTGGGCTGCTGTCTCGTCTGCTGCCATACAGGTTCTGTACAGCGGGCTGTCGGTGATACCTAAGTAAATAAGTGCTTATCAAAGGATCCGTGTCCTGTATAAGCGGCCGTGACTGTCCGCAGTTGTTGTTTGCACAGCCGGAGGACTTGTTTGGCTATCTTACCGTCTGCTGCGGAAAGAGCCTCCTTGGCCTGCCTACATGTTTCAATACCAATCCAGACTGGTTGTGCTGGGTCCCGGTTCTGTTTTTTACCATGTTGCGATAAAAACTAGAAGGGAGGGGAATAATGGGCTCGGGTCTAACCACCTCTAAAGTGGCCCCTCTTCTGGCAAGTACGTCAGCTTGTTCTTATTCTCTCTTGAGCCACTATGGCCCTTGATCCATTGCGGTGTTAGTTTGTTTAGTTTACCTACCTCTGTTAGTTTCTGGTGGCATTCGACAGTGAGTGCCGAGGTTATAGTATGGCTTTTGAGGGCTGACAGGACAGCCATACTATCTGAGAGGATCCTAATGGATCGTTCCCTTACCTCACGTGCCATGATTGCTGTGGCAGCTAGGATTATGCCGAAACATTCGGCCTGGTAGACTGTGTTATAGGTTTCCAGCGGTGCTGCGATGTTGATGCTTAGGTCCTCGGAGAATACTCCTGAACCCGTACCTGTATCCGTCTTAAACCTATCTGTGAGCTCGTTGCGGTTAACCGCTCCTCCGTGTAGATCCTCGTACAGTTGGCTTTTGTATTTCTTGTCAAACACAAATTGTTTTGGCATTCGGTCGCCAATGGCTTGTGTTTGAGGAACTTCTTTGAAGAGTGTATTCAAATTGCTAGTGTGCTGTGTATTGGTGTCTTTTCCAGAGCTTCAGAGCTCTTAGCCGAAACGCCAACGTCGTTGCTTCCTATTGTATGAACAGGTGCAATGGTGGCAGGTCCAGCAACAGTTCGAGCGCCGCTATAGGTGTGGTTTTCATGCATTCCGTGGCCGTTAGGCATGCTAGTCTTTGAAGCCTTTTAAGCTTGATGGCGGCCGTTTTTAGGTTGGTCCGAGGTCACCACACTACTGCGCCGTAGCTTATCATCGGACGTATTATTGTCTTATAGAGCTATAAGACAATTTTGGGTATAGGCCCCAGCGTTTGCCTTATATCTTCTTGCACTGCCAGAAGACGATGTTGGCTCTATTGAGCTTATTTTCCACGTGGCTGCTCCATGTCAATTTGCTGTCGAGAGTGACTCCCAGGTACTAGACCTCGGTAGACAGTTTTAGCTCTGTATTAAATTAAATAATGGGCAGCAGGTAGGAACCTAGAGCGTGGTTGTGTGTCAACATGACTAGTTCAGTCTTCGTCGGGTTTATCGTGAGTTTGTACTCATTACACCACCACTCCATTATGCGTAGGGCTTGTTGGGTAAGGACGTACACTGTGCTAGTTACCTTATCTGAGGTGAGAATAGTCAGATCATCTGCATATCCTATTGTGTAGAAATATCTCGCGTTGAGTTTGTCTATGAGTTTATTGATGACTAAATTCCACAATAGCGGGGAGAGAACGCCTCCCTGTGGGCAACCTTTAGTTATCAAGGCTGTCTGGGTGTCGCGTACTACCCTTTTGCTAAGCATGTTTTGGATCCACTGTTTGAGCATCTGATCCACACCATGTCTAGCTAGGGCATTGCTTATACTGGAGAAGTTTGTCTTGTCGAAGGCTCCTTCTATGTCGATGAAGGTGCCCAGGCAGATGCTTTTTTGTTGTATAGCAGCTTCTATCTGGTTGCTGACCTGATGTAAGGCAGAGGTGTTATATTAAACTCAGATTTTGCCATGAATTTTTAGGTCCCACGTATTAGGGGTCGGGTGTTGCCGTTACCAAGCACATCACCAGACTCCGTGCTGCTAATGAGACTTTGGAAAAACCCAGTAACACTTTTGCCTCCAATCAGCAGACGCATACGATATCGACTGGACCACGGAGGCAGTAACATTTAAAATATTTCAAATCACAGAACATAATTTGTTATAAGTAGTAAAATAATTATAAGTTGTAAATATAAAATAATTCATATCTTAGAATCGATAAACCGTCTGATGACAAAATGATTTCATGGTCATAGACTACCTAATACAGTAGAACATATTCTAGAGAGCTCTTAAGCTAGGTGCTTGGTTGAGTAAGTGAATTAGAATTATCATTCTCGCTCGTCTCCAAGTTTCGTAACATGTAAACTGGTCTTACTTTGTGCTTAACCTTTTTCGTGTATAACTAAAGCATTTATGTTTTCATTACGCCTATGCGTATGGCCTAGTAACATCGTTAGATTGTCTGACTCAGACCCAAGGCCAAATATAGTCGTAGATTTAGCGATAGCACTATTTAGTCAGTCTTCCTCGTTTCTAGACAGAGGTAATAAATTAATTTAAATGAGAATTGATAGCTACCGAGCCACATTCCGTAAATTCGTCGTTCTCCTACACAACATAACGCGTTGCAGTACTAATGACATACTTACGTCATTAGATAAATAAGATCTGGACGTAATGAAGGGATTTTATCTGGACTCATAAGTGTACAGTAAACAACATAAACTAAATAAATGTGAAATAATATCAGTTTAACGTGAACAATAAAACAGTTTTATAGACAAATACAGTGTGAAATTAGACTAGACGGTTAATTTTATTCAAACCAAAGTGACATTGAAGTTCCCACCAATCAGAGCACTCAATAGAAGCGCTATTAATGTTTTACAACTCAAGAATGACCGTATAATAACTTTTAAATTCACATAATAACTAAACAGCTATTTCACGTAAAACTTTTAGGAACATTTGGTACAACGGCCCGTGATATCAGCTGTGCTTATTTGACAACGTCTGATTTCGAATCCTACGGTCGACTGCGCTATTTTTGGGTATTACTACTGCATGAAGTACCTAATAAGATAAAAATAAGCGCTTCTATAATAATAATATATCACACAAACAATTATTTAAATATTTTTGACATTTATTTCTTCATTTTTTGATTAAATATGGACGATTATGTCAGTTATCGCAGACCTACGAAAACAAGCTCGCTGGATGATACACCGAATGACAGTTCGACTTTATTTGATACGACAATGATGAGCTTACCGGATTCCACACTAAATTCTAGTCAAACTCTGATTGACTTACAAGAAAAACTTAAACAGGCCTCTAAAGAGTTACAAAGCGCGCACGAAGAAATTGAAAACCTAAACTCGGAGAATTACAAGCTCAAGGTAGATTTAGATAAATATATCAAGCTAGTAGAAACATACAATAAGGTAACTATTACAGACACATTAACATCACTGTCAGGACGCAAGCAACGGAAGCCAAAAGTAAATAAAACCTTAACACCTGCCGTAAAATATTCGCAAGAATTTGCAAATACCCAGCATGCCAACTCTGAAGAACCTACAAAATTATGCGAATCATTAATTGAAACAGAAAAAACGCCTGATGCAAAAAATAAGCAATCGATCACAATCACACCAATCAATGATAATAAGAACAATTGCAATTCAGTTAGTAGGAAATTGGACGAAATAACTAGCGCCACAAGAAATCTAATGACTGACCTAACTACTGATTTGGGAATAAAAACACCTACTGCACAGCATACCAAGAATGGGTCGAATAACACTCAACAAAAACATAATAAGGAAGCATATAAACGGAAGATTATTATTTTAGCCGACGAACAGGGGCGCCGCATTCAAAACAATTTGCAATATCTATTAGGTGATAACTTTAAGGTCACCTGTTTCTGGAAGCCGCAAGCGCATATACAGGAAGTGTTACGTATGGAGAATACTCTACTGAGTACTTACGATAAAAATGATTTTGTAATCGTTCTGGCTGGCATAAATGATAAGAACCCAAGTTCATTGCAATATTGTTTAGATAGTTTCTTAAATAATGTTAGTAAAACAAATGTATTCATTTCAGAGGTGCCACATAACAGAAACTTAAATGAAAAAAAAAAACTTAATTATACCCTAAAGTTTATATGTTCTCGCTACTCGAATACAACTTATTTAGACATGATCTACTCTGCATATTTGCCTAACTACAGTAGATTGCCTTTACATATATCTCAACGATTACTTAAAGAAATTCTTAGCTCGGTTTATAGAATGAATTACGATTTGTATATTAGACAACAAAAATATCACTCAGTGCAGACTAGTAAAATGATAAACGCACATAGCACACAAACGGATTTCGAAGATATTAAAGACAGGCGACAAAGTGAAAAGTTGTCTATTTCGAAAGCTGATACAAACATTGCTGCACATACACACGAGGATTCTGAGTTTTTTCTATAATGAGTTTAACATCCTACATCAAAACATTGCAGGGTTAATTAACAAATCGGACCGACTAACTATATGTATAGATGAATTGTATAACAACGGTACAGTAATAGATGTTATCTGTGTAACTGAACATTTTGTAAATGCCGGCTGTGAACATTTCATGTCTATTCCAAATTTTTGCATAGCTGCATTCTTTTCAAGAAATGTAAAGCGCGGAGGGACAAGTATATTTGTCAGGCAGGGAATACAATACAGAGAACTTACAGATGTGTCCAAACAATCGGTTGCAGGTATTTTCGAGTGTTGTGCCATAGAAGTTATAGCGAATGGGATGATCATTGTCTGTATTTATCGGGTGCCTAATTGTAATTATCAGGTATTTTATGAAAAGCTGGATAACATACTGTCAAAAATTAATTTACTTACAAACAAAAAGCTAATACTATGTGGCGATTTTAATATTGACGTTTTAAAGAGAAATAATATAACTATGGAATTTGAATACTTCTTACTAAGTTGCAATCTTAAATTATCGCTATACAAACCCACTAGGCTAGCCAGTAACACATGTATAGATAATTTTGCATACAATCCCCGAATGAAGTGTAAAACTGAGATAATAGACTTCGCATTGTCAGACCATACGTCCCAATTATTGACAGTGCCTGTTAATAAAACATGTAAATTAAAATACTGGAGAACAATTAAATAAGACATTTGTAAAGAATATTTAAAATTATTCAAAAGTCAATTACAGCGCTTATCTTTTAGAGAAGTTTATAATGAAAACGAAACAAATAAGGCTTACGATATTTTTATGGATATTTTTACCTTACTTTATAAACTTTGTTTTCCTGAAAAAAATATTACAATAAAAACTAACAAAAAATCAAAATGGATATCGCGTGGTATAAAAAAATGCAGTCAAACACAGAGACGATTGCTTTGGAATTAAAGACTGAAACCTACCTTGAAAAATAAAAATTATTTCAGAGAATACAGTTTACGTTACAAAAAAATTATAAAACTGACTCAAAAAGCGCAAAATAATCACTTCATAAATATGTCACAAAATAAATCAAAAGCCACTTGGCAAATAATTAATAAAAGTAATTTTAATATGCCACACAACCAAATTGTAAGTGTTAACCTAAATAATTCAGTAATTACCCACCCGAAAGACATAGCAGATGCATTTAATAATTATTTTATAGATGACATTGAAAATAACATTAAGTCTGACATTTCTAATGGTATTAATTCTGACATTTCTAATGGTATTAATTCTGACATTTCTAATTGAATTAATTTTACATTTCTTATAATAATTCTGATAGTAAAAAATCTAATAATAATAATTCTAATAGTAAAAATTCTTACAATAATAATTCTAATAATTTTAATAATATGACATTGCAATCATTATTTATATTACCCGTTACCAATGATGACATTATACAAATAATTAAGAGCCTTAAAAATACTAATACTGTCGGTTATGATGGCGTGTGTACAAAGGTGATAAAGTTTTCAAAAGAAGTGATAGCTCCGCCGTTGACACATATCATAAATTTAAGTATTACAGAAGGTACATATCCAAAAAGCTTAAAAAAGTTTATAGTTAGGCCTCTCCATAAAAAAGACATAAAAACGGATATGAAAAACTATAGACCCGTAGCTAACATTCCAGTATTGTCGAAAATCTTTGAAAAGGTAATATATAACTCAATTTATGGTTTCTTTGAGAAATATGACTTATTTTGCAAGGAACAAAAAGGTTTTCGAAAAAATAGCACAATAAATATGGCTATACATGATCTATTAAATAATGTTATGACTTCTGTAGACAAAAAGATACCAGTTTGTGCCATATACACCAATATGACAAAGGCATTTGACTATGTCAACCATAAAACTTTGCTCGCTAAATTGCATGGATATGGCATAAGGGGAAACGTCTTTACTGATCGAATCATATTTACGTAACAGGTCACAAAGCACCGAAATTACTAGAGTGTGTTTAAGAACGAAGTTAGAAAAATAAATACATATCAGAGCCTCGGAATGTGAAATATGGAGTACCGTAAGGTAGCGTGCTTGGTCCGTTATTATTTCTCATCTATATAAATGACCTTCCAAAAGTAACAAATCATAACATGGTTCTCTTTGCTGATGACAGTACGTGCGTGATAAAAGGCTATAATTTAACCGAATATCAAAAGAACATTAATGACTGCCATCATAAATTAGTTCGTTAATAACAACCTAAAAATTAACTTAACGAAAACTAAAATAATGCATTTTCACCAACGTTGTGAACCACCAAAAATTGAAATAACATATAAAGACGACATAATTGAGGAAGTAAATAAGACTACTAAAATTTCTAGGTATAACGTTAGATGATAAGCTTACTTGGAAGCCGCAGATAGAAGAAGTATGTAAAAAACTAAATAAATGTGCATATGCACTTCTTCAGCTATCAAAAATAGTTAGTCAAGAAGCTTTAGTAACGGCGTATCATGGATTAGTAGCTTCAGTTTTAAGATTTGCAATTATCTTCTGGGGACAGTCCACAGATCGCGAATTAATATTTAAAATGCAGAAAAGGTGTATTCGTTGTATGTGTCATCTAAAGATCACCGACAGCTGTGTACCATATTTCAAATCACTAAAAATATTAACGTTACCAGCACTATATACATTGGAAACAGCTCTTTTTGTTAAAAAAAACATGATGTTTGTTAAAGTATCTGAGATGCGACGGGCTCCAATACGTAACCAATATGTAGATAAACTTTGCAATTTGACTTGTAAGACAGCATTAATGCAGAAGAGCTTCTTTGGCATGGCACCGAAGATTTACAATAAACTACCCAACAGAATAAAAGACCTGTCTATATCGGAATTTAGGAAATCTTTATGTAATTTATTAATTAATAAATGCTACTATTGTATTGATGACTACTTAAATGATATAATAATTTAATATAATTTCTAAAATTAATTATGTAAAAATGGCATCACCTTGAATAATGCTAATTTTATATGTATTTTATGCATGATTTTATATTTGCATGTCCTATGACAAAACATGGCGCATTATATTAATTTTAAGACCACTGTTATTGTACCTACCTATGTTTAACAAATAAATGCTGATTATGATTATGATTATAAATTATTCAGCTAGTAATTATAAGACGAGATTCTTTGTTTTACTGAAATGTATTTAATTTGGTAGTAACTGTTTTGCCGCGAATCAACATTACAGAAACAAAATAGAATAAAAAAAAATGTTCGCATCCCTAACACAAAAATAAACTATGTGGCACAGTTGAAGGAAAATGTTGGGATCAGGTCTTATCAAGAGGTCAAAGAACTGACAGAAAACCGAATGCAATGGCAATTGCTCAACCGACAAGAGCTAGGCTCTTAACACTAGAAGCATGGAACATCCTCACATCCCTAGAAACGCGGATGGGTCAATTTTGTCCATTTTATTTTCGGTACAATAATTTAAAGTTATGTATACAAATAAAATTTTTAATTAAGATACAAAATGATTTTATTACGTATTGCACATATTTTCCATGTATGTTTACATTTCATTTCACACAACTTTTTACGGTCGCGAGACTTGGTATTTTTGACAAGTATTGTTTTTATGGGATCTTATTTCTTTTTGTAGATAGTCTACTTTTGTCCTTTCCGGTACCTTCTACTTCTTGTACATCAACAAAGAATTTTCTTAATTAAAGCCCTAACTGCAAATGTAATTTTGTAATCCCTTATATTTATAAGGGATTACAACGTTATTTATGCAGTTAATGTATCTCGAAAATTAGACAGAAATTGAAAAATATTTTAGTTTTTCCTTGATTCATATACTAAACACTAATCGTATTCTAAATTTGAAGCTTCTATGTCTGCTAGAAGTGCGGTAGACTTTTGATGATCGGTCAGTGAGTGACAAAATTAAGAATTTTGACTCGTTGTAATTCTTAAACTACTAGTTCAAATTGAATGAAATTTTAAATACACCATGTTTATACAATGCCTGCATGGTTACTAAAAATCAGGCTTCTAGTTTTATCCACAACGAAGTTATAGGGGGTCGAAAATGGCCTGAATTGCTTCGAGAAAAGGATGGTACGGCCGTGCCGCTTTTTTGCTCGACTTGGTGGGGGCACTGCCGTGCCCCCAGATTTTACAAGCTTGGCATTTGACACAATACTTTTTACCGTCACAAAGAGACTTTACCTGGCAACTAGTATGTTTCTCTTGACGTCCAGGTTCTTCATTTTCATTTGGTATATTGATATGAGTATTACACCTTTTCATGCAATTTGCATATGGCTCAGCTAATTCTTCTCCTAACTGTAAGATAAAATCCCAACTGCTGACTCTTTACCTATTTAGGTCACAATACAATATTTTATATTATAAAAGTGTGAAGTGGCGAACACCTAGATGAGCCCATCTACTAGCCCCCCGTCTAGCCAGACGGGGGGCTTTGACAGAGTACTTACGAGCCATTTCAACATCAACATCTTCCCCCATACTTTCAACTATTGTAAAATGATAGTTCATCATGTTTCTACTTGTATGTACCAGTTTCTATTTGAATACCTGAGTGCATAGTGCTAAAGAGAACATTTTTACTGTGCTTGCCTTGATATACTGTCAAAGTGATATTGCCTTTTAGTACCACTGTACTATACAAACTACTGTACTCTTATTTTGCTTGGTTTTCGCAAGCAGCTATTGCCTACGAGCTTTATTTATTGTACCAACAGTATTCGTTCCGTTTAATTTTAGATTTTCATAAAGGATAGACGTAAAAAAATACTAACAAGTGATGTGTTTTCCTTTCTTTAGGCCATATCTAAATTGCCATACCCTGCATAATTATTTTTAGGGTGCAATGGCACCCCTCCATTCCTACACTCACGCTTCGCCGTGTATATATTATAGCGCAATAAGTACCTACATTGACCAATCAACGACATTTTGTTATTAACTTAGAAGAAATATAAAGTAAAACTCTGATATCCATGACTGGGTCAAAATTGGCACAGCCGCGCTTAGAGGTAAAATTGGGATAAAAAATATTTCTTTTGCATTTACGTGCTTGAGGTCTCGCATAAATAATAATCATTATATTTCATGAAAAGTTATAAAAAGTTACTATTATACGTACAATAAAATATTAGTTAGAGCAGAAAGAAAATCGAAATGGGTCAAATTTGGAACGCTCGCACTTCTATTGTTCAACGAAAGAAGGAGAACATAAATAATAGTAGTCATTTTGTAATAACTTTCTAATTTAAATCCCTGCAAATATTTCCGCATCAAATGTTGCAGGTGTATGCCCGAAGATGTAAGCTAAAATTCCCTAAAATTCCATCACTAGCAAACTTGCGGCAAATGACAATAATAATTATAATAACAATAGCTTGAGGTTCTGATTATCCTAAAATCTATCTCACATTTCAACGTTTGAAGCATCAAATCAGGAAAATAGGAAGATAAACTAATGTTAACTAGGAGAAGTTTTGAGAATACTTTACAATACACAATTAGGTCATATCTCAGCCACGTTTCAGCAAAATAGTTTATGTTTCGAGTAAAAACAAATTGGCTATTTAAATTCCTCAACAGTACTGTCAACTTACCCTATAGGGTCGTAACATTAACATAATATGTTAGAAGAAATCTGAGCACCAATGTTTTGAATATTATTCAAAACATTGGTGCTCAGACCTAGCGCGTATTTTAAGATTTCAAAATGTTTTGATGTCTCGCAGGTATCTTCTTGGAACCCATACCATTCCTATATCCCTTATCCTTTTAGAGGAGTTCGATATTGTCAACCTTCTTCTATTGCAATAGTTGGGGTGGTCAATTCGAGGGTGCGTGGTGGGTTCCTCTTTCCTTCCATTAGGTTACAATGGAGTTCCGCCAAGTAACGCCTGATTCAATCAACTATATCAAATCAGCAAGCATAGCTGTACAGGCGAAATTATACATCAAACTTACGAAGCAACACCGGGTCGCATGTCAAAACGTGTGGTTCAATCAGAAATGTAAATATTACAATGTCATTCCAAATTATATTACTATACGTTCCAATACGCACAATCGGGCTGCCAATATAGCGATACAAAAAGCTCAAAAAAATTGGCTAGGTGAAGAGGCAAGACGTTGGTTTACGGTTCGCGATAATTTAAAACTACATTTAAAAATACTGCACTTAGAACTTTCATTCAAGTTACACAATGTCGAGTTCGATTTATTAGACCAAAAAGCTAGGGAATTAGCGTCAACTGTAGCTCACGAGAAATACAGCATTCAAAGTAGGAAGTTACAAGAGCTGATAGGAAGAATAACACCACCTTCAGACTATACTGGCAACACCACTTGTAAGCATCAATGTCATCCCAGAATAAAGAATCTTTCGAACACCATTTTCACACGTGAAGATAACTCACTTTTGGAGAAGGGATTAAAGTATAGTATTCCTCAAAAAGTTACGCAATATTCTTTGGAAACATTGGCGGTGGATGCAGAAATAGCTATTACCAGAAATAAAAAAGATAACATAGTCAAGAGTTTAGCTGCCCATCAGTTAAAAACATACAAATCGACTAATTTCATTAACTGCGAATTAAAAATATATAAATCCATCCAAAATAAAATTCAACAAAATGATTTGGTGGTAAATAAGGCGGATAAAGGCAACACCGTAGTAATTATGTCTAGATCGCAGTATAATAGCAAAGTACAAGATGTAATACACACCGAAGATTTCCAGCGTCTGCCCTACGATCCTACCAAACGATTTCATGCAGAATTAAAACTCAGTATCAAGTCAAGTACTTACCTTTTTCCACAAAACTGCTATTTAGCGAAAAGTCTTATACCGATGAACCCTCAGTGTCCGCTGTTGTATGGTTTACCAAAAATACATAAAGATCAGATGCCCATCCGTCCAGTCGTCTCATATGTCAACGCTCCAGCTTATAAATTAGCGAAATATTTAAACGGATTGATTAAAGAGAAGACGTCATTCACCGCAAAATACAGCTTGAAAAATAGTTATGATTTGATTAGCAAAATAAAACACATCTGTCTACCTAGAAACACAAAACTCGTGTCTTTGGATGTAAAAAGCTTATTTACAAATGTCCCGTATAAAGAATGTTTAGTTATAATTAAAAATCTGCTGGGAAGAAATAGAATACACCCAGAACAGATTCAGAATATTTTGAAATTAACCGAGTTATGCAGTTAACAAAATTATTTTCAATTCAACAACGAGTACTACTTACAGAAGGAGGGTTTGGCCATGGGTTCACCGCTTAGTCCGTTGTTAGCAGATATCTTTATGAATAACTACGAACACGAGCATTTGGTAAAAGAACCGAACATCTTATATTATTATACATTCGTGGACGATATTTTGCTGGCTTGGAAGGGCACAGAACGTCAGCTTCACTGTTTTCTTACAAGAATTAATAGTATACACCCCAAAATTAAGTTCGAATTGGAGATAGAACAAAACAGCTCAATAAACTTCTTAGATTTGACTATCAAAAGGGAGGGTACCTCACACTCATTTGAAATTTATCGTAAACCGACGTATACAGATAGTACAATACCAGCATCGTCCTGTCATCCATCGCAACACAAAATGGCAGCATTTCACAGTATGATTCATAGATTATTAAATGTACCACTGAATATAGAATCATATAACAGAGAATTAAATATTATTTATCATATAGCTCAATCCAACGGGTATAGTAAACGCCTAATTGACAAGATGATTAAAGGAAAACAACTTAGAATGTCCAAGTCACTTTTATATCCCTCTATAAAAGAACCTATAAATAATACCGCTGTTCTTACCTATTTTGGAAGCATAACTGACCGTATGGCGCGTATACTGGGGAGGAACGGTATCAGATCAGCCTATAAACCATACAAAACGTTAAAATTTCTTTGCAATGGTAAAGATAAAGTATGCAAGAACAAAAAGTCCGGTATTTACTGCTTAACATGCGACCAATGCCAAAATAAGTACATAGGACAGACGGGTCGAAGTTTTGAGCTGAGATATAAAGAACATTTAGCGGCGTTTAGAAACAACCAGCCGGAAAAGTCTCATTTTGCCGAACATTCACTTGAATCGGGACATACCTTAAATAGCGGACATTCATTTGACGTCATACACACTTGTCAAAAGGGTATTAGAATGTGCGTATTGGAACAATTAGAGATTTTAAAGCGGGACAAGCAAACATTACTGAACGATCAAACCAACTTTAACGGGTCCC
Organism: Euclidia mi; assembly: GCA_944739405.2. NCBI lineage: Eukaryota > Metazoa > Arthropoda > Insecta > Lepidoptera > Erebidae > Euclidia > Euclidia mi. The sequence continues at coordinate 44,325,527 of OX123195.2, forward strand.
CATTGCTGAATATATTCGCACACCGTCATAATGACTCACATCAGTCGAGCAACGGAGGGAGGGGATTAGAAAGTACAATCGCTTATAATACATGCCTACGGTTGGAAAGCGCTCAGTCGTTGCCCATCGTTCCTGAGGATGCCTCGTGCAGAGGCGAAACACGTGTCGAAGAATAGTCGGTGCATACAGCGGGATACTGCAAGTCAGGTATCTTCTTGGAAACCATACCATTCCTATATCCCTTATCCTTTTAGAGGAGTTCGATATTGTCAACCTTTTTCTATTGCAATAGTTGGGGTGGTCAATTCGAGGGTGCGTGGTGGGTTCCTCTTTCCTTCCATTAGGTTACAATGGAGTTCCGCCAAGTAACGCCTGATTCAATCAACTATAAAAAGAAAAAGGCAAGAGCAATTTAAAATTGTTGGCGTACAAATTAAATTAAACAAAACTACGATTAAGCTGATATTCATCTTCAAACATTACAATAAAAAATCGACGGCAAACATCTAAATGGCAGCTGAATAGAAAAAAATATCCTTTACTCAATTTAGCTGGTATTGCGCCTCACTTGTTTCTTTAAGGAAAATATTCAAAAGTAGGTTATATCGCTATCCCTTTGTTTTGCAGAGGTCAGACAGACAGTCGGTCTGTGGAAGAGCTAAAGTACATTCAAATCCGATTAAACTAGTAAGCGGCCTTTGAATTGCAACTGGGATGACAGAACTAGGAGGGTGATGATTCAAAAGAAGGCACAAAGTATTATACTACGGTACGATGCCCTTCATGTCGATGCCTAATGGCACAAGGTCAATTTTACTATTAATTGATTTGGATAGTAGTTACAGAATGCACAAATTGTCAAAGTTTAACAACATGCATACATATTTATAAGTAGACAGTTGTAGAAAAAGTTAATAAATAATCCTCTCGAGAGCTATCTCTTACGGCCATTTTCAATATTCGATCCATAAATGGATTCTGAGATTCAAGATTCGTGTTTGACATATTTTGTATAAAGCTTATGTCAAGAACGAATCTAAAATCTACAGATCTATCTATAGATTGAATATTGAGTTCCGTAGTTACTCGTACGTTCAGCACTGGGCGGGTAAAATTAAATATTGAGTAAATGAATGACCAAATGGGGGCGCACCATCGTTGCGTCGCGGTGGGCCGCAGAGGAAGAGGAGATGCGGTGTTGCGTTGCCGTCCTCCCTATCCATCCGCGGCCGCTGGGTGTTTTGGCGGCGGAGCCCAACACCTTCATCCGCCGCCAAGGGGGTTTCGTTCGGGGCCCGCCTGACCATCTGGCGGGCCAATAACCCGTCGGGGGTAGCGAAAAATGCTTCGGTGAAACCCTACCCTCCGACAAATGGGTACATGAGGAGCACGGGTTGGTTTTTATTCAGTAAGAGTCTGACATTCCCCTTCGTCCTTCCCCCCAGGGCGAAGGGACTCCATGAGGATTTTACAACACGACACCAAAAAAAAAGGAGGTGTCGATTTATAAGACTGTACAGAAATGTACTGCAGGTTTATTTTGTTAATAATTATGACGAGATTAAAATATTGGTTTGTGGAAGTATTCTTTGCAAACGTTCAAACAATAAACATAAAAGAATACCGAAGTTCATAAAAAGCAACAAGTGGTGAATAATCCAAATTGTTACCACGTGTCAAAATCCAAATCACTGCAGGTTGTTGCCACTACGCCAAATGTACAGCAATTTATTTGTGTTAACATATATAAATTATTGCAGGTTTATTTAATTATTGCATGGTTATCAAAGAGTTAAAAACTTCAAATTTCATAAAGTAGTAGATAGTACACATACATAAAGCTTGAATTTTATCAATGTAAATGATACGCTATTTGTTATTACCATGCCTTCAATAGGTAAGTAAGATTGCTATTTATTTTCTGTCAAAGAAAAACTAATTTATGCATGGGGATTGATAGTGATAGTCATCCAGTGCATTTTCTAATATATTTCCCCAGACATTGTTTTGAGGAAGCAATACAAAAAATCCCAAAAAATATCAGGAGCAACAAACGGTATTCTTAAACGTAGCAGAACCAATAAATCAAATAAGTAATCATTCCATTCACAAAACGGCAAATGCCCTATAGGCAAGTAAAATGCTGAAACTTCTGAATCGACTGGTCTAGATTCTTAATCTAGACTAGTCGATTCGAAAGTTTTACGTTCTGAATATTTCATGATGACCTACGTACTTTATTCAAAGTAAGATAAAATGAAACGGAGTAAGTCTATTTCGTTTTGGTCACTATGACTGATCGCCATCTATTCTAATACTGGAAATGACTAGCATTTGTCCGTGAGTTCACATCCGTCGATATTTTTGCGACATACTATCTTCAAATGTTTATATCTTATACTTTCAATAATCTTTCATCCTGTTTTTTAATTATCTTTCAGTATATAGGAATACCTGCTTGATAGAGAAAACAATAATATTAGTATGGATAGAACTGGTAAGGAAATGGGTAGACCTATCTACTTTTTCGTAGCATTTATCCACCGCTATACTTCAGCGCATTCGTGATCAAGGTGCTTCCAATAGTGCCAAAGTTTCGGACATTTACGAAACAGAAAAATGCGGTACGTACTGTAAGACAATTTGCAAAATTGAGCTTAAATTCCTTTGTCCTAAGTTGTTTTACATTTAGCTTACCAAGCAGACGATGTTACTTCAGTAGATTTCTAGACAGCGATATGGGTAGATTTAGGTGACATATTATTTGCGTGAAATAGGTACGCCGAAATGAATGTAGGCATAATGTTCTGCCATCAGCACCCGATGTGTAGCAGGTTCTGAATATATTCCGTTCATAAATATTGTTGAATGATGTGATATATTCTCACCAGGGAGCTTGCGAGTTCATTTTTGTATTGGACTAGTATTGGTATATTTTTATGAACGCATTTAAACTTGTGTAACTGCCATCTCAACTTATACAGTGTTACAATTAACGAAGTGTCATTAGTATATATTGGAAGTATCCTGAGATAACTGGGGACGATATAGGTGGCTTTTAGTTTCCAATAGCACGTATGGTCACAAAGTGGGCTCAGTTTCACCTAATTATGCAGCTAAGTGCACCACTTACAATTAACTAGGCACAAAGCTTTGCTCGCAACTCGGCATGTTGATGTAACTACTAAAGATTACCTTTGATCTATTCTGATGTATAACCTAAAATAAAACAAAGCCTGGCTTTTACGTGAATGAGTGACAAATATCCACCAGATCGTCACAAACTTTGCCGCTTATAATAGTAGTAGCATATATTATTATCATATAATAGTTTAGTAGAAGTCGTGATCCAGAGTGGAGACCGTGCCTTGGCAAACGTCATGTAAGACGCCCTGCGACTAGGTTGTGTAACGATATAGATACGCAAAGTGTCTAGCAGTGGCTGGAAAAGAAAAGCCTAAAATCGGACTCAGTGGCGTGCCGTCCGTGGCCGTCGGAACATGGGAAGCTCTGGTGGCCGATTAGGACTAGGTTGCTCCGGGTAGCTGGCAGCCTTACCATATACTATGCCGATAAGCTGCCAGGTATCGCGTAGGGGATTGGGCCAGTAAAGAATGGAGAGGGCTTATTAAAGTCTTCCCTAGGATTGAGTCGGGTTAGACAAGGCTATATGGGAGGAAGACTGGATGGCTCCTGTACCCAGTTTTTTCCCCCTTAAAGTGTCTTTGGTTGACAGTGAGGGTGGTTTTAAGTGGTCGCACCTCATACTCTGGCTCAAACTTCCTGTAGAGCCTGAGATCCGAAGGGATTCACCACATCGTAACAAAAACTAAGGTATTTAAGTAAACCATCTATCCTAATAAAGTTTTGCGGTAAAAATGGCAGTAAAGATTCGTGAAGTTTCAATTCATGATAGCAAAGAATAATTTCAACACCTTCTTGTACTTGGAAGTTAGCAGTTTCTCGTCAATTATTTAGTCTTTGTAAAGCTAATGATATTAAAAGCCTACTTTGGAGATACTCGCAGTTGTAATTATTTAAAAGGATTTAAAAGCCCAAAACAGTTATCTCTTGGACTTTAAAACTATATTGGCTCTAAAACGGTTAATGGGTTCAAGAATGATATTTTTTAAAGAACCTAAGTAACTAATCGGAGTAATAAAGAAGACGTGGTTATATAAAACCAGTATGTTTAAAAGTCAAGATTAAGCATGTTCTAAAATTTTGAATTCTAACTTTAAAACTAAGTTATTATCATACAGCCTTTTGCAGTTTACTACTAGACAAAGGTCTCTCCTTAAACTCTTTTGGTTATCAAAATCTTGTACACGTCAAGTTATTATTTACCATTGGGCGCAAGTAGTTGTAATTTGTCATGCATATTCATTTGGTGCGCTACAAAGTGTTTACTCGAAATTCTCACGGGATCGTATCATACCTATAATAATGACTGCGGGCGTATCTTCGGGCATCCTCTTGTTCTACATATATCACTGTATATATATTACTATCACTGTATATAAACAATAAGGTATTTAACTTTTTTGGTTTTGCGACTACAGTATAAAATAAAGTTAAAACTATTGTTTTTAATATGCAAATATTTGTTCACGTTCACGTATCAATCAAAGAAACTAATGGCTTCTATTTTTACAAGCATTTTAAAATTATGAGCTATTGAGCATGTCACGTCTTTTTATCTTGATAATAATCTGTAGCAGCTCCTTCAATTTATCGTCTCTCAAGCAAGGAATAATACAAACCTATTCTGTAATATTCAAAAATCTTTTAAATTGTGTACTTTTTAGGTTTAGCCTATTATAAGAAATATATCCAATACTTTGTTCTTCTTCTTCTTTTTCTCAACTCGAAGGTACAGAGATCAAATGGCACCAGCCCAGCAATATTTTGTTACTAGTTTACTTTCCTATAACATGCTGATACACTAGAACATTCACATGCAATGAGCGTTCTCACGAATGTCACATTACGTAAAAACAAATGAGAGTGTTTTATCGAGCATTCCATCGAGCGTTTTGGTGAGTATTCTAGCGAAAGAACAGTAAATTTGCTTCGAACTTTTTGCCCATCAGACCGTTCGCTAGAAAGATCATGAAAATGTTCGTCGCGATGTTTGGCTTAGTTCCTTGTTCAGTTCGACAAAATTAATAACAGCGAATGCTCTATGTGCTATCACAAGTGAAATCTCAAGTCTATCAGCACGTTTAGGAAAAATTTAACTTTGTTTATCTTTACACAATCTTAAATGGTATCCAGTTGGTGTAAATGCCTATCATTCACAAATTGTACCTACAATGTACATTCGTATCGTGTCTCATGAATAATTATATTTGCTTGCTATGTTTTAAGCCATTGTGACCTATCAAGAAATTTCTAATACCTGTTAATTTAAACATAAATATGTCGGAGGAAGCTATGATTGTTGATTTTATAAATAATTCACTTTAAAATTATAATTTAACCTTATTTGATTTGTGAAATATTTCTATAGCTTAAAACCTTATTTATCTTAGTAATTTAAAAAGTTGTGAATGTACTAGTTCAGATAATGACCAATCAGAGCAGGACGTGTGTGTCGAGCGGGGTCAAGGTGCCATCTAATTTAAAAGGAGAACTGACAGCTAATGGTGACATTGGTATATGGTGTTCTGTGCATTGTCTTTTGAGAGCAATCGGCAGATCGAGTTGGATTATTGAGTATAGAGGAAGTAAATTAAGATAGTTGCCCTGAACCCGCTGCTCGGTCTTGTCTGATATTATTTGTATTAAGCAACATTGTAAACTTATAAATATTGTTCAATACTAATTAAAACATTGTCAAACTTATCTGATTGTGTTTTGTGCCCGCATTTTACCCCAATGACGCCCACTAAGTCCGCAACCAATAATGGCAATGGCGATGAAAGTAATCCTTCTCCGACAAATATTTATATAAATCAAGCTTTTTTAGAAATTTACAATATTAGATTCAGACATAAAACTAGGTCAAATATAAGCGTCACAAATGGAAAGGAATAATAGCCAGTTTATAATAAAATATTTTCTTTATTCGAAAGATCCTTGAAATTGTCTCCAAAGAAATGAACTGAAATGAATCAGGATTTTTGCCAAATGACTTGAGCTTATTTATTTAAATTGAAATGTCGCTTCATTTACCTTCAGGCAAAAGGTTATTTCGTTTTGATATTGATCTAGATAGAGAATATATATAGTTTGAGGTTATGGGTGCGACCAATAGTAGATTCTTATAGACCACCTGCTGTTGTCTATGCTCTGCTATCCCACATATTCATCTAGTTAGATTTGAATATAAAGCTTTTCCACATAGCGACTACAGTTTGTCCACCGCAACCGAAAGGGATATCAACGACTCTGAATCTGAATGGCGGCTGGAACGTTGGCTTAACGTGATCACCGAGGCACAAGACAAGCAACTAAAATAATTAACAATTTAATACGCATGTAGTTGTAATAGTCTATAGGGCGTTCAAGTAAAACACACAAGTCACTACGAAAAAAACGTTATATTGTTCAAACGTTTGAATTTATAACAGTCACAGAAGAGTAGAAGTTAACACAAGCACTGAGAGATAGATTGTAGCATGAAAAGAAGTTACAGAACAGATACAGACGAGAAAAAAGCGATAGAATAAGAAACAACAAAAATTACACTGAATTATGAGCAACCTCAGATTAAACTTCTTTAAGCTGAGTGAGCAACGATTAGCGGCGAATATTAAATAAGCTAGCGCGGAGTGTGCGTCGCACGGTAGCAGACAATGGACTCGCGAGCGGGCGTCATGCAAAACCGAACGTTGCCGGCGCAGCCTGAAGTTAGCCGAGCGGTTCCGAGTACCGGCTCGTATTCTATTGGCCACGAGTGCTGCGACGTTTACTAGTTCCTCCACACGCACATAACGCAATAAAATCAGTGATGCGCACTGTGGATTTGAACCCGATACCCTCCGCATAGTAGTTTTTTGGTATGTCTTATCGAATTGGTATGTCGCTGCCTTAACGAATGTCAATGAACGTATATTTTTGAATGTCAAATTTTCGATATCTTGACAATAGTGCCATCTTCCGGGTCAAATTACAGTCAATATGTAGCCTAAGAAAGGTAGCGATAGCCTAGTGAAGATACCAACAGACTGCCATGCAGGGGGTATTGGGTTCGAATCCACGGCAGGCACTAATGACTTTTAGGAGTTATGTGCGTATTGAATTGTTAATTATCGCTTGTCCGTGCCTCGGAGAGCACATTAAGCCGTTGGTCCCGGTTGTCTTGAATATCTTTGACAGTCGTTACAGGGCGTCAGTAACTTCTAAATAAACTGACATGGAATACCGCTATCTCTTCGGGTTGCGGAGGTCAGATAGGCAGTCGCTCTGTAGAAAAGCTAATATTCAGCCAAATCCGGTTAGACTAGTAAGCGGACCCCAGATTGAAACTGGCATATCGCTAAGAGGATGATGATGTACCCCAAGAAAGTCCTCTTACTTCCGGTAAAAGTCACATTAAATTCTGTTTAGCCATTTCAGAGGCAGAAAAACAAAATTCACTGTCACTAAACGAAAAGAATTATGGATGCCAAAGATAAGATGGATGGACCGTGTGAGGATGGATCTGAAAGAGAAAGGGGTGAATGATCAGACGAAGGGTGACATAGCAGTGTCCAAGTGAATAACATGTTGCACCGACCCCAACAAATTGATACCAGGGCAAGAGAATGGCGAACGAACTACATGCACTAGAATAAAACACAGTTATTTTGAAACTAGCTGTGCCCGCGGCTTCGCCCGCGTGGAAGTCGGTATCTCCTTAAGTATCCCTCTCTGTGGCCTTGATAATGTAAAATAATATAATGATCGGTTGATAAAACTCACACTCATATTTAAGTTTGTTACTTACTGTATTAGCAAAGTAGTACCTACCCTGTACCTGCCACCTAAATTCTTAGCTCTTTCTTTTAATAAATACTATCTGGCCGAATTACATAATTATTGGTTAATTTGAATCTTTGCACTCAAAAAGTAACACTCGAATAGTAAGTCTACGATGCTCTACTATGTAATATAAGCTGTAATGGTGTGCAATAAAGAATACTCTACTCTACCGACCAGTTGGAATACGACGCGTCGCGCCTGCCGTTAAGGCAAACCGTTTCCATTTTATATGAAAACCGTAAACAGACATACACCATTAACAGAGCTTATACTTAGCTATTGTATGATATCACATTGAATTATATGTTACTACTAACATGCGATTGAATGAAGGGATTTTGATGAAATAACGACTTTTATATTACTTAGGTACCTATGGATGGATGTTTATTATTAGTATCTCTTACACGCAAATACTACTGAACGGCAACTGATCCAATTGTTGGTTGAAATTTGCAGTAATAATGTAGTTCAGAATATGGAACACATAGGCACAACATAAAAATATCGTGTGTTTTAATCCAGCTAGTTCTTGTGAGCAAGACGGCAAAAGTACCACTAAAATAATAATTTTTAGTACTATTCCTAGATGGCACCACTTGCAAAATTAAAAGTCGGTGTTAAGATCCGGCGCTGACAATTAGAAAAGAAGTTGTAATAATTTTTTGCCCAAATTGAGTCCGAATCACTTAATAACCAATGCGGATATATGTATATTTTAAATTGCGATAACTTTTGATAGAATAAACGGATTCTGATAAACTAAAGACTAAATATTAACCAAAGACACAAACCATGCGTTTGTCACTATCTTGATACAAACAATTTAGTGTGTTGCTTGAATTCAAGTCTATTAAATGTATTGAAGGACACTGCTAGGCTCCCATAGGTGACAGCGTGATGATTGTTGTCTAATATTTTAATCGGGTCTTCAGGCAATAAAAGGCAAAAAGACCGCATCAAAATCCGTTCACTGGTTATTGCGTGATGATTTAACAAACATACAGACAGACAGACAATAATTCCAAAAAAAATTTTTTGTGTTCTATATCGATAACATGTCACAATCCATTTGAAATTTCGCAAAAATATTCAATGTGACAGACAAAGTGCTCTTTGAGTTTTATTATAGTATATAGATCAGAGAGAGACAATTCAAATACATTCATACGTACTCCTAGATTTTAAGAACAATAGTGGGTACATGACGTGGATATCTAGTCTCAAATAAAGTATTCTATTCTACTCAAAGTACAACGCGTTTATATTTTGGTTCGTAAAACTAATTTGAGGTCGGTTTGCAACTGGGTTTATTTATTCTCGGCAGCCGTTGCCTACGTAATACAATTAGCAGAAAACCGATAAATAAATTAGCCGAGAGGCAATATTTCTATATAGCAATGAGAAGCAGGCTTCTTAGCTGCATTTACATAGAATACATTAATTGTGGTTAGGAATTGAAGTCAGAAGGCCAATTCTCGTACCTATTTTATCCGTTATCGACACTATATTTAGAAGAAATGCTATTATATTTTGAATTGACTCATAATTGGTATTCTGTATTATTATCGTCTCATTTGACATAAATAGTACGGCGATGACAGATAGTTTGACACGTTGTAAAAATGGTTTAATTTTCGATCCAGCCGTGATATCACACCAGAGGGCCTAGCCAAATGGCATTCGCTTTGTTTCTCTACTTTCGCTGACGCTTTGTTGCCACGACAGCATAAGGAATTTCTTCATTGTTGACCATGTGACGCCCTTGTCCTGCGGCCGCCATTTTGACAAGAGTGGTACAAATGGATTTTCTAGTTAATCTGGCAAACTATTGACCCTAGAGAAAAAATCCAAACAATGTTTTGTTGTAAATTAAATTATCTACAACTTTGATACCGTAGCATTCAGCAGTAAAATGAAAGGTAACAAAGTTACATACGAAAATCGAATGAAAGGACCCCTTTGCAATAAATTTTCTTTTCAATGTGTTTTAATTTTTTCGTCGTCAGCAATAAATGATACGTTTAACTTGTCTTTTCATCTTCCAAACAAGATCCGGTCTTCCAAATTGAGAATCTGCAGAACCATAAGGTCCAATTTTCACACATAACAATGACCCTAAAAACTGAGGTTGAAAAAAAAATTGGGCAAGTGCGAGTCAGACTCGCGCACGAAGGGTTCCGTACCATCATCTATAAAAGAAAATCACGTTTGTTGTATGTACTTATACTTAAATATATTTTTTAAGTTTCTTCCTGTTTATTAAGATCGAGTAACAAATTGCTTAAAAATTACGTTTGTTGTATGGGAGCCCCCTTTTTTATTTTCATTTTTTTAATTTAATTATTTATTACCTGTTACCGTTAGTAATTTTGAGCAAAAAAGCCGACAAAAATCACGTTTATTTTATGGGACCCTCCCTTAATATTTTATTTTTATTTTTAGTATTTGTTGTTATAGCGGCAACCGAAATACATAATTTGTGAAAATATCAGCTTTCTAGCTATCACCGTTTATGAGATACAGCCTGATGACAGACAGACAGACTGAAAATTAGTTTTGAACGATATGTGATCAGCATTTTTTGAGATATAGCATATATTCAAAAACCAGAAACATAACTTGGTGGTTAATACAAACACTATGAAAAACAAAGTTATTTGTACTGGTGGTGTGATAGTGGTATATGGTTAAGTGAAGATAATGGGTATGTTTACTGTACACCTCTACCACGAAACCCTTCATAGGCGAGTCCGACTCGCTATTGATTTAATTATTCATCCTGGCAACAATGTGGCTGTTTCCTGTCTGTATAACATATTAAATTATTGCGTTACTTATTGACTGACAGACAACACGCAGCTAAAACTGTTGGTTGCAAGAAGGTGAAATTTGGCATGTAAGTTGCTTGGGGACCGGACGGTTGAACTATGAAGGGATTTCTCAAAATTCCCATGAGATCGGGACGAATTTGTCAAATTAATAAAAATGTGCAGATATAGCTGCGGTCATCCTCTAGTTCCCGATGAGGCGACAGCAAGCGCAATCTTACTTTAGCGTCGTTCCTTTGCCGAAATCACTTTGGTAGAAAAAGTCGCCCCGTTCAACCAGGAGCATCTACAAATAGTATTTTCCCAAAGCACTATCCACGCTACGACACACACGATTATAAATATATTAAACGCTGTCTTTCAGTAAGTCTCGAGACATAACTTTGCAGGCTTTAGGCTATTTCTAATGGGTAATAGTTTATTTCCATCGCGTAATCTTAATACGTACACCATCTAATGATGGTTCGGGCAGGCCATATTGAGTAATGGGATAGATATAACTATGTCTTGAATAGTAAGCAAGATAAGTAGATATATACATATAAAGCAGTAATTTTAACATGCTTTCCTCTCCTTGACTTTAGTCCGATATTTCGTGGTCTCTACGATCTCAAATAATCTGAAATTACAAAAATGCTAACTAGGACCGAACTAAAAAGCAAAGCTGCGGACGACGTCTAGTATTTATCTAGGACAACTAAAGTAAATGATATTCATCATTACATTTCACGGTAGCGACCTTAATAAAAAATGATCCCGTATATTTCCTCTTACAATACAACCTTTAACGGTCAGATTATTATACAATGCTGACACAATAGCTCTGTCGCAAGTTGCCAAATGAATAATAGAAGTTAATAACTTCGTTATAAACGTGCCGAGAATATTAAAGCTGAAGGGACACGTCAAATTGACATTTAAGTACTTAATTCACTGTTGGCAATATTTTAAATATTTAAAGACAGTCTGATGAGACTGTCTTGTGCAGAACCGTACCTAATCATCAAGATAAATTTATATTTTAAATGTATCGGTGAATGATGAGCCTATATACGAAAATTCTATTTTATTTCTGCTTATCAGTTGCGATTACCTTCGTAAAGCTCAGTGTGGAATTGTGGTTAGTACTACAAGAAACGCCATACGCGACGGAAGTTTGCCGCGGTGTCATAAAGGACTTGGTGTCAAAATGACTGCGAGCGTATTCAGGCGCACTTGCGGCGCCGTAAGTTTCGCGTAGGGATGCAACAATATATTGGTAACACGATATTTAAATATATATATCTATAATATCGATATATGACGACTGGTTGGCGTGGCGGGAGTGTAAGCGACTCAAAAAGTCAAAATCATTTATTCATCTAGGGCACAAGGTGACGCTTATGAACGTCTATTTTAAAATTAAATTACTTAATGGTTCTACATTTACATTTACTGCCTCTTTGGCAAAGCAATAGGTAGAACCACGAGAAAGAACGGGCAATAAAACTCGTGGCCACTCTTTTAAATCGCCAATATTATGGTACATATTTTTATTTTTGTAAGGAGCTGCAACTGTTTCACATTGTACTTAATTACTTATTGTAAATAATAATAAGTTACAGACATAAAGCAAATAATGCAGTTACTAAATTAAGTGCTTTATTAGTTAGCCTTCCAATGTGAATATTGTGTAACAGGAGCATCCACTTACGTCTTATAATGTAGACAACTCGTGACCATGTTCAGAACCATGGTGGAAATGTATGTTACAGAAGTGACGGTATATGAATACACAAAATTACAAAAACGTTAGTTTATAGCCCATGATCACGAGTTATCTGCATCTTACAGTAAAAAAAATTAGTGGAACAACAATGCAAATGTAAATGTAGTAAGTGGAATGAATAGTTATTTAAATGAACAAGAGATATTATATATTAAAAAAGTACAAAGATCAAGAGTTGGCTAGTGTAAGTGACCATCTATCCTTATCACTGAAATAATCATTAATGGTATAATAACCTTTTCTAATAAGGCAGTCTTTTATTTTACTTTTCAACGTACTAAATGGTAATTCTAGAAGACTAATTGGTATTTTATTGTATATACGAATACCTAGCCCTACAAAAGAATTATTAACTTTATGTAAACGATGATAAGGGCCATATAACTTGTGCCTGTTTCGAGTATTTATGTTAGGTATGTCACTTTTTGTAATAAATAAACCTATATTTTGCCTAATATACAATATATTAGCCAATAAAAATTGCAAGGCTACTGTTAAGAATCCCTATAGACTTAAAGCGTTCCCTAAGAGTATCTTTTGCACCTAACATGTATATTGCTCGTACCGCTCGTTTCTGTAGAACGAAAATATTCTGAATATCTGCAGCTTTGCCCCATAACAAAATGCCGTAGGACATGAATCTATAAAAATAGCTAAAATACACTAAATGAGCCGTGTCAATATCGGTAAGTTGCTTGATCTAACTTTTCTGACAGCATACGTAGCAGAGCTGAGCTTTCCTGAAAGACATGCTATATGTGCACCTCATTGTAACTTATTATCTAATGTAATTCCTAGAAACACTGTCGAGTCAACTGAGTCCCTGCTAAGCCGAAGGTCGCGGGTTCGATACTCGCTCAAGTCAAACATTTGTGTGCATGAACATGGATGTTAGTCTTGGTCTGGGTGTTTCTATGTATAATATGTATGTATTTACAAAAAAAGTATATATGTATGTTTATCCATTATCTTGTACCCATGGTACAAGCTCTGCTTAGTTTGGGACTAGATGGTGATGTGTGTATGTGGTAGAATAATTATTATATTTTTTATTATATTTTAATTATTATATAGGGTACTATAAATATCGATTTTTATTAATCTTGCATCAATAGTTCCCCGTACGTACAACATATTGCGACACTACATAGTGGCTGTTGCTGAGCTGTAAAACAGTGGTTATAATGAAATAAACATAGATAATGAGGATGTACGGGCTTCGTGAATTTGTTGTTTGTGTGGAGAGATGAAAGAAAGAATCCTGGAAACGAAATATATACTTTACTCTGGTACCACAAATATCCTTATAAATAAACTATATTATTATAACTACGTACGACCTAACTGTCTGCGTGACGGGAGACGACTACTGCGCCGCGCTAACACATAAGCGCGCGTTGTATATTTTGTAGCGTCAGCAGCCGCTACAAGGATATAAGACTCTTCAAACATAACCTCCCATGCTTAGTTATGTCGTAGTTAAATTAAAGTATCTCTTATTCGACAGCACAATGCTACTGTTTACCTAAACTCCTCTCATAACTAACAATTCGTTGATTATTTGTTTTTATTTGCGATAAAACTTGCAACGCAATAAATAAATTGTCTGAAAGTAATTTAAACTGTTGTAACTATGTTTGTCAAGTCGGAGAATAGAAATGTCGTTTTTCTTATGTGTAATTGACTGGCCTGTTGGTCTAGTCGTGGAAATCGTGTTTGTTAGGAGATCGTGGGTTCGATTCCCAATCTGGACAGATTATGTTATGAGCATTACATTCGTTGTGTCCGGGTCTTATATTGTACAGATATCTTACTTTTATTTCAAATGTAAAAGTTTGTGAGCATGGATGGATGGAGGTATGGATATTTGGTTACTTTTTTACGCAGAAAATACTGAACTTATTTTGAGGAAGCATTAGAATATAACATGGGCTACCTTTTGTCCTGATAATTATGCGGTCGAAGCTGCGGCCACAAGCTGGTCGATAATATGTATATAAAGAAAAAAAAATATAAGTTCACATATTTAACAGTGATCTGGTAACCACATTAAAAGAGTCTGCCTAATTTGCAGTCATATAACCGTAAGTAGTGTAATATTGGGGCTTCTGCATCACTCACCTCGCTTCGCTTCGTTCGCAATGCAGAGCGCCCTAAAATCACACTACTAACATGATCTGCGATACGGACGGTTGGCATTAGAAGTATAATATTATTTCATTCATCGATGCATCGTAATACTGGTAGCATAGTAACAATGTTTTTACTTGGGATGACATAATATAAACAACATTCTCAAGTTCGTTCGACGCGCTCAGTGCGGCTCGGACACAGCGATGCATTCATAATAATTTATATGTACATACTGTTATCTTTGCACAGCTCGTTGATAATTTTAATGAATGAATGCAAAATCTTAACAATGTTGAAAGTAGGATCGGGGTGGCTCCCGGGTTCGATTCCCGGGTCGGCCAAAGTGTTATTGGGTTTTTCTGTTAGGAAATTCTCAGTAACAGCATGAAGTCTAGAAATGTGCCCGGTACGGCAATAGGCTCGCCTCCCTATTACGTGGGACTTCAATATATCTGGCGAAAGGTGGGTGTAGTAATACACTTTTGCCTACCTCTTCAGGGTTACAGGCATAAGACTATGAATGTATGTACTTATGAATTATATAATTGTTTTATCTACAACTAGCTTTTGCCTCTGACTTCGTCTACATGGAACTTGAACCCACGGTCACTCGGATTCCAGGTGATGCGGACGTATCGAGATAAAGCAGATTGACTGCACGTGTAGTGTTTGATCGATTAATACAAATGTGTTCTGACTTCTGCGTCACTCAACTCGCTTCGCTCGTTTCGCGACGCAGACGCCTCCAATAATACCCTACTTTTGTTATCTGCGATCCGTTTTATTCACGATATAGATTATTAACATTATGTTTGAGCTTAGAATAATAACACCTATTCTAAGGTTTTCAGGTTAGGAATTTAACTCCTTGTCTTAGTGACCAATGTAACTGTTCTCTTTGCTGAGTTTTTTATTGTACTTATGAATGTGTATCAATTCATGTAATATTCCAATCATAGTATATATTAAAACTAAATGGGTATGTTAGTGAATATAGGAAACGATTAAGTAAAATGATACAACCCATATTGTATCTTTTTTAAAAAGTTTATTATCAAAGCACCATTTTTTTAAGCACATAACATTTTTTAATGCACATATTGAGTCATGATAGATACAATTGTACAAATCTCCGGAATATTTATAGCGATCTTATAGGGTCAACAAATTAGGACAACCTTTATCTTCTAAATTAATTACATTAACACTATTTAAAATATTTTTCAACCATGACACTTTTTCAAGACCTTTAACGCAAACACGCTTATCTTTTAAGATATCTAAAACTAAATATTGATAATTGAGTAAGGTATAAATCCTTCGCTCCAGTATATTTTTCTATTACGCTCAATCCAGCAAACTTGTTGTCTTTCCGATTTAGTCAAATCGTAAAAAGGAAATGGCGGTTTGATAAATGAAAACACTTGCAGGCTTTGATTACACCGTATAGCAATTTCTTTTATTATAAATTCATTTGCTTCTGTTTTAAAGCCTTGGATGTCTACAATAGCAGTCATGATAATCTACGCACGATGTTGCTCAGAGGTTTGTATTCCACAAGTCGGTCGTTTATAATCAAACAATATGCAGTTGTCTTATCTGGTATTTGTGTTGAACATTCAAATTCCAATCTTACATCCACTGGACCAGTTTTTAAACTATCGTTTTGCCTCGAGCAGTCTAAGATGAAGACTGGGGCCTTTTCTTTGAAATCCTGCAGATCAAGCAACGGTTCTACCGGAGAGTTGTAATACGACTGACGAAATTTCACATACATTTCATATAATATACTATATTTGTTCTCACAAAACTTTAAAGATAAAGGCTCATAAGGATAATATTGCGAATTTAAAAAGAGCGTAACATTTGTCACCTCACAATGATCAAATACCGAACTGTCTTTAGTTCTATTATTTTTTCTATTAGTTTGCAAGCAAAAAATGACATACCGAGGCTTTTCTAATTGAGAAGCAGTCTTTACTAACCAAGAATGCTTTGTGGTTTTAGGTAGTAAAGGATACTCATATAAATCCCAATTTCTAAAGGCCATCTGAATAGGTTTATCTCTTTCTAAGTGCTTTAAAAGTATTAAACGTTCTCGATCGGAAACTTTTATATGTGGTACTCTCCATTGAATTCTCTGTATATCTATTTGAAGCTGAACGACTTCATCAGTAAGAATATGTAATACTATTTAAGTTAGAATTACTCCTATTCAATATAAGTTCGTGTTTACAATTTATCACAATTTTATTGTAATCCTCTGCAAACCCTAAAATCTTATTTAAGGGCACCACAACGCTAAAATGTCCATCACTTTGGAATCCGTTTAAATTCCAACCCCATAATGCAGAAACTTTACTTTCTGCTTCATTAAATGAGATGTATGACTTTATTGTTGATGTTATTCCAGAATTTTTTATACGATCTATTTCAATTCCATTCATTTCGTACCTGATGTCTTGGAACAAGTACATAACAGGGTTATTAGTAAACGTAACAGCTTTCTTGATCTGATGCCCATCCTTACCGAACAGCTTTGCCTGACATTCGATGTAGATGGAACTGGCTGATGGTAGCACGTATATATCTTGCTGGTGTATGGGGATTCTGATTTCATCGTTTTCTCTAAAACTGTTATTGTAGGGATTGTATGAATGGATTTCATAACTTTCGATTGAACTATCAAAGTGTGGTAAATCGGTAATCTGTAGTATACTCATTCTTTAAACCCTAAAGCTTTAAGAAAATCTTTATTTGATTTAGTCAATTTCTTCACGTTTTTCTTACGTCTGTGCACCTTAATGGTCGTTGACGGAATAGGACGTTTTATTTTCACTGAAGGGTTTTTATAATATACTATCATTTTGCTTTTCTTAAATGAAGACGTAATTGAATATTTTCTTCACCAACGTCAATACGGTAACTAAACTGATGTACAATCCTAACAGATATGGATGAAATTATATTTTTGTTAACTGGAAAGTAAATAACGTTCTGAGGTATTTCTATGTAGCCGTGACTTGGAGCAGTATCAGATATAAATTCATGAATAAAATGAGTCGGTAATCCGTTGCAGTATGAACCGTGTACAAGATCACATTCAATTCTGATAACAGCTGTTAAACTGCTGTTATTAACGGGCACATTCGGTCTTGTTTTTAATACTGAAAAGTATAGTAAACCGCACTCGTACTGATCAGATAAATGAAGAGGTGGTTGAAAATACGAAATCAGTTCCGATTTATTTCCAGAGATGGTAACCGTAGTAGACATGCTTGCATACTGAACTCTTTTAGATGATCCTGTTTATTTTATTTCATGATTATACCAAAAATTCTTTAAGAAATTTAAACATAAATGTCCACAATTGAAGGGGTGATCACGTATATTTTCATAATAATATTGAATGTTAGAACCTATATATTTTATAAATTCCTTCGGAGGTTTAAGATTTCCATAACTGTCAAAATACTCAACATAATCATTATATTTTGCATAGGCTACCCAATGAGAACCAGGATTTTTTGAACTATCCAAATGAATAACTCCACATTCTTTTTTATAAGGACATTTAGGGAGCTCATCTCTCATAAAGACACCTCTAAAATGAGGAATTCTATTCCCGTACTTTAAAATGTCAAAGTTAGTTGAGGCCCGTTTGGGTAGCCGATATCTTAGTTTTTTCTTTTGATACGAAAATTCCAAGGCCGCCTTTATGTGGTTTAAGGTGTAGTCCTTTCCCAATACATAGAGCTTCCATTTTTTCATTATGTCTTCTCGATTCTTCATACAGCTTTTTAGCCATTTTGAATTCATTTATGTTTTTAGCAATACCAGCTGCACCGCCTGCTAAAGCTCCCGCTGCTGAAAATCCCGCAAAAATAGGAATCAAAGGTAATACTCCCCCAGTTGGGCGGAAGCCCGTGCAGTTTAACTCATATTTAACACCACTGATCTGCACTGACTTCTACTCCCTTCACCTGAGTCCGGTGTAGGGAGTGGCGAATGGTCTCAGGGGTAGCGCAGGTCGCGATGATCCCTTAGGCAAGGCTGGTGGACTATCCTTCTCGAGGTTGCCGCCCGTTCTTGGTCCAGTTCCTTTAGAAATGGATGCAACCAAAACCTCCAGCCGAAACACAAACAACAGGCACATTACACAAACACATACACACACGTACACACATGCGCGCACACATCCACATACAGGAACACATCTCTTCACCACGCCCCTTCGTGGTCGGGTGGGTGTGGGCTCGTAGTAAAAAGTCACGGGTAAGAGAAGCTGACCACCTGCGCTAGGACCTGCGCAGTCGAGCGCCGTATGCGGGGATGACGGAGTCCTGGGGGGTTGAGCCGAGCGGCGCTGGCGGTAATGTGACCGTGAGGCAACACGCCCTCTTTGGTCCTGATTTCACGCTAAACGGTAGCCCCCGCTGTGAGCCGCAGCGGGGGAAATGGCCATCGTGTCCCGTCAGAGGGCCACAGGCTAGGGACGTAGGGTCCACATCAGCAGTTGGAATTTATTTCGACTATTGATGTGGTTGGTGAAGGCTATACGGAGGGCGCAAGCGAGGGATGACGGCTAGAGTTGGTAACTCGGCTCAGGCCGTTGACCCAAGCGGGCGCCCGAAGTCGTGCTGTAAACCAGCCCCGCGTTCCTATATCCCTCTGGTAAACCTAACGTCCGGATGACGTTCCCAGTTGCGGGCTCCATGAAGGGTGGGAAGCCAGAGGGATGAAGTC
This sequence comes from Euclidia mi, assembly GCA_944739405.2. Taxonomy (NCBI): domain Eukaryota; kingdom Metazoa; phylum Arthropoda; class Insecta; order Lepidoptera; family Erebidae; genus Euclidia; species Euclidia mi. The sequence continues at coordinate 44,344,973 of OX123195.2, forward strand.
TTAGTAAACTTGTATGGATACCGAAATCCCTTTAATTACCCCAACTGCGACGGTGGCAGCGAAAGCTGTTCCCGCCGCATCAACTAAACAGATGGTTGACGCCGTGGCCTCGGCTGCAGGTGTTAAACCATCCCCCAAGGACGAGACTTCAGCGCTGGCTAACGGTAGTACTGGTCCCGTCCTTACAATCGTCAGCCCGTTTGAAATCAAGCGGGAAGACGACTCCTCCTTCGCAGGCTGGCAAGTGGTAAGTCACCACAAGGGCAAGGGTAAGGGCAAGACCACCAATCCTGCCCAACACCCGCCCACCACACAACCGAGTGGCCCCGCTGCTACCAGCTCTGCGAAGAAGAAGAGGGCAAACAAAAACAAGAGACAGCGCCTGACAATAAGGCGGAAGGCGGCACAAACCGCTGCCGCAGCCGGTGCTGCCTCTACAAAAACAGCGGTGCAGGTCGCTGTCGCAGGTCCCAGTAATGTGACCAGCGCGCAGCCTGCGCTCAGCAGTAGGGGGTGCACAAAGGCCGGAGGCAGTACGGGGAAGCCGCCTGCCGCCAAGCGGCGGGCTGGTCACCCTGGACGGCATCTAGCCCCAGCTCCACCAGGAAACACGGCAGGTAAAACTGCCGAAAACAAGGAAAGAGGTGAGGCCAAACGCGCTCTCAACGAGACCAGCTCGCCTCGAGGGGAGCACAAGAAGCCCCGCCTCGACTCCTCCACTATACAGGGTAAGTCCTATGCACAGGTCTCCAAGGCATCTCTGGGCGTTGCAGTAACATGCAAGCGCACAGGGAACTTGTCGAAGGAGTTCGTGGACCGGATACTCACGGAGATTCAAAGGAAGATCCTGAGTGACGCCTGGTCGACTAAAACTCCCCACCCCTGCGTTCACCGGGAAACCCATGTACGCGGACGGGGTCCTCAAACTCTGGTGCGCCGACGAGGCAACGCGTACCTGGCTGACGGAGGCGGTCTCTCTCCTGGTCCCACCACCGGGCTTCGAACTGGAGGTCAGGGGCCAGGAAGAGGCCCCGAAGAGAGTGCGGTGCGGCGTTGTCGTTCCCAACGAACAGGGGGTCTGGGACGACGTGCGCGACGTGGGTCGGGCTCTGGAGTTCCAGAACCCCTGGTTGGCGGTCGACAAATGGTCTCTGCTGCACTCGGAGAAACAGTCAGGTGGGTGGTTCCTGGTCGTGGGCGTCCCGGAGGAACAAGTCCCGGTCCTGGTGCAGAACGAGCGCCGCCTCGCGTTGGGGCTGGGTGCAGTCTACGTCCGGTTCCGGGACTCTACAGGAAAGTATGTCGACCATCCTCCGGGTTGCGACAACTCCACACAACAAGCCTCAAACACCCAGTCAGGGTGCTCCGCGAAATCCGGCCTGTCAGAGCCGGCCGCGTCTGGCTCGGGGGCTGGCCCGTCAGCCGAGGGTAACTCGGAAGATGAGAGCTTGATCCTGAGTCCAGTGCGGCGGGACGACGGGGTGGAGGCTGGCGACATCCTGGCTGGCCTAACGCAGCTGAAGGTCGGGGAGGAGGGGACATCACCCACAGATGAACCCTCTGCCTAGTGACGTCAGCTGCCTACAAATCAACCTCCATCATAGCCAAACGGCCACTGCGCAACTGCGCAAATGGATGGAGGTCCAACATTCAGCCATCGTGCTCATCCAGGAACCTTGGATAAGGGGTGGCCTCATTAGAGGCCTCTCCAGCCTTGGAGGTAAGATTTACTATTCTACTGACCACACACATCCAAGAACCTGCATACTTACAACTATAAACATCAGAGCCCAAGTTTTAACGAAGTTCTGTTCCAGAGACATCACAGCAATACAAATTGAAATAATACAGCAGCCAAGGAGTATAGCGGTCGTTTTGGCATCGGTCTACATACCCGAGGCCGAAGACCCGCCTCCGTTCGACCTCACGCGTCTGGTTAACCAGTGCGAGAGAACCAATACGGAGGTCGTAATAGGAACGGACTCCAATGCCCACCACCAAATGTGGGGCATGGACTGCAACAATAACAGAGGTAAGTCACTGGTTGAATACCTATTCACCACTAATCTTACCCTATTAAACACAGGTACGGAGCCCACCTTCGTCACTAAACGTAGTCAGACAATTATCGACTTAACTCTCGCAACAGAAGGAGCGGCTGAACGCATCAAGGGATGGCACGTCTCGAAAGAGGCATCATGCTCAGACCAGAGATGGATCAGCTTCTCCATGAAAGTCGATATACAGCCCACACAGCCCCGCAGGAAACCACACAACACGGACAAATCAAAGTATGTCCTATTACTTAGAGATAAACTTACCCTTACCGCTACGCCGACGGTACTGGGTGACACTGAACAGATCGACGAGCAGGTATGCACACTGACGCAGTCGATGCTAGACAGCTATTATGCAGCTTGCCCGGAAACCACTCCACCTTCAACCCCGGGGAAACAACCCTGGTGGGGCGCTGAACTTGAACGTAAGCGCAAGAAGGTAAGAAAGGCTCTAAATAGGGCAATGAACACAAGCGCGGACGCAGATTGGGACGCTTATAAAGCGGCCAAATCAGATTACAGAAAATGCCTCAGATTCAGACGCACCATGGGATGGAGAAAATTCTGAGGGGGCATTGAATCCTGCCAACAAGCAAACCGGGTAAGGAAACTACTGGCCCAGCAACCGACGGTTGCACCAGGTACTCTCCGTAAACCGGATAACACATACACTACATCGGAGGAGGAGACAAGACGCGTCCTACTCGAAACACACTTCCCAGGCTGCGTCCTCACCCCGGTAGTAACGTGGCACGATACACCAACAGTGGCGACCGAACACGAATGGAGACACGCAAACAACGTGGTCACAGAAGAAAAACTCCGATGGGCCATCGATAGCTTCCACCCCTTCAAAGCAGCCGGACTGGATGGCATCTTCCCAGGGTTATTACAATGGGGAGGGGAACCTGTCCTTAAAAGACTCCTGGCAATCATGAGGTCTAGCCTGGCCCTCAGATATGTACCGAAGAGGTGGAGGGAAGTCAAACTAATCTTCATACCAAAACCAGGCAAAACAGACTATACCCATGCAAAGTCCTTTAGACCAATAAGCCTTACCTCCTTCATGCTTAAAGCCTTGGAAAGGCTTTGCGAGAGGGAACTAAGAAGTGGGGCTCTGAAACACCTACCCTTACATGCCAACCAACATGCATACAGCTCAGGGAAATCGACGGAATCGGCCTTACATCAGGTCGTGGCCCAGATAGAAGCTGCTATACAACAAAAAAGCATCTGCTTGGGCACCTTCATCGACATAGAAGGAGCCTTCGACAAGACAAACTTTTCCAGCATAAGCAACGCCCTAGCCAGGCATGGTGTGGATCAGATGCTCATACAGTGGATCCAAAACATGCTCAGCAAAAGGGTAGTGCGCCTGCAAGGCGACAATCAGACAGCCTTGATAACTAAAGGGTGCCCGCAGGGAGGTGTACTCTCCCCGCTATTGTGGAACTTAGTCATCAATGAACTCATAGACAAACTCAACGCGAGATACTTCTATACAATAGGTTATGCAGATGATCTAACCATACTCACCTCAGGTAAGGTAACCAGTACAGTGTACGACCTAACCCAACAAGCCCTACGCATAGTAGAGTGGTGGTGTAATGAGTACGAATTATCTGTAAACCCGACCAAGACCGAACTAGTTATGTTCACACACAAACGCGCGCTGGGTACTTACCGATTGCCCAGGTTATTCGATACAGAGCTTAAGCTGTCTACCGAGGTCAAGTACCTAGGTGTCACTCTCGACAGCAAATTGACATGGAACAGCCACATGGAAAATAAGCTCAATAAAGCCAGCATCATTTTCTGGTAGTGCAAGAAGATGATAGGCAAACGCTGGGGCCTATCCCCCAAAATTGTCTTATGGCTCTATAAGACAATAATACGTCCGATGGTAAGCTACGGCGCAGTAGTGTGGTGGCCTAGGACCAACTTAATAACGGCCGCCAACAAGCTTCAGAAGCTTCAAAGACTTGCATGCCTAGCGGCCACGGGCTGTATGAAAACAACGCCAACAGCGGCACTTGAAGTGTTGCTGGATCTGCCTCCATTGCACCTGTTCATACAACAGGAAGCAACGATGTCGGCAGTCCGGCTGAGAGCCCTGAAGCTCTGGAAAGACACGAATACACCGCACACTAACAACTTAAATACACTCTTTAAAGAAGTTCCTATCACACAAGCAATAAGCGACCGCATACCGAAACAATTGGTTTTCGACAAGAAATACAAAATCCAACTGTACGAGGATCTACACGGAGGAGCAGTTAACCACAACGAGCTCACAATCTTCACAGATGGGTCCAAAACGGAAAAACGGATACAGGTACGGGTTCAGGAGTATTCTCCGAGGACCTAAACATCAACATCGCAGCACCGCTGGGAGCCTACAACACGGTCTACCAGGCCGAATGTTTTGGCATAATCCGAGCTGCCACAGCAATGGCACGTGAGGTAAGGGAACGATCCATTAGGATCCTTTCAGATAGTAAGGCTGTCCTCTCAGCCCTCAAAAGCCATACTATCACCTCGGCACTCACGCTTGAATGCCACCAGAAACTAACAGAGGTAGGTAAACAAAACAAATTAACACTGCAATGGATCAAGGGCCACAGTGGCTCAAGAGGGAATGACGCAGCCGACGTACTCGCCAGAAGAGGGGCCACTTTAGAGGTGGTGGGACCCGAGCCCATAATTCCCCTCCCTTTTGGTTTTTATCGCAACCTGGTAAGAAATAGGACCAGGACCAAACACAACCAGTCCTGGATTGGTATTGAAACATGTAGGCAGGCCAAGGAGGCTCTTCCCGCAGTAGACGGTAAGATAGCCAAACAAATCCTCCGGCTGTCCAAACAACAACTACGGACAGTCACGGCCGCCTACACAGGACACGGATTCTTTAATAAACACCTATTTACTATAGGTATCACCGACAGCCCGCTGTGCAGGGCCTGTATGGCAGCAGACGAGACGGCAGCCCACCTGCTCCTCGACTGCCCTGAGGTCGCACAGTACAGGCAGCAGTACCTGACTAGATACAGCACCCTGAGGGAGGCCGTGGGCCACATCAAGAGTCTGCTTGCCTTCCTCGAAGAGCTGGGGTGGCTCGAATGAAGACACCATTCCCACCCGCACGCAAAATACACGCCAAGACGTGGAGTTGCGGAAACAGCCCGTGCCATCAAGAATCAAGTACTCCCCCAGTTCTTGGAATAGGAATAACGCGAGGGAGCTTAATCGATGAATCATCAGCCAATTCTCTAGTAGCGGCAATAGCTAATTCTATTGCCATTTTCTTGCTCTTAGGTTTAAATTTTTTGATATGCCTTTTTGCTTTTGTAATAACAGATTTTAATTTACTTTTTAACCCTTTTCCAGGTGTAATTTTTGGAGAATGCTTTTTGTCCAAACCAGAACCAGTTTTAATTTTTGCTGACATAGCCTTACTTACTAAGCGTGCCGCGAGTTTTTCAGCTATACTGGCATCGGAAGCAATCGCTCGCTCTATCGCCATTTTTAACAAAATTAAATCAGCCTTATGTCGATCCTTTAAGTTTGATGACTTGTGATATGCAATATCGTGATCTTTGCAGTATTCGTCCAACTTATTTACGCCGTTATCTCCTTTTGTTAGTCTTATTATTAATTTAGTACCTGGGCCACAGTAATTATATCCTGGTAAGTGTAATTCAAATGGTAAATTATTAATAAGCCAATTGAGAAGACTACTCTATCCAAAACACATTATAAGACTAATGATTCCGGTTTGAATACTTTAATAAATAGTTATGTGATTCGAGTTTGTTAACGTTATTTTATTTATAATATTACATTTGATTGATCAATCCAACTGCTTTCAGCTGAAGACAAACCTAACCATTTTACTAAAACCCTGTTTCCTTTTCTTCTAAGAACTTTCTCGACTAGATATATATTGGGATGTTTTGTTTTTTGAAGTTCTTGTGTATAAAATGCTCCTAAAATAGGCAGACCTCTGATAGTGTCTTCAATTAAGTAAGTTATAGGAGTTGTATTTTGTATTTTACGAATTTTAAATATTTCTGTTGACCAGTTGGGAGTATAACCTTTTTCAAATGTACTTTTGTATTTACTGATACGCACATAATCACCTACTTTGTACTTGCTTTTTAAATTATCATTTTTTGGCAACTTTAAATACCTTTCTAATATCAGTTTGATTGTTCACATTAGTAGGGATTTCATTAATAGTGCGATGGTGAGTGTGGTTGTATTTGTAAATAACATCATTGAGGGTATTATTTACCCAATTGTAATTGCCTTTTAAACTAAATTCCTTATAGATTTTAGATTTCAATGTTCTGATAAATCGTTCGACTATTGAAGCTTTTTTTGTTGAGAAGGTTGAATAATGGTTAATATGATACGATTTCATAAGCTTCTGAAATTTGTTATTATAAAATTCTGTTCCATTATCGGTGGTTTGCAGATTTTTAGGAACACGCCCTTTATCCAACAAAGTTTTGAAAGAGTTATACACATCTTCTTTGCTTTTACTTCTCATAGGAAAGGCCCAAGCATATTTCGAAAATGAATCAATAACGGTAAGAATGATATATTCTTACCGTTATTGATATATAATTTTTATTTTCTTTTGAAATTGATTGCAAATCAATTAAGTCTGCTTGCCACAAGTCATCTATATCTCTCATGACAACATGTCTTCGCGGATAGTTCACTCTCGCATTTTTATGAATTTCGTTTACCACGTCAGCTTTGCTCATGTTCACAACTCAGTAGGTATGTTTGTCTCGAATTCAGCTATAATACTGAATAAAAAGCATATTATCCTATGCCTACTATATCCATAGTCCTACTATACTATTTATTATTTAATTATGTCAGCTTCTTTTAACTCTTCGATTATTGATAAAATTTCATTATCATGATTTGTATTACCGGCATCTCGGGAAGCAATTAATAGTTTCAATCTGTCAACCAGTTCGTTAGGATCGTCCCAATATACCGTCAGTCAGTGCTATTTTTGTATTTCTTTAACGTTGGTAAGCTTCCTCCAAATTTAGTGACAATATTATTATTTGACGATTCAGAAAACAATGGTTTGATAATTTCACGATATTTTATACCTTTATCGCCTCTAATTTGCCCATTAGGGTTGAAATCTCTCTTATGTGCATTTGTATAACGCAACATATCTTTATAGACAAGTTTATCTTTGCTCGATATTTGTTTCAAATCAGGTTTTCTTCGAAGTAAAAGTTCTTTTAAACCAGGGGTTAAATTGAAGCTTTTGTCACCAACTTTAATTAAAATGGTATTATCATTATTTGCACTATCTATTTTAGAAAACGAAACTATTGAATTACCCATTAATATTTTTTTGTTTTCACTCCTTATTCCAAATGGTATGTTTAGGTCATAAATATCATGGATATCACGACCCTCTAATGATATTTCTAAATCATCCGGTAATTCCGTCTGGGGAGGCTTTTTAACGTTCAGTACAGAATTCAGTTCTGGGTCATAGCATTCTTCAAACTTAGTAGATGAGCTAGTATTAATGTCACCTAATGCCACGTCTTCAAAATTAGAGTGAGTATTTTCAAAATTTTGTATTTTTCCTTATGTTTTATTTGAATCAACTAGAGTTTTAAGGGGATCTGTGACAGGTTTTAACATTTTTTCAAGTGATAAGTTCGTAGAGTGTTCCTGGTTTTTCATTTGTTTTATTTTATTCTTTATGGAGTCTACAGACTTCATTAATTCTATTTTAATATTTTTCTCCATGTTATACTTATTAACAACTGTATTCAGCTAAAGAACAAATTATACTGAATTTGATTTGCCATGTTAAATTATTACGTGGGATCAAAACACTGGCGAAAAGTGGGCGTTTAATATGCCTCTGCCTACCCCTTCGGGGAAACAGGTGTGAGTCTATGTATGTATGTATGATTTGCCATGTTAATTACTTATATATATGTATATATATATATATATATATATATAAACAGTCAGTCAAATTTAAAAAACATATCAAAATTCTGTCTGTACCTTCCATTATTTAATGACGATTCTTTATTAATAAGTAGAAAATTATAAGGTTTACTCCAAACAGTTTGACAAATATTTCTAAACTCTTTCCACTGTAAATCAGAAGTAACATGCTCTTCATAAATATGTTTTAAATTCACATCATCTTGTTTGAATATAATAAGAAAATTCACATTGTCTCATTCTCTGTCAGTTGTTTTGGAATTTTGGAATAGGTTTGAGATAAATAGAAACAATCTATTTGTTTATGTCTACCCATACAAAAATAATTGCGAATATTTACTTGATTTTCACACGCAACATCATCAAAAATAAACACAGAATTTGTTAAAGCTTCACTCGGAGAAATGACCTCTTTATCATCGCTTAACTTGTAGAAGTTAATCTGCGAGACTCTTCCTAATACTTCACTCAAAAACGATACTTTGGTTGAAATGAAGTTTTGGAATAAAGATAAAGATTTTTAAATTTTAGACCATTTTCATGTAACAACAAACTAATCATAACGTTTGTTTTACCACAGTTCGATGGACCGCACATTATACATCGAATCGTATTCGGTAATAAAGGACTATGTCTGATCTGGTGAGAAGATTCATTTAAATCTATATTATTAACTTTCAAAGATATGGGTTGCTTAATCAACTTCATTTTGACAACTACTGTAATGAATGTCTAACACACATATTTATAGGTAGCTATACCTTTAACACTAAATAAGATATCATAAAGTATAAATAACAGCATTTAACATGTTTGTACAGGTCTAGAAAGTTAGGAATTTTGTATTCTCGTATTACAATATTATATTTTTAATAATTGATTTCATTTGGTATTGAATATCATACAGATTTAAAATTGCATTTCTTATTTCATTATGCTGTCATAGTCAGCCGAAACAGGACCTGTTGCTAGCAGAAAAATCAAGTTTTATTGGTAAGTACGTTTTTAATGTTATAAGTTATTACAATATTATATTATATTATTATATGAATAATTAGATACCTTACTTTAGTTTTATTTTCAGAATCATGTCATACAGCCCCAGCATTCTCAACATTGGAGGACTTAACAGATTTGTATTTGATAATGTTGATTCTCAAATCCCAAGTCCTTTGGACGAAGTTGACCAGACAGAAATACAAGAGGTTAGTAAATATTATTTTATTCCTCATAGTTAAATTCATATAGTTATGAACTTTTCATTTATATTTTTTATGTTATTATATTGCAGGACAATGCTTTGGCAGAGAATGGTAGACAGTTAAAAAACAAGCCATTTTTTTACTCTCAAGGAAATTATGAATGTTTTGAAAAGCATGGGTACAAATCCTCTGATCAGGTAAGCACTACATAAAATGTATTTATGTTTATAAACATTTATTGTGCGCGTCCACATTATTATATATTTATGTGTGATTTATTTTTTTACAGGTTACTAGCCCATATTTCTCCACTCAAGACGATGGCATGACATACATTGAACCAAACTTTTCTACAAAGTCAAAAAAATTGTCACCGTCTAAAAAGCGTCAAAGTTTATTAACGTCATCGGCAAATTCGTACATTGTTCGAAGAAATCGTCCTAAGCAAGGACATCTTCTAATTAAGATAGATATTCGTGAATTAGATTATGTAGACAAAAATAAAAAAACGAGGCTTGCTTAAGTGCACAATATGTGGTTGGGGAGCCTTATGATGATGTAATGGATATCACAGAGACATTAATAAAAAAAAAAATAAGTAAGAAATTGTGTGATACTGAGTAGTCTTAAGATAATGTTTCTATTTAAGTTTAGTTGTATTTCTAAAAATAAATAAATGGTATCTGTTTAAAAATGTGTAATTGTTATGAGTCAATGTTTGTATGCATGCTTTATATTTATGTAAAAGTTAAATAAATGTTGTGGCTGAATTCTTATCGTTTAATTTTTAATTAATAAAATATAAATTAGGTATAGAATAGTAAATTTAAACAACTTTATTTGAATACACATTTATTTTATAAAAACATTTTTAACTTAATTCATAACAAATAAAAACAAAAAATATACACGGTATACATTTATTGATTATTACAATACTTAGTTACATTCCTTTATTACACATATTTTTATTTGATTATAATAATATACTTATTACACATTTAATTCAATTGTAATTAGCTTTTATAAGTAGGTATATTACAATGTTATTTTAGTTAAGTAGAACAAATAGAGTAAATCTTACACGTACTAAAAGTATTGAACTATAATGCCCAAAGGTAAAGTATTGAAATTTCATCATTGTTGTGCTTAAGTGCATTTCACTAAACTGTGAATTTAAATCTGTTTGTGGTGGCGTACAAAATTGTCATTGTTGCGTATATTCAAACATGACTTAGTGTTTTTTATAACCGCAGGCAATTCTAAGTATATTCCAGCTCTTACAGGACTTGTACTTGTTTAAGTTTATTTTCAAATTACTTATACTATTAATAGTCCAACCAGATTCGGCAAGTTCAAACTCTAAACATGTAGATATTAATTTTTCAGAGCATTTAAAATACATGTTATAAATATCTGTATTCGGAACTGCTATCATATATTTGGTGTTGAAAGATTCTATAGTCTTCATTAAAAATAATAAAACGTGAGAGTATTAAAAAAAAAGATAAATATTGCGACTTCTACATTGTCTCATCTACGTTACCATTAATTATAGATAGTTATGGCATACGTTACCATAATTACCTATAGATATAGCCATGCTATTAGAAAAAATCTATTTAAACTCTTATGTCGTCAAATAAGTACCTATAATTTGATGGAGAAAATCATACACTGAAAAGTAATGTTTTAAATGAAATTAAAATTTAACATATTGTTTGAAAAAATCTTACCTCAGACTCTGAAACGACGGTATTCCGTTTTCACTCTGTTTGTTGTCAGCCCGTCACTATCAGACTCTGATTCTGAAGCGATGGGGTTTTTAGAAAGCAAAGCCTTCTTCTTCTGAGACACTTTTTATCTCTCTTCACATCACAGCCTTGTTTTTTGAGATGCCGCCGGTTTTTTGTTTTGTTGCTCGAGATGTTGAAGGCACGGAGTCTTCTTCTTCAACCCAAAAAGTGTTATTTACCAAATGAGCCCTGAAAACATTATTAAAATGCAATAAGTATTTTTTGTTGCCAACATTCCTAGCAGTATGAAACAACAGGACTCATATTCTTCAAAGGGCTTGGTGTGTTGTTAGCTGTTACTTTTCACAGAAATGTTTAGAAATCTCATCAAATAGAATAACAGTATCAGAAGAAAAACTTTAAACGACATAGGAATTGAATGCGGCGGGCCCCCGAAAGAAACCCCTTGGCGGCGGATGAAGGTGTTAGGCTTAAAATAATATCTTATCGAAACTTAATTGAGCATTTTCAGTTGTAAAACAATTAACTATTACAGTCTGAATAAAATTGATTAAAAATAATACTCACATACTTTTTCTGCAACACTTGTAAACCACCACAAACAAATTTAAACTCACAGTTCAGTGAAATGCACTTCAGCATAACAATGATGAAAATAGGGACTAATATCTCAGATGCTTATTTTAGAGACCTCAATTCTAAAGCCTTAGTGTTAGTTTTCAACAATAATTACTTCGAAGATTTAATTGAAACAATATTTGTTATTAGAATTTCATCTCTATCATCTGAGCACATAAAGTCGATTTTATTTTATTAATTTCTCATACTGAACTCGCAATGTGAATGCTTTCGAATACTCTAGATATGGAAAGTGTTTTCACAGCACTTTATCCATATTAGAGTTTTGGAGACAACTTGAGACGAAAGTCGTAAAAGAATTAACTCTAGTGGAATACATACAAACATATAAGAAACCAGTAAAAATAAGATCTCTGGTAGTTATTTGCCATGTTGAGAAATCTTGCCTTATTCTTTAAACTCTCAAGTCACAAACGCTGTGTTAGATATAGCTATCCTGCTCATTTTAATGTTAATTTAAAGATATGACAATGGATTTCAAAGTGATTTTTGTTATAGAAATCGTTCTACAATTTTACAGATTTAGGCCGGGTGAATATTGAACGTTGGGAAATGAAACAAACAGATTTTTAATATATAATTATTATTATTAAAAGAGTAATTAAATAATCTTATAAGAAATAAGTGAATCCTAATCTAACATTTATTGTATTTTAAAGTGCTATTTGTTTTAAGACTAAGATATATAAATCATCCATCAAGAATCCTAATTGTCTACTACTTAAATATATTATATATTAGAAGATTTTATTATCGTAATTATAAAAAATAAACGTTTGTACTGAGTTATTGACTATCTTGGACAATTCTATACACGTCATGTTAGGACAAAGTGGTCCAATATTTTATCACATCTTTGACGACACGTTTGGCGCATTGGCTAAGAGTATGACTGGCATCACAATGTAAATAGTAGGTTTAATAGACGCAGCAACTAATGCACCAACGTGTTGCGGGTTCGATTCCCGCACGGAACAAATGAGTATTGTTCCGGTTTGGATTTTGTTTTTATGTTTTTTTTTTACTTTATTTTTTAGTATTATAATCAATTATTATGTCTCCATAATACTGTTGGCTTCTTACTAAGAAAGAAAGAAATAGAAAAACTATTTATTTGTCACAGACAGAAAAAGTATTACATATAAAAGAAAACATTGCAAGGCATAACATTAGTCTGTGAAAAATATGTGCATACTCAGCTATATTGTTGCAATGTGGTAGTGTCCACAACTTTATTATTGAGTTATAGTTGCTAGTGAAAGCTAACCTCTCATTATACGGAAGGCCTATGCATTCATTAGTACAAGATGTGCACCAAATCGTTTCGATGCAACGATGTGCCGTGATCGAACATGATATTGTTGTTTATTGTACTTATTTAAGTGCGCGCGATAATTTTTGCTTGGCTATGTCAGTTCGACACCATACCAGATTATGATACACACAACAACCGATCGGACTGATCGCGTCGACCGAACACAGCAGTCGAACTCGAGAATGTTGTTTATACATTAGCATCTCAAACTAGAAACGACAGTAAGTTGTCCCATTGCATTGGTACCTACTACAATGATATGTCGGTGAATGAAATACAATATTATATCGTGAATCAGACGGATCGCAGATAACAACGGTATTATTGGGAGCGTCTGCGTCAGCTCACTTTGTTCTGAGTGATACAGATCACATTTATATTAATCGATCAATCATGTCAGTAGCGTGATTTTGGGGCGCTCTGCATTGCGAACGGAGCGAAGCGAGGTGAGTGATGCAGAAGCCCCAATATTACACTACTACCGTATGATAGATAATCACATGAAAAAGGAGACATAATTGAACCTGTGAGAATTGAAATAAAAAATGGCCACAGGGGTGGTTTCAATATCAATCTTAATTAGCACTTCGTAGTGCATATTAAAGCCGTATGCGTTTAACTGTATCGCACGTAAAGAAACTTTCAAAATCTGATTTTTACTTTTAGCCGCTTGCTTGCTCCGCGCCGCAACCCACGCCGGCCCCTCTGCCCGGCCACTTGAAAGCGATAACGATCAAATGCCCGCGCGTTTTATCGCCTCGGCGCGCGGGTCGGGTTCCACACAATCGGTCCTTGTGACTCAATTTGTTTTGAAAGGTTGTCAAGTGTTATATGATTTATGTTTGTTATGAAACTAACTATACAATGTTATCTTTGTTTATTTAGATTACGACTCTGGTGTCGAGTGATGCTCGTTTGAAATTGAGATAGCGCGTTTTAGAGCTCGCTTTGTATTTATAAGTTCATACCTCAAAACTTAAAGCGGTGACATATCGTTTTTAATATTTAATTACGTTACTTATATATTAGATAATAGGATAAAAATAAAAAAGTACACTTGTTTATACATATTTATGAATTACAGGCCTCTGATTCCAAACCATTACCTGGCGCCGCGCGGCGTAATTTATGTTAAATTTGATAAGGCCATATAATGCACAAATAACAGTTTTAAACATACAAATAAATAAACACTAAATAAGTAGTCTCATATTCTTTTAAAACAAAAAGAAATCATACGGATAGCATTCACCACTTCTGAGTAATATGAACATTTCTGAAACAGTTCCCATGCTCTCAGTAAAATCACTGTTGCGCGCCAAAATCTACTTAAGGTCTCGAAAAAAGTCAAATCTTATATTTCATGCTGGAATTATTATATATACGTGTTAGTTATTGACATAACTTGATAAACACAATAGATCTTAAAGAATAAAACTAAATTTAACAGAAAAAACAGCACAATTCGCACATTCCGCACCGACTCAACACTCAATGACAACATTGACAACGAACGTTTTTTTTTTTTAATTTCTCTATGGAGTCGAAACTCGACTGGGATTAGTATGACGGGAAATTTAACGTAGAAACGAGATACATAATACAAACTAAGCCCTAGAGCGACAGAGACGAGTATATTTCACTCTTTCGACCGCGGGAGCCATGTCATATACAGTATGACACGGGCAAAGTAGACTGAGATGCGATGTTATATGCCATATAACACGGGCAATTTAGTGTTTGATTTTTGTTATATGCCATATAACACGGGCAAGCAAGCGGTTAGAGAAAAGTGGAAATTTTATAGGTACAATTTTGATTAGAGAATCAAAATTGTATAAATTTGTAGAATATTTAATGAAAAATTGAAAGTTAGTTTTATAAAATCAATAATAACTTTAAAAACGAGCTATCATAAAAATTCACTGAACATAATAATATAAAAAGCATATATTTAACAATTATATTCAAGCCATTATCGTTTTCATCAGATATACCTATAATATCACTTATCCTGGCTGACATATCATCGCAGAGCCTTGATAACTGAAGCTTGTAGGATTAATTTGGAGAATGGGCTCTATTTTAAACGGAGGCACTCACTAAGGAAGACTGCTTTTAATACGTAAAGCTGGGTTCGAAAGTTGTCTTAAATACCCGTTGATTTGAACTAAGCAGTATGAGTTTTTATATTGCTACCGTAAAAAGCAGTGTAGTTATAACATCGGTAGACATATTCTCTACAGTTCTACACTGTGTAGAGTCTAAAGTTTACAACCGTAGACGATATTCGTAGAGCATAGTTCGTAGTCAGCTACGCCGTAGAAGAGTCAAAAAATAGCCGTAGATGGTATAGTGTGGTAGCTTAAGGCACAGACAGGTTTTTACGTTATGGTGCTTTGAATTATGATTTAAATCTCTAGACTGCTTCTTGAACCTTATAATAGTAACTAGATAATCAAACCTACTTAGATATTAATTTATATAATAAACTAGAGGACGCCAGCAGCTACGCCTGCAATTATTTTAAATTTACCCGTTTTGGCCGATCCCGTAGGAATTTCGGGAAATCCCTTCTTAGTGCACCTCTACGGTCCCCAAGGAACATACATGCCAAATTTCAGCTTCTTGCGCCCAATAGTTTCGGCTGTAGCGAGTCTGTCAGTCAGTCAGTAACGCAAGGATTTTATATATTAAGATAACACTGTGTGTGAATTTTATGATAAATATAAGAAAATAAATAATCATGCTTATAAATTACAAAAAAAATTCTAGGTGGATATCGAACCTTCGATCTCCGGCTTAGCAGTTAGCGTCACTAACCACTAGACCTACTGGCCTTTCAAAAATATTATTCTATACTTCGACTGTATGAATTATATTTAGTATATATTCTAGATATTTAAGTCTTCCTCAGGAATCACGCTATCTATTGGTGGATACCGTATAAGATTCCGTAGTTAATTGAGTATATTGCAATACATACACAATGCGGCTGGTACTTCATTTTATAACATTAATACAGACTTTATGAAATATCTTTATTTCACTATAATCCATTAAATCGTCGTAAATATAAGTCATTATTCATTAGCAAACACCTTAAACAAATTTACAAAAGCATCTTTACCTTTATAAACAGTGAAATTAGAAAGGTCTTGTTGGTATAATTTTAGTCTTAACTTTCTAATGTGTAAAACTATGAATATTTAATACATTTTGATTGTCTGCAAGTACGATTCATAAATGCGAAACAGAGAATAGTTGTCTAGACGGCAAACTTCAGGAATGTAGTTTGAGAGTTTTAATAAAAGTTATTTAAGCCACTTTATTTTGATTAGCAGTATATTAAATTTTAAGATACAGATAAATCTGTAAATGATTACACACTAGTAATAAAATTATTGTGCATCTAGGGGATGCCCAATGCTACACCCGTACGTTTTTATTTTATTTAACTATTTTTGCCTGTGCCCTTGGCATGCAATCCCTTCTTAGTGCAACCCTACGGTCCCCAAGAAACATACATACCGATTTTCAACTTGCACCCAGTAGTCAGTATCGCAGGCATTTTATGTATATTGAATGTCATCAGTTTACAAGCAATGGCTTACGGTGCACATCGCTGACGTTTTGAAGTTAATAATGAACTGTGAAAGAGAACATCGTGAGAAGACTTGCATGGAGATGTATGAGTTCTCCATAATGTTTGCGTAGAACGGGTGAGATCTACAACCCCACAATTGACCAGTGTAGTGTCTGTGACCTAACCCTTGTCTTAGATAAAGAGCCCGTGCCGAGCATTGTAATAGTTTATATTCAGGACTGATAATATTTTGTTAACGCTGTTGAAATCTAAAAAGAAACCTTTTTTTATATACATGATACTATTTGAAATGAAAAATACATTTTATATCAAGGAAAACACATTAATATAAATAAATGCTAAAACCGGCTGATAAATTACATTTAAAATTATTTATTTTAGAAGTGAAAACGACCGTAAGGCATGCCATTAAATGGTGTTTAGGTGTAATATAAAATGGCTGCCGTTGGAACCAAAAATTAATACCTATTTTATCGTCACAGGTTTATTAAACACTTTACATTAATTTATACGATAATTGTGAATATTACACGCAGATGTGCTTTGGAAGATTAATAACATTAAACCATAGAATTCAAAAGCGAGATATAGAGTTATAGAGCTTTGTTTATGACTTTAATTACTAATATTTCTGATATGAGGCGAATATTCATTACAAGTAGATAAATGTATAAAATTTGAAAATATCGGATGCCGTTGCAAATTGTTACAAAACTAATGTTCTAAGCTTCCTACCAGCATCATCTACATCCAAATCTGTTAAGGCATTTGTAAATAACGTTGGGGTAAACAAACTAACATACATACACCCTAAAATATTTATTTATACTTCCTACTGGGTAGTCATCTCAAAAGATGTTTGCACAACCGTCATTTAAAAGGCGGCACTACTGGTACAAGAAATAAAAGTTCATGTACCTACTGAGCATCTGTTGATAACACAGTTTTCTGAAACAGCTTGGAGGCAGTAGGTCTAAACATATCAGACGGTAATGAGGAAACCATTTATAAACACATATTTTTGATTTCATCGTGCAACACAGATATCTTTATGATTGTGAACGGAATATTTTGTATTCATATTACATGTAGGTAGGTATATAGTTCAGTCATTAATACATATTTATTCATAACTAGCTAAGCCCGTGGTTACATCTGTGTTATTTAGAGGACCGTGGACCATAGCGTTGTGTTGTATAGCCATCTCGATATATGAGCTATTTAACAAAAAATAAGTAATCAAATCCTGGGAGTAGCGCATTCAACCAACAAACAAACTCTTCAGCTTTATAATCTGTATATACATATAAAATCCTTGCGTTACTGAATGACAGACAAGCTATAGCCAAAACAATTAGAAGCAGAAAACTGAAATTAGGTTTATATTTTCCTTGGGCAGAGAGGAATTTTGGAAATTTCCCTCCTAAGGGGTTAAAAAGTCTTACGGGAGCGGAGCCGCGGACGCAGTCTTGTATTAGTATAGACTAGAGGAAGCCAGCAGCTATGCCAGCACATTTTTTAAAATTTATCTGTTTTGACCGATCCCGTGGGTATTTCGGGAAATCCCTTCTTATTGCACCCCTACGGTCCCCAAGTAACATACATACCGAATTTCAGCTTCCTGCGCCCAATAGTTTTGGCTGTAGCTTGTCTGTCAGTCAGTCAGTAACGCAAGGATTTTATATATTAAGATTTGAATAACATTCAAATTAAATGTTGATAACTTAACAGAATCAAGTATCTGGGTGTTTGAGTGTCGCATTAAAGGCTAAGTCAAACGTTAACCTAGCTCTCAGTCAACTTGAGTGCCATAATTTATGAGACGAAATTAAACAAATCATCACAAACACGTAACTGTCAACCACACACGTGATCCAACTGTATCTCAAGTACTTCTTCACTTTGTCTCTGAAGAGAAATTAATTATTTAATTAGTACAGAGCCTTGTCAAAGTCATATTTGAACTTGATAAAATCGTTATTAATGGTTGACAGTAAATATCACTAATTATCACTGTCTTGAACAAGCTGTTGGATCTTTAATGATCAAGTAATTGCTTCATGATTAATTACTTGTTAGCATTTGAATGTACGATCTTCCGCTCAAAGGATGATTTTCGATTCGAATTATTACGAATATCTATCTTATAAATGTTGTGTCCTTTCTCGTCTTTCCGTTCCGTCTCTTTAGGTCACTTCATCGGCCCTGTATGTAACTGCCCCACGGCTGGGCACAAATGTTTTCTTACCATGAGAAGGGTAAGGCCATATTCCACTACGCTGGCCAAGTGCGGGTTGGGAAACTCCAAATATAGGGGGTACTCCCGTACATGCGAAGCCGAGACCACCTGCGTAGTAGTCTGTCGGTCATTCCACTAGGCTATCGCTGCCTTAAGTCGCTTAATATGTATGACTTGTTCGGCGTTTGATGCGCCTAGTATTATGAGTTCGATCCTCACATGAAACTTCACTGTGTGTAATACAGTAATTGTAGTTTCGAGTAGACGTGTATTTATGTCCCTTTGTTGAATGCTTTTAAAGTCGCCCGCTATACAGGATTTATACCTACGTGATATCCTCAATTTCGTAGCGGGCTTCTATAGAAAATAAAATTTTCTAATATGCTAAAAATAAAAAAAGAACAGGCAAGTCTGACACTCAAGACATTTCATTTATTACAAAGAATTTTACCCGTTTTTATCAAGTACCTACCAACCTTTCATTAAAATCTGTCACCGATATAATTCTCTTATGAAGAAATGTCAAATTCAAGGACCAACTTAATAGTTGGAAAATAAAAAATATACATTATATCTTAAACGATTATTGAAATAAATATACAACTAAAATATTTCTTTATCTTTTTCACTTAAAACGGGAAGTGTACCTTTGTCAGCATAAAATTATAAAGCCTATTTGATTTGTAAAAACGATTGCAATGCAATTTTAATTTCTTAATTAAAATATAGTCACCAGTATTGCAAATAAGTATCTTCGAGTATTTTTAAGGTACCGCAGAAAGGTATTGATCGTCGACGGAGACCAAAGCGTTCCTATTAAATCGACAAAGTAGAGGAACGTTCACAGACAACACTACTTGGATGGGTGACAGTTCGTATGGCATTGATATCAGAGCTCCCTCGTGTCCCGGTTCTTATCTCTGGGCAACAATTGTTAAGCTAGGCTTTTACATACATACATATATAGACTCACGCCTGTTTCCCGGAGGGGTAGGCAGAGACTACGGAGCGCCATTTGCAACGATCTTGACATATCTCTCTTGCTTCATTCACTCCCATCAGATTCCATGATGGGAGGCTTATGAGCTCTTCATCAGATGCTAGGCTTTTGGGCGATCTAAAAACTCCTACTCAAGAGTAGGCCTCACGGGAAAATAAGATAGACCAAAGTAGTCTGCAGGTCCTGTTTACCTTCTGATGTATAGAACCTTAACAAGTAGATACGCATTCTATTTCATTTATTAAGTACTTTATAGATTTAAAGAAAATTAATTACACCCTAATGTCTCGTGCAGATCTGCTCTTAAGCATACGAAAGGTTAAGACTAGAAACTTTATCTAAAGCTAATTGTATCTAAACTCTATTTTTAAAGTTTAGCCTGAAATATAACAAATAGACACCCTTCTATCACATTTATATATAATACATGACGATATAAAAAATACGGAAACTAAATCTATGATGCGTCAACAGTAAAAGCTATCACGTATCAAACTAATATTTTCTTTATAAAATGATACATGTTTTATAAATAAAGCCATATTGGATATATCAAAAGATTTGGTATTCCAACTTTAATATATTTGATAGCATTTTATTACAAAATGTTTTGTAGTGTTGCACTTATTGATAATAAGAACTGATCCATATTAAATATTTGCTCTTAAACTTTTTTGCGTAGGTTGTATTTCTACGTAAAAAAATCTCCATTATTATTTTTAGTACGGTTTTTTATATAGCATTTTGCACAATATCTTATGTACCCCTTTGTTCAATACATTTACCTATTCTAAGGTTTACAACTATTCTGCGATATTCACAATAGTAAATTATTCCTTTACACCCAAAATTTCTGGGCACAAGAAGCTGAAATTTGGCAAGGATATACCTTAGTGACCGTAGGGGTGCACTAAGTAAGAATTTCCCGAAATTCTCACAAGATCGGGAACGGTTAAGTTAAAAGGTGTGCGAGCGAAGCTGCGGGCGTCCCCTAGTTTAATATAATAAAGCTTAGTTGTAATTTATTTTTTTTATTTATAGACTCACGCCTGTATCCCCGAAGGGGTAGGTAGAGGTGTAATATTAAACCCACATTTCGCCAGAAATATTTAGGTCCCACGTAATAGGGGGCGAACCTATTACCGTATTTAGTTGTAATTTAATGCTATAAAATTATTTGGCTCAATCATGGCTGTAGAAATTGAGTATTGATTGTAAGCTACAGGATATTGCCTGTTATCATAAAATCATGAAATAAAATGTTTTGGGTCTAGTGGTCATTTTAGAATTATCTAAAATATCTCTATTATAGGGTAAGGTAACTAACCATCTACTTTAGCAATTCAGTCTTCTTTCTTTTTAATTTTTGCTCTCCGTAAGTAGTGTATTTGTGTTACATGTTACAGAAAGATTTACCAAGAGGATTACTACTAAGAAGTTTATTTCGCATGGTAGAATATAAAAAATCTCCTGGGCTCTTGCAGAGAACTATCATGACTTAAAAAGGCACTGACAGTAGTCAGTGTGACTGGGTAGACACAAAGAAATATTAACGAATTCGAACAATCTTATTTTACTTATGTTAATTCTTAATCAGTTATCTAAATTCAAAACTTCAAAATAATTTTTACAAGCAATATATTTTACTTGATTAAAATAGCAAAACAGATTCTCTTTTATGCTTCTCGGTTCTCATAACTTAGTACACAAAAAATTATGATGATGACATATTTTATTAAAGTCTTAGAAAAATCTTAACAAATAAGATCGAGGGAAGTTAAAACCTTGCATTTCCAATCCTTGCTTCCTTTTCTACACAGGAAGGAAAGAGAGAATAAGAAGAGGAAGGCGTTTTGGGAAAAGAGAGGGAGGATAGCTTAACTTGACTTGTAGTAGAGCCTTGCTGATTATAAGTAGTAGAGCCTTGCTAATTTCAGCATAAATGGGCCGGCTCGACCGGGGAAGTAGTACCCTCTCACAGAAAATCGACGTAAAGTAACAGTACTTAAACTGTTGCGTTTCGTTCGGTGGGTGAGCGTGCCGGAGGCCCTATCCCTTATTCCTTGTACCTCATTCCATTCCGCATCCTATCCCTTTTCCAATCCCCAAGAGGCGGCAACGCACTTGTGACTCCTGTGGTGTTGCGTGTGTACATGGGCGGTGGTGGTAATTGCTTACCATCAGGCGATCCGTCTGCTCGATTGCCGCCTATAATTATAAAAAAAAAGCCGTGTGGTTCACAAAAATAAAATTGCGCATCATACTCTTCGCTGGTGTTTAAACGTTATTGTCAAAAACGTATCATCATGCAAGCCTTAGCTAAAAAAAAGTTTACTAATTTGAGATTCATTCAAACCGATACTGTAACTTCGAAAATAAATCGTGTAGTGGCTATGTACACAACTTTTGCGTTTCAACCGCTAAATAAATATTGTTAAACTTTCGAAGTAATCTTAAGTCTCAATAAATTTTGTACATAGCCTACTTTAGACGAAAATGTAATTCCATAAAAAATCCTCATCTCTACATCTACGCAAACATTGAGATAAACGCAAATCGAAAGAGTAGGCTATATTTCTTGTAGTAACATTCAACGCTTTAAGATATTAAATCCAATCAAAACGATCTGTTTAGTGGCCTATTAGAGTAGCGAAATGCATATGTTGGTGCGATACGGAATTATGAACCAAAACACGTTATCTGTTACGTACGGTATTTTGATATTTTATATACATGCTTTTGCATGGGGCTTCGTGGTAATTTGATAGAAAGTTTTTCTTATTCTTATTTCTTATAAAAACGGTTAAAATATGTACATACCAAAATTAGTTTCTTTTTATATTTCAGCCCTTTATGAATTTTTTTGCCAGAACTCGTTCGTTTAGTCTTTGTTTGACCTCGATTCTTCAACTTCTCTATGAATAACAAATAAAATGGAGCTATGAACTTTTTATTAGATGTGACCGCAGGCGCAGAGTAAAATATATGCTTTTACTACGTTTAAGTTCCACTCCAAAGCCTTAATATTAATTAACATATACCAAAGGTATACTCTTTATTTTTTTTTCCTATATTGTCAAATCTATATATATATAAAATTCTCGTGTCATGGTGTTAGTTAAAATACTCCTC
Organism: Euclidia mi; assembly: GCA_944739405.2. Lineage (NCBI taxonomy): Eukaryota > Metazoa > Arthropoda > Insecta > Lepidoptera > Erebidae > Euclidia > Euclidia mi. The sequence continues at coordinate 44,367,927 of OX123195.2, forward strand.
TGAAACGGCTGGACCGATTTGTATGAAATTTTGTATGTATATTCGGTAGGCCTGAGAATCAGTCGTAATCTATTTTTCAAACTTCCAAGTCGTAAGGGTGGCCAGCCCAAAAAATATTTATTTTATTTTTGAACATTTTTTTATTTTTTTATGATATGGCAGTATAAAATACATACTTGCAACTCTTAATTTTCACCCCTTTATCACCAACTTCTTTTTTTTATAGCCATATTAGTAATTTCATCTTATCACTAGATCAATCCTGTTGGCCACGCCACGCGCGTACCGGAGTCAAAAAAATCGTTTCTCAGTATTAGTTACAATACTCCTCCAAAACGGCTGAACCAAGTTGTATGAAATTTTAAACGTATATTCTTTAGGTCTGAGAATCAGCCGCAGTTTAGTTTTTAAACCCCTAAGTAAAAAGGACGGGCCAAACCAAACATATATTTTTGAAGTTATACTTCTTTGAAAAGGCGCATTATGAAAGAATGATGAGAGTCACATTTTACGATGCGCATGTGTGACACAAAATTCTCACGGGAAAAGTTTTTTGTGTCTACATTCACAAGATGGCAGACGAGACGTTTTTAATAAAATGGATATTCATCATCATCATCATTCATAGACTCACACCTGTTTCCCCGAAGGGGTAGGCAGAGGCATATTAAACGCCCACTTTTTGCCAGAGTTTTGATCCCACGTAATAGGTGGCGAGCCTATTGCCGCTTATCGGGATATTTTGTTTGCCAGAGCCTCGTCCGTTGATCGGCAGGTGCACCACTTGCAGGTGAGGTTGGCTTGGGACCCTAAGTTTTTGGTGGGAACCCAATGCACATAAAATGGATATGGGTATAATTTTCGGGGTTTTCATGGATTCTGATCACGAAAATGACATCTATTTGGGAATCCAAGATGGCGGACTAATAAAATTAATATGAGTATAATTTTCGGGGTTATCATTTATTTTATTTATTTATTCTTCATATACACAAAGTATATAGGCGGACTTAATGCCTAGGGCATTATCTACCAGTCTACCTTAGAGTGGTGCAGAGAGAAAAGAAGTAGGTGTATTAAATGATTTAGGTTGCGATAACTTACTAATTATTGAATTATTGGTCATACTAAATATACATACTTACATAAATATATATTATGATAAAAATACATAAACGTAATACATACACAATAAATGCAAATATTTATTTAGATATATATATATATATATATATATATATATATATATATATATATATATATATATATATATATATATATATATATATATATATATATATAATTACAACTAAAATCAGAGATGAGTAAAATTATAGACTTACTTATACTGATACATGTAAATATAGATATATACATGAACATATACCTAGTTAAGATAGCGACTTATGATACATTCAAGGACTCAGCCAACAAGAGTTCCCTTACTTTGGACTTGAAGATGAATTTGGTTTTTACCATTCTGATCTCAGGAGGAAGAGCATTCCATAGAAGAATAGATTGTACGGTGAAAGAGGAGTGTAGGAAACAAGATCTGTGAGTAGGAACCATGAGTTGAAGATTATTAGAGGAGCGAAGATTTCGCTCATGATTAGAACATAGGAACTGAAAGTAAGGAGTCATATACTGAGGAGAAGTAGGAGATGTGAGAATAGTGTATAGGGTAGTGAGAGCACGCAAACTACGGCGCTGACGTATAGGGAGCCACTTTAATTGGGAACGATAAGTAGACACATGGTCATACTTACGAAGATTAAAAACGAATCGAATGCAGTTATTCAGAAGACGGTCAAGTTTATTGAGGGGATCTGCATTCAGGTCAAAGTAACATACATCACCATAGTCGATCAGTGGGAAAATCAAAGTTTGCACAAGCATTGTTTTGGTCTCGGAGGGGAGTAAGTTTTTAAGGCGGTAGAGGGCGCGCAGGGTACCGGTGACCTTCTGACTTACATGTGTCACCTGAGCCTCCCAATTCAGCGTGGTCGATATCCGGTCGGTATCCAAATATAGCCCGAGATTTTTAACCGTAGGGTACAGATCGACGATAGTTCCGTTGAAAATGATGGCTGGCAGCGTTGCTAAGTTAAGTCTGCTTAGAATTCGTTGGCTGCCCACAATTATGGCCTAGGTTTTGCAGGGATTTACGGTGAGACCAAACTTGTCAGACCATGTCTTTATGGTTGTCAAATCCCTATTAACCTTGTCAATGGCCTCAGCTACGCATTCCACACTTACATGGGAGTAAATCTGCAAGTCGTCGGCATACAAATGGTAAGCGCACTGAAGGTGTTGAGTTAGGAGATTTGTGAAAATAGAAAATAAAAGAGGAGAGAGGATGCCGCCTTGAGGAACGCCAGATGTGACATCGTCCCACCTCGAGGATGACTCTTCGAGACGGACAGACTGCTGACGACCTCGAAGATAAGTTGAGAACCAATCCAGAGCTCCAGCCGAGACCTTGAGATGGGAGAGGATAGACAAAAGGACATCGTGACTGACGGTATTGAAAGCATTTGAGAAATCGATCAACACAAGAACAGTGATTTTAGTGTGTTCCATAGCCTCTCGAATATCGCCAGTCACTTTGAGGAGGGCGGAGGTAGTGCTATGACCAGGCCTGAAGCCTGACTGAAATGGGCTCAACAAGTTATTGTAGTACACAAAACGAGACAATTGTTTATTCACGCAGGCTTCAAGCACTTTGGATAGGAAAGGTAAGATGGAAATTGGTCGGAAGTGTTTAGGAAGAGTAGGATTGAGGATTTTGGGCAGAGGAATTATATGGGCTTTGCGCCACAAGGAAGGAAAGGTACCAGAGGCGAGGGAAAAGTTTATGATGTGGGATATTGCCGACAGGAGCTGATCTAGGATCGTTGTAATCATACGACGGCTAATGTTGTCACATCCCACAGCATTAGACCTTATGGAGAGGATTATCTTTTTGATCTCGGCCGGAGACTCTGGAGAAAAGAAAAAAGATTCAATTTTGGGTTGAGGTAACCCGGCTAAATAGTTGACAGTGAGACTCGTAGTTTGACGATCCAGCGAATCAGTAGAGGTGAAATATTTGTTGATATCGTCCAAATTAAGAGTCCCATGGTAGTCAACGTGCCGCTGCTTGCCAATACCTAGTGTTCCAAGAAACTTCCAGATATTGGCAGCTGATGAAGAGTTGATATTATCGAGAATATGTCGGCGTTTAGCGTTGCGTACCATCTGATTACACCGATTCCTTGCAGACTTAAAAAGTGCCCAGTTTTCCTCACAGCGGTCCCTTTTGTATCTCCGATATGCTCGGTCTCTACGGCGCATCGCCATCCGAACACCCGTTGTGATCCAAGGTGCAGGGGGGCGCCTTAGCTTCACTCGTTTTACTGGAGCATGTATGTCGTATAGACCGCAAACCGCCTCATTGAAGATATTAACTTTTTCATCTACCGTGGGAGCTGATAGCATACTGTCCCAGTTCAACTCTGAAGCATCCTCACAGAGTTTATTTACATCCATACGACCAAAACAACGCATGTGCCGAACTTTGGGCGGGGATTTGGGAGGTTTTAGACGGTATGCAAGGAAAATGAGATCATGACGGGAAAATCCAGGTGCAGAAAGTTGGCCATGGGATGTAACTAAGGAAGGATCAGAGGTGAGGATTATGTCAAGCCAAGTGTCGTCACCGTTGGCATTGTGGTGAGTTGCTTGCAAAGGTAGTATATGGAGGCTGGCTGACTGGACGACGTCAAGGAATTTGCGGGAACGACTGGAATGTTGGGAAAGGAGATCGGTGTTAAAATCGCCCATGATGATGAGATGTGTGTACTCTGACCCTAAAGATTCCAGAATCGGTTCGAGACTGGAGAAATAGTCAACACCAGGGGGACAATAGACGACGCCAAGGACGGCTTTAGCCCCCCCGACGTCGACCTCAAGAAATAAGTACTCCGCAGGTGCAACAGTGAGTAATGAAGAAGACAAGATTTTATAGGTAAAGGAGCTGCGGAGGTAAATTGCGACACCGCCACCTCACCTGCCAACTCGGTCATTACGTATAAGAACGTACCCCGGCAGAGAGTAAGACGTGGAAGGAAGAGATGGTTTAAGCCAACTCTCAGAGACCAGAATGGCATGTGCGTTACAGTTGGAAAACCCTTCCAACAAATCACTATAGTGACTCGGTATGCTCTGCGCGTTTAAGTGGCAAACGTTGAACAACGACAGACATCTTTGCGCAAATGCATTTTGAAGGTAGTCACTCAAGGTTCCATCTGCAGAACAAAAACTCTCGTTATCCGAAGAGGAAACTGACTCATTAGCCGACAGATAAATATCAATGTCCATAATAAAATATGTATGTAATAAATATATATATATATATAAATATAAAAAATACTAATATATACGATGAACAATATATAAATTATTAATTATACACGATAAGTGAACAACTACTGTCTTCTCTGCACCACCCGCCAGCAAACACAAACATAAAAAAAAAGGATAAGAGAAGAAGAAGTACAGAAACAAAAATAATTCAGAAAGATAACTAAACGTAACAAGTGCAATAAACAACACACGAAAACATTGCAAATATATAGTAAAGATTTCCGAACGCAACATAAGCATCCATAGACTAATAGCGAACTGTCAATGTCAAGCGTACCTCACATTGTGACGTTGGAGAAATAAACAAACAACAAACAAAACGTGCATTAACATTGAGATTGAGACTAGAATATAAAGTTGGAAAAACATAGTACCTATAGAGTAAAAAAGTTAGAAATAGAGATAGTAGTTAAGTGATTGTTTATTTACGCGGCTTAGAGGTCGTGTTCGATGACGCAACAGCCCCGGCGCCACTCTTGCTCGCAGAGCCGCTTGCCTGCCTGGGATATTTCTGCAGCGTCCGAGGTTGAAACCTTATGCCGAGTGCCGTCCGACGCCTTTACCACGATGACACCATCTTGTGTCCAACAGGAACGGATCCCAAAGTGTTGGCGAGCCTTGCTGAAGATAGCCTGCCTGGACCTTGTCAGGAACTCCTTAACCGTCACAGATGTGCCCTTCAGTTTGGTCTTAGCTCTCCAGACTGCAGACCGCAAGTCCATTCCCGAAAACCAGGCCAGGACTGGCCGATCATGATCATTAGTGGGCGCACCAATTCTGTGACATGCAGTGAAGCTATCGGTTGATAAACATGGAAGATCCATTTTGCGAATCACCTTCATTAGAGACTCCTTACAGTCTTCCTTGTCAACTTCAGGCACCCCAAGGAATATAAGGGCCTTCCGCCTGTGCCTGGTTTCCATGACATCTATTGCCTGAGTACATTCATTTACCTGCTTGCGCAGAAGCCCAAGCATCGTGTACATCAACTCCTTAAACGTCCGGAACTCCTCGGCCACTTTTGCAACTGTATCCTTCGCAGACCCCCCGTGAAGCTGCGCCTCAAGCTCTGCCATCCTTTTGGAGAACATCTCTTCGAGGTTGCTCTGGGCTGTCTTAATGTTGTCAAGTTCAGACATTTTGTTGTATTGTGTGTGCAAGTGCTTCCCTTGTTGAAAACTTTAGGTGTGTGTGATGTGCTGGCAGGTGGTGTAACTTGCAGAGTTAGTTTTACATACAGTGATGTAATACAGTTACAAACGTGAGTACAGTCTGATTGTAAACTATACACTCAAATTAAGCTGATAAATTATTAAAATTTTACTTTAAATAATTAAATAATCACTTTTAAAAATTCGAGATGTGTTCACTTTTTTAGCACCTACCGCCAAAAAAAAAAATCATGCATTCTGATAACGAAAATGGCATTTATTTGGGGATGCAAGATGGCGGACGGGACATTTTTAGTAAAGTTAATATCTTTAACATCATAATAATAATTATAATTGGTCCAATTATCATTTGGCATCGTTTTACTGTGTCAACTTTACTTTACTTTTACTGTTTTTTGACTCACGCCTGTATATTTCCGAAAGGGTAGGCAGAAGTGTAATATGACATCCACATTTCGCCATGAATTTTTAGGTCCCACGTAAAAGGGGGCGAGGCTATTGCCGTTAGCGGGCACATCACCAGACTCCGTGCTGCTACTGAGAATTTCCTAACGGAAAAACCTAGTAACAATTTTGCCCGACCCGGGAATTGAACCCGGGACCTCCGATCTACAGTCGCATACGCTATCCACTGGACCACGGAGGCAGTCTCTTTCTTTATGATATGGCATTGTGCAAAATACAAACAACTCTTAATGTTCACCCTTCTAACATCAACCCCTATTTTTAATAGCCATCTTAGTAAGTAAATCATATCACTAGATCAGTCATACGCGCCAGTCGCATACTGGAGTTAATAAATCATTTTACAGCTGCGTTAGTGAAACAATTCAGCAATTTCACAGTGTTAGTGATACAATACTCCTCCGAAATAATATTTTTTTGGTCAATTTTTAAGCCCTGATGGATGGATGGATAGATGTAAAAAGGGATGAGAAAAAAGACGTTAAAAAGGCGATACGGAGTTCGCCGGGTGAGCTAGTATTGTATAAAAATTTGATAGCGATCTTCGAATCTTTTTTTTTACTTTCGGTCTAGTCCCACCTACATTTAAACTTCTACATTAATTGAGTGACTAAGTTAATTGATTAACTTAGACTTGAATTTCGAAGCGATCGATCCTTTTATCTTTAGAACACTAGGTTAGGGCTAGGGGCTAGTAAACAATGCACTTGTTTCTTCCATTTTATTCAATGATTAATGATCGCAGCGTGATGTAGAAACTGTCACATAAACAATTTTTCTAATCTGACTGGTGATTCCAGAGATAAGTGCATTAAACAAACAAGCAAGCAAACTCTTCAGTATAAGTTACATTAAGAGATTTTAATAAGGCGTATTTACCACAAGAAATGCGAAATAAGCCAGCTCCTCTAAAATTTTAATTACAGTATTTCAAAAATAAAATCTTGTCTTTAACATTATCATAATTCTCTGAAGAACAAGAAGTTAAAAAAGTTTGGTTCGTTTGATAAATTCAAATTCTAATTATTCATATTGTAACAATACCTACTATATTGCCGCGTATATCGCAGAGACGGAGTTTCAAAGCTTTTAATTAACTTTCCGACGTCTTCGGTTATAATTAACCTACCACATACTCTTTAAAGGAATCATTCCTTAGTTATGTTCATGTTTACTGAATAAATGTCTGTATGTATAAAATTATTGTCCTACTGATAGATTGACATTCAAGCCTCAGCTGAAACTACTTTGAAGAAAACACCAAGTCCGGTATAAACCACTCCTCGTTTATTTCAATTATTACTGGTACACCTTTATACAATCACAATTGTTAATACAAGTTACAATAATTCCTGATAGCTACTGCGTTACGTCCGTTACGGCCGAGAGTTGTTATAAGTTATAAGACTGACTGTGGCATCGCGCCTTTCACTTCGACTCGTCCCTCTTCATAATAATAAAAAAGAGCGGGTAGTTAGTGAAGTGAGGTGCGCGCTGACGTATAGCCCATAAATCATTTGAGTGTTTATAAGATAATTCCCGTAATTAATATTTAACTAAACCAAAAATATGACATTCGGCCATCCGACAACGTGCAGCCTCCTGGCGCTCGTATTTACAACATTATAGTTACTAACATTCATAAGTATAACACAATGCTTAACTTACTACAATCGTGAATAACATATTTAAGAAATATGAATATGACATTCGGTCGTTTAAGTACAAGTGAAAAAAAAAAACGACAGATTGCAAATCAAGATTAATCATTATACAATTGTTAATAGACATAACTATGTTTATTTTAATGGAATAAAATCTGATATTCAATATAAAATGATGAGAACTGTTACTGAATCTGATCAAACCAAAAAACAGTATGTATTTATTTCTTTACTTGTAGCTATATCAACAATATACACACTAAAATGCGTTAAGAATAAGGCTCTGTAAATAATATTTTATATGTATATCTATTACAGACATAAACAACATTCTTGCAAAGTATTAGGTATAGACAAACAATTAAAACTTATTTAAAAATACTATAATGAAATACACTTTACGCAAAAAAAGAATTCTTTAACGCTTAAACGCATTATCAATTTGACATAAAAATCACAATGATTATTATATTAGGAATTCTATTAACAACTTGAATTATAATAAATGCCTCCAAAGGCAATTTTACCATGAGAATATTGCTCAAATTAATGTCAAAGGAAGTACAGTTACAGACCAGCCACATAACTTTAGTTTTATATAATAATTTTATTGACCCAGTGAAACCAATTGACTCTGACATATCTAATTCTACACTAAATTCATTGACATCTAACAAAAAATTTATATCATTACCACTTTGACATTGATACATAATAGTGAGCAATCTTTATTTATGAATCCGACAATATCTAGTACTGTTCTGAATATAATAAAAACAATTATTCAAAGCATGGGCTACGACGACATCTGTACATCGATTATAAAATATATGGCAACTCAAATAAGTCTCATATTGAGCAACAAATCAACATAATTATACATTGAATACGGTACTTTCGCGGCTTGCGAAGAATGGCTTCGTCTTTACTGAAAGACGACGCCGAAGTCAATGTAATTCTCCTGCGCCGTTAAGTCTCCCCGACTCGTTTCCTTACATTTGCCTTTGCTTGTAATATAGCATAGCGGAAAACATATCCACCTCAGCCCTAGAGAAAAATATCCTCTAGAACTAGAAATAAATAAAAACAATTTCGCTTTCTTTTAAACCCGGGTATCGAACCCGAAACTTCCATACGATATCTACGCTATAGTAGGCCACAGTTGTAATCGGACAACCATATGCTAAGAGAAAATACAGCAATGGGCGTAATTTAATCATTCAGTAGCTTACTACCTACAATTTTTTTTTCTTTATTTCTTACTTTAAGCTATCAAAAGAAACTTGTTTGGGAGATCACATCATGGGAAATACGATACCGTAAAGGTCAAACGGTTTTACAGTAAAAGTCTTGTTTTAACCACAACTTCGTGTCTCATGTAGGAATCGAACCCAGAACACTCGGTACGATACGATGGTGACATCAACACCACAGCCATTGTGACATTCCAAAGGTTACTAAACGTATATCAGTATTCTGCTAACCAAGAATGTTTTTCAAGTATCATCACATTCATCACTAAATAACATTTGCAGCACAAAATAAAAAAAATCTGATAAAATACGCTCACCAGGGTTGTAGTTGAAGGCTTAGCTTATTCAGTAACATAGCAGCGTTAACATTTGCCTTCTCTGTACCTTGTGGGCACACTTCATTGGATACGTCCGTGCCACTACTGATATTTGAAGAAAACACCAAGTCCGGTATAAACCACTCCTCGTTTATTTCAATTATTACTGGTACAACTTTATACAATCACAATTGTTAATACAAGTTACAATAATTCCTGATAGCTACTGTTTTACGTCCGTTACGGGCGAGAGTTGTTATAAGACTGACTGTGGCATCGCGCCTTTCACTTAGTTGTTAGTTAGTGAAGTGAGGTGCGCGCTGACGTATAGCCCATAAATCATTTGAGTGTTTATAAAATAATTCCCGTAATTAATATTTAACTAAACCAAAAATATGACACTACTGGGCGCAAGAAGCTGAAATTGGATGTATGTTCCTTGGGAGTGTAAAGGGGGAACTATGAGATGATTTTTGGAAATTCTCTCCTTATGGGAAAAAATCCCATGGGGCAGAACCGCTGCAGTTATTTGACAGATATTTTTCGTAAAAACATATCGACTAATTTATTTCTAATTTTGAATGAATCTGAAAATCCTCTACCAAGAGGTGGTGAAACTGGGCCAAAGTTTCATAAGTCTAAAGGCCAACATACGACGTAATGCCTAAGTCACATTTGATCAGTATTCAACTTAGCACATTTCCAAGTTCCTACAAGCACGTCCCGGCAGTTTAGCTTTCCAGTTTTCGGTGGAGATTACACCAACACGTATCTTACTAAAGAAATATGTTACGGTTTGCAAGCTTTTAGTAATCACATAAAGAAGAGCTCTTAAATTCTTCTGTCTCGTGGTTCGCTGGGTCAGGGCCAAAGTAAATAAGTTATATTTAACATTGAGAGCGACAGTTTTGTCGTCCTGAAACTGAATGCCGTGATTGAATGCTACTAACGTCCATTACAGCACAAATATACATACATACATATCGTCACGCCTTTTATCCCCGAAGGGGTAGGCAGAGGTGTATTTCTACACCCACTTTTCGCCAGATATACTTTAGTCCCACGTAATAAGGGGCGAGCCTATTGCCGTACCGGGCACATTTCCAGACTCCGTGCTGCTACTGAGAATTTCGTGACAGAAAAAACCAATAACACTGCCCGACCCAGGAATCGAACCCGGGACCTCCCGATCCCGCGCGCACATTAATTATGCCGCGAGACTAACGAGGCAGTCGTATAGGGTTTGATGTCAAGTTTTCCGTCTCTACGCAAAGATGGTATTTGCATCATGTATATACAAATATATCAAACTGAATAAATATTGTTTGTCAAAGTTAGTGCATAAAATTTCCAGTGCTGTGTGGACACAAGCAATGCAGAATAATATTTAAAAAAAGAAAAATAATCACACAAAGCGCTGTAAGTGCTTTATTGTTTACTTACAGAATTATCATTATTACATACCATTATTGTAATTCGTTTTGCGCAGTTCAAAGTCAATCAGTGTAAAAGCAGCAATGCCATCAAAGTAGATCTTCAATTTTCCTTCCCCTTCTTTAAATTTAACTTAGTCCTAAAATCTTGTTATTATTAAAATCAGAAGGCTATTGTTACTTATTTAAATGAATATTACTCTGTAAGCTTTCTGTAATAATAAATAATTTATATAGACGAAATATTTTACATAAAATTTAAATTGACATAATACTGTTGAAAAGTACAATTAATTTATTTGACTTTGACTGTGATTCAACAACCACGACATTAACAGGCAGAAATAAACTATCTTCTGTTATTTGGAGAATTGTCTAGGACACAATTATATTATTCTCCGGGGAAAATTTCTCTTATTTCGAACTTAAATATTACTAATAGTATACTGTCAACGGAACGCGAGTTTTCTCTAATGAATTAATTAATGAATAATAATGTGTCTGTGTCTCGAAAACCAGTTTATGAAAAACGTAAAGAATATTTACCGAATTAAGGAGGAAGTTCCATTCCAACGCCATTTTAGTTTGTAATGGCAACACACTGTCGTGTCGTTTAAAGCATAATAGCTTTTCCTTTTTTTTACAGAAACCTCCCGCGCTAAGAATAAATCTTTTGTCACGAGGGACTCTAAGAAACAATCATTTCAAACGGATTTAAAGTACGACCAGAGTTGAAACAACAAACTTTGGATCACATAAAGTGTCGTCTCGTATAGAGATCGAAACTACAACACTCGGTGTAGCGCTGAACGGCGAGGCCTATACTTAAAGCACACGTGTTCACGCATATAGGACGCATCATCTTTTTTATTATACGGCAAATTCGATATAATGCGATCAGCTGTACGATGATCGTGCAACAACAGTGTCCGTATTTATGCAAAAAGGAACCACCCAGCAAAAACGCACTTCTGAGATATCAATGAATTTACAAAAACACAGCTCTGTTAGATTAAGGAAAATATTACATTTATTTTATATAATTGTATTGATAAATTACTGGCGGCGATAGCCGAGTGGATATACCAACAGACTGCCATGCAGAGGGTATCGGGTTCGAATCCACGGCGCGCACCAATGACTTTTCAGAGTTATGTGCGTATTGAATTGTTAATTATCGCTTGTCCCGTGCCTCGAAGAGCACGTTAAGCCGTCGGTCCCGGTTGTCATGAAGATCTTTGACAGTCGTTACAGGGCGTCAGTTCCTTCTAAATAAACTGACACTAGTCTAAACCATGGAATATCGCTATCCCTTCGGGTTGCGGAGGTCAGACAGGCAGTCGCTCCGTGGAAAAGCTAATATTCAGCCAAATCCGGTTAGACTAGAAAGCGGACCCCAGATTGAAACTGGGATAACGCTAAGAGAAAGAGTATTGATAAATTACTCATTTAAGTATGTGTATATAAATTTGCTCTGAATACTCTATTTTTTTTCTAGATAATGAAGAAAATGTGCATGTGGTTCCTTTTAATATTAATAACTAATAGCTTTCCTCATATGCAAAAAAGAACCACAAACCATGGGTTTCATGTATATCGGTAAAGCCATGGATTTACCAATATACATACATGAAACTAAGTATTATCGTAATAAACCTTTGATATGCAGCCTATAGCAATCCACTGCAGGACATAGGCCTCTCCCAACACGCGCCACATGGTTCTTAGCCTTTTGCATCCATTTTGTCCCAACCTCGATTACAGGTCGTCAGTCCACCTAACTGGGTGCCACCCTTGCGCTTACCGAGTCGTGTTCTCCACTCTAGGACAAGCTTGGCCTATCGGCCATGAGTACTGCTGCAGATATGACCAGTCCACTGCCTCATAAGCTTACTTATTCTGTGAGCTATGTCGGTAATTCTGGTTCTTTGTCGGATAATATACTCGCTGCGTGACTTTAAGTTTGGGGACTAGTCCCACTGTGAGTGTCCACGTCTCGGCACCGTACGTCATAACAGGTAGGACGCATTGGTTGTAAACTTTGGTCTTAAGGCATTGTGGTAGGGGCGAAGAGAAAACTTGACGTAGTTTTCCAAACGTTGCCCAACCCAACTGGACACTACGGCCCATTTCTTTCTCGAAGTTATTGCCACCAAGCTGGACAATAAGCATCTATCCTTGGACATAAACCGATCCCAACATGATGAGTTCGTCTAACATAATCTTGGTTTGGTTCAGTTCATGCCGAGACAAGTTCTCGTCGAGAGGCTCCGTTTAGGCTGTAGAGCATCCCGCTCAACTCTTCCAGGGACTCCGCAACGATGACGATATCGTCAGCAATCCGAAGGTGTGAAATGTATTCGCAGTTAATTTTTATGCCCAGTCCAAGCCAGTCCAGCATCTTAAAGATGTCTTTAAGTGCACCGGTGAAGAGCTAATTGAAATATTAAGTCTCCCTGCCTCACACCTCGTCGCAATCGCGTCGAAGGGGCTGTAGTTGGATGGTCTTAGTAGCGATATCATACAAACATATCAACGCCTCGGTGTAGCGCCAATCGGTACGAGACCGCTGCAGAGCAACCAGAACCACCCAGGTTTCGATGGAGTCGAAGGCTTTCTCGTAGTCCACGAAAGCCAAACACTGCGGCTTATTGTACTCATTGGTCTTCTGTATATTCTGCCAAACAGTATGGATGTGGTCTATTTCCTGAGGCTGGAAATTGTCAAGTTTTTTGGCGAGGTTGTTTGTTAGCACTCTCGAGAACAACTTGTAGAGGTGGCTAAAGAGTGAAATGTGTCTATGTGTTTTCAGCGAGGTTTTGTCACCTTTTTTTGAAGATCAGGACAAACGCACTCCCGATCCACGCCTGAGCTGTAAGGCCGTGATGGATAATGGAATTGAAGAGGCTCGCCAGCTCTTTCAGGACTACAGTCCCCCCTGTTTTTAAGAGCTCTTTGGTGATTTCGTCATCTTATGGAGACTTGTTGTTCTTAAGTTGCACGAGACCTTCTCGTACCTCGCCTTGGTTGACATCAGGGATGTTCTCCGTATATTGGCGCGGGAGTTGAGCTCTATAGTCATCATTGCCTGGTTTCAAGAGTTTAGACTTCCATGATGCGTTCAGGTCTTTGTAAAAACTCTCAATTTCAGCTAGAATTTCAAACTTTAAGTTTACGCCTTCCGCAGTACAATAAAATCACGTACTTGTGGTTCTGCTGTTTACAATATTTATTTATACATGGTAGAACCGAATGCTTGTGATTCCATTTTGCAAAAAAAGAATTAGTCAAATCAAATATGAATTTATTTTACGCATAATGGTACCACAGAAACTTGGTTCCATTTGGTGTATTATAATAATTTTTAATAATAGAAATATTTTAAATGTATAATGGTACCAAGTATCTGTGGCTCTGTTTTGTATTATACAAAACAGAGCCACAGATATGGAATGAAATGGAATTTATATGGTTTATTTGTTTGATGAAACGAGTCCCATGTTCGGTTCGGTTCGGTTTTGCAATATGTATAATGTGTGTTTTTGCTGTTGGTTCCTTTCTGCTTTTTGTATAACTTGTTTCCAAGGGAAAAATCATGTGGATCTTTTTTGAATAAGAAAATAAACCATTTTTAAATTAGTATTCTTCAAAAAAAGCAAACATCGAAATTTGTCGTGTGGTTCCCTTTTGCATAAATACGGACTAACTAATCGTTACAACATAGAGAGAACGCGCCCTTATTCATTAGCGATGTCCGCGGCTGTCGATCGCTTCTCGCAAAAATGTCACACCAGTCATTAACTTTAGATAGATATTCATAAAATAATTTTATTACAAGTTCTATTTGTTTAAACCCCTATTTCCAAATTTAGTGCCGAGTCACGACTCTTCGTAGGTTGCACTACATAATTATGATATATATTATGTACCTATTTAGGTCTTTCATAATAATCCTATTACAACTAACACCCGGTCATCTGATCCAAAACTAAGCAGAGATCGTGCTATGGCAACTAGATAGCTAATAAAATACTTATCTATGCTTAAATACTAATATTACAGATAAATAAAACCAAGAAACGAAACAAATCATCGTGCGCGTAACTCAAAGATTTGACCTGAGTAGGAATCAATCCTACTGAGTAGGACTACCTCAGGTGTGGTAGTCCGGTTCAATAATCGCTAGACCAAGAGGTCAGTCAATTTTTTCTGGCGATCTGGCTGCTAGTTTGCCGTCTAGTACATAAAATAAGGGGTATTCAGAAATTCCATTACATGAATTTGTAGATTTCTTTTTTATCTATGTAAATTTTCCCCAAATGCTGGTTTCACTATTGCTCTTAGCGATTTCTGCCAGAAAACCTTGGTATAAAATTACATAATAAGACAGAAAACGTCATGAAATTCATAGTAAAAAGCCATTACAATCAGTATATACTGTTATTGAAAGGAAAATTATATTGGAATGTCTCTATAGATAATTGTCTATATTGCCGTAAAAAGACAATTTTGTAATTTTCAAATTACATAGGTACGTTTTCACGCTGCGGGTCATCAATGTAAAAAATATAACTATAATAGAGTTTCAATTAAATATAATTTAATTATTTATACTTTAATTTAATACTATAGAATATACAAATTACTAGGCGGATTTTAATGATAATTTGTTGTACTGCTCTGCACGCATTAGCTAGTTCGCCTAGAAATTGGATAGCAATGCTTATGTTACGCAAAGAACTTAACCTAACCGAAAAGCCTGTGTCGGCAGTGCAAACAACAACCTTTCTTGGTCTTACTGTGGATAGCAAGTTAAATTGGAAATCTCAGATCGAAACACTGTGCAAAAGAATAAACAGATCAGTATATGCGCTACATGAATTAAAACAGATTTCAAGTGTTGATACTTTAATAACTGCATATCATGGTTTAGTTGCTTCAGTCCTGAGGTATGGTGTCGTTTTTTGGGGAAATTCTACTGACATAGACTTAATTTTTAAAGCACAAAAGCGATGCATAAGGGCTATGTTTGGGCTCCAAATGATCGAAACCTGTAAGCCGTTCTTTCAGAGGTACAAAATTTTAACACTCCCAAGCCTATATATATATATGAGGTCGCAACATTTGTTAAGGTAAATAAAAATTTATTCACATTAGCCTCAGAAACCAATATTAGACGACAACGTGACGCATTTCGCCTTTGTCTGCGCCGCCCCTATACCACTTTAATGCACAAAAGTGTCTTTCACATGGCACCGGTAATTTTGAATAAGTTACCTAAAGTAATAAGGGCAATGAACACTGCTGCATTTAAGAAAAATCTTAAGAACCTTTTAAGTAATAAATTTTATTATAACTTAAAAGAATATTTAAACGACACATTTTCAAACTAAGACATCATATTAATGACCTCAACTAATAGAATAATAATTTATAATTGATGTATGTATTATAATTTTATAATATAAATAATTAATTAATTGATAATGAATTGTAATATAGGAAAGACATTGAAATAATTTAATTGTTGTAATTGTAAGAATAATTTATATTAATTTATTTTATTTTCTATTATTTAATATCTTCAAATATTACTATCTAATTTTATATATTTATTTCAGTGTCAATCTTGATTTTGATAAAATATGACCATACGTTTACATTTTGCATGCCTTATGGTAGAATCACTTAAAATATGAATTCTTAATAACACCATTGTAACAGTGTTTTACTGCAAAATAAATTATTTGATTTGATTTGATTTGAAACACCGTGTAGTTTCTACAATAATGTAATAAAGGGATTAACGTTACGTTTATGAAGGTTTTACTAAGAAAATTACCGGATTACGGCTGCAAAAGTATTTCATTTTGCACTGATAATTAGCGTAATAAAGGTAATCAGGTTAATTTTATAAAGGACTAGATGTCGCCAGCGGCTTCGCCCGCGTCCATTATACATGTAAACCTTCCTCTTGAATCATTCTATCTATTAAAAAAACCGCATTAAAATCCGTTGCTTAGTTTTAAAGATTTAAGCATACATAGGGACAGACAGACAGAATACAGACTTTGTTTTATACTATGTAGTGATGATAATGATTTACTAAGAAAACGACCGGCTTAATTATGTCTGCTTTACATTTCGTACTGACTATCTATACTATAATAAAACTCAAAAAGCACTTTGTCTGTACATTGAATATTTTTACGAAATTTGAATTGGATTGTGGCATGTTATCGATATAGAACACAAATCATTGTTTTTTGGAATTATTGTCTGTCTGTTTGTCCGTCTGTCTATCTGTCTGTCTGTCTGTATGTTTGTTAAATCACCACGCAATAACCAGTGAACGGATTTTGATGCGGTTTTCCTCAATATATTGCCTGAAGACCCGATTACTATATTGGACAAAAATCATCACGCTATCACCTGTGGGAGCCTAGCAGTGTCATTCAATATATTTAATAGACTTGAATTCAAGCAATACACTAAATTGTTTGTGTCGAAATAGTGACAAACGTCTAGTTTGTCTTTGGTTAACATAAAGTCTTTAGTTTATCAGAATCCGTTTATTCTATCAAAAGTTATCGCAATTTAAAATATACATATATCCGCATTGGTTATTATGTTATTCGGACTCAATTTGGGCAAAAGTCGATTTTAATTTATTTTCTAATATTTATATTGTCAGCGCTGGATCTTAACACCGACTTTTAATTTTGCCAGTGGTGCCATCTAAGGGTATTACTTAAAATTAACTAATAATTATGTAATCCGGCCAGATAGTATGTATTAAAAGAAAGAGCTAAGAATGTAGGTGGCAGTTACAGGGTACTACTTTTCTAATACAGTAAGTAAGAAACTTAAATATGAGTGTGAGTTTCATCAACCGATCATTATGTTATTTTACATTATCAAGGCCACAGAAAGGGATACTTAAAGGATACCGACTTCCACGCGGGCGAAGCCGCGGGCACAGCTAGTAATATATAAATGTGATGTAGTGTTATTGTAAATCATAGAATCAGTCGAACCGTAACCCATTAGCCGCTTCACGGGTAATTTGTGTGAACCGTAATTTCCCCGAATTAGGCCTGTATTTATTGATGTAAAATACTATTTTTGATTTATTGCATTTAAAATGAGGTATCTTATAAGCATGGTTATTTAAACTGGCTAGTAAGTTATTCATTTTCACAGACTGAGACAGACTGGACCTCTTTTTGTTAGTGTACAAAAGTGAGCCGGTTAGTGTCGAACTATTAAAACAGTTGTCGCACGAGTGATTGATTTCCACGTGGTAGCCGGGATCGATCACTCGCTGAGCAATTAAAGAGAGATAATTAGGTTGACTTACGGGAAATAAATAAAAAAATATCACCAGGAAAGTTTAAACTCGCGTTATAATTCTAGTTATTCGATTCGATACAAAAAGAGCTGACACTTAAAATTAGCATATGAGACAATTATCCAGGGCGTGGGGGACGTTGGCACTTCACAGGTCTTCGGATGATGTACTCAACTCGGTGGTGTTGGCCGGAGCAAAAGGGGCGAAGCCTCGTGTGTCCCCGGTATTTATAAGGCCAGCGAGGAGGAGGGGGGCGAGGGAGCGGCCCACTGCTCTGCGTCACTCGTAGCGAGGCTCGCGGCGCAGGGGCGCGACGTGACGTCACACACCCCCCCCCCCGTTAGGCCGGGATTTTCCCTAAGGAAAATTCCCTAGCCCAACGGGCGTAGCAGCCCTGAAGATACTCCCTGAAATTAGAGAAAACAAGGGCATGAGTACCTTGAAAAAGTGACAACCCTATACGCTAATTAGGGTACCTAAATAATAATGAACCACGCATGCATTCTTCACGCGTACAACGGCAGTCTGAATTTGAACATAAACATTTATCATTCATAATTCATCACACATACCTACATGTAAATGCCGAGGCCAGTGTAATAGCCTAATATTAAAGATAACAATCTATGGAGAAGCGCTTAGGGTAATTATTAGGTAATAATGATTTGTAGATATAAGAAACTTGATCTAGCCCTACGACTTATAAATCTTGGGTTCGGCCTTTGCCACTAGATAAGTAAACTTTTTGAATATAGTTAGGTATAACAACAGATTTTTCGTAAAGACGAACAAAAATAATATAAGCCGCAGAAACGACCGGACCGCTCAATGTCAAAGGAAAGAAATTAATAAATATTTTGCTCTAATTAATAACTACAACACGACCAGTAAACACCTTTTGAATGTAAACAATGGTGAATCATTAGTTTGGCATTTATTTATCGGCGCGTCGCTGAGTGAACGCGCGTGCGTCATAACGACAACTAGGTAGGTACGATCTAAATGATAGGTACTATTCGACTGTTCCGAGCTCGCGACGCACGGTTAATCACCATGATCGTTTATAAAGTACCTATAATAACAATTTGATTATGGAATTTATACAGAATTAAGAATAACAACAGAACTTCAGAACAAGGCACGGCGAAAAACAATACGCCAATCAAGATGCATTTCAAAAAATAGATTTGCGGAAAGAAAATACACATGCGAAAATCGAACCACAGACCGATCCGACAACAACTTTTTAACCACTGAGCCATAACTGATAGTTAGATAAACAACAGATTCTTTGTAATAATATTACATGTAATAAACTTTATTACAATTTATAACTGAAACATTTATTCATTTTATGTTAGCATGTTTACATAAATCATTAACACAACACAATGCATTATCTTGTGAGCTTCGACTCGAAAACAAAAGAACCATTGTTGGCCTTCACAAATAATTATGCAGGTAATTATAACTTTGTATAGATATGCGTCTTACATTGTTGTTTTTATACTTTTATTATTCTTTGTAATTAATCAACTTTAAATCCTTGATGTGCCATTCGCCTAAAGGTTTTCCGGCCATGTCGTTAAGTTTGTATACTAGAGGTGATTTTTTTGAGGCAATCTTACATTTAATAAATTTAGGCGCCAATTTCTTGCTAAAGTATTTATCCTTGTCACTAAGTAGAAACGTTCTGCGCCAAACTATATCACCGACATTGAATTCTGCCTGTTTACGGCGAAGATTATAAGATGAACAATTTCGTTGGTGGGCCGACAACAGAGCTGAATGTACCTTCTCGAAAATAGAAGATAAGTAGCCTAAAGTTTCGGCATAGCCGTCCCGTGGTTCAAGCACCATATCGGAATTAAATTCCTTGTCAATATACTGAGAACCACATGTTATGACCTCCCTACCAAAAACAAGGAAAATAGGAGAATAACCAGTAACCTCACTAACTGCGCAGTTAAGGGCGAATTGAACTTTAGTGATTAGAGTGTCCCAGATTCGATGATCAGATTCTATGAAAGTTGAAATAGCTGTCATAATGGTTTTGTTGTAACGTTCAACTGAGTTAACGTGGGGAGTATACAACGGTGTAAAATGCAAATTTGGAATTTTATATTTTGACAACATACTTTTAAAGGTTGCGCTAATAAATTGTTTACCGTTATCCAAAACAATAGTAGATGGAATTCCATGCACCAAAAATACATTTTCCTCAAGAATTTTTGTTATCACTTCTGCAGTTGCCCGTTTAATGGGGAAAAGTAAACAAAATTTAGAGAAACAACAACTGACCACAAATATAAAAGTATTTTGTTTCCTGCTGGGAGGCAATGGACCAATCAAATCAATACTAATCGTCTGAAAGGGCTTTTGACATGATTTGGTTTTTCCCATTAGACCTAAATTTGGGTGATTTTGGTGTTTATGGGTGATACAAGGTTCACATGAACTGACGAACTTGACAACATCGGTGTACATACCAGGCCAAAAGTAATTAAGTGCGAGACGTTTGTATGTCTTAAAAATACCCAGATGTCCAGCAGTGGGCGAAGAATGATTCTCCCTTAGAATGTCATTTCTTTGGTCAGACGGAATAACCTCTTTCCATTGAAATTCTCTAGTGAGAGGGTTTAATGTTTTTTTAAAACAATACAATTTATTGTTTATTACTTGATAGTTAACAAAGGAAGTCGGAGAACTTAAACAGCCTTTATAGATATTTAAATACCAAGGATCATTAGTAGAAACTGGTAAATTCTGATTAGAATTAATATCTATATTTATATCATTAGCAATAGCAGAAACGGGTAAAGAGCGAGACAGAAAATCAGGTAAAACGTTATCGGAACCCCGACGATGACGTATTTCGAAATTATAGGAAGATAAGCGAACTCCCCATCTGGCTAACCGGCCAGTAGGGTTATTTAAGGTCAAGAACCATTTCAAAGCAGCGTGATCTGTGTAAACAATAAACTTTTTACCATTTTCAACATAACAACGCCAGTGTTCTATAGCAGATAGAACAGCCAGGGCTTCGCGCTCTGTGGCACTGTAATTTTTTTCTTGCTTAGTGAGTGATTTGCTATAGTACTCTTTCCTCACCATTTAACCTTTGACAGAGGATCGCGCCAAGTCCAAAATCGCTAGCATCTGAGTGTATTTCAAAAGGTTGCGAGTAGTCAGGACAAGCCAACACCGAGGAGGAAATCAAACAATTCTTTAGGTTATTAAACGCCTCATTAGCCTCTGTCGTCCAACAGAATGGAGGTGCGTTTTTACTTTGAGATGTTAACTTATTTAAGGGTGCAGCAATAGAGCTAAAATTCGGTATAAAACGCCTGTACCACGAGGCTGCGCCTAAAAAACGACGTACTTCTTTTCTATTAGAAGGAGTGGGATAATTTTTATTGAATTTACTTTATCCGGATCGGGATGCAATCCACTAGAGTCGACAACATAGCCTAAATATTTTAGTTTATCTCTAAAAAATTGACATTTTTCGAGATTAATTGTTAAATTAGCGCTTTTTAGTTTATCAAGAATGCGTAATAAAAGAGTAATATGCTCGTTGAAGCTGGACGTGATACAGATTATGTCATCGATAAAACAGAAAACCTTATTTTCAAATTCTGGACCATAAAATAAAATATCAACTAATCGTTGTTGAGTAGCTGGCGCATTCGTAAGACCGAAGGGCATTCTTTTGAATTGAAATGTGCCACGCGTAGGAATATAAAAGGCTGTTTTGCAACGGTCCTCTTCCTTAATTAATGTTTGCCAAAAAGATTTAGACAAATCTAAACTAGACAAGTATTTAGCATCTCTCAGATTATCTAAAATTTCCGAAATATAAGGCAAGCTATAAGCATATTTTTTTGTAACGGAATTTAATTTACGACTGTCCAAACAGAAACGCAGTTCACCATTCTTCTTAGGGGTCAAAATGACCGGGTTTGACCACGGCCTTTCAGATCGTTCAACAACATCCTCTGAGATCATGTCGTCAAGATGCTTTATTAAAATTCTTTGTTTATCGGGAGACATGCGATAAAATCTTTGCCGAATAGGGGGGCAATCACCTGTATCAATTGAATGAGAAATAATATTTGTGCAACCGAGACCCCGCTTCTCGTATGAAATATCGGTAAATTTAGAAATAATGTTGTCAGCGGTAGCTCTCTGGTCGACTGTAAGATGATCATAAGAAACAAGATGTGTAGGGGGAACTGCCTGCAACTCCATTACTTGAGCGTCAGACTTGTTCACAATCAAAACAGACTCTAATTTGTTAGGAAATAGGCCAAAGCTTCGCCAAAAATCCATGCCAAGGATAAGGGAATTTTGAATCCCAGGTACAACATGAACTTCTAAGTTAATCAATTTATCCTGAAACTCAAAGGGTAGAAACACCGATACCAAAGACTCAAATCGTTCGCCGCCAGCTGTTATTAACCTTAAAGGTTTCGATTTATCCAAAACATCGTCTTTCAAAAATAAGTTATGCAAATTATTACCTAAAATTGTAACGCAAGATCCAGAATCTAAAAGACCAGTGGTAGGTATTCCGTTTAATTTTAGAGTAACGTAAGGTAAATATTCTACTTTAGAATTACGGATTGAGGATATATGATAGCTACTAAAGAATTTTTTTAAAAAGTCCAACCAATTATTCCACTCTGTTTTATTACAATTAGTTGTATAATTTGATTTTCCACAATCCTTGTTAACTAGTTTTTTGAAACTGTAGGGGTCGACTTAGATTTACAATTGGGGCAGTCTGACACCTTGAAACCCTTTGTACCGCACTTAAAACAGATTAGGTAGTGTGGCTGACGGCAATTACGTAATGAGTGCGAATTGCATCTACAACGCACGCAAAAAAATTTATTTATATTAGAAGTACTCGATACGGCGTTAAATTGTGGTACAGACTTGTATCTCGATGTATCAGCGACAGAGTTATATTTATTGAAGTGACTATGATTGTAAACATTTTTGTTTGAAGAAAAATTTGAAAACGGATAATTATACGCTAGATCGGGTGCTACAGTATTCTTTGAAACTTTAGGGGGTTCAGAAAATTGCTTACTGCGACTTTGGTAATTTTCGAAAAGACGACAAACTTCGACCAGACTATCAACATCAACAACCTTTGCAGTGAGCAGACAATTAGTGTAACAAGGTCTAATATTATTTAGTAAAATTTCTAGCTTCTCCGAATCAGCGATAGGAGAACTAAGTCGCGTCGTAAGTGCCCCACGTTGGGCGCCAATGTCGCACGAGTGATTGATTTCCACGTCGTAGCCGGGATCGATCACTCGCCGAGCAATTAAAGAGAGATAATTAGGTTGACTTACGGGAAATAAATAAAAAAATATCACCAGGAAAATTTAAACTCGCGTTATAATTCTAGTTATTCGATTCGATACAAAAAGAGCTGACACTTAAAATTAGCAGATGAGACAATTATCCAGGGCGTGGGGGACGTTGGCACTTCACAGGTCTTCGGATGATGTACTCAACTCGGTGGTGTTGGCCGGAGCAAAAGGGGCGAAGCCTCGTGTGTCCCCGGTATTTATTAGGCCGGCGAGGAGGAGGGGGGCGAGGGAGCGGCCCACTGCTGTGCGTCACTCGTAGCGAAGCTCGCGGCGCAGGGGCGCGACGTGACGTCACACAGTGCATATTGGACGCTTTTGACGAAGTGAAAAGACAGAAGCGTACTTCCCTCGTTAAAAAACAATTTAATAAAACGTGACCGTCTGTGCTATTGACAATGGTAGTGGACATTTCGAAGGACAATGGAAATACTTGTAAGTTTAGTAAATAATACCTACCTAAGTAAATAATAATTTGATGCGGGCGGCTCAAAATCGGTCTGCTTGGATCTTGAGAGAGGCCTATGTCCAGCAGTGGACGTCTCTAGGCTGACGTGATGACGATTTAATAGTAATTGTAAATAGCAGCCGATTCTAACTTCATAAATACGCCAAAATTACTCTTTTCTTTTATTACAGAATACTTTCTTTTATTTTGATATGACGTGTTTGCTTTCTAATTACATACCTACCTCCGTATTTAATTACTTGTAAAACGGTAAATTTTGCCGGTCCTAAGATGAAGTATGAAGGAGTGGGTAGAATTTAAAAAAAATAAAAAATATCTACCTACACTTATTATTTTGCTTCATTTTATTGTCTACGGCTACCTGCATTATAAGTGCGACGGAAAGAATGCGTATGAGTAGGACGGAAAGTAAGTACTATCAATGAAGTAGTGAATGCATTGTAAAATATGTCTATGATTTAGGTGAGATTTTCTACAAAAAACAAATGATTATAAATTTGCTATTTATAGATATTATGAACTTCTTACGTCACATATATGATAATAGTGTCTTCGCTAATATGTCCTTAAAGTTTTTGTACTAATTAAAAAATAGTGGTGTATATTCTTATCTAATAGGCTGCAAACGGGCAGGGGCCGCATGCGAGAGTTACTCATCGAACGAAGCGTATTAGATAGTACTAAAGAGTTATAGTAAATATACGCAGTAGATCCAAAGCTCAATGTCTTGCAAATAAAGAAACAAATCTTAAGCGATTTATAATAGGATTAGACTTCGTGGGAGCTAAAGCTAGATATATAACAGTTATTTATTTATTTTATTTTATTTTACAATTTTAGGAAAACTTACAGCTAATATGCATAATATACAGAGTTGAGCATTAAAAATGAAGGCCAATTAAAAGTTTTCACAGATAAATAGAATGAGTAGACAAGTATAAATATTAATAGATATTAGACAGTTTGACTTGTGGTTCAAACTGTAGATATAGGCAAGAAACAAGAAGAGTGAGAGAGTTATGGAAACATTACATTACAACAGAGAAATCGTCAATCACCAAAGAAAGTGGCACATAAGATTTTTTTAAGTTGGCTGTTACTATTTGTACAGTTATATAGTATTTACGGTTTGTGCTGGCTCGTGATCGCTTGCGTGATCTTTAAACCTTATTCTCTCTAAAATACTAACTTGTACTTAGGATAAAAAGCAGTAGATAAGTATATGACTTATGTTTAAACATTTTGGTATATAACCCTCTTGAGTAGGTCGTTTATAATTAATGCAGCTGCATTAATTATAAACGGCCAGAATGTGCCAAAACAGGCGCAACTGGCGGTTCATAATGGAGTGCTTGTGCCTACGTTAAACCTACGTTGATGTACGGTAGTGAGTGTTGGGTTTGGCAGTAAAAGCATGAAAGCAGAATTAAGATGCGTTCACTACGTAGTATGTGTGGGGTAAGACTGATTGATAGAATTCCGAATGCAGTAATACGAGAGCGATGTGGCCTGAAAGATGTCGTAACAAGAATTGAGAAAGAAATGCTGAAATGGTTTGGGCACGTGGAGCGAATGAGTGAAGAAAGAGTGACGCATCAAATTTATGAGGCTAACGTGTGTGGGCAAGTCGACGCGGCAGACCTCGTCAGACATTCGTCGATCAGATTGGGGACATCTTAAAAAATGACAAGGTCCGAAGTACCCGGCAACGGCGAGCATGTATTCAGAACAGAGTAATGAATGTAGACGAAGCGCGTGAGGTTTGTAAGGATAGATGCAAGTGGCGTTCCGTTGTCTCTGCCTACCCCGACGGGAAAAAGGTGTGAGTATATGTATGTATGTATATATCTATATATAAAAGATTTCACGTTTTTACGTTAATAATAAATACATAAATTGTAAGTACTTTTACTTAGGATAAAAAGCAGTAGGTAGGTATATCACTTCCCCCCCGTGGGATCTCCACCTTGTCGTGGTGGGGGGCTTACTAACCGTGGCTTGAACACGTTGAAGCTAAGAGAGATCCCGGGAGTGGACGCTCCGCGTTGGCTTGGAGGGGGCCTGCGCAGGATGCGTCCAAAGGTGCGGGTGCGGGGGACAGCTCTGTCTGTCTCTCGCAGTCGCGCGCGGTTGCGGGAGGAGAGGAGAGTCAGTGTTGCATTTTCGCACGCCCTACCTCCCGCTACCAAATTGAGGCTCACCATTGTTGCGTCGCGGTGCGGCCGCAGAGGAAGGGGAGTTGTCAGGTTGCTGTCCTCCCTATTCTCTGCGGCCCAAAATGGCGTTGAAGTATGAGCTGTGGTTTTAGTGGGTATTACGGTCTTGCACTCTAGCCCGGTCGCCCACATACGTGCGTAAATGCATTTCCACAGCGAAGAAAAAAAAGAAAAGGTTAAAACATTTTATTAAACAACCCTCTTCACTATATGTTTCGCGTTTGTAAAGAATAAATTTATGTAAAAAGGTTTTTATACTAAATAATTAATCATACATCAATCAACTAAATTCCAACTCAATGACCACATATAATATAATTAATATTTAACCATTCGAATTATCTTACGGAACATATTATATTTTTTGTTAATTAATATCTAATAATTTCTATTAGCAGTTGTGCAACTACATAGTCTGACCCGAATAGTCTTCTTAGTATCATCCCATAGAAAACATATTAGTTATATTCCGTCTCTCGCATGAATCCTACTAAACAGACGTGTAGACAAGTTTTTCAACAGCCGTGATACCTCCGTCCCAATCTACAAGAAAACATACATACATACATACATAGACTCACACCTGTTTCCCGAAGGGGTAGGCAGAGACTACGGAGCGCCATTTGCAACGATCTTGACATATCTCTCTCGCTTCATTCACTCCCATCAGATTCCTCATGCATGATCTTCTGTTCATAAATTCGATATATTAAACCGTTTTCCTTTCCAAGTAGGTACGGAATGCAATCAAAGAACCATCGCTCTGCCAAAAAGTGGCCATTCATCGAGATAATGTTATCCATGTAACAACGTACTTCACGGGTTATTTTTTTCATACACATTCTTTCAATTTTTTGGTTAAACCTTTACTTTTGTCCTTAGGTACATGTAGCCCATGCCTTTAAATGCGACAATATTTCTGGAACGCAGTGAGTTTTATTGTTAGAATACTTCGGTAATATAATTTGTCTCGGTAAGAGTTGGGTGTGACACTCAACGAACACCTGTCATGTAAAAGATGTAATTATGTGTAATTAAACACGCCCGTACACACACACTCACTCACATATGTACTTTTTAGCATGTAATTAATGTATTGTAATTATTTTTCATAATTTTAAGTCTTAACCTTATCATGTAAGGAACTATTATATTATCAAGAAAGGGCGTTGGTAACTGCGACACAGTTTAATACTTTTGCAGTTAACATCGTATATTATTTCGTGTATTGTATGTGTTTTTAGTTCCAATAAACATTATTATTATTAAAAAAAACCCTCACAGCAATCATAGTGATCATACACATAATATGAATAAGAGCCAGCATATAATACCACGCTGGCCAGACGGGTTGGTACAGGGTTAGATCTCAAGGTTTTTGCCCGCATTCGTTAGATCGTCTGCACACCTTGCAGTAACCCTAACCCTGCTGCAGGATTTCGATCAATGTCATGTTATTTTAGAATAGCTCTTACTTTAGATCAATAAAACAAATTCAAAATCATCCAGTGTTACGTTAAAAAGTGGTAATTATTTTATTCAGCGATCGAACTATTCACAAATTTACCATAAATTACTTTGACACCAATAGGGCAGGGCACCTATCTATTGAGACTGTAGAATCCCTATTGGCCTTAGATCCATAGATAAAAAAAACTCTAAATAGGGAAGCTGTCTACAATTTTCTAAAGTTTATATAGAGCAGAAAAAGAATAATTGATTCAAAGTCAAAGTCGATTTCTTAATATGCCAGTTACAAGTGGTGGATATCGCTCATGAGAGAGAGAGAGAAAGCTATAAGTGACGTCACTTACCTGTTACTGCTTACCTTCACATAAAAAGTCTCATAAAAATGGCCGCTTTGCGAGAAATGGATAGAATCGTCAATATTTTTTACTGTTTTTTTCACAGACAACCTCAATAATACTTTCTTTTTATATCGTCACGCCTGTACTCCAAAGGGGTAGGGCAGAGGTGTAATATTACACCCACATTTCGCCTTGTGAATTTTAGGACCCACGTAAAAGGAGGCGAGCTTAGCGCAATTTGCCAGACTCTGTGCTGCTACTAAGAAAGTGAGAATTCAGAAATCTCAGTAACACTTTAACCCGACCCGGGAATCGAACTCGAGACCTCCCTCGAGATCAACAGGCACATACACTATCCACTGAACCAGGCAGTCAAGTTTATACTTATATGCACTTACGAGATACTTAAGTACGCACTATTTCATGATCAACAGTGAATAAATGCCTCGTAGATGCTCGTATTTATATTCACCAACTGGAAGCTTTAGGCAAAGTTACATAAAAAATGTAAGGATTTTACAGATACCTAAAAACATAAAAGTAAGAAAACAATTTTGACAGCTCATAAAAATGGCGGATTGTCTTTAATTTTATTACTTGATCGTTAAAATAAACTTTATGAACCTCCTCCATGATTTCAATTTATTTGTTTGAATCAAATGGGTAAGCTGTTACTCGCTGTTTTAAATAAAGTCGGGTTATAAAAATTGCTACCACTTTTTTATATTACATTGTACAACATTCGGACTTTCCCTTCTTAATAATTTATTTTAATTACAACTCACAAAGATTCCCTTTGCACGAATAATGTTAAAAGCAATGCCAGACATTCTTTAATTTAGTCTGGTAAATGAATAAAAACCAAATAAAATTGACAAAGACGCTTTTTTAAATATTTAAAAAAAAATATTTCCAAGGTCGTCTGCTTTCTCGGATATGCGTAATTTAGCGGCATGTAGTTAGGTAGAATACTTGGTATTGTAATCTTGGATTTATTGTGGACGTATCTAATAAAAATCAAATAACCATAGCTCTCAGTACTTGAGACTTCGATGTGCGATTGTAACTCTGCTTACTGCTTCAGTGGTTATCAGATGTCACTCAATACGTATACAATATCCATGATTGATAGGCACATGCATATCACCATATTGGCCCATTAGAAAATTAATCAATTGCTTACATATAAACTGCTGACACCTCGATTGTTTAACATCATCAGAAACAGGACCTGTTACAATCGCCTTGTGCTGAAGCTTTACTGAATCATTCCAATGTCTCTCTTTATGTACAATTTGGATAGCAGAACACACACTAGGAATGCTCAGAACATCAGATAGAGGTTTCTATTTTTCATTATTTTCTGTCAAGAATTGTAAAATATGTGGTTAAGTCTAGTCTAGCCTAATGTTGCTAAAAGACCCTGTAAACAAATTAAGAAGAGCAATATAGCTCCGAATAAAACCTCCTACAATAAATTTAATAAAATACCGCCAAATGAAATTTAATAAAATACATATTTACACGAAATTGTCTTTCATTTAATTCCACCGATACACAGTCGCGAAGACGAGACCGCCACGAAACTTTCTGAATAAAACGGTTAACAACATTTCATTCTGAAAGCTTTTCAATCACTGAATAGGTATTGAACGTGATCCTTGAAATCAATCACCAGGCCTCAAGCCGTAGCTCACAAGCTGTGCCCCGCAGTTTCACACAGCACACAATGTCCATCGAACCATCGTATCGCAACAACCGCGCATATTATTACATCGTCATTTTTCTAAGTTTCAGCTCCAGCATGCATATCGGTCGTAGCGTGATATACGTCATCTATAGCATTCTTCATTAATTGGGCTGTTTTTTTTACATAAAGATAGATATTCTTGAGGACAGTTGTTGCCTAGGGAACATACCCACTTTACAAACAGTCAATAAAGTACTCAAAGTATACTCAGACTAGAAACAACAATTTGTGGATCACACGAAGTGTTGTCTCGCATGGGAAACGAACCTTCTTAATGTCGAGCACTACGCTCTAAGTGCAGTCAAAGTCTAGAGAGTAGCATCTTCAAAGAAAAATCAAACTCTTCATCTTTATTATATTAATATATATAAAAGGCTTAAAACCGTTTTTCTTTTCAGGTACCGAGTCGCATTCCAAGAGACGCTGCTATGTCGAAAAGTACCCACTCATCGGGACTCTCGCACCAATTTGGATCACACTATCTGCCGAGACGTGACCACGCTACAAAGTATCAACTCCACGACTAAACGGGAATCGAGAATATCATTTGTCAGTAAAGTGGACTTTGTCAAAGACCCTGTCCCTTATTGCGTTGGAGAAAACCACTGCGAAGAGCCCGTATACAAAGGATTTTCTAAAAATTGAACGGAATATGTAACTGTGTTTTCGGTACCAGGGTGATTTCGCTTGGTTTAGAATGCGTACAGCCTTCGTCACGAAAAGCTTTAAATTTTGTCAACATACATTCAAGGATTCACAACCTTTGGATCTATTAAAATAAAAAGCAGTTTTGATACCATTTTTAATTTTATAAGGCGATTCGAATGACAACGCCGGTAGTTGCATTACTCCAAAATGTAATCTCAAATGTTTACGTTCGTCTTGAGATGGACGTTCAGTACCTACCTACGCTTGCCATCAGATGATCCGTCTGCTCGTTAGTCGCCTATTACATAAAAAAGACGCAAAAATCGCTAATATATAACTTATGTTGCGTTGATGAGATTTTGGATTATTTCCCTATTATGCCTATGTCACGTAGTAGAAGCTTTTCATGACGGGGTCTACAGCTCTGTATATAAACTATTTTCTATTACTGTTTAAAAAATAAGATAAAAGGATAAATTAAAAGTCTATTGATCGTATTGTAAGTAAGGTAGTGTATTTGACATTGGTAGTAAAAATATGGTGCATTTTAGTACCGATTAGAATAATTTCACATAGACTAACATATTATTATGTATATCGGAAAGTTATGTGATGTGTTTAAATGTTTGTACAACCCAAATGTGCTTATGTAACTTTGTCTGTAAATATAACTTGTTGGTAATTACAGTGATTTCGTTACGGTATTCAAAGGCTAAAATTTGCTATTTGGTATGTTTTTTTAGAGATTTTGATCGACTTTATTATTTTTATTTATTCATTTGGATAACTCACAAGACATACACTAACAT
This sequence comes from Euclidia mi, assembly GCA_944739405.2. Taxonomy (NCBI): domain Eukaryota; kingdom Metazoa; phylum Arthropoda; class Insecta; order Lepidoptera; family Erebidae; genus Euclidia; species Euclidia mi. The sequence goes on from OX123195.2 coordinate 44,399,070, forward strand.
AAAATTTACAAACATGTTTTACAATTGCATGCTTAGTGCTGTTTGACTTACAAGTTGCCTCGGCATGGTAAGGGACTGTTTCCCCCCCGTGGGATCTCCACCTTGTCGTGGTGGGGGGGCTCAGTAACCGTGGGTTTGAGGTACAATACCCACGGTGAAGCTAAGCGGGATCCCGGGAGGGGACGCTCCATGTGGGCTTGCGTGAGGCCTGCGTAGGATGCGTCCCAAGATGAGGGTGCAGGGGACAGTTCTGTCTGTCCCGCGCAGTCGGGTGCGGTTGCGGGAGGAGAGGCGTGTCGGTGTTGCGTTGCCGCACGCCCTATCTCCCGCGACCAAATGGGGGCGCACCATCGTTGCGTCGCGGTGGGGCCGCAGAGGAAGAGGAGATGCGGTGTTGCGTTGCCGTCCTCCCTATCCTCTGCGGCCGCTGGGTGTTTTGGTGGCGGAGCCCAACACCTTCATCCGCCGCCAAGGGGGTTTCGTTGGGGGCTCGCCTGACCATCTCGCGGGCCAATACCCGTCGGCGGGTAGCGAGGAATGGTGTATTCCTGTTGTCCCTATTGACGCTGTCCCCATACAATGGGGACAACAGAACTTAATAAAATTAATTAAAATTTATGCTTGTTGTCCCCATTGCCTGTTTATCTGTTAATGGGGACAGCGAAACTCAATAAAATAATTAAAATTTATGCCTGTTGTCCCCATTGGCTGTAGGTACGTAATTCAAGTAGGTAACTGAATAGGTTATGTTAGGTTCTCTTTTGACCCTTAACCCAAAAATAGGAGCCCTGCGAAGCAGGGCTCCGTCAACTTAGTTTATTAAAAACTATTTAATTGGACATAATGTCTACTTACCTACACATGATATTTGTGATATAATATAAACTAAGTTGACGGAGGGCTCCTAAATTTGGGTTAAGGGTCAAAAGAGAACCTAACATAACCTATTTAGTTACTTGAATTACATACAGTGGCACCTAACCAACCAAAAGTTTTTGTTGTCCCCATAACGAGAAAACGTCAATGGGGACAACAGGAAGGTCATTTTATGACTTCCCATTGTCCCCATAAGGAAAAAGCGTCAATGGGGACAACGGGAAAAAAAATTTATGACATCCCGCTGTCCCCATCGTGGGGACAGCTTCAGTGGGGACAACAGGAATACACCCGAGGAATGCTTCGGTGAAACCCTACCCTCCGACACATGGGTACATGAGGAGCACGGGTTGGTTTGTAGTCAGTAAGAGTCTGAAAGGTGGAAGGACTCCATGAGGATTTTCCAACCCGACACCAAACAAAAAATAATTAAAAAAATGGTAAGGGACTGTTTAAAAAGAGGTACCTAAATTAAACTTAAATTAATAAAATATTTTACATGTAGTTAAAAAAAATACAAGAATTGACTTGCGAATATACTTATAAACATATAGATAAGCACAGTCGTAAACGAAACACACAGAACATTATCGAGATAACAGGACATAGTGAAGCATTTTATTTCTAACACACAGAAACATTAAATGATGCAATAATTTTGCTTTTAAATTTAGGTAGAATATCTGAGAAGATATCTACGTCAATTTTATTATTTTTGGTCAGTTTGTTATATTCACTAACTACGGAATTCAATATTCGATCTATAGATAGATCTGTAGATTTTAGATTCATTTTTGACATAAGCTCCATACAAAACATGTCAAACACGAATCTCGAATCTTAAAATGCATGTATGGATCGAATATTGAAAATGCCCGTAAGTAATCTATTGATAGATGCGTTCTGACCCAAATTGGATTTTGATGTCTAAATCGAAAAAGGTGCGTATTTACTTGCACGAGGTTACTTTGATGGCGCATATATATATTCAACTGCTCAACGAGAATGGGACAGACGAACTCAACGTTAGCTAATTTATATAGCAAAATCTGATCCAATAACCGTCTTCGATCCAACAGACTATGAAGATTTAAATGTTTTAAATGACTTTTATATGTTGGTAACAGTTTTGCCATGTTACACTGAGACGACAGGTGCCAGAGAAAACGCTTTTGGACCCTCTCGAGCCACTTAATATGTATCTGGTAGTGGGTGACAAGACCTGGGGGGCAATCGTGCTAAACGTCAACGTATTTACCAAAACCAAACTTCAACCGAAAACGTTACGTTATGCACATTTCGTATCGTGCTAATTATTTGAACGTAAACGATTTGGTTTTTGTAGGGCAGATACGTTCAGTGACGGCTAGGTGACAGCGTGCGAGCGAACTCTCGTTGTTGCATGGTATCGCGCTATTATTTGACAACGTTTTAAACCAAAACCGTTACGTTCGCGAACTTCTCATACGTTGTCAAACCAAAAGTTCCTATCGACGAACTTTTCAATTATATAATATCTTTAATTTGAGAAAATTATTAAGATAATTTTGTATTAATTATCAATTTAGTAGCATATGCTTATAATACGTTTGATTACAACTTAAATGAGTGAACAACATTCTTTCATATTAGGCATTTTTTATAGATATCTCTTTAGTATAGCTTATTGTTGCGTTAGAATTCATTATTGCAAGATTGGCGTCAAGCTTGCTTGGCCCTATATTTATAACAATGACTAGGAAGGCATCTCATCAAAAAGGCTACATCTCGACGGGATACCTTCCTAGAAATTCACTTTTGAAAGGCTGAAACAATAATATTATGTGGATATACGTATACCATACACATAATACTGTCACAGTTATAGGTTCTTTGGGTGGCTTAAGCGGAAAGACTGCCTAATCGGTCACTGCGCTCTCAGACGCCAGTATACAGCAAGTAGACGACTGATAAACGTTCATTTATAATTATTTTTCCTAAGTACCTAGATAGGTATTGTAATTATTTAATTTGACTGCTGGCCTAAGATTCGTAGAAGGCCTTCTGCTATGCGGCCTCGGGCGTGCCCAGCCTCTCGTGCTTAACGGCACGCAACGCGCGTGCAGGTCGAGCGTGTGTATGTGCTGACGCGACACGCGACATACGAGTTGCTATACAAAAAAACACACATGAGTGGTCGTCAGCACTGTGTGGTATGGGTATGATTCACGCGTCGTATGTTTCGGCAGCACGCTTGTATATTTTTCCCTAAATACGACTATGTTGGGTTAGCCGCATCTCAAAATCAGACACTTGGGACACACCATATAAGTTTCCAGCAGTCAATGTGTTACCAAGACACAGACAAAAGCGTAGTGCTCATCATACAAAGATTTGTCGTGTTAAGAATCCAACCCACTACCTCGGGTAACAGACCTAAGTCTTAGATTAGGGTTGGGTGGCAGCGAGTTGAATGTGCGTGCGTGGGAAGCGCAATGCGGTGCCGACACAGAATTGTAAATTTCATGTAATCTGTGGGTGCCTAATAGGTCAATGAGTCGGTCAGAGCCTAGTCTCTGGCCAGCCTATTGATTACTTGGTTCAGGGCTCTTAAGTTTGGCTTGCTTTGGCCGATCAGCGAAGGGAAGGCCACAGGAGCTATTCGCTTGGTGTAATTTTCAAATGCATAATCACGGGAAAACCTGCCCCGGGTCTTTGTTGCCACGAGACCCGCCATGACAAAACACCACTGTTGCGCACTTTGCATATTTAGTAAAAGTTATAAGCCTTGGAGTCTGTTAAGAGAATATCTATCTAATAAGTTCGCCCATCAAGTACCACCTGCTAATACTAGTATGAGAGTGGTTAGAGTAGGTGCCGCCTTTCGTACTTAGTGACCATTTAGACCGGGTGAATTTCTAAGTGAATTGTAAGAAAATATCCGTGAAGAAGAGAAACATAAGAATAAATTAATTCTCTGTGACACCTGGCGGTGTGATCCCAAACCAGGCACAACATAGTGGCATGGTAATCGGACAATTGATTAATATATATAAATATTGCTTTTATACACATACGAGTATCATAGTTATGGTAATTAGATCATCACACAAAGAGTTCTCCTGGGTGGTAATCGAACCCATGACTTTCGTCTTAGCGGTCAGGGTTAGGTTCCACTAGGCCAATAATCACTAGACCGATCTACAAGGGAGATTAGCCACTAACTCAACAGAATGTGATACAAGTGTGTGAGCTAACATAAGCGTACTTTCTAATCGGGTATCGAGTTCAACATCTGATGATCCAGTGTTACCCAGACTACCGCTGGATCACTTCAATAGATAGTTAAAGGAATAGAGTAGGTATGTATATTAAAAAGCAAGCTCCAATTTCACATTTCGATTTTATTTATTCAGTGTGTTGAGATGATGAAATCTGATACAAAATATAATTTTAATTAGAGTTGAAACAATCAACATCTGTTAGGCCATTGTTACAACGTGAACTTCACAGTAATAATTATGTATTTGGTTTGGTTTACATTATTTTAGTAAACTAATTAAAAGTATATTCTTGTTTAATGTCCAAGAAGTGATGATGGTCTCGATTTGGCTCCTAGCAAATTGCTCATTCTTGTTAACTTGCCATTATGTCCATGTGGTTGTGCTAACGAACGGCTTATCATTCTGCTTACTCCTCGGCTACTGTGAACAAAATTAAAACATAAATTATTCAGTAATTATTTACTCAAATATAAGTCCCAACAAAATAACTAAATCCGCTGACATTTAACTTAAGATTAATATTGTTCTCATACGTGCGCCATATCTTGTGTTTGAGTATAATATACTTACATTATTTTGTTGGGTATTTATGCATATTATGAGACAAGTTCAGAATGAGAGTAAATACTGTAGGATCTTAGTTAAGGATAATTGAAATGCGTACCTGAAAAGTTAGAAAGTCAGCCAAAGTCAAATTCTCCAGCTTTTCGTCTATCTCTTCTTTTATAGAAAGGATGACTATTATGCCGAACGCTGACAATTCGGGGTTTGTTTAGCATCTTTCTCTGCTTTATATATCTATAATAATAATAATAATTATACACAAATCAATAGCCAACTGTTTTACTCATATAATTTTAAATAAGCATCCCATTCCATCATTTTTAGCACAAGGAATTACCTATTTGATACCTAAAGGTAAAAAGAGAAGCGACCCATCACAATACAGAACGATCACATGCCTCCCAACAATCTATAAAATCCTAACAGCTACTATATCCAATAGAATTTACACACACATCGAAAGAAATAATTTAATATCGGAGGAACAGAAGGGTTGCCGACGAAACCACATGGGCTGTAAAGAGCTACTAATCATAGACTCTGTAATACACAAACACGCAAACACAAATAAAAGGAATTTATATTGCACTTATATAGATTACCGCAAAGCGTTTGACAGTGTTCCGCACACCTGGCTATTACAAATCCTGAAAATTTATAAAATAGACCCACAGATAATTAACTTCTTATCTTAATATATAAAATCCTTGCGTTACTGACTGACTGACAGACACGCTACAGCCGAAACTATTGGGCGCAGGAAGCTGAAATTTGGCATGTATGTTCCTTGGGGACCGTAGGGGTGCACTAAGAAGGGATCTCCCGAAATTCTCACGGGATTGGGCAAATTTAAAAAAAATGCAGGCGTAGCTGCTGGCGTCCTCTAGTCACAAATAATGCCATTTTGGCAAACAAACATACATCTCCGTGACACACACACTTCAATAGTAACACGTGACATTCAGACCAAAAAAGGCATATATCAAGGTGATTCTCTTAGCCCTCTCTGGTTTTGCCTAGCTCTTAACCCACTTTCACAAATGATCAACAAATTAAATATTGGTTATCGATTTAAACATGCGTCTAATACAACATCTATAGCACATCTAATTTACATGGATGACATTAAGCTCTACAGTAACTCAGCAAAAAATATGAAAAAATAATAGACACCACAGCGTTATTCAGCAGAGACATCAAAATGCAATTTAGCTTGGACAAATGTAAGAGTTTAAATATTAAAAAGGGAAAAATAGAATCAGGAGACTATACTTTAGAGGAAGGCGAAATAATAACAGCAATGGAGACTGGTGATTTGTACAAATATTTGGGATATCAGCAGTCCAAACAATTAGATCACACAACTATAAAAAAGCGTTAACTGAAGAATACAAAAATAGAGTAATAACAATTTGTAAGACACAACTCACTGGCAAAAGGCTCATCAAAGCAATAAATACCTATGCAATTCCAATTTTAATCTATTCATTTGGGATAATAAAGTGGTCTAAAACTGATCTGAATAGCCTGGAAATAAAAACTCGCACTCAATTAACACGAAGTAATTATCTGCATCCTAAATCAGCTGTAGAGAGAATGTCATTGAAACGAAGAAATGGGGGTAGAGGGTTAATTGATATATTATGGTTATGGGAAAAACAGTTAAATAACCTTAGATCGTTCTTTCACAAAAAGGCAGCCACTAGTGAGTTACACTCAAGTATTAGCAACAATGATACCAAATTTACTACCCTTAACTTATCAGATATACCTAATGCTTTACAGATTCATAATCAAACTGACCGTGAAAACCAGAAAATGATTAAATGGAAAGAAAAAGTATTGCACGGACGTCACCCACACGATCTACAGCAACCTTACGTTGATACACAAGCATCAAATACATGGCTTATGGCCGCCAATTTATTCCCGGAAACTGAGGGCTTCATTATAGCCATCCAAGACCAAGTAATAAATACCAGAAATTACAGGAAACATATAATTAAAGATGTTAACATAACCGATGACAAATGTCGTAAATGCCATAGACAACCAGAAACGATACAACCCATCACAGGCGCATGCGCAACACTCACACAAACTGACTATACACACCGACACAATCAGGTAGTAAATATTATCCATCAAAAACTAGCTATATAATATAAACTTATACCAGACACACACACGCCATACTATAAGTACCGCCCTGATCCTGTATTAGATAGTGACACCCACAAAATGTATTACGACCGTGCAATACTAACCGATAAGACCATACATTATAATAGACCAGATATCACCATCCACAACAAATCAGACAATTCTGCCCACATAATTGACATAGCAGTTCCGAACACCCACAATCTCATGAAAACAATAACAAGAAAATCAATAAATATACAGAACTCAAAGAAGAAATTGCAAGAATTTGGAAAGTCAACAAAGTATTTATAGTACCAATAGTAATTTCCACCACAGGTGTCGTTCCTAAATATTTACACCATAGTTTAAAAATGCTCGACTTACCACCAAATATATACATTAGCATCCAAAAAGCAGCTATCTTAAATACATGCAGAATAGTAAGGAAATTTATGCAAACTGACGAAAGTGAACCAGAAACCATAGACCAAAGCACCCCAAGCCTATCTTAAATGACTATTACTTGGTATTTACCCGTAAACGTCATTAAACACCGGTTTTAAACCGAGTATACTAGCAGTTCTGATAATAATAATAATAATATTCTACCACATACACACATCACCATCTAGTCCCAAGCTAAGCAGAGCTTGTGTTATGGGTACTAGATAATGGATAAACATACATATATACTTTTTTTTTTGTAAATACATACATATTATACATAGAAACACCCAGACCAAGACAAACATCCATGTTCATGCACACAAATGTTTGACTTGAGCGGGAATCGAACCCGAAAAAAAATCTGAAAAATAGGTGTTGTTTATCATAAGGATCATACAAAATTCGTATTGAGCTCGACAAATAGCAGAAGAAGCTGCAATTGCGGTAATGTGGTGGTGCATCATCATTTGAATTCACCTTCGTTACTTTAGTGAAATAAAAACCACTTCTACATGACCAAGTGTGATCATTAATTGTTTTATGCATAAATCACTTATTACAGTAAACAATATTTTGGTACTTACCGTATAATTTTAATAAAATTATTTCATGATTTCATATTATAATATTTATTGACATTCAATGACATTCACATAATGACATTAATTGTCTTTTTAAAATAGTGCTTGCACATGGCGCGATGTCGCTACAGCCTCTTTAGTATAAGAATAGTACTTACTATTTTCAAAAGCCGGTGTCAAGCACTAAACGTTTGACGTAAGCCCAACGTAAGGGTTGCGTCTGCGGTTCGAACCAAAGAGATTGGATGTGGTTCGAACGCTCAATACAATTAGCACGATACCATGTTTGACATCAGCCAAACTAAAACCAAACGTTCACCAAATACGTTACGTTGTCAACGTTTGAACGTTTGAAAATAGCACGATTAGCCCCCTGAGCAAAATATTCTAGACCAGATAGAACTGAGGCTAAGAAAAGTCTAATCTTAGTCTGTGGATTCTTAAAATCCTTAGAATTTCTAATGACGAAGCCAAGCATTTGAAAAGATTTAGTTGTTATTTCGTCGATGTGAGTGTGGAATCTAATTTTGCTATCCAATTCAACGCCCAACTCTTTAATTGTAGCCACTTCTTCTAATGGTTTATTACAGATTGAATAGGTTTGCGAGATCATGCCAACACTGCGAGAGAATCGTATATATTTACATTTGTCGATATTCAGTGCCAAGCCGTTTCTCTCACACCAGTCGACCAAGCGGTTTAAGTCTTCTTGCAAAAGAAAGGCGTCGTGTTTGTTTTTTATTTGTTTTGCAAGTTTGATATTGTCAGCGTAAAAGAAGCATTTGCTGTGTTTGAAAAGGGGTACAATTATCATGTCATGTTAGCCTAGAGACGTCCACTGCTGGACATAGGCCTCCCCCAAGGTTCTCACACAGACCGATTTTGAGCCGCCCGCATCCAACCGCCTCCCGCGATCTTAACCAGATCGTCGGTCTACCTTGTGGGAGGCCTACCCAGGGGTAGGCCTCCCACAAGGTAGACCGCAGCAGGCTGCGTCGTCCGGTACGTGTAGTCCAGTCACTTTAGGCAAAAAACGGGGTCAATCTCGGAATTTGAGATAATAAGCTGGAAACTTGTATACAGCTTCATTTTGGCGTTCTAAAAGTTGTCTCAAAAGTCACATATTATCTCCTGTCTGCGTCGTAAGTTATTCGAAGTCAAAGGTCACGAAAATCAGTTTTTTGCAATTATCTCCGTTTCTATGGTTCCAATCACTTCAATACCTATTATGAAAATTGAAGATAAAAAAATTTGCCACAACTTTTGTCTCAACTCTTTTTCTGTACGCTCAACCCTTTTCGAGATAGAGAGCGGAGAGCACTCAGCGCTCAGGCATATATACTGTTATACAAGGTTATACTATACCTGTTTCGCTTCCTCAACAAATACTATAGGCAGGTACCCGTTTATAACAGCATATAATTATTTTATTATTATTATCGAAGAAATGCAGACCCATAATTTATTGCAATACAATGGTATCCTAAATAAGTATGGCAAAATTCTCGATTTGGTATTGTCAAATGTAACCAATTTAGTAGCCCAGTGCGACGCTCCATTAGTACCAGTTGTCTAGAATTACCGTAGGAGGCAGGAAGGTGTATCAGAAGTGCGCAATGGAAGGTGTAGTACATCTACCTGACCACGATAGACAATATATCCAGACACAATGCACTGCGTTGCACAGTGAGTAAAGTATTGAGTAGGTACATGAAAATTTTACCTTATATATCCTGGTGATGTTCTTGAAGTGGACCTATAGATTAACCTATAATTTTGGCAAAAATAACAAGAGAATCAATAGATACCAGTTTACAATTCGGCGAAGTCCTTCTCCAGACCACGATGCACGTTAGCAGTTCACAAAACTTTTCACAAAAGTTCAATATGTCATCAATTTACAACAAACCTTGCCGGAAGTCAAAAGCGGCAATTACGTATTAAGTTAATTACAAGTTGATTCAATTCGCGTTAATTCAAAGGGCGATCAATTTAATTTAGGTACAAGGCACGCGAGCTTGCAAACGGCGTGTTAATTTTTCAAGCGGAAGGACGGAAGTGACAGTTCAGTGTGACCATTGTCAGAAATTTTCAATAGACTAAACAAAATGTTACTCAATCGATCTAATCGATTTGACTTAGAATAAAAACTAATTCTATTTCAAACACCAGTCGACCCCCATCACGGGGCGCTTACGATTACAGCCACCACCATCGATGTACCAGGTTTGAAGCCGTTAGCGCATACCAAATATCTTTATGATAAAGCTGATTTTGTCTCAATTAACAACTCGATCTCATCAACGGACTGGAATAAAGAATTGTCGATCAGATCTATGGAAGAAGCAATTGATTATTTTTACCTCAACCTCAATAACTTAATAAAAAAGCATATCCCGTCCAAGGTAGTCTCGAAAGAGAAATATCCTAAGTGGTATTCGCCGCCGTTAAAAAAAGTAATAAAGGAAAAGTTTAAATACTTATCTATAGTCGTATTTTTAATTAGACGAAGCCAACTGACAGTAGCTAATGTCACTTTGTAAAATAATGTTGTCATATTTAAAGCAATAGTGATGCGTTTAGTTCTCGTTCAATCAGATGAACGAACAATGAGTGTGAATAGTTAATCATTTCAAACTATAAAATAATATTATTTCTATTTTACAATAAAAGTGCTCTGATATAAGTTACTAATAGTTATGTAAGTAGTTACATCAGTTTATTGACGGCAATGAGAGTACTGAGAAGTAGGTATGTGTGGTGTATCTTTGACCGACAGAGTAAAGAATTGTGTGATAAGAGAGTGGTGTGGGGTAAAAGAAGATGTAGTGACAAGCATCGAGAATGGCATGTTAAGATGGTTTGGGCACATGGAGAGGATGGATGGCGAAATACTGACAAAGAAGATCTATAAGGCAAGTGTGAATGGGACAGTACCAAGGGGAAGACCTAGGTGGATGTTCTCTGATCAGATTGGAGACATCCTTAAAACAGGATAGGTCAGAAGTACCCTAAACAGAAGAGCATCTGTTAAGGAACAGAAGAGCATGCATGAGAAACTTGATGGGAATTAATGAATTGACGGCTTATTACAAAGCGCGGCGCGCGTCGGTCGCCATTTTGTTTGTTATTCATTCGGCTTCTAACCTCTGGTCTGATAGCAAGAATGTTTTTTCTGCGCTCACGCTGTTTAGTATTTACTTATTGTTTTTGTTAAGTTTTCCGTAACGTTGTGTTTGTGGTAATTGTTGTGTTTATTTGTTGCTATATTGTTTCGTACATATGTATGTTGTGAACGAGATGGCAGCGCAGCATGGGATAATTGTTTTACGTCTGCCTCCATATCACTGTGAGCTCAATTCCATTGAGTTGGTATGGGCGCAGGCTAAAGGATATGTTGTAAGAAATAACAAAACCTTCTAAATGACAGAAGTAACAAAACTTTTTGAAGTAGGACTTCAACATATCACTCCTGAAAAATGGAGTAGCTGCGTGTCTCATATAATTAAAGAAGAAGACAAAATGTATGGTCTCGACCACATGATCGACAATGTTTCAGACAGATTTATAATTAATGTCACCGCAAGCGATAGTGATGTTTTTTTATCTGATGATGAAGAAAAGCAAAAATATGTAGTAAGCGATGTTTTTATTTTCATAACCTACCCATAAATTGTTATATTTTATACATCTATAGTTTCAACTACATGATGTATTGAAAATAGGACAGTCTTACAAGTTTCCTCGCAATGTTTTCCTTAATGTTTAAAACACTCGGTATTCAGTATAGGTAAATACTATAGGAACATAGTCTTCGAAAACTCGAAAACCGTACCCGATATCGGCCGTTCGGCACACTAACTATTATATACTATTCACTAGACAATCGAGGCAATTTCATTCATTCAAGAGTTTTTTCAATCATTCACTTTGTCACAACACTATTTTTATTTCATCATAAATTGACAACACAGTAAACGTCAGTTAGCTTCGTCTAATAAAAAATACGACTATAGGTATAAAATCTATAAAAATAGATCTGACTGGGAAACTTATAGACTTCTTCGGGACAGGGTTAAGATCTTAGAAAAACAATGTTTTAATTCCTTTATAAGCGCCACAGAAGAGTCTATAGAAAAGAACCCAAAACAATTTTGGTCATTTATAAAGTCGCGTAGCAAGGATAACAATATACCCTGCGTCATGAAATATCAAGACACTGTTGTCTCAAATGGAAACGAAATATGTAACGCGTTCTCCTCCTACTTTCACTCCACATTTGTTATGCCCGCTACATCAGGGGATGCATCATACTCCTTAGACACCATTGCTCCCGATTTGTCGGATATTTCCACTGTGGATATAAATATTACAGAAGTCACCAAACTTTTGTCCCAGCTCAATGCCTGTAAGTCTGCCGGACCTGATAAAATCCATCCTCGTCTTCTTATAGCATGCGCTAAGACTATCGCTATCCCTATATCTCTCTTATTTGAGAAGTCTCTTGCAACCCGCACCTATCCGCGTATATGGAAATCGGCGTACATCACTCCAATTCATAAAAAGGGACCTAAGACCGAAATTACAAATTATAGGCCAATCTCAAAACTATGTGTGATCTCAAAGGTATTCGAGAGAATTATTTATAATCAAGTTTATTCGGCTCTAGAAAATTGTCTCAACCAAACGCAATATGGTTTCCTCAAGGGTCGCTCGACCGTCTCAAATCTTATCTTATTAAACGATCATTTGACGGAAAACATGAATGCTGGTAAGCAAGTGGATGTGATATACACCGATTATAGTAAAGCTTTCGATCGGATCAGTCATGAAATCTTATTAATAAAGCTTCAGCGAATAGGAATAAGAGGCGACTTGCTCAGATGGTTCTCGTCATATATTAGAAACAGAACACAGGCCGTAGTATTAAACAACTACATATCGAGCTGGGTACATATCCCCAGCGGAATCCCTCAGGGATCGTTAATTGCGCCTCTTTTGTTTATTGTATTTGTAAATGACATTGAAACCTGCTTTCATTACTCTAAACTACTGTGTTTTGCAGACGACATGAAAATATGTGCATCTGTGTCATCACTATCCGATGCAAAGCTACTTCAGTCGGACCTTACGCGCCTTGATCAGTACTGCCTCATTAATAAACTTGATCTTAATCCCTCCAAATGCTCTGTTGTTACGTACAGTCGTAAGAAAGAAAATGTACTATTCCAATACACGGTAAAGGGCCACCCAGTACCTAGAAATGCATCTATCCGTGACCTGGGCGTTACTCACGATTCAAAATTGCTTTTCGATAAACACATTGAAGACATAATAGGAAGGGCCTCTAAAGCTCTTGGTTTTATTATGCGTTCGTCCGTATGCTTCAAAAAGGCCAAAACCTGGAAAATTCTATATTGCACTTTTGTCAGGAGTATATTGGAGTATGCATCGCAGATATGGAATCCGCGCTATGACACGTACGACGCGAGAATTGAGAGAATTCAAATTAAATTTGTCAAATACATGTGCTATAGATTACAAATCCCTTTTAAATCTGACCAATATTTAAATATTTGTAAAAAATTTCACCTCCTAACCCTTTCCGACAGAAGAAATATAGCCGACGTTTGTTATATGCTTAAAATTGCCTCAAACAACATAAATTGTCCTGAATTACTAAGCAAGCTGAATATAAATGCACCACCTAAGCTATTAAGATCTATTAAACCCTTGCATGTTCCCTTAGCCTCTACTAATTATCGCCAAAACTTCTTTCTAAACCGGGCGAGCAATAGCTTTAACTCAGCTGCTAAAGAACTAAATTTGGATTTATTTTGTACTAGTATTCCAGTGGCGAGACGACGAATGAGTGAGAATTTCTTTGCCTAAACTATTACTAACTGAACTGTAGGTACTGTGCGCTATGTATATAATATTGTAGTTTGCTATGTTAAGTCACTTTTATCTTTTTTATTTAAGAATGTGTGTGTAGTTTACTATATTATGTTACTTTACAGAATTGTGTTTTGCTATGTTATGTTACTTTAATCTTTTTTATTTAAGAATGTGTGTAATTTTTAATATGATGTTATACGTGAGGGCCTGTAATTGGCTAACCGTTGCTTACTCAATAATATTATAAAATTATAACAAGCTGTTGGACCTCCAATAAATAAATAAATAAATAAATAAATATGAAAGGCAGGTCTATGGTTGGACTATTAGTGACCCGTAATTTAATTTAAAGCGTATTTGAGGTCACAAACAACGCCTCAACACGCCATTTAGTACGAGCGGACTTATAATGTCACTGTGGGAAGTAAAAGTCATCAGGGTCTAGGCAATAGTAGTCAGACCAATCTAGTCTGAAGTGATGAAAAATCCTTAGAGTTTATTAAGTAGTTATACTTATAAGTATAACATTACACAATAATGTTCTTTCTTGGTGACACGGTGGAAGCTCTTTTCGACCAGTCTCGACTCCGCAACTCTGCCATATGTAATGAAAGTTATCGACCGGTTTGGTGGCTGGTGGAGGAGGTGTGTGACTTTCACCCCTGATGACATTCAGGCCTACTCATTAAAACCACTGCGGTGTCACATCCCTTGATCGCGAGGTTGTGCCAATCACACTTAGCGGTAGGTATCTGTGAAGCGACTTATTTGGCATCCTTTTTCGAAAATAAGTGTTATAATTAACGCATATCTCGGCGCGCGGCGCCCCTGTCACCCTGGCGCCTGTGTGCGCCGCACACATTGCACATAGGGAAGGTTCGGCCCTGTGGTTGGGCCCACCGTTTGCAATTGCTCCACCATATTCACTCAATTAAAGAGTAGGTATACCTAGTCTAAACTTAGTTGCGGTAATGTTATATCATCACCGTGACGTAGTTTTTAGAGTTTCTTCACTCAGCTACTTACCGAGCTAACATTTTCCTTAACGAACTTTTAGGTTATAGGTAGGTACGTACAGGTCGTATTTTTTTGTAAATTTATACCCACAGGCTCTATGTGATAAGGATAGCCTCCTAGATTCAATTTAATTTTATGGTCGATTTATTTATTTTACATTTAGTAGCTGATCCCCGTGATTTCACCCGGTTTATTTTCGGATTCTGACAACAGCGCCAACTACAAAGTTAAATTATCTTATAGCCGATGGATATAATGCCTTAAAAGACAACATTTATATTTCCTGTATCTGCCAGACAAAGTCTCATTAAACTCGGTTCAGTCATTCCAGATTACCCGGACAAACAGGAAGATTAACAGACAGGCAGACGGACAAAATTTTCAGTAAAGGTTGTTTATCCATGACATTGTTTTGTGTAGCTAATAGTATGCACTAAAAAACACAGTAATTTTGAAATCACAGACGATCAATTCAATTTTATTTAAATGTATGTATAGATTTGCCATAAAAATCTACACCATTTAATAGCCTTAGAAATAATTGCTGTCGCGAAATACAAATAATTCAGATAGATAAAAATAAAATGGCTAAATCGTACTGTGTTCACCGACTTTCAAGTATATTCTACTATCCATAGTTTGGGTCCATTAATATTAAATTTATATTACTGAGATTGCCTTAAGCTTCTGTTTCCTACGCGAATTACCTACTGTTTTCCAACCAAACTGTAGATTAAAGCTAGTTAAGTAATTAAACTCTAAGCAACGAAGATTAATATCGTTATTTACTTATTACGACAATGGATTTTAGTAGCCAACTGTGACGTCGTGCCAAGCACTTAAGCACTTAAACAACAATCAAGTTATAGTGAACAAATTGAAAAGGTTTCCCTTGAGGTTTACAGTAATTAGATATTATGTAATGAAGCATCGGTACCAATGCTGCTGAGAAAGCGATTATCGAATGACTTATTATAGATCCAATTTTAATCAAAGGTGCTGTTTTCATTTTTCTCCTTAAACTGTTATATATATTATATCAATAAGTGTAGTAGAAATAATCGCTCCAGTGAACGCGTGCCTTTGTTCAGTTTTTATTGACGAATGCCATTCTACAAATGTGAGCAAACTTATTGGATTTATGTGTAACTGTAAAAAAGAATCTAAAATACTACGTTATTGCGTTAATACTAATAGTTTTAATTTCAATGTCTTAGTGAACCTATTGAGTAAGAATCAATGACCAGAAAAGTAAGAAATTGTTGGTATGAGCACAGACACTGCAGACGAAGTGATTTTATGTATATCATAAAATGGTTTCAGTAAAATAAATATCTGCCTATATGGGTAACTATGTCGTCAAGGTAGACTAGATACCTATATTACTATAATATATTAGGCGTAGCAAGGTCTCTGGAAATTCCATCTCTTTCTTGTAGGATGTTATATTTAAGGAAGACCTTAATTCATATGGATGTATAGGTGGCTGCAGTTGGCGGAGGTGAGGTCGACGATGAGGCGCAGCTTCTTGCTGGCGTGCGCCACGTACTGCTTCTTGAACACGCGCTCCTGCGCCGCCGCCGTCCACGTGAGCCGCTCGTACGTGTGTGTGTTTGTGTTACATGGTACATATACCGAAATGACATTTTTTAAAATTTTTGTCTATTTGTCTGTCTGTTTGTTCTCGCTAATCTCTGGAATGGCTGGACCGATTTTGACGGCACTTTCACTGGCGGATAGCTGATGTACTAAGGAGTAACTGAGGCTATAAAATAACCGGGTACGCGAAGTAGTTCCATCAGGACGCCGGAAACAGCTAGTATGTAATTAATCCATGGTTGTCGTTAGCTTTTTGCCTTCTTTCAAACCAAATGGTCACCCATTTGCTGTCATTATACATGTAAAGTGGCTTAATCCGGCAGGCATAGCTTTGCTGCCACGTCAAGTAATTATCTTAGATAACACGTTGCTTGCTTGCTTCCTGCGCCCAATAGTTTCGGCTGTAGCGTGTCTGTCAGTCAGTCAGTAACGCAAGGATTTTATATATTAAGATAAACACAAAGCAGTGATAATAAGAAATTTTAAGAAAGCATATGGACAGATTTTATCTCCAATATGCAAAAGCTTTGAATACAAATGTGAAAATGTGATTTTGTGATTTTCAAGAAAACGTTACTTGCGGCGTTACTTTTATTATTAAAGAAATTTTGGCACACGTGTATACGTTAAACTTTCACAAATATGTTACATCTGCCAGATTCCTCTATGCTTACTGAGAATTCGTAGAAATAGTTCTATAAAATCTGCTTCTTTATTAAATTATTTAAAAGCAATCTTACTTATTAATGTTTATCCCCGCAACTGCAATATGCACCTCATAGGTGCCTAACGGCTATCATTGGTCGTTGATATTTAACGGTTTTTGCACTTGTAACACAATCTGGTTATATCATTCGATTTATCGATTTCCGCTTAACCAATTTTAATACCTTGTTAAACTGGAAACGAACAAATATGAACGAAAATTAATTAAACAAAATACGTATGCTATTGAACTTTGCGACGACCTCTTATTGGCCATTTTGATATTGAAATAAGTGTGTACGAGAAAAGAAAAAATGTTCGTAATGAGAAAACATTGAGTAATCTTATAAGTATTATATACAAAACTACTGAAAAATAAGTGTAGATTTCATACTGAGTTATAGTTTATCTAAAAGTAACAAATATTGCAGTAAAAAAGTAACGAAACTTTTGTAATGCACTTATTACGTTCTCAAATAATAGCGGCCGTTATATTTCGTCGCGTAAACAAAACCGTTTTGTGGTGAAATTATGATTCTAAAGTAAAATGTGTTGTGTTTTCTTTGCACATTGTATATTGTTTTAACGTAATGAAGTGTTCGTTTGGTGATTATGTGTAGATATTCGAAAAATTGTGATAAAGTTTACAAGTTATTATACCAATGAAATTTCTCAAAATCAAAATATATTACATCGCTGCGAGAACAGGTCAGTTTTATTTTCTTATTGAAATATATAACTAGTTTGATAAACTCGTAACGAAGCCAGGAAGGTATAATTCATGCCATATTATTATATTTTTATAGATGAATTTTTCGTTTTTCTGCAAGTCTACGTAAAAATTAAAAATTATTTGAAATGACGTTGTCATTTCCTGCGTTGGCCAAATCGGGCCTTGCGCAGGATAGGGGTTATTAATGTTTATAAAAATGGATAGATGTATGTTAATCTTTCACGCAAAATCTACTGAACGTATTTTGATGAATCTTGGCAGCGATAAAGCTTAGCTTACAGGTACAGTCAGTTACATAAGTCCATACACATAATATATGGACGCATTTTCATCGAGTGTGAGACACGCAAATTGAGCGCTGTTTTGTGATTGCGAAATTATTTTATCTGTATTAGGTAAAGCACTGCTTATAAGTCTATTGTATATCTTCTCATACATAATTAGAATTTGCGGTAGTTTTTCGATTTTTAATAAAATTCTTACCATAATTTGACACTAGATTTTGTAATTCTCCTGCAGTAATTTTCATATATGGCATTCACACACTTCTTCACGTTGAAATAGGCTTTTGTCACTAGACGGACCGACCCAAACCATTGTTTGGGAGGCATTCCTCCTCTCGAAAATTTCCTTTGGAGATCCTATTTTTACTATACTTATTTAAAAGGGCGTCGAGCCCAGGTGAAATATTCATAAATCAAAACTATAACTTTAATTTTCTAATCAAAATTGTTTGAATTAGGTTGGCACCTATGCCTAGTATGAAACTAAATTGCATGTAAATAACATCCCTAGAGAAAATCCTGTTCTTAAATCTGAAAATAAAAAATAAATAATAACTGCCTATGATAAATCGTTACTTATGAGTTTCTTATATAAGAAAATATTTTCTTTGATTAATTTCTACTGAGATTAGTGAGTCGCCGAAACACATTAATAATACTTTGTGATTTACAACTTCATGGAGAATTAGTTTTCAGATACTCTTTGTTCAGATATCATTCATGTTCGTACGTAATTAATATAAATGTCAGGTTGACAAAAGCAATCATGTGTGTTGGTGAAGTGTGTAATAATTATAATGTTAGAAAGTATGTGTGCGACTGTACCTGCACTTAGCTATGTAGGCATTATTTTATTAGTATTATATTTTAATTCATTAAGAGTTAGTCTAATAAGCGACACGATACCATAAACAGTTGTTTCTTTCATTAGAGCCTAAGATTCCAACATCACATGGCGACCCTGCCACGGCTCTGCCAAAGAACCTCTTCTTTCTGTTTCAGCTTTTAGGTACAGATGGTTGAAACAAATTAAAGATGTGCCAGTCGAAAGTAGAAAAGGAAGATGTGTTCCTGAACCAAAATTTCGCTGGCGACAATTCGGCTCAATTGGAAAATTTTGGCAACCACTTAAGAAGCATAAGCATTGTAACGTATATTGTTTTGGCCCGGGTTTTGGTTGCTGTTATATTTTTCGGATGTAAGCTGCACAAGGAGGCCATCGACGCCTAATTCAAGAAGAATTGGGTATACAAACTGTAGCCCGCATCAGGTCATCATTACGGGCCAAAGGCCGCAGCATCGAGGAGACCATCACGTTAACAATAAGGCGTACCTAATTATGTGAGTGTTTTAAAATATTACGTACATTTAGTATGGTAAAGTGCTGTTATTTTCAATGAACTATGACGATATTTGAAAGTGTGAGTGGTATTTAAACAATTTAGAATATATTTAGAGCAGTTCATTTGGTTTAAACGAACTGGTTTAAAATTGATCGTGGTGTTCGACAAGGATGTGTAACGTGTCCTTGACTGTTCAATCTGTTCATGGACAGTTGTGTGACTGATTTAAAAAAGTCTGAATGTGAATAAGAATGGGTTAAAGTGTGTAAGACCCCTCTGTACATTGACGATCAGGTTCGTTTTGCGAAGTCAGCGTCTGATTTGCAGTAGATTGTCACCATGATGAATAAGGCAAATAATAAGAAGGGCATGAAAGTGAGTGTAAACAAGGCTAAGGTCATGGTCATAGAAAGGGAAAATAGTGGAACTGAATGTAACATAATGATAGGAGATGAAAAAGAGGAACAATAACTTAATGATTCTGTGTAATTAGGGTCTTAGTATACGAGAAATGGAAAATGTGATTTAGATGTTGAAAGGAGAGTAAAAGCAGGATATAGTTTGAATGTCACCTCATATTAAATCATCAGAATAGGTATCAGTGGCGTAGCTAGCCTGGGTGGCACCCGGGGTGGAAGTTTGCGAATTATATTTTTGTACATTGTTCTTAAAGATAAGTTTGGGTGTCACCCCTTTTTTGGATGGGTGGCACCCCAAAAAGGGTGGCACCCGGGGCGGACCGCCCCCGCCGCCCTCCCCTTCCTACGCCACTGAATGATATTATCCCAAGGAAGCCTCGCCTTACTATACTGCAGGGATTTTTAGTGCCAACACTGATGAATGGTAGAGAATCATGGGATTGGCAGAAGAAGCATGAAAGTAGAATCAATGAGAAAAATGAATGTTGACAATAATAATACATAACCCATAACCGACGTGCAAGCATGATGAGGTTAATGAATGTCGAGGAAGCGAAAGAAGTATGTTTCAACCAAAGCATGTTGCGTCGCATAGTCTCTGCCTACCTTATTGGGTGACAGACGTGACAAGATAAATAGATAGATTAAAAAAATAAATGTCCACCCGTGCGAAGCCGGGACAGGCTGCTAGCAGTACATATACAGAATTATTATAATAAGAAAGTGTTGGATATCCTACGTGTTAGAACTCATTTTACTTATATCTAGGCGAGACCTTAGGCTAGATTTTGTTAGTTAAAAGATGTATCAACATAATTATAAACATATTAATTTTCACAACCTTGACCCTTCTAACTACAAAGTTATGTCCCGGGAGCACATCAAGTACACCACTAGGGTAATCATTTTTTTATGAATCAATAAGGGATATAATGGATTTTCCTTTCAAAGGATAGGCCTATTCCAGGAGTGGACTGTTAAAGGCTGATGATGATGATGATAATGGATTACTCAAAAGAAGTATATTTAAGATGATTTGACATCTTTGTGACCGTTTATTGTGTGGTGTAATCTAGGGTACTTAAAAACCGCTCATAATACTTTCTTGGAGCCACATCGCAGGGATAGCCTAATGGAGAGACCGACGGAAAATTACGTAACGTACGGCACGCACCAATGACTTTTTAAAGTTATGAGCGTATTAAATTTTTAAATATCGCTTGCTAAACGGTGAAGAAAAACATCGTGTGGAAACCAGACATCAGACATCTGAGAGTTCTCTGTTATGTTCTCGAAAGATAAATTATTTCAAGTTTCCTAACCCGCATTTGGCCAGCGTGGTAGGCTATTTAAAGGTCTTACCCTTCTCATAGCGAGACGAGGCCTTTGCCCAGCAGTGGGACAGTTTATATACAGGATCTATGATGAACTATATCTCTATTTTATGCACAGTAATAAAAGTGACATGTAATGAAGTCACGGAGTTACTGACATGTATACCATGAATGTGTGTGTTGAGGCAACAACACTAACTAGCGAACTCCGCAGCGCAGCGTTATGAACTAAGTTCTCAATGTCGCGTCATACGTCTACTATATCTCTTACTGGAAGCTAGATAATATGGCCTTTTTATACTGATAATATTATTGAGGCAGCGATAGCCTACTGGAGATCCTAACAGACAATTATACAGTTGGTAATGGTATCGAATCTACGGCGTACATCACCAACTTCTGAAGTTGTGTTGTGTTCAACCTGAACTATTTATAATAAATCGCTTATCATAAACAGTTCTGCAGCTTAGTACAATTCAAACATCTAGGGCATGTTTAGCGGCGCCAACATTATTTTTCTTTTATACGTTTAACACGGGTACATAGAATTTGTAATAGCAGCGTATTGTATAAATATGAGCCAAACTGCTTGTCTAAGCTCTTTATAAATATTTAATATATATAAAAAAACAACGAACAAAAAGTTAAAATACACAGTCATGTTGCGTACAACATTTTAACTTTTTGTATAGAACGTATAGTATAGAGCGTAAATAACATTAAAGCAAGTTTATGCCACATTTGCTGGTGAAATTATATTTGACCTCAGTATTTGACAAAAGCGTTATACACGCTCGCTAAAATTTTATTATCGTAACAGAATTTTCCACTACTAAAAAATATTTTATCCATATCCATAACACTGTCGCTATAGTATTTTCTTTTTTTGTACTGTTATATAATATAAGTACTCTATTTTAAGCCAGCAATGCCAGGGTAAGGTTATCTACAAAGTATTTTAACTTCATACAAACGACCGGAATGCGACTTATAGGTACATACATGGGCTAGGTACTGAGTGTGTACTAAATCGGCATCAGATGGTGGCAATGTGTAGCATTTTGCCACTATCAGTTGTCATGGTACCACAAATTATATACTGACATGAGTTCCAGCTTCTTCATCATCATCAGCCTTTAGTAGTCTACTGCTGGACTAGGCCTCTCCTTTGAAAGGAGGAATTGGCCTACTATACCACGCTGGCCAAACGGGTTGGTATAGGGTTTGTATCAAGTTTTCTTTCTCTTCCAGTGCTGTTTTGTGCATAATATGCTCCCTCTGTCGACTCTTAGGACACCCATGGGATGATATGGGGTGGTGACAATCCGTATTCTTAATCCGTCACCACACGGACTTGCTCATAGCTTGTTCATAGCTTCCTCGTATCTATTCGAACTTGGTCATTCAATTTGTTTTAAGGTGCATTTAGGGTTACTCTGTAACTCAAATTAATCAATCGGGTAAGGTGTAAAAGATGCAAACAATCTTCCAATCTGCATGGTTTTGTTTCTATAGCAGTAATATCAAAGTCACTATCATTATTTAGCGAAGACAAAATAAACTGCGATATTAGAAATACTTAAAAAGCTTAAACTGTGTTGATCTCTATTATTTATATTAATTACACAAAAACTGAAACACGTAAGTTAATATAGTAAAAGCTACTGCTTAGTATCTTTCTAAAAGCGCTGTACGCGACATCGGAAGCGTTTGAACCAAGACAAGATTCGTCATAATTTGAATATATCCATATTAATAATTTCCAGTCACACAATCTTTCTAACACTTACGTAAAGCGAAAGTGATCACTGTGCTTAAGGTCATTGACCAAACAGTGTTGCTTTATGAATACTGAAAATTGCAAAAACAAAATAAATTGTTCTGAAACAGACGTCGGGGACAAAATTCTAATAGCTGATTTCATAGCTTACATAGAACAGAATTTGGTTTCTAATATTAGAATGACTGCACAGGTAACATTCAAGTTTTAAGCGGAAATCTCTCTGCTTAACACTGCAATGAGTATTGTGGGTTTGATTCCCACACAAGACAACACTTGTGTGATTCACAAATTGTTGTTTCGAGTCTAGATGCTCTTTGTGTCCGTTGGTTCAATGTTGTCAAAGTTCTGCAACACATGACTCTTTCTTAGTGCGTGCGTTGCCTTTTGTAAAAGAAAAATACTGAAAATAGAGCTTATATATTTCTGAACTTTACTCTGAAATAAATTGGCTAGAAATTGACCGAGAAAACCACTGAACCAAAAAGCATCATTGAGAAACATTACTTTCGCATTAAATTTATAATGGCCATTAGAAGATATCGTTTGAAAAGAATGATGGACACAAGTTTCCTGTATCCGTTTTAGCAGCAACACTTTATTTAGGAGATACATTAAATTCTTACTTTGTCTGTCCCTGAAATATGTATCAATCATGCTGCATCAGTCTGGAAGCTAAAAAGTTGCCGAGTTGATTGACAAACGAGACCCATTTCGACTACATCTTTATTCAATAAATGTCTTTATATTCCATGTTTTTAAATTGCCTTTTAACTTGTACTTTATTTCTTATAGGCTAGCGGTGGCTCGTCGAATAAGCAGATTTGCCATAAGGATGCTGTCACTTACAGACCAGTGGTCTGTGCAGTCACCAAATAGACTTCGTCCTGAGTTTACATCCCATAGGCCACCGTGCAGGATTACCATAATCAATATTAGACTTTCTCAATCCGTATACATCATACAATTTTGTTTAACGAGTTTTATTTGCGATAATTTACCAATTTTAAGGTATATAGTGGTGTACGTATCGGATTGCCGAGACGATGATCTCGGCCTCTGACTTTTCGAAGTTATGTGCGTATTGAAAATGTTAAATATCGCTCGCTTAATAATGTGGCCGGCAGATGGCAATAGGCTCGCCCGCTATTACATTGGGACCTAAACATAAATGGCAAAATGTGGGTGTGTAATACACCTCTGCCTACCCCTTTGGGGATAACAGGCGTGAAGTTATGTTATGTTATGTTAATTTCCTCCGACGTTTCAACCATTTTATCACGTTTCTGGTCACAGAGGGACTCCCTCACGACCCTCGGATGCAGTTACAATTTTTATGGTAGATATTGATGTCTTAAAATCTGTTAGTTATCACGAGTAAAACCCGTTAAATTGAATTGTATGGCATTATTACCATATCTTAGGGCAGGGCATTTTTGGTGTTGACGTTTTCTGTGGAGTAAAGGCAATAGCCTAGTTGCTTAAATCTTAAAATTTTTCGTACTGTTGGTCGAAATTTTTTTAGATTTAAACAGTAATTCTGCAATCAGATTTTAAAATCTGGTTGCAGAATTTTAATACATGTACTTGCCTGATTATCCAGAATGGTGGAGACACAGAACTAATGAGAATAGATGGCACACCTGACGTCGCCTTCTTCGCTTATAAAACTGCTTGGTGAATATTAAATATATGTAACTATCAAACGAAGCATATTCATGAGTTCCTCAATTGTACACAGTTCCAGTCTCTAATAAGATTTCTTTATATTTAGTTCGGTACTATTCAGGCGAAGCTAAAGAGCGTGCCCGGCTTATTATTGAATAAGGTTTTTTTACAGGGACAGGAGGAAGGGGAAGACCTAGACGGACGTTCTCTGACCAGATTGGAGACATCCTTAAAAAGAGGCAGGTAAGAGGTACTCTTAATCGAAGAGCATGCATGAGAAATTTGATGGGAGTGAATGAAGCAAGAGAGATATGTCAGGATCGTTGCAAGTGGCGTTTCGTAGTCTCTGCCTACCCCTCCGGGAAACAGGCGTGAGTCTATGTATGTATGTACGTTTTTTTTATTAGAATTCGTAAAAAAGACAATTCCTGGTTTTTCTTAAAACTTATTTCGGAAACAGGATACACGCTACTCTTAAGATACTTGTAGAAAATTCTATTCGTCGTGTGTGGTAGAAGTGGCGTTCTCTCGTTTCCGTAGCCATGACACTTTTTGGATAGTAGGTAAAAGCCCTAAAGTTTCTTGCTTTCAAAATTCTATTCATTCTCACGTTTTTATCGAAAATGAATAGAAAATACCTTGCCGTTACCATTTTTTTATTTAAGTTATAAAGCCTTAAAGCTTTCAAAATTTTATTCATTCTCACGTTTTCGTCGAAAATGTATAGACAAATATTACCGTATCTCTACCAATTTGTATACTTTACTAGTCGACGCCAGCGGCTTCGCACGCACATATTTTCGAATTTCCCGTTTTGCCCGATCCCGTGGGAATTTCGGGAAATCCCGTCTTAGTGCAACCTTACAGTGCCCAAGGAACATACATGCTAAATTTCAACTTCTTACGACCAATAGTTTCGGCTGTAGCGTGTCTGTCAGTCAGTCAGTAACGCAAGGATTTTATATATTAAGATTATGTAATTTATGAACCAACCGCTATAATTTATACTTGGAAGCCATAATTATGTAATCCACATTACCAACATTTTAATTTTTAGTAATAATTTTAACGTAATCAAAACTGTGTTTTATAAGTAAATATTGCGCGATCACTAGTTTTGAGTGAGAAATGCCTTTTTAAAGAAAACGATGCTGTATTTTGTAAGTAACCTCGCGCTTATTGCCTAGCCACTTCCTGCCCAGTACTGGTGAGGTAACTCTCGGCTGCTATTACTGCCGCGTCAACTGTGGAGGTCGGAGACACGCTGTGACTTCCTCGCGGCAGTTTATTCTGATGTGCTGGCTCGATGTGGCTCTCCCAATTTTGACCCCTATTCTGAAAAACTGAGCAAGTAGAACATGATGCCCATGCAGGATCTTTACCTGCAAATCCAAACGTCGAAAGCTATCAAGAATTTGTTGAGTTGAATATTTTTTTATTCTAAATGCTCAATTGCTCCGCATAAAGCCTGTATGCCAATGCATACAGGCCCTTATTTCAGAAATATTATTATTATTATTATATTTAATCAGGCAGGCAGTTGAGACAACTGATGATGCCTGTATCTCGCTACTTCTACTGGTTTTCATTTGCAGCTAAGTATTTGTCCAGTCGGTTCTTAAATTGGTTCTTAAATATATTTCAATAAAATTGCTATTATGCTTCAGAAAACACTTTCGAACTATTAAACATTGTTGTTTGAACGGAATCTGCTATGCAAACATATACAATTTAACATACACAGTTATTATCTTGATATCTGTTAGACGTTCTTGAACTCCTGCTACGAGGACAACGGCACAAGTGTGTTGTCGAACTGCATGGCAAAAGAATAAGCGAAGTAGCAGGTTGATGAGTAAGGAAAAGGGGATGTGTCTCCTAGCACACTTATCAAACGATAGGGAACAGTGTATACATACATTATTACTTTACGTCGATATTCTATGAAAGAGTAGTACCCGTCCAAATAGGTCCATTCATGCTGATATCAGCAAGGCTCTAGTACTTACTAATGTTCTTTATTTGGATATCCTACAATTCGCTATCCGGTAGCCATAACAAATAAATGTAATTGTATTAGGCGATTGTTACCCAAGGTACAATATAAACCATGAGGCTAGAGCCTCGTAGAATCCCGTGAAAAACAAACAGCCATCCTTTATATTAATATCTTCAGTATAGCAAATCTGGGCATCGTGTGAAGCGCAGGTACTAAGCGGATTACAATGTGCTTACCGTGTGATATTTCAATCAGGAGCTGTTGTTGTGTGTGACATTTTATTGATTCCTTTGTCACAGAATATTCTTTACCGGACCACATTAGACCACGCTTTTATTGGCGTGTTTGAATTATAAATAAAAAATCATATGGATATCATATAGAAATATAATTCTCATATTTCTTTTTCTGACAGCGATACTGTATTTTGAACGAAATGAGATTAGATTTAAAATTGACTGACAAAATATAGTAATCAGCTAACTTAATGTAATTATCATATAATTCGACAAATATATTCTGACAGTTCTTAAATCATCCTTACCGTTATTTTGATTACACTAACATTTTAAAACTGGTATTTAGACTTTTATTATTTACTTTTAGATTATAATTTATTTCCACTAAGATTTTGCATCAACCAAACTCCGCGTTAGATAAAACAAAAAGTATAAGACGATGAATGGCCTATCCTTATTAGTTCTAAATCCTATTTAAAAAAGGTTTAATATATTTAACAAACCCTACTTTAATCAATTTTGTATGCTACCCACGAGGATTGCGGAACCAAAATTCTCAATACATTACAAATATTCTAGTCCCCAATTTCCCTTTTCTGGGAAGGAGGTCCTTATTTGTAAATACAGGGGAGACAAAGGTATATCCGTCCTTATCTTTATGTCTGTTTAGAAATGTACTCGAATTTACACTTGATGTAAATAAGAGAAGCTTAGGATATAAGCACGTTGAGTTCGGCTGCGGTCTGTTAGTGTCTAAACCCACTATGCCGAAGGTACACGACTGAAGTTCGCCATGATTACGCCTGCAATGTATTTATACCGAAAGTAGGTTGCGTTATAGCGTACAGCTTACAATTTGTCTAGTCGTAGAGCACAAGCGTAGTTCCTAGCACGAGCGACACTTATGGTGTGTCATATCAGCCGAATACATCGGAACGTAAAATCAGCCGCGGAACTTCCGTCGCATACCTTCGGCATAGTGTGTTTAGGCACTTACACATAATAAAGGGACGTAAAACTCGACATCGAACCCTATAAGCACCAACCGGCCATCGACCAGTGTCTTATAATAGGCCAAAACTTTATATTGTCTCACGATGCTATTGTTACAAGATTACGAGGCTCACGCCTATTTTATTTTGTTTTGGTTGCCTATAACTATTAGTGGACTGTAAAATGCTATGATTCATCTGTGTGAGTTGGACCATACCATTAATTATGCTGTATTCATGCCAGTATGTTGCCTACAGGTAACAACTACAAAACGCTTTAGAGCTGTGGTCTGCAAATTAGAGTATACTTTGCATGGCACCTCGAGTTTACAATCATTTGCCAAAATATGTAATGGACAGTGCTAGCACTGATATCTTAAGTATAAATTAAAAGAATTATTGACTAATAAGGCTTATTATACTATTCAAGAATATTTTAATGACAAATTTAATTAATTTGATGACTTATATAAAAATTATTAACGCTAATGAATTTAAATTAAATTTACGTAATTAAAAAAATATTGACATTGTATAAATTCTAATTTCACTGACTTTTTCTAATCACATCATTGCAAAAACTAAGCCTAATAATCACACAAATATAATTACACGCTTGACAATCTGAATATAGCCGAACCACTGTATTTTTTTCCATCCATGTACTTACCTATATTCGCAAATAAACGATTTGAATTTACATTTAAAAAAAAACCTACAATTTATATAGACTCGCCGCACATTGTGATTCTACACGCCACTGAATCGTCACTAGTTGTTTTTTATCGTCGTAACCGACCATGAAATATTGACCCTCGCCACTTGCAAGTAACCCAACACCCTTCCTCACTCCCTCTCTTCATCCTAGTGCCATCCCGGTTGCGATCCAAGACCATCGGCTTTGGAGCCCGTTTTCTACTATATCTCGTCCACTTCGCATGGTCTTCGGCATCTCTGGTGGTTAGTCTATTGGCACGCATATCATTTCTTTCGACGTCAAGCCAGCATTTCTTGGGCCTTCCACGTTACTACACTACGTAACACAAAAAAAAGGCACACCACTGGAAGAAGTTCGAACATTTTGTTTTTCTGGGCACACAAATAATATTAGCACAAACTTCATCTTTCATTTAATCCCAATTATCGAAATAACATATACCTATATGCTATATTTCAGATCAAACATGCACGGATACGCAAATAGCATTATCGGTATAATAATATATACTGGCCGAGTACCTAATGACTGAGCCACAGCTGTAGTTGTGCCTCTTTATAAAGGAAAAGGCTCGCAACAAGACTGCCAGAACTATAGAGGCATTAGTCTTCTCAGCATTGTTGGCAAATTGTATGCAAAGGTACTGATTGAAAGAGTTATGAAAAAACCGACAAGAAAATATGGGATGTACAAGCGGGATTCCGAAAGGGTATGGGATGTACGGATCAGGTTTTTTCCTTGCGAAGCATAGCCGAAAAGCTTTTGGTCAAACGTCAAAATGTCTATTGCGCATTCGTGGATTTGGAAAAGGCTTACGATAAAGTGGTGACGAATGAAATGTGGTCGTTGCTGTCAATGAATGGGGTAGACAGCAGCCTCATCCAAGCTATGAAATCCCTTTATGAGGATTTTAGAGCTTGTGTGAGGATAAACGGGCCATACACTGGCTGGTTTACCATCGAGAAAGGTGTTAGACAAGGATGTGTAGCGTCACCGTGGCTGTTTAACCTCTTCATGGACAGTTGTTTGCAAGATTTAAAACATAGTGACTACGGATTAAGGATGAATGGGTTACTCGTCAAATGCCTCCTTTATGCTGATGATCAGGTAATACTTGCGTCTTCAGCGGAGGAGTTGCAGGCGATGGTAACAATCATGCATGGTGCGTTAGAGAGGAAAGGAATGAAAGTGAATGTAAGTAAAACGAAAGTAATGGTTTTTGAAAAGGAGGAATGCGTTACGGCTTGTAATGTTTTGATCCATGGACAGCGAGTAGAACAAGTGCATGAGTTTGTATACTTAGGTACGTTGTTTACAAGAGATGGTAAGAATGATATTTAAAGAAGAGTTAATGCAGGTAATAGAGTGAATGGAGCGCTGAAAGCGTTTATGAACAGTCAAAACGTGTCTAAAAAGGCACGTTTGGCTGTGCATAGAGGGGTGTTAGTGTCTACCTTTATGTATGAAAGTTGGGTATGGCAGAAGAGACTTGAGAGCACTGAGAAGTTTGTGTGGTATATCTCTGACCGACAGAGTAAAGAATAGTGTGATAAGAGAGTGGTGTGGTGTAAAAGAAGATGTAGTGACAAGCATCGAGAAAGGCATGTTAAGATGGTTTGGGCACATGGAGAGGATGAGCATGGACTGACAAAGAAGATATATAAAGCAAATGTGTATGGGACAGGACGAAGGGGAAGACCTAGGCGGACGTTCTCTGACCAGATTGGAGACATCCTAAAAAAAAAGGACCGGTCAGAAGTATCCTAAACACCAGAGCATGCATGAGAAACTTGATGGAAGTGAATGAAGCAAGAGAGTTATGTCAGGATCGTTGCAAATGGCTTCCGTAGTCTCTGCCTACCCCCCGGGAAACAGGCGTGAGTCTATGTATGTATATATATAGGTAATCTTAATATATAAAATCCTTGCGTTACTGACTGACTGACAGACACGCTACGGCCGAAACTATTGGGCGCAGGAAGCTGAAATTCGGCATGTATGTTCCTTGGGGACCGTAGAGGTGCACTAAGAAGGGATTTCCCAAAATTCCCACGGAATCGGCCAAAACGGGTAAATTAAAAAAATTGCAGGCGTAGCTGCTGGCGTCCTCCAGTAATATATAATATATTAATATCACACGCACAACACCTCAACTAAAAGAAGTTTACTGCTGGATATATGCCGCACATGTATTCTCCTGGCTAAATCAACCGTCACGTAATTTTCTGACCTACATTCCATAAATAACGTCATGAAATTCATTAATCCGTAGCATTTCTTCAACTGAAACAGCTGGATAATACCAAAGGTCTCGGTACGTTCAATCTTAAAGATTTCAAATAAATGTAGCCAATTATTCCAATATTTTATTCAACAGCCCACGCACGAATATTCCTTTAGCATTTTCCTCCTTGTAAGCGGAATGATGCGAGATTTTGGTGTTGTATTAAATTCATTTCAGATTATTCGTTTAAGTTATCGGCAGGTATGGCACTTTACTATAGATCTGTAATACCAACATTTTGTTTGATATTTGTTTACCGCAATGGCAAAACGTCAAATTATCAACATAATGTGTACAATTGTACATCTTACGTGCCCATGTGGAAAAATTAATGTCATCATAATCTTTACGGCTCAACTCACATAAGTACAGACTAGAGTTGAAGGGTCGTCGCGACGCGTCATGTTTTCCGCCTATAGCATACCCACCTCAGTTTCCCCTAACTACAGTAGAAATGTGTGTTATATGGTAATATTGAGTAGAGTATCAAGGCTTAGTTATACTTAAACAAGTAACTCACGCGCAGCGTCGCGTCTTAAGTCGACTACATCAGACGTCGCCTATACCATATTCACCTCTTTTTTACTATTGTGAAGGTACACCTTTGTGTTATGCTAATATGGAATTGAGCGTCGACACCTTCGACTCTGCGCCAATGTGAGTTGAGCCTAATAGTTGGAGTGACTACTATTTTGTTTCAAGTATTGTGGATTCTTTGTACGATAAGGCACGAACTTTAACTAAAGTAAAAGTGTATTTAAAGGGTTTTACTCGCGTTAACTGCATTAAATGGTCAATCAACCTTCTACTTCGTATTTGACGCACGCTTGAACGAATTACAGAGGCAAATTTGCTTGTTGTACTCACTTAAATTACTATATATAGATATTAATTATCTATGTATCTATTCTATTACAGTATTTTACAAATCCACAATGCGCGAAAAGTCATGTTGTTGCGAATTGTGCCGATACACTCCACTCGGACGAAGATCAACATTATCAAAACTAATTAAAACTTCAGAATAACGATTTGATAATAATCAAATGAAATTAAATGTTAAATGTTTAGTGAAATATTGTATGTATTAGATACTAGCTTTGTTCCGCGGCTTCGCTCGCGTTAAGAAGTATTATTATTAATTAGGTATATTTTTTGCGGCTTTGCTGTTGTTAAGCGTGTGTAAATATGTTTTTTAACAAAAACAAACCGGCTCCAATAATCTGGAAAATGTGTGAAAATAGCACTAAAAAGTAAAAATAAATTCCGTTATTTTTACTTCAATTTACTTATAAACATCGCCTATTCAACTGAATTATAAGGGTTCGATTCCGGTGAGTCAAGAGAAACAACGTGATCGCTTCAAGTATGATTTAATACTCTCTTAATTATAATTAGTACATTGAATATATAGTCTTAATCTAGGATAACTGACATCATCATCACCTGAGTCTTAATCTAGGATAACTGACATCATCATCATCATCATTATCATCATCATCATTGGCCTATGACATCTTGATCAGATGATTTAAACAGCATCTCATAAATTGCACTTTCGCTGATGGCTTAATAGTCCGATACGGGAGCCGCAGCAGCGACCGCAGCGTCGACAAATTAGGCTGGAAGTAGGTATGGTTTTGTCTTGTCTTTCGTGCCTACGAGCTCGCTTTTGCGCCAGCACCTCCAACCAAGCATTATCGTGATGTTCGAGACCATCTGCAGTGACCTTTCTCCACTGATCACGCTCCGCTGCAAGATCTTCCCAGTGGGTAAAGTTAATATCAAAGGAGATCATGTCTTGTTTAACGCTGTCCTTGAACCTCAACTTTGGACGGCCTATAGGTCGCTTTGCGTCGGCTATTTCTCCAAGGAGAGTTTGTCTAGGCAAACGAGAGCACTCCATACGATGTACGTGACCCAGCCAGCGCAACCTTTTTTGTTTTAGTAGTGCGGTAACACTGGGCAATTTTGTGAGTTCGAGCACTCTCTCGTTCGTGACTTTGTCTTTCCAGGAGATGCCCAAAATGCTTCGAAGACAGCGCATGTGGAAGGCATTCAATCGCCTCTCCTGTCTGGCGTACGATGTCCAGGTCTCAGCTCCATACAAGAGTACACTCAAGACGCATGTTTGATACACGATCATTTTGGTATTAGTGGTAAGGTGTTTGTTATCCCAAACTCTTGGACTGAGCCGCCCAAACATCGTGGCCGCCTTGCCGATGCGAATATTGATCTCTGCATCCAGTGAGAGATTGTTCGACACCGTGGATCCCAGGTAACAAAACGATTCAACCACGTCTATTGGTGTACTGTCTAACAGGATTGTTGGTTTTTCCGCACTCCCTTGCGTCATAACAACGGTCTTCTTAGCATTTATAGACATTGAGAATAACCCACATGCCCTTTCAAATTTTTCTATTATGGTTTGAAGCTCCTCGGGAGATTTGGCTATAAAAGCTGTGTCATCCGCGAACAGGAAACTGTCGGCATATAAATCCTTGCGATGACGTTTGGATTTCAATAGTGAGATGTTAAACAACTTACCGTCAGCCCTTGTATAGAGATGTAAACCCTGCTCATCATCACCGAAAGCGACTTTCAAGAGAGCAGCAAAGAAAATACCAAAAAGGGTCGGTGCTAAGACACAGCCTTGTCGTACGCCTCGATTCATTTCAAAACTGCTCGACGTTTCACCATTATATACTACCGTGCCTTTCATATCAACATGAAAACATCTAATAAGTGTAAGGAGCTTAGGAGGACATCCAATCTTTTGGAGCACGGTGTATAATCCCTCTCTACTTACAGTGTCAAACGCTTTATTTAGGTCGACAAAGGCTACAAACAAAGGTGTCTGTTGTTCGCGGCATTTTTCTTGTATCTGTCGAAGGGTGAAGATCATGTCAGTTGTTGACCGCTGAGCTCGAAAGCCACATTGTGACTCAGGATACACGCGATCTGAAAGTTTTTGAAGTCTCGCTAGGATGATACGGCCAAGCAACTTGCCAACGATGCTCAGGAGGGAGATGCCACGGTAGCAATTGCAATCGCCACGGTCACCTTTCCCTTTATATAGGGTGATGATGTTAGCATCGCGCATATCCTGGGGCACAAAGCCCTCAGCCCAACA
This sequence comes from Euclidia mi, assembly GCA_944739405.2. Classification (NCBI taxonomy): domain Eukaryota; kingdom Metazoa; phylum Arthropoda; class Insecta; order Lepidoptera; family Erebidae; genus Euclidia; species Euclidia mi. The sequence goes on from OX123195.2 coordinate 44,433,091, forward strand.
TTTACCAAACAGATTGAATAAGACAGGCGCAACACTCTCCAATTTCAAGATTTCAGATGTAATTCCATCACTACCCGGACTCTTACCCGATTTGAGCTGACGCAAAGCTGTGTGAAATTCTGCAATGGTCGGTGGTGTATCAAGTTCGTCCCAAGCCGGAAAAATTGGAAGCCTGTCTAGAGCCTCTCGGTGAATGCGTGCGGGCTCAGAGTAAAGCTAGGTGTAATGCTCTACCCAACGAACTAGTTGTCGTTTGCTATCAGTAATGACAGTTCCATCCACTTCCTTCAATGGGGCCGTCTTTTTTGGTATAGGACCTAACGCTCGTCTTATCCCCGCATACAAACCACTGAGGTTGCCGGTTGAGGCGCATGTTTCGATGCTGTCACAAATTTCGCTCCAATAACCATTCGCAATGCGACGCACGTGACGCTGCAGATCTGCCTTCGCTTGTGAAAGATCGTTCTTAGATGCTATGGTTGGTCTGAGGCGGTGAATTTTTGCAGATTTGCGCTTCGCATCAAGCAATGGCTGGAGCTGATGCAAATTGTCAGCAAACCAATCATTCCTAGTGCCGCATCTATAACCGAATGCCCTGGCCGCTGCATCAGTTAACAACTGCTTAACCTGACTCCATTCAGCAGCGGCAGTTATATTTGGGTCCCAAGTTGATACCTCATCGCGAATGATACTTGAGAACAACTGTACCGTCTCTGTGTTTTCTGATGGTGGAAGATTTATCCTTCTCTTGCCAAGAGGCCGAGAGGAGTAAATCCTTTTGGGAGTCAGTCGAACGGTTGTCACGACAAGAGAGTGGTCCGTGTCACAGTCAGCGCTATGAAATGCCCGGGTGTGGATAATATCCCTCAGGTCTTTCCTTTTTGTCAAAACTAGGTCTAATTGGTGCCAATGACCAGAACGGGGGTGCATCCAGGACACCTTGCGCATGAATTTACCAGCGAAGTAGGTATTGGTAACACACATATGATAACGAGAACAGAACTCCAAGAGCCTCTGACCATTTTCGTTTTGGCCACCAACTCCGTGGTCACCCAAACAGTCCGGCCAAGACGATTTGTCGCAGCCTACGCGGGCATTGAAGTCACCCAATAAAATGAGGCGATCCCTTCGGCCTATATGTCGAACTGTTTCGGACAGCTGATGGTAAAACGTGTCCTTTGTTTCCACAGAAGAATTCAACGTCGGTGCATAAGCTGCGATTATGGTAACGAATCCGCAATTTGTGTTAAGGCGCAATACCATTATACGCTCAGACACACCACTCGGAGTCTCCATTGAATGCACCAGTTCATTGCGGACTGCAAACCCCACTCCATACTCGCGAACAGCGGACAAGTCTTTTCCTTTCCAAAAGAAAGTAAAGTTTGACTCACGAATAGAACCTTCGTCAGGCAGTCTGGTTTCTTGCAAGGCCGCAATCATTATGTTAAGCCTTAAAAGTTCACCATCTATAACAGAAGTCTTGCGCAGGTGCTCGGCGCAATCTGAACTTTCACTGGTGTCCGGGAAGCCTGTCCTCATCGTACGGACATTCCATGACCCCAAACGCATGGATACGTGGTCTTTAGGTGTTATTTTATTCTTTACCTTCTTCGCCGCAGGTGATTCGAATAACGGCACCGCCTGTCTAGATAGAACTAGTACACCCTTCACCCCAAGGATGTAAGGCAGCACCGAGGCGGACACATACCTAATTGGCCGGGGGCTGCCCGGATTAAAGCGGGCGGTAACGTGTCAGTGGGCCTACGATGGACCCTCCCACTGTCGAGAGTAGCCCCTGGCGCCCGCGCCTTTGCCTATCTGCGCGGGCTTATAACCGGTAACTGCTACTCTCCGTGTTGTTATCCACTCAGCAGAGCTGCAGTGGGTGAAGTGCCCTCTCCACGGACGCTGTATCGCCTGGGACGCGATTTAGGTGACGCAAGCATGCCCAGAACTTGCGTCACCCTCTCGACCTGACCGGTAGAATCCACAGGAATGACAAGTCATTACGTGCGGTACCGGGTCGGTTGCAGGACCCGACTCGTGTCTTGCGGAAGGTACCATTCCGGGTTTCGTTTCGAGGTTTTCCTCTCTGTGATGGAGCTACAAAAGGTGTAAATCTTCCGGATGTTAATTCACCATCAAATCGAGCACCTCAGTCGCCTCCTACGACACCTGGTACTGAGGGAGATGCTATTCTATTTTGCCGGCACCCCACGGCGCATCACCATCACATGACTATTAATTCTTCTTTGTCTTACATACACCATACACCCTACCAAAACAGAAAAAAAATAAACTAACAGCTTTTTTTTTTTATTAAACATTAAATAATTTTGTCCTATTTTTATGTATAATTTCTTCTTTATTATTACGTAAGATTTTAACATTAGGATCAAGATCATCTAATACCTTAAAAGGACCATCATACACATTATCAAACTTATTTCCAGTTTCATTCTTAACTAACAATAAATCATCTTTCTTATATATTACAGGTTTCAAATATTCATCAAATTTACATTTCCTTAACAATTTAGAGTTTAACAAATTTTGTCGTGCTTCGTATTGTGCTTTTTGTAATCTAAATTTTAATTGTAAGGGATAACTTTCGAAATTATATAAAGGTTCAACAGTACAATTTTGTAAACTTCTAGGAATGTTACATAATTTGCCAAATACAAGTTCATAAGGTGTATAGTTTGTTGACGAATGTACAGAGGTATTATAGGAAAAACACCAATACGGGAGTCAGTCACTCCAATATCTACTATTATTATCTGTTTGAATTCTCAAAAATGCATTTAATGATTTATGGAAATTTTCTAAAGATCCAATCGATTCATGGTGATAGGCACAAGCAACTGTTTGTTTAATATTTAATAATTTACATACCTCGGTCATTGTGCTGGAAACAAATTTAGTTCCCCTGTCCGTAGCAATTTCACGTGGGATACCATACCTTAATATAAAGTTGTCGACGAACGCTCGAGCCACGCTTACACTATCTTTCCTAACTAATGGATATGCTTCTACATACTTACTTAATTCACATTGTAATGTGAGTATATAAGAGTTACCATAATAATAATAATAATTATTATAATAATAATTTATTTATCCTCAAAAATACAAAAAGGTACACTACAATTAGCCTTAAATTACTTTAATTGGAATAACTAGCCTAATGTCTTATATTTAGTCTTACATAATATCATACATGGTTGAAAAAACAATAGTGTACATAAGGCAAAAAATATATATATATTTGCACTATTGGCAAAAAACAAAGATTGCGTTATAATACATCGGCTACCTGCTCGAACTAGGTTATACCTGTGTTTCGAGCTGACGCTTGATTATTACATAATGATACAATCGACAATAATATTTTGTTGTATGCAAACATTAGAACACAGTACTTAAGTAATAAAACTTATTATGATTTATAGTAAAATGTTATAGACTAATTTATTTAAAAATAATAATACAAATACGAAATACAATTAAAAATTTCAGATCAGTTAGTAATGAAATTTATCAGTGCGTAACCACACGTAAAAATAAAACACAACACGTAAAAATAAGGATAATATTCTGATAATATTGGTAAAGTTCATTTTAAAAGGTCTAGTAATTTTTCTGTGTCGTCGTAATTGAGCTTTTGTAAATATTCTAATAATGTTGTACTGCACATTTTATAACTATGACTATATATATTGAGTAATTTATTAAACTTATTATACAAGAACGGGCCTAGAAATCTGTAAAATCTATTAACAAAGACATGATTCGTGTGAGGTGTTGTACAAACTAGGTCCTTTCTTCTTCTTTCAAAAGGAATAGGAGAAAAAGGGATTTCAGTGTGCTGTTTTAGTATAATATTGAGTATAAATAGTTGGCGCACTGTTAGCACGTTGCATGACAAGTAGAGTTGGTGCATAGGGAATTTAAAAGGACGAAAAGTAGCAACTTTAAGTATTGCTCTTTGTGCTCGTTCTAGCGGCAGTAGAACTGATTTAGCCGCGCCACCCCACGTTGTAATCCAATATGTTAGTATGGACTGACACAAAGTTAAATAAACCTGTTTTATTAATTTGTAATCGGCTATGTTACGTAGTTTTTTGAAGATATACATTAATTTACGAGTTCTCGCGCATACAATATCAACGTGTTTACGAAAATTTAAATTTGTGTCGAGTGTTATACCTAGATATTTAATATTGTCAGTTTTAATTAATGTAGGACAAGTACATGCTAGGTCAGCGTGCATTCTACAGTTGTGTGCATAAATGTGTAGGTTAGCAGGTGATGGATTAGTATTTCTCATTCTAAATAAAATGTATTTCGTTTTGTCTATATTCATGGTTAACAGATTTTGGTGTAGCCAATTTGAAACAATATTAAAACCATTTTGCGCACGGTCATAAAGCTCAGAGTATGTATTGGCCGAGAATAAAAGCGCTGTGTCGTCAGCATATGATATTAATATACCATTTTGAACATTTAAGCTGTAAATGTCGTTTATATAGATAAGAAACAAAGTTGGCCCCAAAATACTACCCTGTGGTATGCCAAAACCACTATTTTTACGTTCAGCACCAACATATTTACCAATTTTCACACATTGATAGCGATCGCTAAGATAGTCAGAAAACAATGCAAGTTGTGTACCCCTTATACCGAATGTCTCGAGCTTGCGCAAAAGTATGGAGCAGTATATTGTATCAAACGCCTTGGCAAGGTCTAAAAAGATTCCCATGGAGTGCATGCTCTTATCTAGACTATTGGTTATGTGCGCCGTAAGCTGGTGAACTGCTTGGTTAGTGGATTTTTTTGGCCTGAAACCAAATTGGTTATCTGAAAGCAGCTTATTATCTTCGAGGTACTTAATCAATCTAATGTTTATTATTTTCTCTAAGATCTTAGAAAGGCCCGTTAAGACTGAGATTGGCCTATAGTTTGATATACATTTTTTGTCACCGGATTTAAAAATAGGAGTAACTACTGTTTTTTTAAATAAGCGAGGGAAAATTCCTTCGTGTAAACATAAATTAAAAATATGTGTTAACACCGGCGCAAATATGTGTTTGAATTTTTTGATAATATTGTTTGGTATATTATCCCAACCAACTGCACACACCTCTTTCAAACCACTTATGATACTTATTACTTCATCGACGTCCGTATCCAGCAACACAAACGAATTTAACGTTGGTGAATGGCTAGTTTGAGACGGAAAGCTACTAGATTTAGGCGTATTTTCCGTTAATGTTCTACCGACGTTAATGAAATAATCGTTTATCTTATCAATTGCTGATGTTAGACTTGTCTGTCGACAGAAGGTCGAGTGGTGCTTCTGAGTTTTTACAAATAAATGTATTTTTCTTTATAAATTGCCAGACGAGCTTACTGTTTTTCCCTGCCTTTTGCAATTGATTTTTGTCGTATTGAATTTTTAATTGTTCTAAAAGATTGTTGCAGAATTTTCTGTATCTTTTATATGAAACGGAAAGTATTTGATTGTCTGGTGCCAATTTTAGTTTTTGATGGAGTTTATCTCGATGTCTTATGCAACGAACTAAGCCGGGAGTAATCCATGGTTTTATGTTAGTATATTTTACGTGACATATGTATAAATGAAGTATGTTTTGTTAGTGCATCTTGTACTGAGCTTATTAAATATTGTAGAGAACTATTTGCATCGTTCGAATTAAAAATTGGTTTAAAATCTATGCTATTTATACTACTTGCGAGGGTTCTCATGTCCACTTTTGCATAGCTGCGTGTGCAGTGGTTCCTGGGCAAAGTTAATTTTAAGGTTAATAGAATAGTACTCCCTCTCGATATCAGGATGTCCACTAGCCGTTTTGTGTTTAAAACCAGAGTTCGCCAGACCTATATAGACGAACAAACTGAATCATCACAGGATTATAATTTATCTATTTTGTATGTATATAATTATTTTAATGTATATATGTAGTATATATTTATAATGTATTAGGTATATAGGTTTACATAATTATATTATATGTATGTATGGTATTTAAGTACTATGTATGTAATATATCAATGTAAATATATATATATATATAATGGTTTTATGTTAGTATATTTTACGTGACATATGTATAAATGAAGTATGTTTTGTTAGTGCATCTTGTACTGAGCTTATTAAATATTGTAGAGAACTATTCGCATCGTTCGAATTAAAAATTGGTTTAAAATCTATGCTATTTATACTACTTGCGAGGGTTCTCATGTCCACTTTTGCATAGCTGCGTGTGCAGTGGTTCCTGGGCAAAGTTAATTTTAAGGTTAATAGAATAGTACTACCTCTCGATATCAGGATGTGCACTAGCCGTTTTGTGTTTAAAACCAGAGTTCGCCAGACCTATATAGACGAACAAACTGAATCATCATAGGATTATAATAATAATCAGGTTTCTGTCAAAAAAATGAAATTCTGTCAAATCAATCATAAATATTAATCAGGTTTCTGTCTTGCTTTTAATGTAAATGTATGAATTGCACCTATTACATGTATCTCTGCATCACCCAAAGGTTGACTGGTAGATAATGCCTACGGCATTAAGTCCGCCTCTGTACTATTTATGTGCACAAAGTTTATAAATAAATAAATAAATAATAAATAACACAGTGATCTGATCTGTTATGGTTGGCTTAGTTGATTTTATAACAAAATGGTCTAAGCATGAGCCACTTTGGTGTGTTGGGTGATAATGTGTTGGTAGCAACCCATGATATGAGCAAATGTTTAAGTAATTATGTGCATGAATGTCGGTTCTTTGAGCCACGATATTAATATTTATATCACCTGTCAGTATAATGTTCTGAAAATGTGATAGCCTTTTTAAATGTGAGTCCAGTGATTCCAAAAATAATTCAATATTTTGCGAAGGGGGCCTATAAATTGCTAAAACTACTGTATTTAAATTGATCTTCACTAACAAGCAATTACTGCCCAGAAATATAGGTTCCTCTACTGATATATTTAAATTATTTTTAGAGTAGATTACTAGACCATCATTTTGATTTAAATTAATTTCTGTTCTGTGTACACAGTAACCAACAAGAAGTGGAAGAGCAGTTGTTTGGCTTGACAGCCAACATTCTGTTAACACTATAATGTCGCAGCTTACATCGAGATTATGCAATAAAACTTCAAATCCATTTATGTTACGGTTTATGCTGCAAATATTTTGTGTCAGCAAAGTCAGCACCTTTTCACTACTCGGTATAGAATATTTACAAGCCTCGACATCACATATTTTTGTTCCAGACACAGAAAAATTATGTAGGTCACCGATCAATTGATTAGTCATTATAATAATATGAAATAAACTGTATACAAGTAGACTATATAAGATAAATAAGTAAAAGCGCTTACTAAGAACAATAGATGTTGACGCTCTTAGGCGCCCTCATAATCTATGGAGTGTATATATTTGTCCTCAGCATACTTACGTGCTGGACAGTTTAGGTCACCAGTTTGATGGTCGGATTTCCTCTTAAAACGTTTACACGTTGCACAATTAGGAGCGGCCGACTTGTTGCTACATTCTTTGAAGGAATGACCAAGTTCGCCGCAATGATTGCAAGTGGGGCTGGTTTCTCGGCAATACTTTGCGGCGTGACCGAACTGTTGGCAATTGAAGCATCTCGTGACAATTGTAAAGTCTCGCACCGGGCATGACGTCCAATTAACGAAGACGCGTCCTTGATTAACCAGTGCCTTTCTGATAGAGGGCGCTACTTCCAATACATAGTTACAGGTAGGAAGGTTCTTCTTACCTGATTTATGGCTCAACTTAACTGCGGCTAAGAAGGAATCACGACTAGACTTCGGGAATTTGTCGGCAAGATTTTGCTCATAAACGCAGTCGAGGACTTCCTTTTCACTAAGGGATACGGGTACACCGACGATGGTAATTCTTGGACGACGCTTTGTTAGTTCCTCCACAGTAAGGCCCGATGAGACCAGCTTTTGCGAGTTCTTTAGCTTTTCAATGTCCTGCTTAGTTTCGGTGCTTATAAGGACGCCTTTATTGCGTACTTTCCTCAGTGCACGTACGTGAAGTTTAAGTTCCTCCGGTGAAATTATCTTTTGGACGAGAGATTTCGTGTCGTCACTAGTTTTCGATTTGTCGCTGGGATAAGTTGCAATAGTACTCAGGTTATTAGGACGAACAAACTTATCTGTTACTTTCTTCACCATATCTGCAAAAGAGTTACTACTTACGGGTTGTAGTTTATCCTCCACTGTCGCCTTAATTTCCTTGATAGAGCTACTTAGGTCCAGCTGGCTATGTAGGTGTTGAATGTTCGAGTGCGCAAGGATGGTTTTTTGTTTTAACGATTGATATACCACGGCAATATGGGCTGTCGCACCCATAACTTTACGGCACAGACCTGAAACGAGCTCCTTCTGGTTGGAGTTCATATTTCCTTCGCCAACGACAGTGCACAACTCATTAAGGGAAGTCTCCACCGTATCCAGCCACCTTTCAATCTCCAGCGTAGGCACGACTTCCTGGGGCAGATCATTCTGGATTGGTTTTTTAAGCGGCTTGGGCAGATTTTCTACTACTGGAAGGGAGGGCGGAGTTGGTGTTGACGGAGGACTTCGTCCTGTTTTTTGGCTCCGGCCAAACGGGCTAAAACCTGGGTTTGACATAACTAGCTAGTATTGTTTGTGTAGTTAATCAATTTAGATCATATTTGCTGATTGTTTATTAACACACACGACACAGTTAGGGTCAAACTGCTGACACGACGTCGCGAAATATTATTCGTAATTATTTAATTACTTAAAACAAAAAACACGTCTGCATAGTCAAACGTCTAACAGTGTTCATATAATAATCCTTATCTAAGGGCCCAACTATATCTAAAAATATTTTATCAAAAGCCGACTGCGCAGTCGTAGTAATTACCATTGGTTGCTTAGTATGTAACGAATGCTTTTGTTTTTGGCATTTGTCACATTTCTTAACAAATTCTGCCACGTCCTCAGACATTTTTGGCCAAAAGTAGTATTTTTTTATATTATTTATCATACGTCTAGTGCCTGCGTGCCCACTCGTGGGAAGCAAGTGAAAGTCATTACTACTTGTTTGTCATCATCATTTACTACTCTTATTAATCCTTTTATAATATAAATTCGTGGACTGGTCCAATTATTATTTCCACAACATTTATTTAACCATTTAATATACTTCTCATTATTATTATTCTTCATAATATAAATTTCATTCATTGATAGTTTCTTACAGATAGATTCCAAATCTCTCACGAAAGCGTCTCGCACTGAGCATGATCGAGAACTTCGGTCTATATAAATTGACATCTTAGATGGTATATAAATAAAATCATTTACTTAAACGTATTTAGCATTGGATTCTAATACACAAGTAGAAATTATTAACTCGGTACAATTTTCGGTTTTCTAAGAATTTCAACAACTCTCGGTTGATCAGGCCGATCATCTGTTTTGTTCTTATCGACCGACGAATTGCTGCTTAATTGATTTTTCGTCATACTCCTAGTCATAATGTTCACAACATTTTGATTAATACTTTTTAATTCATCACAAGTAATAACGATGCGAGATAACGCATCTGCAGCCACGTTATTCACACCCTTAACGTATTCAACCACATAATCGTATTCATCTAATATTAGCCGAAATTTTAGCAATCTACTAGAAGGATTATTGAAACTAAACAGGTAAAGTAAAGGTTTATGATCAGTTTTTATTATAAACTTTTTACCAAACAAATAGGGTCTGAAATATTTAACTGACCAAACAATAGCAAGGAGTTCCTTTTCTATCGTTGGATAATTTAATTCTGATTTATTTAATGGTCGGCTTGCATATGCAATTGGTAAGTCATTTTTATTACATAAAACGGAACCTATGGCTAATCCAGAAGCATCTGTATGCAATATAAACTCATTTTCCTTGTCAAAATTTGGATATTGTACTATTGGGGGATTGGTCAAAGACTGCTTTGATAACTGAAAAGAATTTTCACACTCTGTATTCCAAATAAATTTAACACCTTTTCTACAAAGTTTATTTAACGGAATTGTTATTTCAGCGAAATGTGGTATAAATTTACGGTAGTAATTGACAAAAGCGACAAAACGTCTGACTTCGTCACTATTTTTTGGGATAGGATAGCTCTGTATTACTCGCGTCTTTTCAGGGTCCGGTGACACTCCACTAGCAGAAACAACATGCCCTAAATACAGCAATTCTAAATACGGCATTTTTCGGGGTTAATTTTTAAATTTACGCTCCTAAGTCTTTCAAAAATGTCAATTAAATGTTTATTATGATTTTCTAAACTTCGTTCTATACAGATTAAATCGTGTAATAAATAAGGCACTTTTCATGGTTCAAACCAGACATTGCTACTGTCATTAGGCGACTGAAAGCACTAGGGCTGATTTTTAAACCCATTGGCAGTCGTTTCATCTGATATTGTTTACTTGTAGTAAATGCTGTGTACTTTCTGCTTTCAGGGCTTAATTCTAATTGAAAATAACCTTGGCTAAGATCTAAATGGCTAAAATATATTGCCCCTGATAAAGAATCGAGGATATCAGAGATGTTAGGCAAAGGAAATTTATCATCTTGAAGGCTGTCGTTTAATTTTCTATAATCAATAACAACACGCCATTTTTTATTACCACTGCTATCAGTTTTCTTAGGAACCAGTAACACAGGGCTAGACCACTCACTAATACTTTCTTCTATAATGTCATTACGCAACATTTCGCCAATTTGTCTATCAATTTCAGCTTTTTGACTTTTAGAAAGTCTGTATGGTTTGGTATATACCGGGCAAGTATTATCTTTTAAATGTATGGACTGCTGGTACAAGTTGGTAACACCTAACTTATCACCTGGCAGCAAAAACACATCAGAGTACTTTGCGCAAATGTTTTCAATTGAAATTTGTTCTTCTCGATTTAAATGTTTAAAATTCAAAATAGAAAACAAACGCTTGACACGGTCAGCATTTAAATTATTACCAGTAAAAGAACACAAATAATAACCATTTAAACTTACAACGTCCGGTGTAAAATAACTTTAATAAACATCTGTCTCTCTAGTATTCAAAAACTTAAGAGGTATTTTACCGTCCTTAGGCTTCACTAAGATTGAAGCTAAAAATAAACCTTCGCATAATTGCTTAGGCATAATAACACATTCATCTTGTAAGTGTGTCTGCACTAAATATGTAACTTCACACCTGGCCGGTATTGTCATGTAACTATTTTTGCCTAGTTGTCCCATTTGTAACGGAATACTAACAGGTACCTTATGGTTAATAGTTAGAACATTTTGTTCAAAATCTAAAATACAATTAAATTTACTCAAAAAGTCTTGTCCCAAAATGCCATCGGTTCTACAAGAAAAGTTTTTAAATACATAAAACTTATGCTCATACTCAACATTACCATAACTTAATGTAAGATAAATAAAGCCATCGCAATATACGTGACCTCCTATACCATTTATTTTAATCCGCTCTATATGGAATGGAACATTACTGTTTTCTAATACATCTTGCCTAACTATGGACAATGACGCGCCGGTGTCAAGTAACCAACTACGGGACACTTGAAAAACATTTAAATTTATTGAATTAATATTTTGACAATAAAAATGTTCATGCACGAAAAAACTAACTTTTATTCTCAGTTTCAGTCTTTACTTCAGAATTTTGTATGGACTGAGCACTATTACTGCTGTTACTCGAATCAGCTAAGTTAATCTGATGTTGTCGGGCCGGGTGACGAAATGTTGTGTGGCCACGAAAACCACCACGACCGCGATAATTAGATGAATTATCAAAGTTACGAATTCCACTAGGACCACATTTATTACCACGACCACGATTATTATAATTCTGTGAATTTGAAAATACTCTACACGTACCCCTATTAAAACTATTCTGAAAATTACCACGTTGATAACGGTTTGACCTACCTCGGTTTTGATGGAAGCTCATCACTCGCCTTCTGACTTCGGCGCCATCTCGTCCAATGCACCCTGGATGGCATCCTTTAAAGTGCTATAATGCTGTCCGGAGCTTCTTTCTAATATAGGGCTACGAACCAACCATCTCGGTCTAAGGCAACGACCTATTCTTGACACACCTTTTGCTTCTACTAATTACAAACTAAACACGTTTCCCATTCGTAGTGCAAGAAATTTTAACAAGGTGGCATCGCAATTAGATCTCGACCTATTCTGTACTAGCTCAACTTTGATCAAGAAGCGTATGGGTGAGGTATTCTTCAGTGACAGCGCTGACTAACGTCGCTGGAGGGCACCACATCTGAACGCCTGATAGCGTAAGTAAGTGTTCAAGCTGCAAGCACTTTTCGTTTCGTTTCGTTTTTTTTTTTGTTTTTTTTTATGTAAATTATTTATTTTCTATACCTACCTATGTCCTTCTGTCACAATGTATTGTTATATATTTTTTTCTTTTTAATTATTGTTTTGCCTTTTCCTATTGTTTATGTACAACTGTGTCTAAAAATAAAACCCTATATGTGAGGGCTTGTAATTAGCAAATTAGAACCCTATTGATGTAATTTATAAGATCATTTGTCTGTAAGCCTTCCTAAAATTACTAAATAAATAAATAAATAATTTCGTGCTGCAATAATCGTATTGACTCGACTGTTACGCAGGCCGTCGGCAAATCTTTTAATCGCAATACGCTCATTTATTGGCCTCAATGTTTTATATGCTCCGGAATCGCCGTTAGCCTGTGTAATAGTCAAATCCACGAATAACTGCTCCAGCTCCTTACCATACTCCTCAATACTCTTGTTATTTTGTCTCGCATGGTGCAGCTTATTCTGGATCGCTGTGTCTGATTTTTTGGGCAACAATATGTTACGCATGTCACTAATTAAATCTGTAACAGATGCGCATGCGCAGCTTAGCGCTTTCTGATATACGGGACATCAAAACAAATTGGATCAGTCGCTTTTTGCCACTATCATCAATCATAGAGTCATACATTTCGATACTTGAGATTAAACGTTTGGTTGTATCAATATCCCCTGTCATTACGGGCAACAATGCATTGGCAGTTTTCAGATCAAATTTCTCCATGGTGTTTATCGTAACCTCTGTACTATCCGAACAAAGCTGAACACTTTTGAATATAATTTAATTATTTTTGTACATAAGTCTGTCACAATATTGATTTCATCACTCTCGATTTCCTTACTCTTTATCTTTAAACTAATTATCTTTTGTAAAGAACAAAACTGTGTATATATATCGTTTGTCTCATGTAACTTAATTTCTCTTATAGTAGATGACCTTCGACTCGGGCCTAGTTTGGTGAGGTAATCTTTAATATACTTTAATTTATCAAATACCTCCTTAGCCTCATTTGCCATAACATAATTATTACTTAAGTCTAGATATTAATAATATAATCGTCACGATATCATGACATTAGGCGTTAATAAGAAAAATAAAATATAGACCACATACAAGGTCAAATTAAAAAGAAAATAATATCTAAGATATATGAGTAAAAAAGGTGTAAAATGTTTTTACGATACACATTTTATGAATTATTGATTTTTGACTACACTAGCCGCACTCGTTACCTCACGCACTTTTTACCGTACGCACTTATTTTGGCACAAATCACCCACTTTGTACTCACGCCGGAGAAGTCCCAGCAGCCGGGACACCAGTGGCCTGTCCACGGAACAAGCTCAACGATCTTCGCAACTCGTACTCATTGATGCCTCTCTCGATCCATTTGCCATGGCATTTTCTATACAAACGCAACAGCAATACCACTCCTCCAACAGCCAAAACAACACAAATTGTTATGAGAATATAGTTTGTGCTACTTGCATGCTGCAACAACTGGTCCGTAGCAGCGGAATTTCCAGCGCCGTTCTGCGCTATTATCAGTTCTTGCTCTTTAGACTGTTGCTTGCCCATACTGCCAAATCTTTGTAAGACGAAAAACTCGCGAAAAACAGTTCAAACGTACGAAAGTTACGCCAATTAGTAAGAAATCGTTCCAACGTAATGAAATCATTATTAGTCTTAAAACTTCACAAACCACTCAATGTTTACATTAACGATTCCTTTAACGGCATATCGCGTCGCGCTGGCAGGGTCGCCATATAAGGGTTCGATTCCGGTGAGTCAAGAGAAACAACGTGATCGCTTTAAGTATGATTTAATACTCTCTTAATTATAATTATTACATTGAATATATAGTCTTAATCTAGGATAACTGACATCATCATCACATGACTATTAATTCTTCTTTGTCTTACATACACCATAGAATATTATATACTTATACGAGTTATACGTATCTACCAATTAATTCACATACCTGACACAATACATATTTTTATATGACTAACAAACTAAATTAAATACCTATCACCAGAAATCAGATAAGTATATTAAATTTTTGAACTAAGTTCTTAGAAAAAATATTATATTAGGACTACAATATACAATTATATTTTTTTTTTGGAGTTAGCCAGCTGAGATTAAGAATTAAATAAACAATTACTTCAAAATTAATAAAGCCCCACTGCCATCAATTAAGAACTATGAAGTAAAAAAAATATAGCCTATATCATCATCATCATCAGCCTTTACCAGTCCACTGCTGGACTAAGCCTCTCCTTTGAAAGGAGGAATTGGCCTACTATACCACGCTGGCCAAACGGGTTGGTATAGGGTTTGTATCAAGTTTTCCTTCTCTTACAGTGCTGTTTTCTGCATAATATGCTCCCTCTGTCGGCTCTTACGACACCCATGGGATGATATGGAGTGGTGACAATCCGTATTCTTAATCCGTCACCACACGGGTATCACTCGGAGTAATATAAGGATTCCAACGATATGCCGCACATCCGAATCGGTTTAGGCATACAGAAGTTATGGCGGAATAAAGAAACTCACATACTTACATATTTACGTACATACATGAACGCTAATAAAACTTGGCGCTCTTTTTTGGTAGTCGTGTAATTATGAAGTTGAGAAGTACGAGTATATTATCTTGAACAGCAAGGCTCGCAGCGGTGGGCTTATACCGTGGCGGCAGGGGGGAACATGATTAAGTGACCGACCCGAACGCGGGCAAACGCGTGAGGGCAGACGTTGTTGACGGTTGTCTACACGCATTCATGCGTATGAATAAAGGCCGCACGCTCGCACTCAGAGGGAAAGTTTCATGGCGTCTGGCTGGACGACTGGCCCTACGGATTGGTCTGGCTGCTTACGAAGGGTCTTAAAATAGTATCTTAAGTAACATATATAAAATTTAGGTTTGCTAAAATGACGTAGTTTACTTCATTTTTAAGTAACCTTTAAGACGTCTGGCAGAAGTCATTACTTCTGCCATTATTGCCAGACACCTGCCGTGGGCCATTGCCCACGGCAGGTGTCTGGCAATAATGAATGTCAATTATAGACAGTATTTTTAAACACATATTTGAATACCAGCTTTGCTACTTTAACGTAGGTGAGTATGTTTTTTTGGTACCTTTACTTCGCGTTACCTGTGAAATTGCCCGGCTTCCAAGCTAGTGGGTCAGCATACTGCTTAACAAAATTGTATACTAATAATCCTCAAAATTTCAGCTCTGCTAAAATGACGTAGGTCTGGCGGCTCTGGGATCTTGGACTGTAGGGTTCAGCCTCATTTTTCTCTTGTATAATTGGATGAACCCAGTAATGTATTTTGTTTTTTGTTTCCTTTTTCATTTTGTTATAATAATAATATGCAATTATCATTCTTTTTTGCTTTGTAGTTAACATTTTTATAAATAAACGAAAATGATTATCAGACTTGTTATTACTTGCGCGCCCTACGCCCGACTGACGACTGCACGAAAAAAATCGTGTCGCGTATACGTTTCGATTGGTCTTGTCTGCGGAAGACACGAAAAGCTTTCGTGTGTAGAACAGACAAAATTCTTGTCGTGTACACGAAGAATTTGTCTTGTCTGCCGCAGACACGGTAAATTTTCTTACCGTTTACAAGCGCCCTAAACCAAACGAAAACAAATCAAATGCCAAATACAAAGCCGAGTCTATAACCAAAACTACTAAACCGAAACAAAGCAAATGCAATCCAAAATATGCCAAGTAAAGAACAGCCAAAAATCGTCAAATATAATCTGCTAGAAATATTTAGGTATAGTTTGTACTATACAGCAACCAAAACAATTCATCGACCAACAACATCCAACCAACTGCGTACAACTAACCTACCTGACGACGGAAGTTAAATAATAATTGAAGAGGGTCATTAATCCGCGGAAAATCTTAACACCGCAATTCAGAAAAATAACGTAATTGCACAACGCCATGTATGGTCAACATTTAGAACTAAATTTATTTTGTTCGTCTTAATTTATTCAAACGACGCCCGCACATTTTTATTTTTCGGCCAGACTGTGCCAAGAGAGGCGCGATTGGCGGTTCATAATGGAGTGCTTATCCCCACGTTGATGTATGGAAGTGAGAGTTAGGTATGGCAGAAAAGGCATGAAAGTAGAATTAACGCAGTTGAGATGCGATCACTGCGTAGTAATTGTGGGGTGAGACTGATCGATAGAATTCCGAATGTAACTATATGAGAGAACAGTGGTCTGAAAGAAGATGTCATGACTAGGATTGAGAAAGGAATGCTGAAGTGGTTTGGACACGTGGAGCAAATGAGTGAAGAAAGAATGACGAATCAGATGTATAAGGCAAATGTGTGTGGGCAAGTCGGTCGCGGCAGGCCGTCGGACATTCCTCGATCAAATTGGGGACGTCCTAAAAAACGGCAAGGTCCGAAGAACCCGAAACCGGCGAGCATGTATGAAAAGAGAAATGAGTGTAGAGGAAGCGCGTGAGGTTTGTAAGGATAGAAGCAAATTATGGTCTTCGTATCGATTGAAACAAAATTTACTGAGAATTCGTTTGATGGATCTACTAGATACTTAACGTGAGTAAAAACTAAATACAATATTTTCTAAGTATATCCAAATGAGTGCGCGGTTGATGTAGTGGTATAAGTGGCCGCCTCACCGCCTGAAACTGCGCCGAATTCTGTGGATTCGATCCCTACACGAAACAATTAGTGTGATTCACAAATTGTGGTGTTCGAGTCTGGGTGTTCTTTGTGTCCGTTGATTGAATGTTTGTAACCCTGCGGCAGAGGATTTATAACAAGAGCGGGAGCGATCTTTAAAAAAATGCGGGTTCTTAATTTCTAGGTCGCGGGAAATGGTAGTTGCAGTAGATGTTAAAGCTTGAGTTTATTAACCAAGCAAGTATTGCATGTTGTGTCACACGTTTAGTGTACTTAAACCGTTCAACTGTGAAGCAAATCTGGGTCTCATATCTAAACCTTGAAGCTGGTTGTTATTTCGATAGCCTGTATAGCGTAGTTGAGCAAATCGTCCGCCTCACCATTTTACACTACGCCAATTGATGTGATGATTTATTTCTAACGATTTACTTTTCCGTCGGATAACTAAACCTGTAACTAAAACCCTGCGCTACCATGTGATATTACGTAGGGAGTTAACTCACCATAGACAAAAATCTTTATTCAAAAATCTTCAATCTAACAAGTAATCCTTATAAAGTTACTGCTAAATGTAACCTGATTGAGTTTGGTAAGTTGCAGTCTACAGAGAGAGCTCACGGATAGTGTACAGTACCTACTTTCTGTAAGTATCACTAAAAGTTAGTTTAGAACACTTTATGTACGTTTTTATAAAAGTACGTTCGTTACGCCATGTTATATTGATTGTTGTTCCTTTTTCCTTGTACATCTAGGTGCAGGTGCTGTTTATTACCCAGGTGTAGCTTTCGGTGCTCAATAAAGATGATTAGTATATTATTTTTCTATGCTAACCCACCATATTCTAAGGTAGACTAGTGTTATGACTAATCAGTATTGACTGTCGTAAATCTTTATGATAGCTGAGATAGTTTGGCGGTCAGGCTTGACTGTTGCTAATATCTATAAAAATATTTTACCGATATTTTACACTTCTGACGTATAATCAAACTATTCACCTAGAAAGCTACCGATCAATATTTAGAACCAATAATAAGTCTTAATGTAATTTAGCACGTTATGCTAGACTTTTATCATCATCCATTAAGGTATAATTAACCACGTACGACACATTTACTTAGTAAGGGGAAACGACTGAGACTATAAAAAAGAAATGATTGCTTGTAGCCATGAACAATATGATATAAGAGCTTCTTCACACTTGCGTTTATCGCGCGTGAGCGTTCAACGAGTCTATGCGTGGAGTAGACGTCTGACTTTTCTCTGCAGCAAACTGAACGCTGCGCTAATGTAGCGCTAATGTAGATGACGTGTGATAGACGTGTATAGCAGGAGGTGACCGGGTTTGCCGTGTCCACCTCAGTATAGCGAACTGGCCCAAAATTACGGCTTGGCCACGGGGACAGGCGACGCGACCTGCGACGCGACCGGCGACGCGGCAATTCGCGCGACGCGCAAAACATGCCACGAGCACACGCATTCGCCGTCACGACCAGTGTAGACCAGGAGAGAGACGAGATTAGCTGAGATCTTTTTATGAAATTTTGCTCGACATTGTTCGGACTTTGGTGCCAATATCACTTTTGTTTTAACCTAGCAGTCGAACCCGAGACCTCATGAACCGCTTACACTACCGCAAGATCACAGAAGCAGACTTGTTATTGTGTACCTAACCACGGTAATGAAATCTATAGGTACAGTATTTTATCTTTATACAAACGGTCGGAACGCGATTAATACTTACGAGCGTCAGGCTCGGTACCCACCTAACCTACTGCATACCAAACTCAAGGCGCTTCGGTATACATTCTGTAGGTACTGAATGCGTACTGAACTACAGCCAACGCTTGTAGGTATTGTAACTCGAGTTTTGAGTTAAAATACGGATAAGGTTATGTAGGTAAGTGTGATCTAACTACATAACTAGGTATATGCACTTCTAAAAATTTACTTACGTATCTTGAAATCACATACAGACACTTCAACTTTATTTATACTGTATACATATATGTAGATATAGATAACATCCAGACGTTCCAAATAGCTAGCCTAACTAAAAATTCTAAGAATAATATCAGGCTCGCGGAGAAATAAACTAAAACATGTTATACTGACTCAGCACCGGCGCTAGTCACCGCGACTACCGCTCGACGACGCGACGTGGCGTGTGCGGTACTAATTCATACATTTGTTTTGGTCGGTGCAATTCGCCAGTCGCGTCGCCGGTCGCCGCTGTACGTGGCATGTTAAGAACATTTCTATACATTTGATTCAGTCGCAAGTCGCGTCGCCGGTCGCGTCGCGCGAATTTTTGCTGCAGCGAATTGTCCGTGGCCAGGCCGTTATGCTTACCGTTTCGAAATTCTAGACTGGACACCTAAGAAACTTCACATCCAAATTATTGAAACCAAATAATTATCTAGTCAAGAAACTTATTTTTATTACAAACCATTTGAACTAACATATCTTAGTTATCTTCTTGAGTTTACGCGAATGTTACACATTAAAATTAATTTACAGTCTACGGATTTCATCGCAATATATTGGTTTCACTAAGTGGTTACATTTAAACCGAATGATCTAGAATCTTCATTCTTAATTTATTACTAGCCGAAGTTTCAAATTCTTTACAGGATTCATGTTCACGGCAGACTGAGGTGATATTTGTCTTTAAAGACAAATATCACCTAGGTCTAGATTATTCGGTTTAAATGTAATAACTAAGTAAAACCAATATATCGCGATAAAATTGTAGGTAAACTGTAGTTTAATTTCAATATTTTTAGTTATTTTTGAATACACAAGGTAGGTACCTACTAAGATTATTTACTTTTTAATAAAGGCTCAGGTTCAGTGTAAAAAATACGCTAATGGACGCAAGCGTTGTACAATTTCGTCACACAATTTTAATACGGCGCTCACGCCGCGCCAGCGTTAATTTTACTGCAGAGAAAACGCCGCGCAAACGCTCATCGACCTACGCTCGATAAACGCTAGTGTGTAGGGGTTCTAAGACGCTGGTCGATTTATGGTCACGGAGCTATTGGTGAGCTGATATTGAAGGTTTCATGGTCAGCTTTACGAGATCATAGCAGTCACTACTTTATTTTTGCGACCTTCACTGAAATCCCATTTCCAACGGAATGATCGTCTGATATAAAAAGGCTGTTAGATTAGCAGTTATGTGGTGATGATGATATATATACTTAGTATTATAAAAGCAAAAGTTTGTCTGTAGGTATACGACGCTTTTACAGCTAAAACGCTGAATTGAATATGATAAAATATAATTATGGAACCTTGATTTTTTGCAGCATTCTAAGACACACTATAATTTGTACGGACGGACGAAAGCTTGTATGAAATTTGGTACACACCCATAAGTTATTCTTTTTTTAGCCTTGGGTTAGGCCGATGTCCAGCAGTGGACGTTTTTCGGCTGATATGATGATGATGATACTTTTTAGGTTTACCCACAAAAAAAGCTCGGTAGAACTAAAAGTAACACAAAAAATAAAATTATATCTGTGTATGTCTTTGTATGTTGTTAGATTACGAATATGACTGCACGTATGGTATAGTGGTTAAGCCTTGCCATTTATGTTGTCGGTTCGATCGCCACATGAGACAAAAACTATGTTATGTTTGGAGTCTGACTGTACTTTGTGACCGTTGATTGACTTTTTGTGATCCCCGTGACACGAGATTTATTTCTATCGAAAAATGAAATATGCTGTTGATGAAATATGTATTGACTCTTAGAGAAGGCCTTTAGCACGCTAATATGCATGCAGCATAAATATAATTGATATTCTAAAATTTCTAAATTAAATCATAAGTATTTTGGATTCAACGGACAATACGCGAATGTTGAATAAATATCTTAACTGACTTGTCGTTTCAATAAAATCTTCAAATAGCGTAACGAAATAGCTACCTCAACCGCAAGTAGATATATTATAAAATAAAATTTATTGTAATGGAACCGTATACTAAAACTGTTTTAAATTTGAAGTAAGAAACTGAAAGCTTTTTAAATGAAACCCTTTCATGTATAAATGAACTACGACTCTTACTTGAGATCTTTTTCAGTAACTAAGTAGTCGATATAATGTTCTTGAGCATAATTTGACTTATAAAGCATTATTGTGCGAATTTGAGAATAAATTATCTTAATATATAAAATCCTTGCGTTACTGACTGACTGACAGACACGCTACAGCCGACACTACGCGGCGCAAAAAGCTGAAATTTAGCATGTATGTTCCTTGAGGACCGTAGGGGTGCACTAAGACGGGATTTCCCGAAATTCCCACGGGATCGGGCAAAACGGGAAATTCGAAAATATGTGCGTGCGAAGCCGTTGGCGTCGACTAGTTTATTTTTATAAAGGTACTCTCGCAACTTCAAAGATATATATTTTCTGTTATTAAAAAGATCTTGAAATGAAAGATTTTGTGTGAATAGTTAAGAACACACTTGAGCATTGCCATTTGGTGTAAGTAGTTCTTTTTTGTGATGACGAGTTCTTCTGTGGCATGCTGTTAACTGAATAAAACTGGAAATGTTTTCCAGTTTCATTCAGTTTTGTGTGAATAGTTAAGAACACACTAAACTTGAGTATTGCCATTTATTGTAACATTCTTACATATATACAAATAACTTTTAGTGTAAGTTGTTCTTTTTTGTGATGACGATTTCTTCTGTGTAAAAAAATGTAAAAAATGTATGTACATTTACACATGTATCAATATTTTCCAGTTATCCAGCACACGCTAATATCACAGGCTCCCTAGGTTGTAAATTCAAAAGTTATGTAAGGTGCCTGCGAATTCTAGTTGCTACGTACGATGTAGGTCTTGAGTAATCCGTTTTGTTTAATGTGTCTTAGTCGAAATATTTGATGTTGACCACCACAGACAATGAACCATAATTATGCTGAATAGCCCCATAAGCGTGCACCTAGAACCGTGAACACTTGATAACGTGTATCAAGAAAGGCCTTAATGTAGTCCACCTTGCCGAGTACTAGGCTAAAACCGCGTTTCAAGTGTTGCCACCAACAAGAGGAAAATAATGTCTGGTCGAGTTCTGGAAATGTCCTGACGAAAGTGATAACAGTACGCGTATTTATTGATTAGATTGCTAATGACGCGCATGATACAGTGGTATTCAAAATTCAGGTGGTACAAATACTATTATAGTGCGGTTGTGGTGCGTGTGAATTACTAAAACATCGGATTACTACATAAGACAAATAATTAGCTACATATATCGTAAAGTAAATAGCTTTTTCGGAGCAAAAGAACAAAATATTTAAACACAAACGTTACAGCAATGCACACATATTCTTATCTATTTTTATACTCGCAAAGTAATAAATAAATAGCAAAATTTATTTCTTGATTACTTACACAGTAATAAAACAAATTAATAACGAATATTAAATAATATTATTTGCATAGCATTCCAAATACTGAGCTA
This sequence comes from Euclidia mi, assembly GCA_944739405.2. Classification (NCBI taxonomy): domain Eukaryota; kingdom Metazoa; phylum Arthropoda; class Insecta; order Lepidoptera; family Erebidae; genus Euclidia; species Euclidia mi. The sequence goes on from OX123195.2 coordinate 44,455,707, forward strand.
ATAAAATGTCATAAAGGCACTTCAAACAAATATATTATTTATAAGCAAATCATTCTAGTGAAAAAGTTACACAATTATCGTTTGGAGAATTCAAATTGTTATTCAGAAAAAGACCTGTCCAACTGTTAGCGGTGATTTCATGAGCGACGGCGATATTACGTTTTCAATTTAGCAGTGTACGGTCGCGGTCTAAAAATGTTTACCACTTTTCAAATTACATTCTTTGTCACGCTGGGTTCAGCAAAGTCTAAAATGCTATATCTAAGTACTTATTACATTTCAATCATTGGTAAGGCATCGATTCAAACAAAATGAGTATGGATATTTTTAGGTCGATGAAATAATTTGACATAGTGACAGAATTGCATTTATTTTGCTGTAAAAGTTCTGTATTTTAATATTATTTAAAAAACACTTACTTATTGTAATAAAATGGTACTATCTAAACAAAAGCTCACTTATGTGATCAGCAATCGCTTTAACATGACTAGCATACCATCCACTATCATTATAGCTCACAGTCAGACCGCAACCTGATTTTCGCTAGACGATATCATCATCATCATCACCCTAGCATTTTCTTAGTTGCATCCCAAGCTTGCGCTTCGGAGCCCAGGGCCTGCTATTACTGGTCTACCGAGATTTGACTGAAAATCAGTTTTTACACGGAGCGACTGCCATCTAACATCATTCTAAGGTTAGACCAGTAGTCAGTAGGTATATTTGAGGCCACTGACTTTCCACTAATGACTGCCATGGATCATGACAGCCGGGACTGCTTAACGTGCTTTCTGATGCACGGGGGTGAAACACCTCCAACTTCGGGCTAATTATTGCTAATTATTAAGAATTTCTTGACAGAAATTCCTAATAATTTATCACTAAGAAGTTCTTAACAGAAAACCTTAGCAACATTTTCCGATCCCGACCCGCGAATCGAACCCGAGACCTCGTGATCAGCTGTCGTATGCACTACCGCTAGACCAACGAGGCAGTCTTACGCAAACGAAAAAAATACAATATTTATATCGTCTAGATATAAATATTGTATTTTTTTCAAAAAGGTTTTATATTCAGGATGCCGTATTTTCGCCATCCTTTTCATTATAATCTGTCAATGTAAAAGTCATTTGACAAACTTATTAATTACAAATACCAAAATCGTAAATAGCAAGTTTAAAATTACATTATTTTAAGACTAAAAATATTTTAGTTTTAGTGTAAATATCACGCTTGTAATTAAATGAACGTATATTATAAATGTGGAATAATAAATCGTTATTGACACCAGTTGCTACGCAACGCATGTTATCACAGATTGGTTGCCTAATAGTACATTATCGTGGTCCTTGTGTCATTGATGTGTTCATGCAATTATAAGCCTTAAGGTGGTAAACACTTTTCGACCGCGACTGTACATAAGCCGCATGGTTTTCTTATTTGACACTAAATTAAAACAAATTAAGAAAATCTTATAGGGACACATCGTCCGTGTGGTGACGGATTAAGAATACGGAATGTCACCACCCCATATCATCCCGTAGGTGTCGTAAGAGCCGACAGAGGGAGCATTTATGCAGGGAACAGCACAGCTGTAAGAGAATGAAAACTAACCCTATACCAACCCGTTTTGCCTGCGTAATATAATAGGCCAATTCTTCCTTTCAAAGGAGAGGCCTAGTCCAGCAGTGGACTGTTAAAGGCTGACGATGATATAAGAACACTAAGCTTAGGCGTGAAAATAAGTTTATACATGTTGTATTTGATAGCGTGAGTGATTTTCAGGCGATAAATATACAAAATAACATCCTTTGTTTTTTTAAGAAAAACATTAGATGATTTTACTTATTACATTTTAGTGGAACAGGACTCTGTATATTTATTTTATAACAATGTACATATTAATTAATTATTATTTAATGCAACTTAACAATCTTATAATACTATCTTAAGAAATATATACAGAACATACAATAAAAGAAAGTAAAATAATTTAGAGGGTGAATATTACATTAATTTAATAATATTTTTTTTAATATTTTTCATATCAATTTCGAAAATTACTGTATAACTTTTTTACTGGGATGTGTACCGCACTGTCGCGAGACCCTCTCTTGACTAGAAATAACTCTATGTATCATCGCGCCTAAAAAATAGTCGGTACCCATATAGGATCACTTTATTATCAGTCCATCTGTGCGTCAAGACCCTTTTTCTCTTAATACACGTAAAAGTGAGATTTTCAGGCTTCCACATCAATTCGTAACGTATGTTGCACATAGCAAAATATATATTTGTAGATATAGGCGCATGGTGGCGTATTTCGTGACATAAGAACATGTAAGAATATTAGTATTATAATATAAGCTTGTATTTTTTGCTAGCAAAAAAACAGATGAGACAGTGACCGACCCCCGGTTCATAAACAGGGCTGTGTGCGAAAACACAGCAACGTATCACAAGAATGGGAAAAGGAATAGAAGGAGGAGCGAGAAGCGGGAGAATGAAAAGGGGATGGGGTCTCCGGCTCTCTCAGTCTCCGAAAGAAACGCGACAGTATAGACACTGTTATATTTTGTACATCTATGTATATTCTGAGAGAGTGATACAGTGCTACCCCGGCCAAGCCGGCCTATTCATACTGAAATGAGCAAGGCTATACTACCACATATGACACTTTGTTTATGGTAATATTCTAAGAAAATGTGGTACTTCCCGGTCGAGCTGGAGTTCATGCTGACACTAGAAAGGATCTTTTACATGATTTTACATAATGTCAAAAGTATTATTCCGCTTTTTCATCGTCGCTAGTAAGAGACGGTAGGACATGCCCCTATGATAATTTGTCATATAAAAAGAAGATCAAACAGGAAAATATATATATTTATTTCATACATTTTTATGTACATTCATTTAGCATATTTTTAAAATAATAATATCCAATATAAAGTGACTTCTGTTGAACAGTGCTTTTCCTTGTAACTTGGATGTCCTTCTCTTACTTCTTCGGAGAAGCTTCTCGAACAAAACGATCTATATAAGAACGACAAATATGCGATCACATTTTTGTTATTATGTTCAAGCTTGATAGGTATTGAACTGCACGAATGGTGCAGTGGCTTAAGCCGCTACTTTGCCGTTTAACAAAGCGTTTAAATATTATGGATTCAATCAATGCGTGCACGGTTATTGAAGCTGCCGCTGCGCCGGTACACTGTAAATAGATTCTTGAAAGTTTCCAAAGTTGTGTATTTCCTGGCGTGGATCAAGTCGCTACTCACGATGATTTGCACATAAACTTGAGCTTTAGGTGATTAATAACTAATTAGGATATTAGCAACGTAACCGATTAATGTGGAATGCTTAGTTCTGAGTGATTAGCATCGGAATAAACAGACGTTTCGCTAATTAGACTATTAGCGACATACACTCGTATAACTTATGTTTATCGGTAGACGCCGAAAGGCATCTTTATTAATTTGTTATTCATATAATTATAAGGTAAGTCATTTATGTTTTCAGATCAGCTTGTAATAGAAGCTTATTGACCACATCCGACATAGATTTCATATTTTTATTTAAAAGTTCTTACCGAATACTATACAATAACAACATCTTCGGCCAATCGGGGGCAGATTGAAATGGGCTCAGCCCCGGCAGCAAAACTGTTTGTTTTCTTCCTGAGACATACAACGTTCCCGCTGCATAAAACGTTACCGCTGCAGACTCAAGCTCTCCCTCTTGCCTGACTTCGTTTCTAGACATTTTGATTTATTCGTATAAATATTGTAATGATATTAGTAGTGTCGTTATAATTTTTTCGATACTTTTAATTTTTCAGACAATTTTTTGCCCACGGCTTTGCAAACTATTTTTTCATGATAGAGTAAAAATGCGCAGCGATAGCTGAGTGGACAGACCGACAGGCTGCTACGCAGAGGGTCTCGGGTTCGATTCCACGGCACGAACCAAAATTGTTAATTATCGCTTGCTAATCGGTGAAGGAAAACATCGTGAGGAAACCTGCATGTCTGTGAGTCCTCCATAATGTTCTCGAAAGACATATGAAGCCTGCCAACCCGCACTTGGCTAGCGTGGTAGACTATGGCCTTACCCTTCTCATACTGAGAAGAAGCCCGTGCCCAGCAGTGGGACAGTAAAGTGCTGATGATGAGAGTAAAAAATATCAAACACATCTCAAAAACCTTCTCAACTTCTACTTACAGTTTCCAAGTATCTCCTTAACTTTGTATATTCCTCAAAGGGTGGGAATGCGACCTGAATTTCTTTCAGTCGTGTTTGAGAAGTTTATTTGCAATATTCTGGTTATACGAGCAACTATAGCGATTTTTGTATGAAGGAGGTATATCTTTAGGTTGCTACAGTACTTTTAAGGGTCACACTTTTAATTATTGCTCAATTTCGATGCAAATAGTGAAGCGCAGCGCAAAAAACACACGCACATTACAAAGGAATTGTGTTGTGTTTATTGATTTTGGACATCATTGAGATGAGAAAACAGTCGATAATAGTTTCATCATCATCAGCTTGCCATCATAGTCCACTCCTGGATATAGGCTTTATCAGAGCAAGAATCGTCAACCGTTTTCAATGCCAAAACTTTGGATGTACCTATGTACAATCCGAAGTTGCAAGACGGGCTGGTCTCTCTTTTTGTGTCGTGCCGACATCAATCGCGTAGTGCAGCACAGTTGATGTAGTAGTGAAGTGACTATGTTAACAATTGCGCCAACCGAACACACAAAATTATTTCAAATATTTATCTTCTTATAATATTCTAGAGCTTTCCTTTCTACACCTCGCGCGCTTCAACAAACTCCAAAAAGTTGGTTTAGTGTTTGCGACACTAGGGGCATAGTAAATTAAGAATAGTAGGTAAGCTAAGGCCGCTCAGCGAGTTAAGGCGCTACCTCGAAAATGGATGCCCTTTTTGATTGCAGATTTTGAAGCAGTGAGACACACCAGCAAAGTGAAAATTTTATATATTATTTATCAGGTCTTTATCTAGGGACTGCCCGGACAGATACACGATTGGAAGATTTTCGCTCGATAGAATTTTAATTTGAAAATCATGCTTTCTCTAAATATTTTTTAGTTTATTTAAAAAAATACTTATCTTTTCGCCTTGAAATTGCTACTCACCGAAATAAGGGCCAGTTTATTAGGGACTGGTCTAACGATTTTTTTCTAACACGATTATTACTTCAGTTATGAACGAAATAAGATTTTAGACAGTTTCGTGATGGCATACCATGTCAAAAACCGTGCGACATTCAACTTTATGGCTAACACTTAGCGATGACCTCTGCACGATTTTTTGACCTTCGAGGTAGCCTCTTAATTGCCTACTCTTGCGTTGACGCACGGGTTGTCACTTGCTTACACCGCGGCGTCGGCTTTGTCGGCGCGCGCGCTTTTTCGCCGCTTTTTTAAGTGATCGCGCTGAATACTTCACAATTTAACCCCTCGTATACCGGAACGCAGATCTACGCGAGACACAATAGCTTTTTAATTGTGTCTGGTATTCCGGCATACAAGAGGTTAAGCTTGCATATATTTTTTTTTCAAATACCTACTGACTACCTAAGCGTTATATAACTATCTAAATGCCTTTTATAACGAGAAAAATGCAACAAGTTTAATTTACTGTCGTTTAACATATTGTATAATATTAATAACGTTTATTACATAACTGAATGTATATAAACAATTCGAGCGGGCAAGCAGTATAGTACCTACATGAATGCGCGCGATCAGACGCGCGGCGCATCCCGTACTGAAGCCGCGCTCGTCTATAAGATTGGGTGCGTAAAAAGTACGTGCGTACACGGCGCCGGCGACTCACGCGTACATTCAAACCGGCGGGCGGCGGCCGATTTGTATGAAGCTATCCTACTGGTTTTTTTTTATACTATGCTAGGGGCGCCGTCACATTGGGCGTGCGCGGTCCTCGAGCACACGCCCGGCGTGCGCTCGGTGTTCACTAAGTGAACGCAGAGTGCATGCCGGTTGCCAGCTCGAGGACCAATGTGAGGGAGGCCCTACACTCTCGACAATTGCAAGTATGAGGGAGTTTTCAGAGAAATAACACACCAAATATATTGATACCATTTATTTTATAACAAATTTACAGATATCAAAATTAGAAGTTATATATAGATCTAGTATTTAGTAGTTCTTTCACTATTTTAAGTGTCTGTACAATTTGATTAATATTAGTTATCTGGCTTCATAACTGCTTTCCACGTTGCGGTATAGATTTAACTTACGTTTAAGGTTGATTGCGAGTATTGTGGATGCGTAACTAAATTGTAGTATTGTTAGGGTAAGTCCAGATTTAACGAACTGCGTCGCTTGCGTAGCGTTTGCGTGTCGCCCGCGAGTAGTGCACGTTTTATTTTTGTAGGTATGAAATCAAGTGCAGTTGAGGCGCGCGAATGGCGTATTCGCCGACCTTTCGTCAGACCTGGAGACGCCCATATGGAATGCTTAAGCCATTTGTAAGAATCAACCGCAGATTGTTTGCCTTTGATTAAGAGTATTTTCTCCGATGTCACAAGTATTTCTATATTTACATACAGTTATTTTGACGTCGATATGAATAGTGAAACTGGCATAGTCAATAATCACAATAATTTTCAGCTACAATATACCACATGAAAGGGTATTGAGAACATTTGTAGTGGAAATCTAGTTAGATAATATTTACAGAAAAGTGAGCATTCTATCCACACAATTATATCAATAATCCGATATATTTTTTGTGATACTATCATTACTTTTAAACTGACATAGTAATATTCTAATTTTACAATTAAATGACATATCTCTAATAACATTGCTACGAGTGATGGAGATACAACCATAGATTCTTAATTAGAAACTTAATTCTAAGTACTACACGACCAGAAGATATTATTATATTACGTAAATATAATCTTTCAGTTGTCGAAAAGGGTTCTCTCGGCCGATAGTTAATCGACCAATTGTTCTCACCTCGACTCAGAGGGCTTTGCAATTTTACTTTGCATATTATTGCTGAAGGAAACCGAGATTTTCTATCATCTTTAATAGTCCCCATAAATAGAACATCATACCTATTCGCAACATTCAGGCTGGAATATGTATAAGCAGGAAAGATTAGTGGTTTCGATTTGAATGGTTCAACAATTTGTTTAGTTGTATGAGGTCTGTATAGAAAATAAGCATTTTATGCCAAGTTGCCAAAGCTAATATCTATCACAGGAGGCTAAAGTAGCTTCCAAAAGAGTCTTAACCATTGTAAGCCTGACATTCCAGTTTTGCTTTTCACTGTAATATACATATTATGTACGCTTAGGGTACTCTTAACCCTGGCATTTCTCCAAATGGTTTCCTAATTGCGTAATTTGGCAGCTGAACTAACACTTTGCTCAAATATATACTTATTCTAAACTTAAATGTAAGTATACTTAAAATATATTTACATGTACATATATTATTATCATAATATGTAATTGCCTAAGGTCAGCCTCACTGCGCTCGGCGTTCACTCTGTACTACAAAGTGAACGCCGGACGCACGCTTGAGGAACACGCATGCGCCCAATGTACCCCAGCCGATATGAGATATCCATATTTAAAAGTACTTTTGCATACCTGTACAAAAATATCCCTAAAATACACCCGGCCTTATAAATAGGCCAAGTTTTAAAATAATTTTAATGAAAATCGCGCTAATAACATCGTTCATAAATCTAATTAGAACGTACAATGGAGTTATGTTTTTATGAAGAAGTTCATTTTGGCAGATAATTTATTATAGGTTGTTGTAATTCAATAGACCTTCCAATAATGTAATTAATCTTATTATTAAGTTATTATAAGGTATTTGGTAGAATCAAATAAACCATGCTAGATTAAACTTAACTGATCTATAAGTTAGTGAATTGGATTCCGTGGTAGAGCTATACCAAAAAAAAAAGAAAATACTATAATTGTTTTCGATGTATTTTCCTGTTTCTGTTTTTTTAAGCAATAGGTATATGTAATGATCCTTAAACGGGACACGCTTAAATATATCAAAATAATTCATGTTCTTTTAAAATTTAATTACGCTAATCAATATGTGAATTCTTATTTACAAACAACCACTAGGTGGAGTTTGATCATCAGCAAATTCAGAATTCAATATTTCATTAAAGTATCTAGGTATTCTATTTAAAACGATAACTCCCTCACTAGGAATAAATCATGTGTCGCGAGGGACTTTACAAACATATAACACGGTCACAAAGTACACCCAGACTCGAAACAAGACCTTGTGGATCACACAAAGTGTTGTCTCGTTGGTCGTAGACCGTACTTATATTTACAGATGAAGTAATATATGTATATATGGGTTGCACATACATTTCCACACATCACAAACACTTTTTTAGGGTTCCGTAGTCCACAAGGAGCCCTTATAGTTTCGTCATGTCCATCCGTCCGTCCGCAGCCTAGCTCAAAGTCGCCTCGTGCTAGAAAGCTGATATTTGACATGAATATAGAAATACGATATTGCAACAAAACTGTAGAATAAAATTTAGGAAAATATTTGTTTAAGGGTATCTCCCCTACATAATATAGTGGGGTTGAATTTTTTTTGGTGGAGTAACCCATTGTGTGGGGTGTCATTGGATTGGATTAAAAAAATATTATTAGTTTGCTCAAATCATTTTTCAATCAAGTGATTCGTTTGTCAAATATCAAGCTTTGAAGTGAAAAAAATTGTTAGACTCAAGTGTCCCTCCCCCTCTGCCGGCTAAACTATTAATTTGGAAGAGGTGAAAAAAATCACAAAGGTAGTACATATAACGAATTTAAAAGGAAAACTATCACGGCTAAGTAGACATCACTAGTTTACGAGTAATCGTCGGTTAACTTATAAATACCTATTTCTGTGAGTTTACATTGGGAGCGCTGGCTTAATATTAAAGATGCCCGTTTTTAGTCCCATGTGAAACAGAAGTTATTATCAATAATGTCCATTGTGGGCAACTACGGAACCCTACATTGCGCGTGGCCCGACACGCACTTGGCCGGTTTATTTTTTTTAAAGACTACTCCCGCTCTACGAATAAATCCTGTGTCGCCGGGGACTTTACAATAATACAACCAACGGACACAATGAACACCCAGACTCGAAACAACAATTTATGAATCACACAAAGTTGTCTCGTTGTGTAAGTGTCGTCACTTTCATATACAATAAGTAAGTGCATATTTTAGTCTATGTGAAATTATTCTAATCGGTACTTAAAACTACATATCTTTTCTACCACTACCAATTACACTAGATTACTTGTAATACGATCAAATAGACTTTTAATTTATCCTTTTATTTTACTTGCTAAACATTAATAGAAAATAGTTAATTTACAGAGCTATCACATAAAGCTATGAAAGTATAAGGAGAACTTTTTCTTAGTGACATATGCATAATTTAATCGACGAAAAATAATCCAAAACCCCCCAATTCAAAGAATAATGCCCATTTCTGGCCCAGTTTGGAACTCATGAACAGCACAATAGAGTTTTAATTTGTTGTTGAATAATCCTTTTTATTAATAACTTAATTTATAGGCGTTACTAAAGGTGTGCCAAGAAACATAATCAATAAAAAGGTTTAAAAAGATGTGTTTACGTCTAAATAGCCAACACGTGATAGATCAGAAATTGCCAGTAAAGAGTTCATAATATTAAATCGATTATCTTAATTGATTTCACATTTTCTCTACTAAAAATGATTTTAGTGACTAGCAAATCTTTATTTGGTCCTAAAACATTTTTATTCTGAGGAATTTTAAGGAATATATGCGATTAACTACAAATAAGTTCTGTTTTGAATCAAATATACACCACTATTTTTAATTAGTACAAAAAATTTAACAGAGCACTAAGTATTTTTAACTGATCATATTTATGTAGTTAAAAAATAAAAACACTAAGTCCCAAAACTGTCTCAAAACTGTCCACAAAAATACGTGATAATTGGTAAAGGCAATACTAATACTATGACCAACCCGCGTACTATCATAGTAAAATGAACCATTGATAAATTCCGCCCCCTCGCCCCTCTGCGCCTGCGCCACGCCCCGACGATGCGACAAACAGTGCTAAATTGCAAGCGAAAGTGAGCGTATCTAATTTCGTTGCAAAAGTTAATTGTTTGTCTACGTTTGCCCGACACGATGGCCTATCATATCAGTTCATATCACGGGAGTATCTAGCTATTCTTCGTGCGTACTTTTTGAGTGGAAAAATTGCGAGTGCAGCTGTGTACCCATGAACATCTTATTGTGAGTGTACAAAAGTGAGCCAGTCAGTGTCAAACAATTAAAACAGTGCATATTGGATGCTTTTGACAACGGTGGTGGACATTTCGAAGGACAATGGAAATATTTATAAGTTTAGTAAATAATACGTACCTACTTAAGTAAATAATAATTTGATGCGGGCGGCTCAAAATCGGTTTGTGTTCTCCACACACCTTGAGGAAGGCCTATGTCCAGCAGTGGACGTCTCTAGGCTGACATGATGATGATAAAATAATATTTGTAAATAGCAGATGATTCTAACTTCATAAATACGCCAAAATTAGTCTTTTCTTTTAGTCCAGAACACCTTCTTTTATTTTGATATTTGTTTGCTTTCTAATTACATACCTCCATATTTAATTACTTGTTAAACGATAAATTTTACCGGTCCTAAGCCCGAATGAAGTATGAAGGAGAGGGTAGAATTAACAAAATTAAAAAATAACTACCTACATTTATTATTTTTCTTCATTTTATTTTCTATGGTTACCTACATCATAAGTGCGACATAGAAAATGCGAATGAGCGGGATGGAATATTATCAATGAATTAGTGAATGGATTGTAAAATATGACTATGATTTAAGTGAGATTTTCTACAATAAACAAATGATAATAACTTTGCTCTTTATTGATATTATGAAATTCTTACGTCACATATATGATAATAATATCTTCGCTAATCTGTCCTTAAAGTTTTTGTACTAATTAAAAAATAGTGGTGTATAGATATAAAACCTAAGATGACCCAAATCTATATCGATTAATAAATATCATTTAAAAACTGTAAAATGGCAACACTGTTTTGACTCTTAGTAAATGTCAATAATGTCATATTCAATTTATTTGTTTTGCTCGTGCGCGTTGTGAATATTTGTGGATCTTTTACGACTTCTTTTTCTTTCGGATTTCTACCCATATCAAACGATTAAATCATTCCTTTCTACTCATAAAAAATAAGTTTAAAAACTAAAACCCGACTACGTCAAAATGGGGTCTAAAAACAACGAAACAAGAAAATAGCTCATTCAGATACAAATCCAGAAAACTATAAGTACAGAAATACTCAAGCTAGAGCCGTGGTCGCACCTATGTATTTTATACTAGTGTACATGTAACCTGTACCTGCCATGTTTGTTTAATGCAGATGAGTGTTCCTGGCACCCACAATAGATATACAATAGGTGCGACCACGGCTCTAGCTTGAGTATTTCTGTACTTATAGTTTTCTGGATTTGTATCTGAATGAGCTATTTTCTTGTTTCATTCTTTTTAAACCCCATTTTGACGTAGTCGGATTTTAGTTTTTAAACTTATTTTTTTATTTAATCCTTTTCCGTATATCAATGGGGCATGTAAACAAACTCGCCGTGCAATATTTACATTGTCATATTTATAAGAAGAAAGAAAGAAAAATAGGTAACGCAAAGCGTCTGATCCACGTGAATTGTAAGTACAACCGCGTTTTAAAGTTATATTTTGACTGAAACAGTACACTATATGTACATATTTGTAATGTGCTCACCAAGACCTTTCTCTTAATACCAAACACGTAATGATTTTAGCAGTAAAATTTTTTTGAGGTTGGAATCTGAGCTATTTATGCCGTAATAGAAAATGTTGATAAAATTTATATAGCCTATGTCACCCGGGCCATTATTACAAATCTATTGACACCCTATTTATTAAAATCAGTTCAGTAATTTAGGCGCTACGGTGGAACACACAAACATATATACATAGACTGCCAAAAACATAACCCTTCCTTTTGGCTTCGCCGTAGTCGGGTAAAAACTACGAATTAATGTAACTATCCTAATAAAAGTACGTACACACCTAATGTTTCTTGAGCATAAAAAAGTACTTCTTTTAATAAAACTATGAATGTGGCCGACCTCTAATCAATCTCAAAATTCTAGTTTAACACTCTTTTATCGAATGCAATAACAACTACTACGATTTTTGACGGTCCACACCTGGGCCGGCGTCTCTAAGAAAAATGGGCATTGTTCTTTCAATACATTATAATTTAGCGATTTGTCTTCTTGTATGTTGCATACTGCCCAGCTCAATATCACTACGAACCAGTCAAATCTGATTAAGCGGACCCTGGGATGCAACTAGGATGATGATTTTGAAATAAGTACAAACTGACCTTGTCATTAAAATCTCAATTGAAAATAAAAACACATAATTTAACTTTTTAATTTCAGTAGATTGAAAGGTTGCAAATCTCTGAAAGTGTGTTTGACGAAGAATTCTAAACCAATCGAAATCACCCTGGTACCGTAAAAACATTTACATATTCCGTTCAATTTTTGGAAAAGCCTTTGTATACGGGCTCTTCGCAGTGGTCTTCTCCAACGCAATAAGGGACAGGGTCTTTGACAAAGTTCACTTTACTGACGAATGATATTCTGGATTCCCGTTTAACCGTGGAGTTGATACTTTGTAGTGAAGTCACGTCTCGGCAGATAGTGTGGTCTAAATTGATGCGAGAGTCCCGACGAGTGGGCACTTTTCGACAGAGCAGCGTCTCTTGGAATGCGACCCGGTACCTGAAAATAAAAAAAATATTTTAGACCCTGAATGTATACATAGTAATATAATCAAGATGACTAATGAATTACCATCAGTATGGTAAATTTCTATGCGGCCTAAATCGTCGGAGACAAAGTTGTCTTTTCTTTTAACATGTTCTATGGTAAAATCATAATCTTGTAATTTTAACTTCCATCTAGTTAACCTTTGATTTGGCTCTTTTAATTTAGCTAACCATATTAAAGCTTTATGATCTGTTCGTAAAGTGAACCTTCTACCGTAGATATAAGGTCGAAATTGTGTTACGGTCCAAACTATTCCTAGTAATTCTTTTTCAGTTGTATTATATTTTTGTTCAGCATTGCTAAGTGTCCTAGAAGCATAAGCAATAGGATGATTATCCTGGCTTAAAACAGCTCCTAATGCTATATCAGACGCATCAGTAGTAATTACAAATGTTTTATTGAAATCAGGAAATGCCAAAATAGGTGCATTAGTTAATTATTGCTTACAAGTCTGAAATGCTTCAATATAATTGTTATTATAGATATCTATAACAGCATCTTTCTTTGTGGCTTCTGATAAAGGTTTAACGATTTTACTTAAATTCGGAACGAATTTTCTATAGTATCCAATTAATCCTAAAAATCCTCTGACTTCTTTCACTGTTTTTGGGATAGGAAATTTTTGAATTGCTCTATTTTCTGTTAGTTAAGTTTTAATCTATCTTTATTTAGTATAAGTCCTAAAAATTTAATTTCTTTTTCCATAAAAACGCATTTATTTTTATTAACTTTTAAGTTTGCTTTTCTTAAGGCTTCAAATATTTCCTGGAGTCTATTTATATGGTTTTGTTTATCTTTGCTATATACTATAATGTCATCTAAATAGACTAAACAAATGTAGAGACATTTGAGAAAAAGAGATAGCTAGAGAGCTATCTATTTATTTAGTTCATTTCATCATCCCTTGGAATGTAGCGGGTGCATTTTTTAAACCAAATGGTATTCTCAAAAATTCATAATGACCGTCGGGAGTGCTAAATGCGGTTTTCTCTATTGAGTCATCATCCATTAAAATTTGATGGTAGCCAGAAGTTAAGTCTAAAGTAGTAAAATATTTATTACCTTGTAATTTCAAAAATAACTCATCAATATTAGGCAAAGGGAATTTATCCGATTTTGTTTTCTCATTTAATTTTCTGTAATCGATGACCATTCGCCATTTTTGTATCCCTGATTGTTCGTTTTTGTCTTTGAAGACGCTATCCCCTAGAACTTTGACACCACTTATAGCGAAGTGTATAAGTCGCGTCGTCATTTATATGGTTCACTTTCCATGCGAGACAATACTTTGGTTTATCCTCTAATTGTTGTTTTCAAGTCCCGGTGTACGTTGAGTACATTGTTTAAATGCTTGTCATGCATGTTTTGACAATTGTCCTTAAGAATATATATATATATCATAAATGTATAGGCAAAAAATCAGCCAAATTCATGGGGAATGCTATAGATGACGTAACATCACTTTACTACCGCTACGGCTTGCGGAGTTGAAACTAAGAAAAATAACGATGTAATAGTATGAAAATGCCTAGAAAGCCTGCTGGTCCATGAAAGAGTTCATGAAGGGCAACCTTCCAATAGCACTAAAACGCAAACTCGTCGATATGTGCATTCTGCCCATCCCATCCTAACATACGGTACTCAGACCTGGTCATTGACCAAACTTCAATAGTCCAGCCTCAAGGTTAGTCAAAGGGCAATGGAGCGCAGCATTCTCAGATATAAGAGAGTTGATCGAGTACAAAATTCCGTTCTGCGATCACTGACAGGTGTTGCTGATGTGGGACGGAAGACTGCGAACCTAAAGTGGGATTGGGCGGGTCACGTGATCCGGATGCATCCTAGCTGATGGGCGAAGATCGTCACGCAATGGGTGCTGCAAGACGGGCGGCGGAACAGAGGCAGACCCTGAAAACGATGGCGTGACGATCTAGACAATTTTGACAGAAACTGGCCTAATTTGGCAGAAGATAGGGATGCTGGGAAGAGTGTAAGGGAGACCTTTGCCAAGCAGTGGGACAACATAGGTAAAATAAAAATAAAATAGTATAAGTAATTAATACGATACGGCGGTTTTATCAACAAGGTGTGCCGCTTAATACCGCGAGGCAAAGCTAGTATCAATATAGTCTTGAGTCCTAGTGATTGATTTCAAGGATCACGTTTAAGGCCTATTGAGTGATTGAAAAGCTTTCAGAATGAAATGTTGTTACCGTTTTATTCAAAAAGATCTGCGGAAGTCTGGTCTCCGCATCTGTGTATCGGTGGGATTAAAATGAAAGACAGCTTCATGTTAATATGTATTTTAAAAAATTTTATTAAGCGGTATTGTAGGAGGTTTTATTCGGAGCTATATTGCTTTTCTTTATTTATTTACAGAGTCTTTCAGCAACATTAGGCGATATGTGGCAATTTGTTGAATTAACCACATAATTTTTTACTGAAAAGAAAGGGAAAAATAGGAAACTTCTTCTTGATGCTATAAACAATGCACGTTTGTGTGTTTCCTGTCCATATAGCATAAAAAGAGACACATTTGAATGACACAGCAGCAGGTGGTGATTAGTCGATGTTACTGATGCTACCTAAGACGTGATCATTACCAATTGCTATGCAAGCAATTGATGTGTAATTAATTGATATGTAAGCAATTGATTAATTTGCTAACGAGCCAATATGATGCTATGTATGTAGTTCCTATCAATCGTGGATATTGTAAACATATTGAGTGCCATCTGATTACCACTGAAACAGTAAGCAGAGTTTCGAGCGCACATCAAAGTCTCACGCATTCCGAACATATTTGCTATTTATTTGTTACATCCCAAATTATTCTAATATTACCTGCCTAACTACATGCCGCAAAAAACGCATATCCGAGAAAGCAGGCGTCCTTGGAAATTATTTAAAAATATATATAAATAATAATAGCGTCTTTGTTAATTTTATTTTGTTTTATTCATTAACCAGACCAAATTAAAGAATGTCTGGCATTGCTTTTAACATTATCCATGCAAAGGTAATCTTTGTGAGCTGTAATTAAAATAAATTATATAAGACGGGAAAGTAAAATGTTGTATAATATAATATTTAAAAAAAGTAGCAGGCTTTTTTATAACCCAACTTTATTCAAAACAGCAAGCAACAGCTGAACTATGTTATTCAACAAAATAAATTTAAATCGCAGAAAGGATGAGGTTCTCAGTGTCTAAACACACTATGCCGAAGTTACGCGACCGAATTCTGTGGCTGATTTTACGTTCCCATGTATTCGGCTAATACGACACACCATACGTGCCGAACTTACGTTCGCTACGAACTACGCTTGTGCGCTACTACTAGAAAATTTTGCTGCTGAACTTACGCCCGACCGAAGTTACGCTGTATGCTGTGACGTATCGTAGTCAGCCGTCGTCGTCAGTAATTCAAAAAGCATTGCAGGCGTAATGATGCCAAACTTCGGTCGCGTAACTTCGGCGTAGTGTGTTTAGACATTTAAAGTTTATTTTAACGATCCAGTAATAAAATTAAAGACAATTCGCCATGTGTATGAGCTGTCAAAATTGTTTTCTTCCTTTTATGTTTTGGTATAAGTAAAACCTTTACATTTTTGATGAAACTTTGCGTAAAGCTTTCTTACAAGTGGTAAATATAATACTACGAGGCATTTATCTATTAATTATGAATTAATGCTAGTAGGTAAGTGCATTTTATAAGTATAAGACCTTATGCCTTCTATTTACTCACTATGGTACTGTAACAGCTATTAGGAGAGGCCTATGTCCAGCAGTGGACAGCGAAAAACTGTATGGTTACTCTGAGTCTAATTAAACATAATTATGTTTTACATGACAGTTGTTCGTTGAGTGTCTCCCAAAACACCCAACTCTTACCGAGACAAATTATATAACCGAAGACATTATAACAAGATAACTCATTCCTCTAAAAAAAATCGTCACATTCAATGGTTTGGTTAGAAGCATATTCCTAAGTACAAAAAGGAAAGCTATAACGGCAAAATTGACAGAATGAAAACAGCTCATAGAGTACATTGTTATAAGGTCACATTGTCTTGATGAATGGCCTCTTTTCAACAGAGCGATGACTCTTTGATTGCGACTTGGTACTTGGAAAGGACAGGAAGACGATTTAATAATTATATTGAATTTATTTCAAGATTGTGTCTCGTTGATTGATTTTAAGGATCACTTCCTCTATTGAGTAAATTTAATAATTATTTATCGCTTGCCCGGTGCCTCGAGGAGGAGGTTAACCCGTCGGTCCCGGCTGTCATTAAGAACTTTGACAGTAATTATAGGGAATCAGTATACATCAGACGTTGTATCTTAGCGGCTCTGAAGCTAGCCTTTGCGAATTGCCACTCAAATACACTCGTGTAGAAAACTGTTATTGCCAGAATTCGTATAATTTTATAAAGAATGGACCTCACCTGCCAATAGTGGCAGATATTTTAACCGGAACGTCCGTCACACCTTTCAATTAATTCAAATAAAGTATTATCAAACACTTAACAAAAACGTTAACAATGTAACATTTTTATATTTATGTACGTGCTACAACTAGGTATATGAAATTCGTCTTTTTTATAACAACTTCCACACTTGGAATAAATCCAGTGTCGTGGGGAATTTTACAAACATACAGCCAACGAACACAATGAAGACCCAGACTCAAAACAACAATTTATGGATCACACAAAGTGTTGTGTGGGAATTGAACCGACAACACTTGGCGCAATGCCAAGCGCCGCAAACCACTTCGCCAAACATGCAATAATTAAAAGATGCAACAATTACAATAAAGTTGTGACATTACATTACATCGATTCTGCCGTAAAATAAAAACATGGTGTCGTCCTATATGCGTGAACACGTATGGTTTATGTTGAGGCCTCGCCGTTCAGCGCTACACCGAGTGTTGTAGTTTCAACCTCTATACGAGACGACACTTTAGGGTGCGTTAGGTATGATCCACAATTTGTTGTTCCGACTCTGAGTGTAGGTACTTTAAGTCCATTTAAATTGAATGTTTGTTAAAGTCCCTCACGACAACAGATTCATTCTTAGCACGGTAGTTTTCTGTAAAGAAGGAAAACGACAAGCCATTATACGACATATTCAACGACACGTCAGTATGTTGCCACTACAAACAAAAATGGCGCTGGAATGGAACTTTTCCTTAATTCGGTAAATATCCGTAACGTTTTTCATAAAATGGTTCTCGCAAAATAAAACGTGTCTTCAATAGATACCTTATTGTTCATTAATTAATTAATTCATTAGAGAAAACGCGGTCTCTCAACAGCATAGGTATTTAGTGAGATGTAGGTTCGAAATTAGAGTAACTTTTCCGGAGAATAATATTACTGTGTCCTAGGGAATAAATATTCTCCAAACAACAAAATAAAGTTCATTCCTGCCTGATTAATGTCGCGGTTGTTGACTTACAATCAAAGTGAAATAAATCAATTGTTCTTTTCAACAGTATTGTGTAAATTCATAATTTATGTAAAATATTTCGTCTATTTAAATTATTTATTATTACAGAAAGCTTACAGAGTAATATTCATTTAAACAGTAACAATAGCCCTCTGATTTAATAACAAGCTTTTACGACAAAGTTATTAAAGTTTAAGAAGGGGGAGGAAAATTAAAGGCCTGCTTTGATGGCATTGCCGCTTATACAGTGATTGACTTTCAACTGCGTACCAGTTTCTGCGCCGTAGCCTCAAAGTAAAATAAAACACAATAATGACATAAAATAATAATTATTATTAGTAATAATAATTCTGTAAGTAAAGAATACAGCATTTACAGCGCTCTGTGTGATTATCAGTGTGGTGACGGATTAAGAATAGGTACAAAATGTCACCAGCCCATTGCATGCCGTGGGTGCATTGCGTAAGTGGCGACTATGGAAAATACACGAAGCAAATAGTAAAAGTCAATCCATTGACTGCTATTAAAGTGTTGTTATATTATTTTGTACTTTTTGTGTCCAAACATACAGCACTAGGAATTTTACACACAAATCTTGCCAACAAAATATATTCAATTTGATATATTAGTATAATGTTACTTATTTACTTTGGCTTTGAACCAGCGAACCGCGGGACATAACAATTTTAGAGCTCTTCTTTATGTACCTACCTACTAAAAGCTTGCAAACCGTAACATATTTCTTTACGTGTTGGTGTAATCTGTATTAAAAACCGGAAAGCTAACTGCCGGGACGTGCTTGTAGTAACTTGAAAATGTGCTAAGTTGAATACTGATCAAATGTGTCTTAGGCATTGCGTCATAAGTTGATCTTTAGACTTTAAAACTTTTTTCCCAGTTTTTCCACCCCTTCATGGGAATGAAACATTATCAGTACAGACAAAAAAATTGCGTTACTGACTGACAAACAACGCAAAGCCGAAACTACTAGCTGCAACAAGCTGGAATTTGGCATCTTTAGGTTCATGTTTGGGAAATGATTCTTACAATAAAAAAGATTGAATGGGGTCAGAGTTTAAATGGAACTTTATGTCTTCAGAAGATCGAAGCTGTGCGCAAAATCCTGTCGTCATGAAGGAGGACTTTTGGTGGAAGAGTGCGGTGTTCTGTCGCTTCCGCGGTCAACAATATCATGCAAGTGAAGCATTATTAACATTGTTAATATTATGAACTAATATTTTAGATCAAATTCAATCAACTTGGTTTAATTTTTATTTTATTCATTTTATTTATAGTCTCACGCCTGTTTCCCCGAAGAGGTAGGCAGAGGTGTAAATATTACACCCACATTGCGCCATGAATTTTTATGTCCCACGTAATAGAGGGCGAGCCTATTGCCGTTACCGGGCACATCACCAGACTCCGGGTTGCTACTGAGTATTCGGAAAAACCCAGTAACACTTTTGCCCGACCCGGGAATCGAAACCTCCGACTCCGAATCGGGACCTCCGATTAGCAGTCGCATACGCAATCCACTGGACCTCGGAGGCAGTCTAGCAGTTTAATGTATGTTTAATCATAAGGTCTTTTATCTGTGCGTCTGAGCCACGTGAAATATATGTTTTCATTATTAAAATCTAGTACTATATAAGGTTTATTATTCATTAATTAAACATATTACAAAGGAACAGTTTCATTTAACAGTAATATGTGGTAGGTTAATTGTAAGTCGTTGGAAAGTTAATTAAAAGCTTTGAAACTCCGTCTCTTCTCTCTCCTCATATATATGAATAATAACAATTTGAATGTATCAAACAAACCAAATTGTTTTAACTTCTTGCTCTATAGAGAGTTATAATAATATTACAGAAACAAGATTTTAAATTTGAAATACTGTACTTATTTAAAGTTCTAAGGAGCTGGCTTATTTCGCATTTCTTGTGGTGAATACGTCTTATTAAAATCTCGTGATGTAATATTTCCTAAAATTAAAACAGCTCAAAAATTTGCTTATTTGTTTGTTTAACATAATTATCCCTGGAATAACCAGTCAGATAAAAAAAATCAATTTGTATGTGATAGTTTCCACATCAAGCTACGATCCGAAGTTCATCAGTTAACATAGTTACACGGTTAGTATAAAAGCTAAAATCTAAGTGGGACTATACCAAAATATTGGCATAGACAGATTTTGAACCGGTTAAAAAAAACATTTCATCAACATACCACACGGCGAAACCCTGGTAAAAAGCATGTATAAATATCAAAACACCTCACATTTCAGATAACGTGTAATAGATTAATAATTCCGTATCTCAGAAACATATTTAGCACTTCGCTATTCTAATAGGCCACGAAACAGATCGTTTTGATCGGATTATATCCTAAAGCGTAGAATTTTACTACAAGAAATATAGCCTACTCTTTCGGTTTGCGTAGGTGTAAGAGAGATGAAATGACAATGTAAGTGTAGCGAGCCAAATGTAGTATTACTAGTATACATAGATTTCCTACGTAGCAATTTTTATGGAATAACTTTTTCGGCCAAAGTAGTCTGTGTACCATCTTTATTGAGGCTTAAGATAACTTGGAAAGTTTAACAAAATTTATTTAGCGGTAGTTACGTAGCGTAGGAGACACGTACATAGCCACTTAAGGCTTACTTTTGAAGTTATAGTATCGGTTTGAATGAATCTCAGACCAGTAAATTTTTTTATCTTGTTATTTAAAACAGTACACTACTTACGCCAAACAAAATAATAAAAAATAAGACTGAATTGCTAAACAAACTCGTTACCGGGCCAATAGTCTAGTGTTATACAATAACTATTTTAGATACTAATTCTTAAACAATCGCAATACCCATAACATTATATTTCATAGTTATATGCTAATGGGAAATATCATGTAACTTACAATCAATACTCAATTTCTATGGACAATAAAATTTTATAGCATTGAGTTACAACTGACCATCATTATACACGATGTTGATTTGCATTTGCAAAATATTTTATAAGGTGAATATACTACTATAACTGAATACAAATAAGTGATAAAATTGGCCACTAAAAGTTTTAAAAAATTTTACGTTATCATACACTTTGAAAATTAACTCAGTGTATTGACCGCCGCTCAGCTGATCGCCATTGCAGGAGTCTAGCACACACAAGCACACGTACCTACAGTGACTGCGCGATTCAGTCTTATTCTGCACGATTTTACAGTTTATTCTGATTTACTATCGAAGTAAAAGTTAAAAAAAAAATTGGGTCTTATATCATCGCACACTGTTTAAAATAATTTTAGGTTAATAAGTATACTGTCGAAGGCGCAGCGATAGCCTAGTGGAGAGACCGACAAACTGCTACGCAGAGGGTCCGGGTTCGAATCCACGGCGCGCACCAATGACTTTTCGGAGTTATGTGCGTATTAAATTGTTAATTATCGCTTGTCCCGTGTCTCGGAGAGCACGTTAAGCCGTCGGTCCTGTCATGAAGATCTTTGACAAGCGTTACAGGGCGTCAGTATCTTCTAAATAAACTGACACTAGTCTAAACCATGGAATATTGCTATCCCTTGGGGTTGCGGAGGTCAGAATGTGTATGAGGTCAGAGGCTTAACGTACCAAATGACCGTCCTTGGGTAACAACAGGGAGTGACGAGCTCCGTAAGGGAGGTTGGCGCTCTTGAGACGCCCTCCAACGCATAAATGACCCGCATCGTTCAAAAACGGATTTAATTTACATACTGCTCCCGACAATTTCGATTTCTCTGGTTTAAGGATAGCAATCTCCTTCTCAAAATGCACCAATTGCACAGAAAAAATCCAAAAAGTGAGGGACTCCTGTCGTTCCTGTGGTGAGAGAAACGGTGTCAGTCGTTTCTGTTGTAGGTGGCTAAAATTAAAAACAAAACGCTTTATCCAAGCAGTAACACCTAACAACGTGTCAAGGAAGCTGTAGCGATTTAACAAGAAATCTACCTCAAAGGCGCATTCTACCTTCTCAAGAGCGAGTGTTCGCAGTCCCGGCAAAGAGAAAGTATCCAAAACTTACGTTCGAGGCCAATCAATTTCGGGTCGACTCAACCATTCCGGACCCACCACAGCAAATGGCCCATCAAACTAGGCGTCAAGCATCCACGTGAGGCACAATCAGTGGGGTTGAGCTTAACTAGCACGTGTCTCCAAACAAGCGTAACTTCAGATTTTTGGATTTGGGAAACGCGATTAGCAACAAATACTTCAAAAGTGTGGACAGACGCCTTCAACCAACAAAGAACAATTTGGCTGTCTGTCCAGGCGTAGGTCCCATTAATACTAATTGATTTACCCAAAGTATTAGACACGTGAGTCAATAATCGTACAAGTAGGGCTGCTCCCGAGAGCTCCAATTTCGGAACGGTCAATAGCAGATGTTCGAAAGGGTGCAACCTTACTCTTTGCCATGATCAGGGAAACCCTCACCTGACCTGAGGCACTGACTGTGCGCAAGTACACCACGGCCGCGTGACCACGTTTCAAAGCATCACAAAATCTGTGTGGATCTTGCTGATAATCCTCTTGTAAGCCTTCCAAAAGCGCTGGTGAGTTGGAAATCAATTTGCTCAACTGATAACCAGCGGAGGCCAAGAAACCAATCAGTTCACCTATAATTTTTGCCTGGGTGGCGACCGTTGGCCGGAACCAGGCAAATCAAAATAAGGGTGCGGTCTAAAGTCCTCAAAAGCGCGGTGATTCTACCTACGACCTACTGTCTTTGCTACAACTCAAAGTCCCTACCAGATCAGTTAGGTTACCTGTTCTTCTTCATGTTCCACTAGGGACCACTAATTATAGAGATTATTCGTATTTCGTAAGATCGGCAATCTTCCTCAACGCGCTAGTTGGCTGTACCGAGCTAGATTTATTTAACTCAAACTCGGTCACATACAACAAAACACTTTCAACTCGATGGTTTCAATCGGTTCTCTGATTGTATAAATTCTCTCAAATCTTTTAAGTACTTGAGTATTCTTTTTTTTGTACTACTATTTATTGTGTAAAGTATTATTTTCTTGTGTATCAAGCTCTAAATACTCAAATGTGAAAACATTTAAATGGTTGTTAGTTGCTCACAAAGTTTTTGTAATAGTTATAGACACTGTTTGTTTTCCAAAATAAACAAAATAAAATAAAAATAAAGAACGGGCAATAAAACTCGTGGCCACCCTTTTAAATCGCCAATATTATCTTAAAAAATCCTTGCGTTACTGACTGACTGACAGACACGCTACAGCCGAAACTATTGGGCGCAGGAAGCTGAAATTTGGCATTTTCAGCGTTTTTAGTTTTCGTGTGTGCGTGTGCCACAGCGCAGCGTAAAAACCCGTAGATGACTTATGCGAACTTCAAAAGTGGCACACTGAAAACAGGCTAAATGTCTCATTTGGCTTTAGTCGCGTACGCGCTGCGGTCGGAAGCGGTCGCTCTTTTACTCGCGTGTGTGTTCGTTACATTTGAAAATGCCGTCGTGTGTAATGAGATTTTGCACAAACTATAGTACGAAAATGACTGAAAGTTATGGAATCACTTCTTATTCATGAGTATTACAATATTACAACGTTTTATTTACAATTTATTATAAATTCAGTACACAAATAATAGAGTGAATAAAAAAAATGGCATTTAGCGAGTGTAAAAGAGAAGCAGTATTGTGCGTGTTCAAAGACTAAAGTATCCAGATGGGACATTCGTAATAATAAAATACTGATGTGTGTTTTTGTCAAGTAATAAAAGTGATTTGAGGCTGAATCAACACAATATATTATTATTATAGAAATACAAAATCATACGTAAGTTACAAACATTGACGGATGATCAAAGTCCATTCACTTGTTCTTGTTTTTCTCCTTTTAGTATTAAACAACTAAGTAGATTGTACTGCACAGTTTTCGCTGCCGACCCACCGTAACCCTGGCAGTACCCCTGGGGGTATGGTGGGTCTTTCAAAGCTTAACCGTACTCCCAGATAATATTGTTTTGAAATTAGTTTATTAATATCAGTTCTTTAATTTCAGTTCGTTAATTTCAAGTTCTACTATTTTGTGGGATCATTCCCAGTATAGTAGTAGTATTGAACAATTCTATGATAGAACTGTCCTAATTCTATAAGCACAACTTGATGAGGAGAACAGAACTAATGGGATAAGTAATAGGAAATGTCCCAGTCTAGTTCTATGTATGTTTTTACAAGGGTATTCAATAGAACTACTGGGAATGATCCGTAGTGTCACGACATCGCGCTCATATATCCGAATGAATATGTTTTGTAGACGTTCATTTGTTTAATGTGTAAAAAAATGAACGTCTACAAAACAAATGAACGCCTACAAAACAAATGACCGTCTACAAAACAAATGACTTACAGAAAGTGATCAGCTATCGATAGTGATTACAGAAAACAGGTGCATGCGATTTGCGATAGCAGCGCAGCCCATCGGTTCCAATGTGAAACATTCGGAAATCCACAACTACTTACAAATTAAAAATTAAGTAAAAAAACATTTTCCAGTGGACTAAATTGTGAATCTAAACCATTCTCAGGTTCCCTTGAACACACACAAAAAAATTCATCAAGATCGGTCGAGTCGTTTAGGAGGAGTTCAGCGACATACACATGCACACAAGAAATATATATATTAAGATATTTATTCGGATATGTGAGCGCGATGTTGTGACATTACCCTTGTAAAACATACATAGAACTAGTGGTAAATTTCCTACAACTGTTTCCCATTAGTTCTATTCTTCTCATCAAGTTGTGCTAATAGAACTAGTGGAAAAAAAAGTATCACTAGTTCTATCATAGAACTGTTCAATAGAACTAGTGGGAATGATCCGACAGCGCAAGGATGTTGATGATGACGGGTCTTCAACAGTACCACAGATTATACCTATAATATACAAAGCATTATAACCATTAGCAGTAATACCTAAACGTTTTATTCTCTAATTTATCTCCTTGTTGCACTATATCATCGTACTAGCGCTTGTCTTCGCTCGTCTAAAAATACAAAAACGTAAGTAGTAAGTCATTATCATACGAGAGATAACACTGTTCAGTTTAATGTCCACGTAGCACGTTGGTATAACACTACGAGCATTTCAGCCAGGAGTACGGTTAAGCTTTAAAAGACCCACTATACCCCCAGGGGTATTGCCAGGGCTACGGTGGGTCCGCAGCGCACAGTTTTTATATTAACGTACTTTTTTAGGTTTCCATTGAATGAAATGAGAAGAATAAAATGTACTTTTTTAATAAATGTTATAAATAAATCACATCGACTTTTTATTTCCCTACCTTAAATGAATTAATCAAATTTATTTTAAGGCGAATTGAATTTACTCAAGACAGACAAAGTGATCATGTCGCATCTGAGTCAAATTATTGTTTGTGAAACGGTCAGCATGATGTCACAATGCGCGTCGGTCCAGAGAGTATATGTTTATCTCTATTTCGCGCTTGCGATTAGATGTGCTATCTCACTTACACTTCTTATCTAATTCTTAGTGTGTCGTTTTGACATATTTATATTAGTGTGCGTACGCTTTTCGCGATGCGTGCCACTCGTTAGCTCCGTCATGTTACCTTGTCAGTAACCTGTCTACGGTTTCTTACTAGTATGTCTATGGTTTGAACGATTGAGTTTGGAATACGAATTACTTTGTACTTTTGCGAAAACGTACATGCGGGGGTGGAGGGGGATTTTGCGGAGCAACGACGTACGTCCGCCCTCAATCACGCCTAGACAGGCACTAATGAACGGCCGGCAAGCGATATAATGCCAACATTTTGACTATTTTTTCTCTTGGAGAAAAATGATAACGAAATTACGAAATCTGTTTTTACCATTTATTTTAAAATAAAGAGCTGTTTCTATTGATAATACTTTCATATAAATTCATTATGGAATCTCTAAGCAGTATACGTTTAAAATTGTGATTTAGTGCCATGTTTGACATTTTTTTTTATCGAGCCAATCATTCCAAATCGTGTTTCTATCTTTACGATTTACTAGAAGATATGTTCAACTTTTATACTTTAATTTTAATTCATTAAAAATATCATAGTTCATGGGACTTTCAGACGTTCAAAAATCTTAAAAAGTACTGCAACCTCGCCTTAAGAAGCAGTCTAGAGACTTAAATCATAATTCGAAGAACCGTAACGTAAAAAATCCTGTCTGTGCTGTAAGCTTCCAAACCTTACCACCTTCGGCAATGTTTGAACTTTTCTACGCCGTAGTTGACTCCGAACTACAGTCTACGAATCTCGTCTACGGTTTGTGAACTGTAGAGTCTACAGTGTAGATTACTGTAGAGAAAAATATGTTTACGGATGTTGTAGTTGCCATAATTTATACAGTAGAAATATAAAAACTCATACTGCTATCTTCAAATCAGCGGGTATTCCAATCAACTTTCAAACCATGCTCTACTCTCTAGTGATAAAAATTAAAGAATCCTTTCTTAGTTTAAAGGTAAAACCAACACATTGTTTCTAGCTTCAGTAGTTAAAACTCTGCGATGATATGTCAGATAGGACTAGGTATTTTATATACAACTAGCTGCCCCGGCAAACTTCGTACCGCCATATATGGTAGCGCCATCTATCTTTTCCATTGCTAGTTAATTATGTCAACGTCAATGGCTCATCGCTGCTCGGCCAATCCGAGCGATCCTTTCATGAATCCCCTCCCAAAACTCCGCGCTATTGGCCGCCCTGCTCAACGGCGACGAAGAACATACTGGAAGATTCTAGACGCTCGGAACTCGTGTCCGTCGTATACCGCAGTCCGCACCGCCATATATAATTATTACCGCTTATACCAAAACCTAACAAAACCGCTCGCGAGTGAAGCTACTAGTGAAGTGTAGTGATTCAAGCAGCTTCAGGATTCCCAAAGACACCAGGAGGCTGCCATTTGCAAGGAAGGAGGACTGACGTACAAGGTAAGGCGTGTTCCCACACCCCGTCTATTCGTCTTCTATCCTTTCCATGAACCCATTATCATTCACTTGCTCATTTCCTAGTCCATAAGAACCGAAATCCTACAGTCCACAATATTAATAGTTTTCCCAAATCGACTAGGAACATTCGGTTCGCCGAAAAATTTTTTGCTCCATACGAGTCGGATTCATTTACGTTTTATACGTAACATCTCGTGATATCTCTATACCTAGGCAGTTATAGCACCTAGCTATACTCCCAGTCTATTTACATCAGAATTTACAGATATGACACCGTATGAGCGAGACCAACTGAAGAAGTTGCAGGATGAGTTAGCCGCCAGGATTGAAAAAGGTGAGCAAGATCTTACGATTAAATATGTAAATAGAGTACCTAAAA
Organism: Euclidia mi; assembly: GCA_944739405.2. Classification (NCBI taxonomy): domain Eukaryota; kingdom Metazoa; phylum Arthropoda; class Insecta; order Lepidoptera; family Erebidae; genus Euclidia; species Euclidia mi. Next base: position 44,483,523 of record OX123195.2, read on the forward strand.
TAGTTACTCATACTACTACAAAAAACTAAAACCGCGACGCTTAACTGAACTCCTTATATTGTACACGAACCTGGCATCTATAACGGCAAAATTCGATTTATTCCTCATTGAAGTAAGATCATTCAGACCTACATTTATTTTAATAACTGAAACACATCTACACAGCGAAATAAGTGACAGTATTATAAATATACCTGGATATGTACTTTATAGGCATGATAGATACGCTAGGAAAGGAGGTGGTGTCTTAATATATGTGGCCCCTGAAATCAACGATATGCCTATAATTGCTAGGGTAAACCACTTAGGCCAGAACTCCCTGTTGGAAGCATTGTAGCTTGATATTGAATTCCGAGAATTGAAATTCACTTTAGCTTGTATCTACCGTCCACCATCTCATATACTTCAGGAATCAGATAAAATTCTCTTTGATATGATTGAAAAAGCAGCAGCAGAAAAGACAGTATTGATTTTTGGAGACTTTAATTTACCCAACATAAAATGGTCACTTAACCAAGTTACTAATAATGACAAAGTTTGTGAGTTATTTATGAATATGTATGCTAATAGTCGTATGAGACAATTGGTTACACAGGTTACTAGAACAAGGAATAATGAAGAGTCACTATTGGATCTCATTCTATGTAATGATGACACTGATAAGTGACGTTGCATATCATCCCCCAATAGGCAAAAGTGATCATTTGGTTCTTACTGCTACAATACAAATAACTGATTTTAGTTATGTCAAAGCTACTAAAGAATTACAATATGATTTCTTTAATGCCAACTATGATGTGATTAATACATACTTGTCAGAAAATTTCAATATTAACGGTAGTTCATCTAATGAGGTGTGGTTTGATTTCAAAAACCAGATAAATTTAATACAGGAAAAGTACATAAATAGAAAATGTAGCAACAGAAATAAACGAGTCCAGAAACCATGGATAAATAAAGAAATAATTGATTTAACTAAGGAAAAGAAAAGATTGTGGAGTGTTTACAGAATAGACAAAAATAGTAGGTCATATAATGATTACAGGACCATTAATAACAAAATTGTTCAACTAAGCAGATCTAGAAGAACACACTTCGAGGCAAACATCATTAATTCGGGTGCGAAATCATTCTACGCATATGTTAGAAAACAACTTAATTGCAAGGTCGGCATCCCTACAGTATTGAAAAACACCTGTGATGAGTTAATTGTAGAACAGAAAGAAATAGCTGAACTATTTGCAGATCAATTTGAAACAAGCTATATCAGGGAACCTCATGGCCCTCTACCAAATATTAATATGCCCAGAATTGAAAATTCTTTCAGCGATGTTACCATCACAGCCGAGCTAGTTCAAAAGACACTTCTGACATTCAAAGACACAACAGCTACAGGTCCTGATGAGATACCATCCATTCTGCTAAAAAAGTGTTCATCTACAGTTGCTGACAACATTGCAAAGATTATGAATATATCCTTAGAAACTGGGCTCTTGCTTGACGATTGGAAGAATGCTACTGTAGTACCGATTTATAAAAAAGGGAACAAGCTATTACCAGCAAATTACAGACCTATAAGTCTAACGAGTGTGTTATGTAAATGTATGGAAAAAATTATAGCTGAAAAACTTAGATTGTTTTTAAAGCAGGAACACATTATACAGGATGAACAGCATGGTTTTGTTCCAAGATGTTCAGTTACCACAAATCTTCTTCAATGAATGGGTGAAAAATTATGACAAGGGGCAACCCACAGACGTGATCTATCTTGATTATGAGAAAGCTTTCGATCGTGTCCCATTACGGCACCTTATACATAAACTAGAGCATTTTGGTATACGAGGAAAGATATTGGCCTGGATTAGTGACTTCTTATCTCAAAGAAAATTCTCTGTACGTGTTGGAAATACTTTATCTACAGCGCATCCGGTATTTAGCGGCGTGCCGCAGGGATCTGTGCTCGGGCCATTGATTTTTATACTGTACCTGACTGACCTGAACAGCACATTACATCTACCGCTTTCATTGTTTGCTGATGATACAAATTTTTTTAATAATCCATGTGTACAATCACAAGAAATTCAGAATGACTTGAATGCCATCCTTGAATGGACCAAGCAATGGCTGTTATCGCTTAATTCTGCCAAGTGTACTGTCTTGCACATAGGTAAGACAAATCCTTGTGTACCGTACTACCTAGGACAGCATCAATTGACACCAGTAAGTACGCAGACAGATTTGGGCGTCACAATAAGCAAAGATTTGAAATGGGAAACCCATATTGTGAAAATTGTGAAAAGAGTTGGCTCTTTTCACAATTTTCACAATATGGGTTTAGGTCCATGGGAGTTAGCTCCATGTTGTATCTAATAAGAAAAGCGTTCAGATGTCTCAATCCCATAACATTTTGTGTGCTCTATAAAACTTATATAAGACCTCTCCTCGAGTATGCGTATGTTGTGTGGGACCCTTATTTTAAGAAAGACGTGATTCTATTAGAAAATGTACAGAGAAGAGCTACCAAAATGGTCCACTAACTAAAAAACAAAACCTATGATCAGCATTTAAAGGAACTTGGCCTCATGACTCTTGAGAACCGCAGACAGAGAGGAAGTCTCATCGAGACGTATAAGATACTAAATGGCTACTATGATGATGACAGGATTAAAGAACTGTATGTAGCAAATGAAAATAAACATCTCAGAGGGCACCCGTTAAAGTTACGCCAGACTCAATCGAAACTGAACCCTTTGAAACACTTTCTACCTAACCGTGTTGTCAAGGAGTGGAACATGCTCCCAGAAAATGTTATGGCACCCACATTGAACACTTTTAAGAATAGACTAGACAAAATCTCCAAGTCTCAAGACACACACTCATCAGCTTAATAAGCTGCTAGTGTGGTTCAAATATAATAATAATAATAATCACCTTTTCACTTCCTCATTTCCTAGTCGATAAGAAACGAAATCCTACAGTCCACAATATTAATAGTTTTCCCAAATCGGAACATTCGGTTCGCCGACACAATATATTTTTTTAATATTCGCAATTTTTTGTGAATCTAAACCATTCTCAAGTCCCCTTGAACACACACAAAAAAAAACATCGGAATCGGTCCAGTTGCTAAGGAGGAGTTCAGTGACATACAAACGCACACAAGAAATATACACCACAATTTTTTTATTAGTACAAAAAATGTAACGGAGCACTAAGTATCTTTAACTGATCATATTTGTGTAGGTAACAAATACTAAGTCCCAAAACTGTCTCAAAACTGTCCACAAAAATACGTAATAATTGGTAAATACATAACTAAGACTATGAACGACCCGCGTACTATGAGTAATATATTTGTAAACTGCTCCATTGATAAATTTTACCCCAGTTCCTCTGCACCCGCGCACCGCCCCAATGCGACAAACAGTGCTAAATTGCTAGCGGAAGTGAGGGCATCCATTTTTTCGCTGCAACAGTTAATTGTTTGTTTACGTTTGGCCGATGCGATGGCTTATCAGTTCACATCACGGGAGTATGAAGCTATGCTTCGTGCGTACTTTTTGAGTGGAGGAATCGCGAGTGCAGCTGTGTACCCATGGACTTTTTTTTGTGAGTGTACAAAGTGAACCGATTAGTGTCGAACAATTAAAACAGCGCATATGGGACGCTTTTGACGAAGTGAAAAAACGATTTAATAAAACGTGGCCGTCTGTGTATTGACAATGGTGGTGGACATTTCGAAGGACAATGGAAATACTTGTAAGTTTAGTAAATAATACTTACTTAAGTAAATAATAATCTGATGCGGGCAGCTCAAAATTGGTCTGTGTGGAGAACCTTGAGGGAGGCTTAAGTCCAGCAGTGGACGTCTCTAGGTTGACATGATGATGATGAAATAATATTTGTAAATAGCAGATGATTCTTACTTCATAAATACACCAAAATTACTGTTTTATTTTATTACAGAATACCTTCTTGTATTTTGATATTTGTTTGCTTTCTTACGTATTCACACGTATTTTTCATGTAATTACATACCTCCGTATTTAATTACTTGTAAAAAGGTAAATTTTGCCGGACCTAAGCCCGAATGAAATATGAAGGAGAGGGTAGAATTTATAAAATTAAAAAGTAACTACCTACACTTATTATTTTGTTTCATTTTATTGTCTAAGGCTACCTACATTATAAGTGCGACGGAAAGACTGCGTATGAGTAGTTCGGAAAGTCAGTACTCTCAATGAAGTAGTGAATGGATTGTAAAATATGTCTATGATTTAGGTGAGATTTTCTACAAAAAACAAATGATTATTACTTTGCTATTTATAGATATTATGAAATTCTTACGTGACATATATGATAATAATGTCTTCGCTAATATGTCCTTAAAGTTTTTGTACTAATTAAAAATAGTGGTGTATATGTCGCAGGCATTTTGTATGATACCACCGTTTACATACGGCATCGTCAGATTACAAACGCTCGCGGTTATGTAAAATGCCGAAGGCAAAATGTATATTGCCGCGTCATTATATATCATGCCTAAACATTTAACTGACGATTCAAATGCCGTATACATAATGCCGCGGCAAATTGAAGTATTTAGTTCTGTTTCTTACCACACGCGTCGCTGTTGATCAAAACAAACAAAATGGCGTCAAGTAGTAATATTGTAACACAAAAAGTTATAGAAAACAGTGCAAATACTACGTGTTCAAAAGAGTTTTCACCAAATAATTGTGAATTTAGACATTTATTACAGTGAATTAAAAAGTTTTACGATTCCCAAACGGGATCAATAAAAAACCGTTGACAATTGACAAGGTTTTTGAGGTTATCCGGCACCTAAAAAATGCTAAGGTGTCTATGGAATCTGGTTCTCGGAAAACTCTTGCAGAGTATTACTGGTCAAAAAAATATGAGGTAATGAGTATTAGTGGTGTGGACTACCTTATTTTCAAAAAAGATAGCCCTGACAGTCCAACAGTGCGTGTAATACCGTTAGTACAATATTACGACATATTGTTAGATATTCATAGAGGCTGCGGACATGGTGGTCGAGATAAAATTCAGTATCAAATTAAGGATCGATTTATTATTGTGAGAAAAGCAATCGACTTATTTGTCAAATTTGCAGTTAGTATAGGTTATGTTAGGTTCTCTTTTAACCCTTAACCCGAAAATATGAGCCCTACGAAGCAGGGCTCCGTAAACTTTAGTTTATTAAAGTAGTGAAATTATTAGTGTGAAGAATGTGGAAGTTGGCAGTGCCATACACACCGATGTTTGGAGATATATTTTTTTTCAGAGGAAACCAAGTGTTTCCGGTAAGTAAAAATGGTGAGGGGGGTTCTGACCTCCCCCCCCAATCACTCACAACCCCTAAAAAAGGCGACGTATTTGTAAATCTTTACAGTCGTTTTTATTACTTAAATATTTTTACTAAGTACTTTAAGAAATCTTCATTAGTACCTGATTACTGAAATAAAGTCTGATTTGTCCGAACTGTTTTTTATCATGGTCTCCCTAAAACTACAACCAACGTCGAAATTATAACAATCGTACGAGTTCGGCATTTTACATAACCGCGAGCGTTTGTAAGCTGACGACGCCGTATGTAAACCGCGCGGCGGAATCATACAAAATGCCTGCGACATATATATAAAGATGTGTTGATCTGCATTTTCAATATAGTAAAATAGTAAAGTAATTCAATATAGACAGTATACTTATTCACCTAAAATTATTTCAAACAGTGTGCGATAATAAAAAATACCCTATTTTCATTAAATGTTACTTAGATAGTAAATCAGAATAAACTGTTAAATCGTGCGAAATAAGACTGTATCACGCAGTCACTGTAGGTACGTCTGCTTGTGTGTGTTAGGCACTTGCAATGGCGATCAACTGAGCGGCGGCGGCGGTCAATACACCGAGTTAGTTTTCAAAGTGCATGATGTCAATTTTTTTAAAACTTTTAGTGACTTCTTTTTTCATGTATTTGTATACAATTATAGTAGTATGTTAACTCCTTAAATTATTTTGCAAATGCAAATCAACACCCTGTTTGTAATGGAAACGATAATTATAATTGATATTGAATACAACTGCTGTATTCTAACGTTACTAAACTTGGTTTTTCATACATGCAATGTATTTTAATGTAGCACGTTAATAAGGTATTATTAGATTTAAAAGGCCAAGTTTAAGTTGTTCATTATATATTCTACTACTGTATACATTTTTGAAAAGAGAAAAGTGGAAATCAGATAAATTTGAAAGTTTCTTTAGGTGCAGTACAATTAAATTCATACAGCTTTCACTCCAAAATTCTAATGAAGGTGACATTGACACCAACCTGGGTCCATTGTTTATTTCCATTCTCACAGGTTTAATTATGTCTCCTTTTTCATTTGATTATCTATCATACGGTTACATGACTGAATAAGGCAGAGTATTGTTATATAATTTACCAGATAATTGTTAAATATATAACCTTATATTTGTTATACACTTTATAGACCAGCTCGTGTCCGCGGCTTCGCCCGCATAATTATCAGGACAAAAGGTAGCTTCATCAAAATAAGTTCTTTATTTTTGCGTGAAACAAATAAGTAACCAAATATCCATACTATGCCATCCATCCTTGCCGACATTTTCTTACATTTATAATAAACTAGACGTCGCCAGCGGGTTCGCGCGCGTCAATTATACTTATAAGCCTTCCTCTTGAATAATTTCACCAATTAAAAAAACCGCAATAAAATCCGTTGCGTCGTTTTTAAGATTTAAACATACATAGGGACAGACATACAGAAGACAGACTTTGTTTTATACTATGTAATGAAGTAAGATACAACTTTTGATTCAGACGCAACAAATGTAGTGGGCATTACACAGATTTGTCCTGGATGGGAATCGAACCCAAGACCTCCTAACACAACTTCCACGACTAGACTAACAGGCAAGTCAACTCCCATACTTTTACAATGAAGAGGAAAGTCCTTTGTAATCATTGATTTGCTTTACATAGTTATAAATAACTTTCAGACAATTGCACAACTTGTTTATCGCATACGTTTTATCGCATCTAAAAAATACGCATTTCCAGTTTTAGTCAACAGTATCATTATGCAGTCACGTAAAATATATTTTTACACGACTGCCAAAAAAAATTAATGTAATGTTTTCAGGATTCATGTATGTATTGTTGTGATTTTATCTAAGTTGATTACGTAATTGACCATTTATTAGATCAATTATTATGCTCCTACTGCTGTACCTAGTTTTAAGGATAATGTAATTAACGTTTTTATACATTCAATTATATTTATGTTAATTCATTGATTATATTTTGTTTAGAAATGAGTTATTTAATAGTTACTCAATTGACCCACAAGCCATTCGTTCAAATGATCCAGTCATTCGTTCGGTTGTGGTGGGGAGATTGACGGTTAGACGAGAGGTGGGGATTAGAATAGGTGTTAGTCTGCTGGTGAGCTCGTTACCGAGTAGTCGAATAAAGTGCATTGTGTCCGAGTGTCGCTGTATTATTGAGTATTGCTGAGTGTACAATATTAAAGAAGTTCATCAAGTGCATTAGTTTCATTACACGTCAGAAGTGGGATATAACCTGCGAGCAGCATGTCTGATGAAACCCGTAAGTACTTTTGTATTATCAGTGTAATAGCTACTAAGTGGTAGTTAGCAGAATATTTTTTTTAATTTAACCTCAAATTAATCGATTTGATCATTGGTTATAACCTATAACCAAAATACACGTGGTCATTTTGACGAGATACAAAGTAGTTGATGAGGAGTATACAGTATTTAGATCAAGATAAGTTTAGATGAACCAGTTACCACAATTTTCACTAGCACATTTGATAGATTCAAAGATACCCACGCATGTTTAACATGCAGTAGACAGTAAGTGTTCAACGTTTGTATGGACGTTGCTCAAGCCATGTAGGTGTGCTTTTGTTTATCTAGACAGCCATGTAGGTGTGCTGAGATTTAGTAGCCGCTTGTAAGCCATGTAAGTGTGCTTAAGCTTTTTCTCTACTTAGCCCAAGCCATATAGCTGTGCTTGTACTAGTTTCACCCGTTGCTTAGCCTAGAGTTTGTGTTCGCTGTTGCATAATTCAACAGCCATGTAGGTGTGCTGAGATTTAGTAGACGCTTGTAAGCCACGTAGGTGTGATTTTGCTTATTTAGACAGCCATGTAGGTGTGCTTTTGCTTATCTAGACAGCTATGTAGCTGTGCTGAGTTGTTGGCTATGTAGGTATACTGACATGTTATAGTATAACCAGTTACCAGCCATGTAGGTGCGCTGAGATATTAGCTATGTAGGTAAGCTAACATATATTACTAAAGTTTTATAGTTAACACCACCAGCCATGTAGGTGCGCTGGAATGTTAGCTATGTAGGTACGCTGACATATTATTATTTTACTTAAGTTTTATAGTTACCAGCCATGTAGGTGCGCTGGAATGTTGGCTATGTAGGTACGCTAACATATTGTTATTCTACTTAAGTTTTATAGTTACCAGCCATGTAGGTGCCCTGGAATGTTAGCTATGTAGGTACGCTAACATATTATTATTATTTTTACTTAAGTTTTATAGTTACCAGCCATGTAGGTGCGCTGGAATGTTAGCTATGTAGGTACGCTAACATATTATTATTATTTTTACTTAAGTTTTATAGTTACCAGCCATGTAGGTGCGCTGGAATGTTAGCTATGTAGGTACGCTAACATATTATTATTTTTACTTAAGTTTTATAGTTACCAGCCATGTAGGTGCGCTGGAATGTTAGCTATGTAGGTACGCTAACATATTATTATTCTACTTAAGTTGTATAGTTACCAGCCATATAGGTGCGCTGGAATATTGGCTATGTAGGTACGCTAACATATTATTATTTTACTTAAGTTTTATAGTTACCAGCCATGTAGGTGCGCTGAGATGTTAGCTATGTAGGCATGCTGACATAATAATGGTGTATGTAACCAGCTATGTGCACTGACAGTTATAAATTACCTTATACATAATTTTGCATAAGCTATATATTCACAAGTAATATAATTATAGTGAAGAAGTACACAGTACATGTAATTTAGACAGTAGTTGGAGTCTTTAGATAAGTAGTGTAGACAAAGGGAATTCAGTAAAAAGGACATGAAGCGTTGTCGATTATATTTTTCAGGTGATCGGGACGCGAATTATACTCCTCCGAGGCGTCCAAGTAGCAGACGTACGAGATCCAAGTCCAGGGACGAGGAGGAGGCACCCAGAAAGAGGCAAAAGAAGTCCAGAGGACTAACAGCCGACGACCTAATGAAGATTGTGTCCGCTTTAAAGGATAGTTCAAGTAAGAATTCAAATTCAAATTCAAATTCAAAATCGTTTATTCATTTGGGTCACAATGTGACGCTTATGAACGTCAAAATAATAAATTTATAAAATAATTACTTAAAGACTCTACATTTACATTTACTGCCACGTTCGCAAAGCAATAGGTAGAACCATGAGAAAGAACGGGCAATAAAACTCACGGTCACTCTTTTTCTTCGCCAGGTTTTGCATAATACACATAATTTACATTTTGTAAGGTGCTGCAACTGTTACACCTTCTATATCATTTGTATATATTTACTAATAATAATACTCAAGCATAATACTTTTGATGTTCATTTGGTTAGTCTCCTCAGAATAGACATGGTGAAACAGGAGCATCCACTTACATTATATATACCTAATAATGCAGGCAATCCGCGAAAGTGATCAGACCCATAATGGAAATGATGCAGTTAAATATTAAAATCTAATACCAGCCCGCAAGACCATCATCGACCAGTCATCGCAAGTAGCACCCGTTCACGAGTATGACGCATGTGCCAGCCATCATCCCTCTCGCCATATTAGAGGGACAGGGATGACCCGACACACGACGCCACCACAAGAAATGACATTTTAGTGAGCATGACGATAACGGTATACGAACCGGCAGTAAGAAACAATCTATTGGTATACTGACCATGACCGCCAATTACCTCCATTTTCCAGATCGTTATTATGAACATAAATCAGTGGACCGCGTGAAGGAATGCAAATGTAGAAAGAATTTTGTGAAGGTGACAAGTGAACAACGATATGATCAGGAATAAATAATGTTAAACTACATTCAACAAATCGTAATAATATCCAAATCCTGCAAAAATCATGTGTTCACGAGGCACCTCCACTTAACATGTTACTAATTAAGAAGAGAGTATTTTACACAGTCATAAAAATAACAATAATGGTGAATTTAAAAAAAAGCAACTAGACCCATGATGTCTTGTCATCTAGAAATTCTTTAATAGTGTAATAACCCCTTTTTAAAAGAAAATTCCTAGTAGTGGTTTTAAATTTGTGCAGAGGTAAATTCATTATTTCCAGAGGTAATTTGTTGAAGAATTGTATACCGAGTCCCGCAAATGAGTTATGAACTTTGTGTAGACGGATTGTCTGAATATCGGCCGCCGTACCCCATAATAGTATCCCGTAAGACATTACACTGTGAAAGTAACTAAAGTAAACTAGTCTAGCAGTATCTACGTCTGTGAATTGGCGAACTTTCCTAACTGCAAATGCTGCAGAACTAAGTTTGACTGCCAGACAGGATATTTGGGCACCCCACTGAAGCTTACAATCTAAAGTTAAACCTAAAAATACAGTTGAATCAACTAGGTTAATTGTTTCGTTATTTAAAATTATATTAGTAAGAACATTTTTGACATTCGGCAAAGTGAATTTCACACATTTTGTTTTGCCAGAGTTGAGTAGCAAATTATTTGTCGTGAACCAATGTAGTACTTGCGCAAGAGAATTATTTACGCTGTCAATGTTACTTGTATTACGATCAACTTTAAAAATAAGTGAAGTATCGTCAGCAAAAAGAACAATATCACATAAATTTCTAACAAAGAATGGCAAGTCATTAATATATATTAAAAAAAGAAACGGACCAAGAATAGAGCCCTGTGGAACGCCCATTCCCACTGGCAAACCTTGAGACCTACTTCCACTAACATCTACATACTGAACTCTATCTCTAAGGTAACTGGCAACAAGATTGAGTGCGCTATCTCGAATACCATAATGGTTGAGTTTACGTAAAAGTGTATCATGTTCAACACAATCAAAAGCCTTTGACAAGTCGCAAAAAACACCAATGGCATCCTTCGAATTTTCCCAAGCGTTAAAGATATGTTTTAATAGAGCTACACCGGCATCAACGGTGGAGCGACCCTTAGTGAAGCCATACTGCTCACTGTGCAATAAATTATTTGTGAGAAAGTGGCTCTCTAACTGATGCAAAATAACCTTTTCAAAAATTTTACTGATTGCAGGCAAGATAGAAATTGGCCGAAAGTTACTAGGGTCGCTCTTGGATCCTTTTTTGAAAAGTGGTATCACCTTGCTGTGTTTCATTAAATCAGGAAATACCCCTTTATCCACGCATCTATTAAATATTGCAGCTAAATATGGAGCTATGCTAAAAATGATTTGGCGAACAAGACTAACTGAAATACCCCATAAGTCAATAGATTTCTTAATATTGATGGTCTTGAATGTCTTGAGGATGTCATTGGTGTCAATGTATTTAAAATTAAACAGCACATCACACTCATTCACATTGCCCCTAACTAACATCTCTGCTTTGCTTGGGCATGAGTCTAAACACTTGGTTGTTTTCACTGGTATGTTTATGAAAAAGTTGTTAAAAGCCTGAGCAACATCAATTTTCTTTGTAACTATTTCTCCATTACATTTTAATTCAAAGCTATTATCTACTAACTTAGCTCGACCAGTCTCACTGTTAATAATGTTCCAAGTTGTTTTTATTTTGTTCTTGGATTCTTTAATTTTATTACTTATAAATATAGACTTAGCTGAAGCACATGCTCTCTTAAAAACTTTTGAGTAATTTCTTACATATTCAATAAATGAAGGATTAAAATTGTATTGCTTCATACCATACAGATCATACAACCTAGATCTACTTTTGTATATTCCTACTGTTGCCCAATCACAAAATTTAACTTTAGAGCTCTTGGCAAATGTCTTCTGCTTAAAAATTTTATTGTACTCATTTTTAATAACATCAAATAACCACTTATATAATTCATCTGGATCATCGTGAGTTAAGTCAATGCTGGCGATCTTAGCAGCAACATCATCACTAAAGCGATTAAGGCGAGCAGAGGTCATAGGCCTACATGTGATTTTTTGTACTGTAGGGGTTGTATTAGTTGGAATTACAACCTTTTGTCCACAGTGATCTGATGTCAAGTCACTCAAAACAGCTTTACTTAAGTACAAACAATTGCAAAAAATATTATCTAAGCATGTAGAAGAATGTGAGGTAGTTCTGGTTGGTTCAGAAAATAAAACATTCAAATTAAATGACATAAATAAACTAACTAACCTAGTACAAGTTGGTGATTGTTCTAACAAGTTAACATTAAAATCACCACATACGATTATTGATTTCCTGCTGGAACTTAAGTGTTTTAAGACATCCTCCATGATGCTTTCAAATTGGCTAAAGTCACTTTGCGGTGGTCGGTATACACAGACTATGACGTGTTGCTCAAGTTCAACACAAGATATCTCAGCGGTGCGCTCGATAGAAAGTTCGGCTATGTCCTTTCGTTCTTTACATTTAATACTATTACAAACATATATGAGAGAGCCACCACGAATAGCGTTCTTTCTTACGAATGCACTAATCACTGTATAAAATTCATTATTGAATATTAATTGGTCACCTCTTAACCAATGTTCCGTAATGCATAATACATGCAACTTATGTTTCTTCAAAAATAAATCTATCTCTAATTCTTTGCTAGATAGGCCTTGTATGTTTTGATGAGCTAAGTTTAAAACACATGAATGCCTATCTGTTGTCTCATCTAGTAGTTTAAACTAATAGATTTGTCAATACTACTATTGGTATAACTATTATCTACCAAATTCCTAAGTACTCTAGTAGTACTGCGTTCACTATGTAAATTAAATGCTAATAATTTAGCAAGTTGTCGCCTATATATAAAAGAGAGATACATAGTATCTTTTGTTAAAAAGAAATTACTAATAAAAATATTAGAGTCAAAAAATAAAATATGGTCACTATGACTACAAGTGCTATTATATAATAATAGATTCAATTTACCTATCTGGTTATTTTCTTTATAAGATAAGTTATTGGAATATGGTAATGCACAGACAATAAAGTTGCACCCCACTTTAGAACTTTGTTCTATCATAATATCTGATAAAGCTAATATTTCTTTCTTGGTAACTAGTAGGCTATCCCCATATAAAATTATAACTGTAGAATGTTTATTTAGTCTAGCATACTTTAATTTATTAATTAACATAGACATTCCTTCTCCTGGTGAACAAATATTTTGTATTGACCGATCAGTATAACTATTAATCAGGCTACCCATACCAATTCCTAATTGGTCAGAAAAAATTAAAACATTGTTATCTAAAACCTTATTATTTTCATTATGTAACAATGTGTCAGAACCATGACATGTTTTCGAAGGATATTTATCTTGAAAGTCACTATATAACTTGGTTGTACAATTAGGTGAAGCCTCTAACTTATGATTTGAACAATTTAAACAGTTACCGTTGTTGGTCATAGAGAGCAGTTGTTTTAGATTTTCTCTACCAACTCTGCTAATTTCATCATATTTCAATATATATTCCTGTGTTTCACTTTGATGATCTATTATCAATTTGTTGAGCTGTGCATTTAATGATGTGATTTGTGTTTGCAGCTCACATGTGTGTTGTTCATATTGTAATCGGCTACAGGCTAATTGCTCACTACTATCCTTAAGCTTAGAAACTAATAACTCACTCTCTTTAACTAAATCATGGTTAATTTGTGTTAAATCTACAATTTTCTTTGACCTCTTATAGCCTAACTCAAGTCGCTTTATTAATTTATTTAATTTTGTCAATTTCCTAAATTTACCATTTGACACCTTATATGTAAAGTTACAATTACATTTTACAGATTTAAAAATATTTGCCTTTCCACCAATGACTTCAGAGAACAGGTCCTGGTTTGCTGCGCTGCTTAGTGACTGAATGGAACTCTCCAAGGTTGTTATTTTGGATTGAGCTTCACTCAAGCTTGTTTCCAACTCCATGATGCGACTGAGCTGCCTCATATATGTATCATCGCAGCTACTATATGATCTGACTTCTTCCTGCAGTCTGTCCCGCTGGTCCAGAATGTCCATATGTTCTATGTGGAGTTCCGTCAATTGTGCTTTCAGTTGTGAGACTTTGTCATTAACATACTTAATTTCCTCTTCACTGTCAATTCGTTCCTTCAACAGTTGACTATGATCTTCCTTATATTTCTTGAGTTCCAATAGTGCAATCTTCAACTTGTGCTCCGTTTCCTTTGCCAAAGCCTTACGGGTCATCAAAGTGTGTGAAGACATATTTTGTACCCAAATTACCTTAAAAGAAGAAAAATAAAACAGCTGAATTATTTGAAAAATATTATAGGGTATGGGGAAAGGGATGTTAATATATAAATATAACAAATACTCAGAAAAAGTTGAAAGACAGAAATATTTTAAGAAAGTACAGTGATGTAGGTATGTTACAAAAAAAATAATAATGAGAAAAGTTATACAAATTGAACAGAAAAAGAATAACAAAGGAACTAGAAAGGTAATTTGATTACTAGATACCTATATTACTTATAATATCTTAGTTTCTTGGACAATCTTAAGTACACTAGGTAAGATAGCTGTAGGCTGTAGCTATTATTATACTAGGTACTAATACTAATTATATTCAAATAAATCAACTAGAAATTGATGCATATACACTTAAAATAATAATTGTGAAGTGTGATTAGTGTAGTGGGTGTTTGTATGGGGCATTTGTTCAGTCCTCGATTTTGCTTCCACTTTTGTCAAGCAAAAGGAGACAGAAATTGTGCCAGTGTGTGATGGACGAAGCTCACGTTATGTGAGCCGAGTAAATATGTGATGAGGAGTGTAAGTTAATAAGTAAAATACTCCCCGGGTTTCAGGATGATGATTTGAAATCCGTCCGTTGACACTGGGTAGTTGATCTGTCCGCCAAGAACTGTCGGCAGCGAGGTTTCAATCCTTTTCAAACACCAAACTCAATGTCTTTCACACTTCTTTTGGCATAAATACAACTTTAGTGAAACATAAACGTTTAATATTGATTTAAACTTTATTAAAAATTTTAAAAGCACGGAGCTACGTAATTTTACGTCTGACGTTTTCAGTGTTGCCAGCAAAAAAAAGACTATAGAATACTCCAACTACTAATGTGGTACCAGAGTTTAACCCAGATAATATGTCCCAAGATATAGATCGATGGTTACGGAAGGTTAATGAGTGCGCAGTCATTTACAATTGGGATAGTAAACAAACTATTCATTATGCACTGCAAAAACTTAATGGGCTAGCTAAAAGTTGGTATGAGTCCCTTCCATCCCTCGATTATACTTGGAACGTATGGCAGAGCAAATTGAGAAAGGCTTTTCCAAATGATGTTAATTTTGGTAAATTATTAGAAGAAATGTTGAACCGAAAATCACGCGTCGATGAAACATTGAGAGAATACTTTTATGATAAACTGTCATTGTTAAGTCGATGCGAGATTGTCGGCCGAAAGGCAGTTGACTGCATTATTTATGGAATTACTGATAGTTCTATTAGGAATGGAGCTCAGGCTCTTAAGTGTGAGGAAGAGCTCAGGCTCTTAAGTGTGAGGAACCAGAGGATTTGTTGAATTATTTAGCCTCACAACAACCAACACAAATCAAAGACTTTAGTAAAGGACCCTTGACTAACAATAGTAATTCCTATAAAACGAGAGACTTTCTCGGAAATAACAATACTTCCAATAGCGCTAATTCGACTAAAAGTGTTGATTTCGTCTGTTTCAATTGTAACGAGCGAGGTCACATTTCTCACAATTGTACCAAACCCTTAGTAAAATGTGCTAAATGTGGCAGATTAGGGCACAACTTAGATAATTGTACAAGAAAACCTCTACAGTCTCATATTAACGGACAGAATAATCAAGCCACAGATAGAAGCGGTACAGATTAATAACTATACCTCATCAGATTATGAAAGTTTCAAGGGAGTTGACAAACTAGCAACTTTTAAAATGTAAGCGCTGGAAATGACCCGAGCCAAAAATTTAATAAAAGGTTTGCGTTAACGTGGTTATGCATACGTAAACTTTGGTAGTGACTGCAGTTTAATACAATATTCTGTTGCACTAAAGCTTAATCTTAATCAATGCCATGTAAATTTACCAGTTATAAGAGACTTAGGAGACTGTTGTTACACCTAAATTTAAATCTTTGATTAGCGTTAGAATTGGTGAGATAGAGACCGACTTGACTGTTCTAGCTGTTAAAGATTCTTATTTACAAGAAGATTTATTGATAGGACAACATTTACAGAATTTGCGTCAATAACTGTACTTAAAGATAAAGAAAGCTTATTCTTTTATCATACTTCTTCTGACGAATTTATAAAGAAGGATAGGATTCTAAATCTTTATGTTCTCCAAGAGGTAACAATAAGAAAGGGTGGTCTGATCGAAGTCTACACTAAGGAGCCTTGTTCTGGAGATATTTACTCTGATGGGAGTACCAGAATGATTCCTAATCAGGAGTATCACTTGCATCAAGTATTTTATAGATTCAATAATAGTAAAGCTTACATATGTGTCACTGCTTTGACGAATTCTGCTTAAGAGTTTAAGGCAAACAAGTTTAATTGCCCGAGTCGGTCCCATAACGGAGACCAAAACCTTTGCTGTTACGACACAAGATAGCAATTTGACACCATTAGATAAAAATGAGATAAGGGAGGGATTGGTATCGATGGAGCAACAAGCTCTTACCCAAGTTTATTGGTCCTTACAGGGTTTAAAACGTATCGTAACGTGCCAGGTTTTAAAACTAATAAATATAGGAGTATTACCGCTTCGGATAGAATGAGATCGTGGATTCATATCCCGACTTTACAAGTAAATAGATCATCTGGTTCCGAATCGTCAGCTTCTGAGTCTGACGACATAACAAGTCCCGAGAATTTATTACTGTATTTAGATGATGTATATTAAAAATGTATTTAATAATTTTCTTATAGATGTGATTATGATAAATTGTATTTACAAGTATTTTGCTGTACCTAATTAATAATTGATCTAACAAATATACAAATTCCGAGTGTTGTGATTTGTGCGCGCTACAGGAGTTAGCGCGCATTCGGATGGCCGAGTGTTGTGATTTTATCTAAGTTGATTACGTAATTGACCATTTATAAGATCAATTATTATGCTCCTACTGCTGTACCTAGTTTTAAGGATAATTTAATTAACGTTTTTATACATTCAATTATATTTATGTTAATTCATTGATTATATTTTACATACATACATACATACATAGACTCACGCCTGTTTCCCGGAAGGGTAGGCAGAGACTACGGAACGCCATTTGCAACGATCCTGACATACCTCACTTGCTTCATTCACTCCCATCAAGTTTCTCATGCATGCTCTTCTGTTAAGGGTACTTCTGACTTGTCCTTTTTTCAGGATGTCTCCAATCTGGTCAGAGAACGTTCTCCTAGGTCTTCCCCTTTGTCCTGTCCCATTCACACTAGCCTGATATATCTGCTTTGTCAGTCTATCGTCATCCATCCTCTCCATGTGCCCAAACCATCTTAACATGCCTTTCTCAATGCTTGTCACTACATCTTCTTTTACCCCACACCACTCTCGTATCACACAATTCTTTACTCTGTCGGTCAAAGACACACCACACATACTTCTCAGTGCTCTCATTTCTACAGCATTTATTTTACTTTCAAATCTCTTTTGCCATACCCAACTTTCACTACCATACATAAGGGTAGGCACTAACACACCTCTATGTACAGCCAAACGTGCCTTTTTGGACACGTTTTGACTGTTCATAAACGCCTTCAGAGCTCCATTCACTCTATTACCTGCATTAACTCTTCTTTCAATATCTGCTTCATTCTTACCATCTCTAGTAAACAACGTACCTAAGTAAACAAACTCATTCACTTGTTCCACTCGCTGTCCATCGATCAAAACATTACAAGCCGTAACGCAGTCCTCCTTTTCAAAAACCATAACTTTCGTTTTACTTACATTCACTTTCATTCCTTTCCTTTCTAACGCACGATGCATGATTGTTACCATCTCCTGCAACTCCTCCGTTGAAGATGCAAGTATAACCTGATCATCAGCATAAAGGAGGCATTTGACGAGTAACCCATTCATCCTTAATCCGCAGTCACTATGTTTTAAATCTTGCAAACAACTGTCCATGAAGAGGTTAAACAGCCACGGCGACGCTACACATCCCTGTCTAACACCTTTATCGATGGTAAACCAGTCAGTGTATGCCCCGTTTATCCTCACACAAGCTCTAGAATCCTCATAAAGGGATTTCAGAGCTCGAATGAGGCTGCTGTCCACCCCATTCATTGACAGCACCGACCACATTTCATTCCTCACCACTTTATCGTAAGCCTTTTCCAAATCCACGAATGCGCAATAGACCTTTTGACCTTTGGCCAAAAATTTTCCGGCTATGCTTCGCAAGGAAAAGACCTGATCCGTGCATCCCATACCCTTTCGGAATCCCGCTTGTACATCCCATATTTTCTTGTCGGTTACTTCCATAACTCTTTCAATAAGTACCTTTGCATACAATTTGCCAACAATGCTGAGAAGGCTAATGCCTCTATAGTTTTTGCAGTCTTGTTGCGAGCCTTTTCCTTTATAAAGAGGCACAACTACAGCTGTGGTCCAGTCATTAGGTACTCGGCCGGTGTTCCAACACAAGTTATATAACCGCTGCAACTGACCAACTATGATGCCCTGTCCAGCCTTCAGCATTCTGGGAACTACTGAATCATCGTTACAATAACAAGAAACTCATATTCACTTCGCATCTTAACATTCTAATGAACCTTCTGGTCATGCAACAACCATCCATACATAACATAAAACGCATACATGACACGACTCGCGAGTGTCTTAACGCGATCAAAAATTTAGGCGTTGACGTTAGCACTTGGGATCCGTTACTTGTGTATCTTTTAACGAATAATTTAGATGCAATATATGCATACTCCTGATTAGGAATCATTCTGGTACTCCCATCAGAGTAAATATCTCCAGAACAAGGCTCCTTAGTGTAGACTTCGATCAGACCACCCTTTCTTATTGTTACCTCTTGGAGAACATAAAGATTTAGAATCCTATCCTTCTTTATAAATTCGTCAGAAGAAGTATGATAAAAGAATAAGCTTTCTTTATCTTTAAGTACAGTTATTGACGCAAATTCTGTAAATGTTGTCCTATCAATAAATCTTCTTGTAAATAAGAATCTTTAACAGCTAGAACAGTCAAGTCGGTCTCTATCTCACCAATTCTAACGCTAATCAAAGATTTAAATTTAGGTGTAACAACAGTCTCCTAAGTCTCTTATAACTGGTAAATTTACATGGCATTGATTAAGATTAAGCTTTAGTGCAACAGAATATTGTATTAAACTGCAGTCACTACCAAAGTTTACGTATGCATAACCACGTTAACGCAAACCTTTTATTAAATTTTTGGCTCGGGTCATTTCCAGCGCTTACATTTTAAAAGTTGCTAGTTTGTCAACTCCCTTGAAACTTTCATAATCTGATGAGGTATAGTTATTAATCTGTACCGCTTCTATCTGTGGCTTGATTATTCTGTCCGTTAATATGAGACTGTAGAGGTTTTCTTGTACAATTATCTAAGTTGTGCCCTAATCTGCCACATTTAGCACATTTTACTAAGGGTTTGGTACAATTGTGAGAAATGTGACCTCGCTCGTTACAATTGAAACAGACGAAATCAACACTTTTAGTCGAATTAGCGCTATTGGAAGTATTGTTATTTCCGAGAAAGTCTCTCGTTTTATAGGAATTACTATTGTTAGTCAAGGGTCCTTTACTAAAGTCTTTGATTTGTGTTGGTTGTTGTGAGGCTAAATAATTCAACAAATCCTCTGGTTCCTCACACTTAAGAGTGTGTCAAAAAAATGTGGAACATGCCTGTGCTTTAAGAAGCCTCATGAACACAAAACTGGAGACGCCGAATGCCCAGCTAAAAAAACAGCCGAACACAGGTACATTAACTCCATAGATTATGTTAGCGCCTAAGAGTGTGAGAGATATGTAATAATATCTAGGCTTTGGGCTGAAATTACTAATATCCAAATTTTTATACATAATATGTAAGAGGATAGTGGCAACTAAATGACACTGACATGACGTTTGACAGTTAAACTGTCAAACGTGTAAATAAGGTGTACCTATATAAGTCGACAGGCTCGGCTAGCTCGTCCTATTCTCCTTCGACGACGGCTCAGGTACGATATGGTTCTATTTAATTGCCACTGTGTTCCAATATTCTGTGTTGCTTGTTCTTTTGTTTCATCATCTAGGAAACAATGTAAGATAGTGTAATCACTATCTTATTGATATTGTGTTGTGGGTAGTTTGATCGTTTGTGAGATATTATAGATTCTAATATAGGATAGAATAATATACTGTGGATCATGACGTATCAATAAGATTCATTAGGTATATACCTGTGGTAAACATTTAGTAAATGGTATTGATGCTAAATAATGCTAATTATGTTCTGTTGTAAGACAGACCTTTCTAGTAATATAAAACTACCCACAACATTGATATTTGATATAAATTGGCTGTACCATTGTTTATTAATTATTGTTATATATAGTTATTGAAAAGAATGATCAAGAGTTTTATTGCCCGTTCTTTCTCTTGGTTCTATGTCTTTGCTTTGCGAACTGGGCTGGTAAATGTAGAATAACGACCACGACGTAATCTAAAGATATATCCTTGTGCCAAACTGAATAAATGAAAGTATGATTTGATAGTTGTCTCTTTTATTTGTCAAAACTGTCTCTACACTATAGGAAGCTTCCCTGATTCTGACATCAGAAGTGAAATATACTTACTCGTATTTTTAACTGGTTAATAATTGTTTATGGCACAAAAATTTGTGTATAGAATTACAATTAATAATGCACTTTATATAATTGTGTAGTGAATAATTGTCATGTATCCAGATAATTTCCACCAGTTTACTTGCAATAGACATACTTATGATTTTGTCACTTTGATTTCTATTGGAAGAACAAAACCAAATAGCTTCCATTTGTCTCAGAGGCACCAGATTTCAATGACATGTTGTAAAGATAACCTATGAGTTTTCTATAACTATTACTACAAGCGAACTTTTTTGTGTAGGTACAGAAATATTCTATATTATATCAAGCGGGTCTGTGTCTAGCTAGATCATATCGATAAAATGATAGTTTCGTTTAGTAACTATTTCCTTTTATTTTTTAAAAATACTTCATCCTCCTGAGGCCTGAGGGGTCATATATGCTACGTCTAAATATATAGCTCAAGGTATTTTTATTAAAAAGTAGTTATTGAAGAATGATTTTATAATACATAGGATTAAATTGACTTGTTATAGAAAGTGACATCATTTTGCTTATGTCTGGCACTATTAGATGGCAGTGTATCCAATATTTTCAAGTAGTGTTATTTTGGTTGATAATTTCCTGTTATTTATAAAGATAATAGCAGATAAAATAGTTAAAATGCAATGTATAATAAATACAGACATCTGTCTAATTAAATGGATCTGAAATAAGCTATTCAACTAAATTGATTCAATTTGAAAATAGTTCCAAATTACATCACTGATATTTTTTTCGAAAACATTCTCATGGTTTATTTATCCATTCTCGGAAATAATACAAATAAATTCAATAAATTAATAAAATATGAGACAGTATTTATTTTTATCTGCTTTTATGTATTGAAATTATGTATTTTTATTATGCAGTGCCATGTGTTAAACTGTAAACCTATTTAGACCATAACTATAGTAATAATCAATCTTAGGATTAGCTCTCGGTAATGAACTATCTTATCAATTTAGTATCTCTGGTATAAACACTGCGATAGATAAGCTATTTAGAGATATTTTTTATGCAAAGATATATGTGTACATGTACTTTGTGTGGTTGAATTGTAGGAGACCATGGCAATAATGATTAAAATGGTATTAAATCATTTTAGGTGCTTGAAGGGTTTTGTTTATTTATTTTAAACAATACCTACTTACATGTAAGCTTACTATTTTTATACCAAACCTCTTACGAATCGTCAAATCTTAATTATAATGAAACTGAATGAACCAGATACCTAACGTAAAATACGTACAAAAAACGAATTAAAAACGAAGTCAGTGTTCTGATTGTGTAAACGGAATGAAAATGGCCACAATCACATGATACAATTGATAAATTAAACTGAAATTGATGAAATTAAATAAGATATCCTGCTTAATATAATAAGTATTTGCATAAGTACATTGATGTTTTTAAGTGTTGCGACCTAAATGAATAAATCTAGCTATGTATATTTGACTTATAGATATTGAAATATTAACCGACTGGTCCGAATTCTAACTAGTGTCTTGTTTGACTTTCTACACGACTATTTATTATACCGTTTCTTACGAAGAGTACTTTTACTGGCATTGGCGTCTAGTTTAACTTTAGGCAGTTCACTGACTATTGGTAACATAAATAAACTATTAACTAAATTGGTTCATTCTTGATTACTAGTTATTTATTTATACTTTTGTACTGTTTGTACCTGCAATACATTCAGGTCAATTCCAATATAGCATTCCATACTGTACATTTACGGGTGGTAGACTTACAATTAGGAAACATTTTAGGAGAGGAGCAGTTTAGTAATATACTATAATAGTCTATATATTATACCTAGGTGCATTTGATATATTTTAAGTTAAAATATGTTTTATAGTAACATGCTTTAATAGGATCTGCTGCATTTATTATTCTAAATTGATAACATTTTAGTGTATTATTAATATAGATATCAATTTTGATTATGATAAGTTACATTTATAGATTTTCCTACAGCTAATTTTTGTGAAATATAATAAAGAACTTTGTACTTTTAGATAGCTATGATTTATAGATTAATAACGTTTAGATATTCTTTGATGACATAGTAGCTTTTACAGATAACATTTTTTTTGTTTTGTTACTAAAGTATTTAAGTTAAATTTTAAAATACATATACAAAGAAAATAAAAGGGCGGTCTTACTATAGGTTAGAGGTTCTGATAACCATACACAGCATTACATATAAACTTCTTCTAAACAAGGATCGATAATGTAGGTAGCAGTGATGATATAAAGGTATCTGTAAATATCTATAATGTGATAACATCGATTTATTCATTGATGATTAAATAGTTGACGATGATTGAATTATTATTGATGATTAACTTACCGATAGTTAAGAAGTTGATGATAATGCTGGCAATGATGACCATGTTGATGTGATTTTGATAATGATTTCATAATGATTTTGATAATGATTTTGATAATGATTTCGATAATGATTTCGATAATGATTTCGATAATGATTTCGATAATGATTTCGATAATGATTTCGATAATGATTTTGATAATGATTTTGATAATGATTTTGATAATGATTTTGATAATGATTTTGATAATGATTTTGATAATGATTTTGATAATGATTTTGATAATGATTTTGATAATGATTTTGATAAGGATTTTGATAAGGATTTTTATAATGATTTTGATAAGGATTTTGATAATCATTTTGATAATCATTTTGATGTTGATGATATTGATAATCATTTTGATGATGATGATATTGATAATCATTTAGATGTTGATGATATTGATCATATTGCCTACGAACTGCTGAAGTCTTTCGCCTTGTTCTAGCCTGGACTCATGTGCAGCAGGTGTGGGGCTAGATAGTATCAAGGAGATTGACCGTTGTTACTTGTCTATTTAATGTGAAAGGAAATGCAATGGCAATGAGTGTATTAGAATGAAAGTATTGTCCTAGTATTACACTACTGTTATCATACAAGTTGGTACCTGTATACTTGTAAATTAGTGAAATCGAATTTAATTATTTAACTCGGTTGTGAATTTAAATTATTTATTTTATTTCATTTATTTATCAGCCATAAGCAGAATTACCTATTTTATTTTTTTATTCTTAAAACCTTTACTTAAATTTTTATGCTTCGTAGTGGCTCCTTTTGTACTATATTATTTTTGTCAATTTGTGGATGGATAATGCAGTGGTGTAATATTGTAAAATTAAATTGTACTTCTATGTAACATGTGTATTGTGAATGTTAATGATCCCTTCATATATATATATATATATATATATATATATATATATATATATATAAATACAATTTGTAACAATGGTATCAAAGCAGCTGACACAGAACTTATTTCTGGACTCGCAAAATGAAACCGTAATTACTGTAAATATGAGTCCAGTTTATTTTTGTGTAATTGTTTCGTACAAATGGATTGTTGTTGTGATACTATTCTTATAATTGAACTTACTTAGATGACGACGTAAGTCAGTATAGCCGTAGCGGACGTAACGATACTATAGTTTTTAGATGGCTTTAATCAATATGGTAAGAATTCATTGTTACATAATACAGGGCGCCCGTCGGGCGATTGTTTGGTAAAGTGTTATTTAATTTAATGTACTTCGAGGACGAAGTAATTGTCAGTCTGGCCGTGAGAGATATGTAATAATATCTAGGCTTTGGGCTGAAATTACTGATATCCAAATATTTATACATAATATGTAAGAGGATAGTGGCAACTAAATGACACTGACATGACGTTTGACAGTTAAACTGTCAAACGTGTAAATAAGGTGTACCTATATAAGTCGACAGGCTCGGCTAGCTCGTCCTATTCTCCTTCGACGACGGCTCAGGTACGATATGGTTCTATTTAATTGCCACTGTGTTCCAATATTCTGTGTTGCTTGTTCTTTTGTTTCATCATCTAGGAAACAATGTAAGATAGTGTAATCATTATCTTATTGATATTGTGTTGTGGGTAGTTTGATCGTTTGTGAGATATTATAGATTGTAATATACGATAGAATAATATACTGTGGATCATGTCGTATCAATAAGATTCATTAGGTATATACCTGTGGTAAACATTTAGTAAATGGTATTGATGCTAAATAATGCTAATTATGTTCTGTTGTAAGACAGACCTTTCTAGTAATATAAAACTACCCACAACATTGATATTTGATATAAATTGGCTGTACCATTGTTTATTAATTATTGTTATATATAGTTATTGAAAAGAATGATCAAGAGTTTTATTGCCCGTTCTTTCTCTTGGTTCTATGTCTTTGCTTTGCAAACTGGGCTGTAAATGTAAATGTAGAATCACGACCACGACGTAATCTAAAGATATATCCTTGTGCCAAACTGAATAAATGAAAGTATGATTTGATAGTTGTCTCTTTTATTTGTCAAAACTGTCTCTACACTATAGGAAGCTTCCCTGATTCTGACAAGTGCCACTCACTTAATTATTTATAAGCACTTTAACTATAAGATGATGATATGGATGTAAATTTAAATTTAATTAAGGAATTGGATAATATATTTGTACCTCAAGCACAATCATGTGAGGTCGAGGAGTGCAAAAAGTATCTTTCCAGCTACCAAAACTCGCTAACAATACTAACACAAAATATTCGCAGTATTTCCAAGAATATAGACAGCTTTAATGTTTTCCTAAGTAGGCTAGACTTTGCATGCGACACACTAGTGCTTACTGAGTGCTGGATATTAAATCGCAAACCAACTTACCAGCAATTCAGGCATACAATACATATTACTCTACAATAAACCACAATCAGAATGATGGAATTGTTGTCTATGCCAAATCCTCGTTAAAAGTGACAATCGAACAACCAACTCTACAGGATTGTAATTGTTTAGTGATTAAAATTGGCTCCAACACGGCAATTATTGCTATGTATAGATCGCCAGCGCAGAGAAATTTAGACGTATTCCAAACTTCCCTTAATAACACACTTCAGGCTCTGTGCTCTATCCAAAATTTAATACTAACAGGCGATATAAATGTTAATATTGGATCTGAATTTCATGATACAGGTACCCAAGACTATCTTAATATCTGCGCATACTATGGTCTACTACCCGCTCACACACTGCCTACACATAATAGTTGTTCATGTATCGATCATATGTTTGTAAAATCTATTCATCAATATAATACGCTTGTTACAAATTCGACTATCACTGATCATCACGCTGTCCTACTCACCATAAATTTAACACTGCCTAAGCAAATTCGTCCCCGGACAAAGCCTAAGCTAAACATAAACAAACTCGAATGTGATTTATGCAATATTGACTTTAGTATAGTTTATAATACTGCCGACCCAAATGAGTCACTATCGTATTTTATAAAATTTGTACAGCAAGTCATTTTAAATAACACAACAGAAGTAACAATTAATAAGAAAAACTACAACATTAAGCCATGGATTACACCCGGGCTTATTAGATGCATAAGAAACAGAGATAAACTACACCAAAAGACTAAGAAATACCCTAATAACTTAATTCTTCAATTAACTTACAAGAGATACAGAAATTTCTGCAATAATCTCCTCAAAAAAATTAAATCTAATTACGATAAAAAAAATTAAATAGGGCTGGTAAAAACACTAAACTTATCTGGGAACATATAAAAGACGTCACTTATAGCTCAAAACAACATATATCACATTCGAGTTTATTATTAACAAACACCTCACCGCTTTGTTAACGTGTTTTGGCTGAAATTCTAACCAAAGTGGCTACCAGGCTGCACCGTTGCAGAAATCGAGTAGTTATGCGTCATCTTTTGTACTGTTGGACACTGACGAACACGAAATAGAGAAAATAATTACAGGATTAAAGGACAACAGTGCTGTTGGCTGGGATAGTATAAGTAATAAGATTCTTAAACGTTTTATGCACATTTTTATACCCCCTCTAAAATACATTTTCCAAACATGCCTATCCAAGGGTACCTTTCCTAAATGCCTCAAAAAGGCAGTAGTAATTCCGATTTATAAATCTGGAGAAAAGAACCTAATTATTAATTATAGACCTATATCATTACTTCTCGCACTATCAAAAATACTTGAAAAGATTATTAATAGCCGATTAGTTAACTTCCTCGAACAGACACACTATCTCTCTTCTTCCCAATTCGGCTTCCGAGCAAAATTATCAACGTCTGACGCCGTGCATAGCCTGACTGACTATAATATACAGTAACTTGGAAAAGGCAACTACACCTTAGGGATCTTTCTTGACCTAGCCAAAGCATTCGATACTGTATGTATTTCTTCACTTCTACACAAATTGGAGTCCCTTGGTGTAAGAGGAACGCAGCTTAAACTGTTTGCGGACTACTTAAATGATCGGCATCAGTGTGTTAAGATAGATAATATTACGAGCAATTATCAAAAAAAACACTAAATTAGGTTTGCCCCAAGGAAGTATTTTGGGCCCCACACTGTTCCTAATTTATATTAACGACTTGTGTAACATTCAGTTAGATCACGGCAAATTAATATCATACGCTGACGATACGGCACTTGTTTTTACCGCCTCAACTGTCAATGAACTTTATGAAAAAGCGCAGTCAGGTAGTAAACAACTGGCTGCATCGTAACTTACTCACATTAAATGCAGACAAAACGAAATATATTCATTTTGTCATGCGCAAGAGTAAACAAATTGTTACTAAACCTCACCTATACGCACACGAATGCACAACTCCATCTGGGAACACTGTATGTAACTGTCCTACTATCATCCGTACTAACAACATAAAATATCTCGGGATTACTATTGATGAAACACTTTCCTTCCGTGAACATAAAACAAACTTAGTCAATCGTGTCCGGAAATTAACTTATGTATTTAAAAAACTAAGGACATTTGCGGACTCAAAATTAATCACACAAGTGTATCTGGCCCTATGTCAATCTATAATAAAATATTGTATAACTTCTTGGGGTGGTGCTCTGAAAACAATCTTATTGCCCCTTGAGCGAGCATATAGAGAACGATCTTAAAAGTAGCACACTCTCGCCCTTTTCTCTTTCCCACAACCCTATTATATAAATCCTGTCATGTGTTAACTGTTCGTCAACTCTTCATCATCACACAATACTAACAAGAGGCGGCAAGATAATAGTCTGCATTTCACACCCGACCTCAAAATTTACTTTTACAAATAGATTTTTCACATTTATGGGTCCATATATATATAACAAAATTAAATAGAGTCATAAGTTTATATACCTCAAAGTATTATAATTGTAAAAAAACACTCTATAATTATTTACAAGACATGCCATATGAACAGATAGAAGAGTTACTTGCAATATTAAAATAGAACTAAGAACATAACTGAATACAACTATTATTATTTTAGTTTTAGTTATTTGAATGTAGTTTTACCATATAAGATAGTTTTACTTGATCGCCTGAAGCACAGGTTTTTAACCTAGTACAGGCAAATATGTATTCATCCTTTAAATGTACTTATAAGACCTGAATTGTAAATATTTTTGCACTATTTTGGAAATAAATTTATTATTATTAAAATAAAAAATAAAAAAAGAGCGGATACAAAGAACGCCCATACTCGAAACAACATTTTACCGATCACAAAGTGTTGTCTCGTGTAGGGATCGAACCCACAACACTCGACGCAGTGTCAAGCAGCGAGGCGCCACTACGCAAACCGTGCAGTCACATTTTATTTTGGTTAACATATTTAATTTTATATATAAATGTTTATTTTGCCTCCCCTTCTTTTACCTCAAACATAAGCATCATCTGTTTCACAACTGAGATATTAATCAGTTGTGTAATGTTAATCAGTTGTGTATGTTAATGTTGTGTGATGTTAATCAGTTGTTTATTTATTTAAAACAAAAGATTTTTAATTAACCGACTTGGTATTACAACTTTTTACGGTCGCGAGGCTTGGTATTTTTGACAAGCATTGTTTTTATGGGATTTCTCATTTGTATCTTACAGATATTGTGTACCTACCTTATGTAAGTGTCGTTACCGCCTGTGATCGACACCGTTTATTTTTTTACGAACAAGTCAAGAACGGGTCATTAAATAGCCTGCCCGTCCTTTCGCCTATACAAACTTATTCCTTGTTTTCTTTCACAACATTTGGTACTTGGAGCGCTATCAGAATAGACATTTAAGGGAATGAAAGTATACAGACTTATATTAATCTGTAACTCATGGCTTGGAAGGAGTTCGAAAGTGGGATCGTCTTTATGGGATTTTCGTATCTATCACATTTTTGGTATTTGGCAAAACCTAACTGATGACGACGGGGAGTACCTAAGTATCCTCATATACTTGACTCCGATCTGAAGAATATTGTTGCTCCTTTGCTTTGCGCTGGTCAAACGCCAAACATTCATTGTCACCTCCAGTTAGAATATAGGGTGTAGGATGATTAAATTATACTTGCAACTTATAATACCGACAAAATCAGAAACCCAGACCACAATGGCCGAGTACTCTTGCAGCATAATGAATTGGTAGTAACAGAAGGATATTTCTAGAAGCGGTCCTTCAGTGACTTCTTATTAACCTTCAGGCCGGAGGAAGACTGAACGACATACGCGACACCAAAGGTTCTTCTCACAAACCGGTCTTCGCCCGCATCCAACCGCTTCTCGCGATCTTAACCTAGTCTTCGGTCCACCTTGCGGACTATATTGCTGGCTATTATCCATACCTCTAACCCTTGTAGTGTACGCCCTTAGAGCAACCCCTATCAAAAGTGTACGATTTAAATGATGAAACGAAAATACGGTTCTAATAATAACATATGGCCGTCATTCATTTATTTTATGTAAATGCAGTCGAGAAGCCTGCTTCTCATTGCTGTGAAGAAATATTGCCTCTCGGCTAATTTATTTATCAGTTTTCTGCTAATTGGACTACGAAGGCAACGGCTGCCGAGAATAAATACACCCAGTTGCAAACCGACATCAAACTAGTTTTACGAAACAAAATATAAACTGGGTGTACTTTGAATATAATGGAATATTTTTCCATTATTTCAGACTAGGCATCCTCATAGTGTACTTATTAGTTACAATTCATAAAATTCTTTACATATTTTTAAGTCAACATGAAAAATGATGCAAATAACTTAATTAATATTCAATGTCAACCTATTTCCATGTCGTCGTCTTCCCAGCGTTATCGCAGTTGCGTTTCGGGGTCCGCTTACTCGTCTAACCGGGTTTGACTGCAGTCGCTTTTCCACAGAGCAATTGCAGTCTCAACTCCGGCACCCAAAGGGATAGCAACCATTGTTCAAACTAGTGTCAGATTACTCAGAGGCACTGGCCAATTAAACTAAATCGTTACAAGTAGGAGTATATTCTTGCACAGCCCACACTTATAAAAATATATTATACGGTAACGTTTCAAATACTTATTTTTACTCCCGCGCTAAGAATAAAATTAAATATTGTGACTTATGAGTCAGCATTTTCGGAGCTATATTGCGCATAAGCTCAGGGTCTATAATGCGGAGAGTGCGGGACAGATACATATCTGAAAGTTTATATAGGTATGGAGACATTAGATTGTTAACTATCGCTTGTCCTGTAGCTCGGAGAACACGTTAATCCGTCGGTCCCGGCCGTCATGCAGATCTTTGCAGTTGTAATGGGGACTTGAATACACTGTCATTAGGTTAGGGCATGCAACATAGATATCCCTTTGCGGTGGCCAGACTGTAGTCGCTATGTCGAAAACCTTAATATTCAAATCCAGCTAGACTAATATGTGGGTAACGGCAGGTGGTCTATAAAAAGCTACTATTGGTCGCACCTATAAACTCAAAGCAAAGAAAATATATACCGCTCAATTCAATATTCGATCTATACATTTTTTGAGATTTGACATACATATTTGACGTAAGTCAATACAAAATATCGCCGTCCCCAACGAATAACATAGTAATCAAAAAAGTTAAATTTATTATTATTATTATATTTAATATTATTTAGCAAAATCATTCACATACCAATAGATAGGTATTTTTGTTATGTAAAGAGACGTAATTTAAAAAATATTAGTTTTACACCCATAAAAATATAATCAAAATGTAAACACAATTTTCAAACTGTAATGCAACAATACGATTTTATTCGAGTAAATTGTTGACAGTGACCTATACAACAATAGTTAATTGCGATCGTCTTGACTGTAAAGTAGCGAGGTTGATTGTAATGTTAACTTATTAATACCATATTATTATTATTAATTGCTGAAAACAATTTATTGTACCCGAATAAGTTTGTTATTACAGTTTACTGGAAAAAGGATAACTTTAAGGAGTCAGTATTGATTAATTATGATGAAATTCGTCACAAAAAAATTGTTTTTATTTATAGAAGAATAGTACAGGTTAATTCATTACAAAACGTCTAACTCGAAAAGTAATCGTACGAACACGTGAAAAAATTCACAAGGTGTTATCGCACCTCTAAAACAATAATTCCTGATAAAAGCACTTATATTGCAAGATTTGATTACGATATTATTCGCTGTTGACGGCGATATGTCAAACATGTATCTCGAATCTCCAAATCATGGATAGATTCAATATGGAAACCGGCCGATAATCTCTATCTAGATCAATAAGAAAATAAATAACCGTTTGACTAAAGGTAAATGAAGCGACATTTCAATTTAAATAAATAAGCTCAAGTCATTTGGCAAAAATCCCGATTAATTTCAGTTCATTTCTTTGGAGACAATTTCAAGGATATTTCGTATGAAGAAAATATTTTATAATAAATAGGCTATTATTCCTTTCCATTTGTGACGCTTATATTTGACCTTATATTTGAGTTTTATGTCTGAATCTAATATTGTTTATTTATAACAAAGCACTTTAGTAAAGTGCAAAGCTTGTTTTATATAAATACTAAACGCCTGGCTACTATATAGTGATGATTTATGTTTAAATTAACTGGTATTAGAAATTTCTCGATAGGTCACAAAAATTGGAACCTATCGAGGAATAAATGTCTAGTGTAATGGCCTTGTTATGGCTTAAAACATAGCAAGCAAATATAATTATTCATCAGACATTTTAGAAACAATTTGTGAATGGTAGGTATTTACACCAAAATGATACCAGTTATGGTTGTGTAAAGATAAACAAAGTTTAATTTATCCTAAAGGTGCTGATAGACTTAAGATTTCACTTGTAATAGCACATAGAGCATTCGCTGTTATTAATTTTGTCGAACTGAACAACGAACTAAGCCAAACATCGCGAAGAAACATTTTCATGATCTTTCTAGCGAACGCCCTGATAGGCAAAAAGTTCGAAGCAAATTCACTGTCCTTTCGCTAGAATACTCACCAAAACGCTCGATGGAATGCTCAATAAAACACTCTCGTTTGATTTCATGTAATGTGACATTCGTAAGAACGCTCATTGCATGTGAATGTTCTAGTGTACCAGCATATTGGGAAAGTAAACTATTAACAAAATATTGCTGGGCTGGTGCCATTTGATCTCTGTACCTTCGACTCAAGAATCAGAAGAAGAAGAACAAAATATTGGATATATTTCTTACAATAGGCTAAACCTAAAAAATACACAATTTAAAAGATATTTGAATATTACAGAATAGGTATGTTTTATTCCTTGCTTGAGACACGATAAATTGAAGGAGCTGCTACAGATTATTATCAAGATAGAAAGACGTGACATGCTCATATATAATTTTAAAATCCTTGTAAAAATAGAAGTCAGTAGTTTCTTTGATTGATACGTGAACGTGAACAAATATTTGCATATTAAAAACAATAGTTTTAACTTTATTTTATATTGTAGTCGCAAAACCAAACCAGTCAAATACCTTATTGCTTATATATAGAAATAGAGGCAGTCATTATTATTTATGATACGATCCCGTGAGAATTTTGAGTACCTAATCCCTTTGTAGTGCACCAAATGAATATACATGCCAAATTATAACTACTTGCGCTCAATAGTAAATAATAATTTGATGTGCACAAGATTATGATAACCAAAAGAGTTTGAGGAGAGACCTTTGTCTAGTAGTAAACTATTAAAGGCTGTTTAATAATGATTTAGTTTAAAGGTAGAATTCAAAATATTAGAACTTGCTTAAACTTGCCTTTTAAACATATTGGTTTTATATAACCACGTCTTCTTTATTACACCGATTAGTTACCTACGCTCTTTTTACAATACCATTCTTGAACCCATTAACCGTTTTAGGAGCCAAAATAGTTTTAAAGTCCTTAAGAGATAACTGTTTTGGGCTTTTAAGTACTTTTAAATAATTACAACTGCGAGTGTCTCCAAAGTAGGCTTTCGTTTAATATCATTAGCTTTACAAAGAGTAAATAACTCACGAGAAACTGCTAACTTCCAAGTTCAAGAAGGTGTTGAAATTATTCATTGCTATCATGAATTGAAACTTCACGAATCTTTACTAACATTATAAACGCGAACCTTTATTAGGATAGATGGTTTACTTATATAACTTAGTTTTTGTTACGATGTGGTGAATCCCATCGGATCTCAGGCTCTAAGGGAAGTTTGAGCCAGAGTATGTGGTGTGACAACTAAAAACCACCCTGACTTACGTACGTAACGTAAGGCGTTTTTGGCCGACCAAAAACGCCTTACGGGGGAGAAGACTGGGTACAGGAGCCATCCAGTCTTCCTCGTATTGCACCTTGTCTAACCCGACTCAATCCTAGAGAAGACTTTAATAAGCCCTCTCCATTCTTTACTGGCCCAATCCCCTACGCGATGCCTGGCAGCTTATCGGCACAGTATATGGTAAGACTGCCAGCTACCCGGAGCAACCTAGTCCTAATCGGCCACCAGAGCTTCCCATGCTCCGACGGCCACGGATGGCACGCCACTGAGTCAAATTTTAAGCTTTTCTTGTCCAGCCACTGCTAGCCACTTTGCGTATCTATATTGTTACACCACCAAGTCGCAGGGCGTCCTACATGACGTTTGCCAAGGCAGGTCTCCACTCTGGATCACGA
This sequence comes from Euclidia mi, assembly GCA_944739405.2. NCBI lineage: Eukaryota > Metazoa > Arthropoda > Insecta > Lepidoptera > Erebidae > Euclidia > Euclidia mi. Next base: position 44,517,791 of record OX123195.2, read on the forward strand.
CTTCTACTAAACTATTATATGATATATGCTACTACTATTATAAGTGGGAAAGTTTGTGACTATCTGGTGGATATTTGTCACTCTTTCACGTAAAAGCCAGGCTTTGTTTTATTTAAGGTTATACTTCAGAATAGATCAAAGGTAATCTTTAGTAGTTACCTCAACATGCCGAGTTGTGAGCAAAGCTTTGTGCCTAGTTAGTTGTAAGTGGTGCACTTAGCTGCATAATTAGGTGACACTGAGCCCACTTTGTGACCATACGTGCCATTGGAAACTAAAAGCCATCTATATCGTCCCCAGTTATCTCAGGATACTTGCAATATGTACTAATGACACTTTGTTAATTGTAACACTGTATAAGTTGAGATGGCAGTTATACAAGTTTAAATGCGTTCATAAAAATATACCAATACTATTCCAATACAAAAATGAACTCGCAAGCTCCCTGGTAAGAATATATCACATCATTCAACAATATTTATGAACGCAATATATTCAGAACCTGCTACACATCGGGTGCTGATGGCAGAACATAATGCCTACATTCATTTCGGCGTACCTATCTCTCGAAAAAAAATATGTCACCTAAATCTTACCCATATCGCTGTCTAGAAATCTACTGAAGTTACATCGTCTGCTTGGTAAGCTAAATGTAAAACAACTTAGGACTAAGGAATTTAAGCTCAATTTTGCAAATTGTCTTGCAGTACGTACCGCATTCTTTTGTTTCGGATGTACGAAACCTTGGCACTATTGCAAGCACCTTGATCACGAAAGCGCTGAAGTATAGCGGTGGATAATAATAATAATAATAAGCCCCCCAAATCCAACCATACATCCGAGTCGACCATCAGACTCACGGGGGGGGGCGGACACGCGATTTATATGTTACTGGCGCGGCCAACATGGCTCTGGGAACCCATTCATCATGGAGACTCGATCGAAAAAAAAATTGAGAGGACCGCTTCCCGGGGGCAATCGCCGGGGCACACCTGGAGCTGACGCTGGGTGTCACAGTATGCAAGCCGTCAGTTGTGAGGAGTTGAGCAGGCGGGCTCCCACCGGGTCACCCGAAGATACTTCAGCCGACCAAGACCATTATGACAGACAGACTGACTGTATTACAAATAGTCCGATTGAACCATATAGCCTTGCACTGTTTCATATACACCATCATTGCAATCGTTACCCTCGTCGACTTGTTCATCACCACCTACAGTTAACTTAAGTGATCCATCCACACCAGTCTTGGATGTTGCGCGGGAGGTAAATACCTTTTTACCCGCGTCCATCAAAGCTGGCAAACCAAGGGTGCGCATGTCTTGGAGCAGAGACGTCAATATATTTATCATGCGCACTTATTATTATATTACAAAATTGGAAACTGATATGACAATGTATAGGAAACGATTGCACGAACTATTTACACGGCAGTATCCACAAATAACAATATCTGAACAGCGCGTATCCGACCAAATGCGAACAATAGTAAGAAATGAGCGACTTTCACAGGAAACTTTAGACCAAATAAAGGAAGAAGTACGTAAGAGTCTAGAAGAAGAAACTAGTGAAGATTTAAACGTTATAAATACGTCAGAACAAACACACAACATTCCTCATCAATCACAGTCTATAAATGAATTACATAAATTAAACCTAGAAGCCATCTCACCAACCACATCAGACACCAGTCAAAACACACAAACTATTACTTCAAACATATCACGCACACAATGCGAAGCATTCACTCAAAATGCATCCACTCAAACAAATGTTTCTCTAGAAACCATAACACAACTGACACTAATCACACAGCCCGCAAAAACAACCGAGCTTGAGATAGAGACGACTGAAACACATTAATTAATAAACCAATTGGAAACAGTTCTTATTAAATACACAGGCACAGATCCTACGATGCGCCCTAAGCTACCAAAACTGAGAGAAAGCAAGAAACTCTATGGATTAATTGATATTTTTAATAGACAAATACTGAACCGATTTTATTCTTTAGATTCTGATCTCGTTTCATTACACACACTAATATACTGCAGTGCGTATGTTATATGTCAAAATTTAGGGTATAACATACGAACACATAACCCAGCCTCACAAAGTAAAACTCATAAAAGGAGTAAACCTGCATGGCAAATAAGACTTGAAATTGATATCAAAAATTTAAGAGCTTTTTTTTGTTTTTCGTGTGAGCGTGTGGCCAACTCTGGTGTCGGAGTTTTCAGACCGCCCGAAGGCCTCCGACATGGCCTAACGATCCTTATCCTTGGACGAGAACCGGGACCGACAGCTTTACGTGCCCTCCGAAGCACGGTAGCGCTCAGATGTAAATGCCACACACGGTCACCCACCCAAGTGGTAACCTGTGCAAGCGTTGCTTAACTTTGCCGATCTGTTACGAACGGCAAGCCAAGTCTCGCTACGAGCTGATATAGGTAGATTGACAAAGTACATAAATAACAATAGATCTAGAAAGATAGTAAAAGCGGTTGAAATTATATTCAGTAAAACAAAAGTACATACTATTAATGAACCAAATAATGCTAGGCCAGTAGAATATTTAGACACATTGAAACAAAAATTAACTTTAAAATCTCAACGACTAGCAAGATACTTAAAGGCGCTACAAAGACAAAGACAAAAGACAATAAACTATTTACAACAAATGAGAATAATTTTTATAGATCATTTAGAGATAGTAGAATACAGAGAAGTAACAACAATATTATCCCTGAACCAAGTGAACTCAAAAACTACTGGGCCGATTTATGGGAAACACGAAATTATCATAACGATAACGCAAAGTGGATCGATGAAGAAAGAGATAGAATGATTGAGGTAGATGAAATGGAATTAATTGATATAACACCAGAAGATGTAGCAATAGTCACTAGAAGATTGAAGAATTGGAAGGCAGCCGGCATAGATAACATTCACAATTTCTGGTACAAAAGGTTATTCACATTACATCGAATATTAGCTAAAACCATCACAGAAATCATTGCAGGTGAACAACCGTTACCCAAATTTATCACCAAAGGGGTTACTTATATGCTCCCCAAAAGCAGTGATACGTCAAATCCCTCTCAGTATCGCCCCATTACATGCCTGCCAACAATCTACAAACTTATCACTTCGCTCATTACACGAAATATTAATAGTCACCTTCATCGAAACAATATACTGGCAGAAGAACAAAAAGAATGTAGGCAAAATCATAGATGATGTAAAGAACAGCTCATAATATACTCTACCATATTAAAATGTGCTCATACGCAAAAGAGAAACTTAAGTATATCATTTATAGATTACAAAGAAAGCTTTCGATAGCGTTCCCCATTCCTGGTTACTCAGAATCTTACAAGTATATAAAGTTAACCCTACCATCATAACTTTCTTGAAAAATGCTATGTCTGAGTGACGAACGACACTACACCTTAATAACGGTACGGATACTGTCACCACAGATGAAATTCACATAAGGAATGGTATTTTTCAAGGAGATTCTCTCAGCCCTCTATGGTTTTGCCTTGCATTGAACCCATTATCTCACCTACTCAACAATACAGCATATGGTTATAAATTAAATTCAGATACAACCATAACTCATCTCATGTATATGGATGACATAAAATTATTTGCTAAGTCTGAAAAATGCTTACAGTCTCTAATAGAACTAACCGCGCAGTACAGTAGAGATATAAGCATGTCATTTGGCCTAGATAAATGCCGCACACTATACATTCACAGAGGTAAGATAGTTCATAACATTAATTATAATGCAGACGAACCTAATACATTTGAATCTATGGGACCTACAGATACTTATAAATACCTAGGTATTCACCAGTCCAACACCATCGACCACAGTAAAATAAAAAAAGGTCTATGCACTGAGTTCACGAACCGATTGAAATTAATATGCAGAAAACAACTTTACTCGAAAAATCTTTTCAAAGCCCTTAACACCTTTGCAATACCCATATTAACGTTTTCATTTGGTGTAGTTAAATGGACACGTACAGACATCCGTAACTTAGAAATTAAAATCAGGACCACTTTAACACAACACAACTACCTACACCCCAAGTCAGCCATTGAAAGAATCTCCGTAAAGAGAGAAAAGGGAGGAAGAGGACTTATAGATTTAAATATATTATGGGAATGTCAAATTCAAAACCTACGAGATTTTTTCTATAATAAAATCATGACTAGCAGTATTCACTCAGCCATAGTAGATGTTCTGACGTCTGATGACCTAAGTTTAGCGGAGTACAAAAGTTGTACTCCGCTAAACTTATCCAACAGGAACATAATTTATAAAATCCTACTCAATCATATCATAGACAAGAATAATAAATGGCGCTCGAAAGAACTACATGGAAGACATTTGCATGATTTAGAACAGCCACATGTAGACATAGACGCCTCAAATAAATGGTTAAAATTAGGGTCATTATTTCCAGAGACTGAGGGCTTCATGATTGCCATACAAGATCAGGTCATTAACACGAAAAACTACAATAAATATATTGTTAAGGATTCTACCGTTCAAAATGATAAATGTAGGAAATGTCATCGCGCCTCCGAAACTATACAACACATAACCAGTGCATGTCCAAACTTAGCTCAGACCGACTATACCCACCGACACAATCAAGTTACTCATATTATTCATCAGAAGTTAGCTATAAAACATAACCTTTTACCACCTAAAGTTGTACCCTACTATCAATATGTTCCTAAACCAGTGCTGGAAAATAATAATCACAAGATATATTATGACAGAGCAATATTAACTGATAAAACAATACACAACAATAGACCGGATATAACCATGATAGATAAAAAAAATAAACACGCATACATTATAGATATAGCAGTCCCTAATACACACAACCTACAAAAGACAATAACCGAAAAAATACATAAATACACAGATTTAAAATCTGAGGAAATAATTCGAATTCGGAAGATGAATACAGTTTATATAGTGCCTCTGGTGCTCTCTTGCACTGGTATAATACCGACACACCTTCATCACTACCTACATCAAATAGAATTGCCTACAAATACATATATAACTACGCAAAAAGCTGCCATATTAAGCACGTGTAGAATAGTTCGAAAAATTTTTACAGGAAGACTCAAATATTGAACCGAATCCCCTAAATGAATCTCACATGGCTTAGGCCCGTGGTTTCATTGTTTGTTTTGTTTTTCGTGTGAGCGTGTGGCCAACTCTGGTGTCGGAGTTTTCAGACCGCCCGAAGGCCTCCGACATGGCCTAACGACCCTTATCCTTGGATAAGAACCGGGACCGACAGCTTTACGTGCCCTCCGAAGCACGGTAGCGCTCAGATGTAAATGCCACACACGGTCACCCATCCAAGTGGTAACCTGTGCAAGCGTTGCTTAACTTTGCCGATCTGTTACGAACGGCAAGCCAAGTCTCGCTACGAGCGCTACAAATTACCGGTGGTTTCATTAAATTACCGGAATTCTTTAAATGCTGAGAAATACAAAATCTTGACCAAAATAATAATAATAATAAATATTTATTTGCTCGAATATGGTGACAATAGTTTTTATAAAGCATAGATAAAATGTTCATGCATATTCTACCACATAGTGGCGTGCAAATACCTTGAAGTCAATATTTCTATTAATTATACAATTTTATTCTTGTTATTATAATTATTGTGTAGTGACATTTAATTAATATATTATTTAGATTATGTAAGTTCATATTATAATCAAGAACACTTCCATTGAAGTACTGATAACATTTATTTTCATTTGTATTCCATTTAATTACATTTAATTTTATTTATATTTAATTTCATTACATTTAATTTAATTTGAATACAACTTCATTACATTTAATTACATGAATTGGTTGCATTTCACATTATATTTTATGTCTTTATCGTTTAAGAAATCATTAATATTATAATACAATTTATGATCTAACATGTCAATTAGTGATCGCTTAAATGAACATAAAGGTAAATTTATAATTTTGTCGGGCAATTTATTATATAGTTTTATACACATTTATTTATTTATTTATTTAACTTTATGCACATAAAAAGTACAGAGGCGGACTTAATGCCGTAGGCATTATCTACCAGTCTACCTTTGGGTGATGCAGAGATTCAAGTAATAGGTGCAATTCATAATTTATATTGAAACTTAGATAGAAACTTAATTTAATACAAATATATATATATATATACGTTAATATAGTACTTACATACCTTATATATAAATAAATTATGTATATGTGGGGTATTGTATATGTGTGAGAATGCTGCGAATGCAAATTGTAATTGTGTGCGTAAGGTGTACCTATGTACCTATGTATCGACTTTATGAAATGAAATAAATATTCAGTTGGCTTATAACATCCGAGCGTTTCACTTGTCTCCACCTAAATTACCCCTACACATACACACAGTGCACTACAGTGGTGACCCCGACCCCGACGAAGAAAAAAGTACTTACAATGTATCCCGCATCGACACCGACAGCTTCGACGCCAACTCCGTCAAGCGTCGTGAAGGAAGAACAACATGCCATCATCTCTAGCCTGTCAGTTGCGAATAAAATACCCAACTTTTGGCCCGAAAACCCGCGACTGTGGTTTGTACAAGTGGAAGCAATTTTGGCCCCGCAGAAAACATCCGACGCTAACAAATACTTCATGGTGGTGGCAAAGCTCAGCAAAGAAGTCATACAGCAAGTAACAGACATCGTAGCCAATCCCCCGGAGAGCGACAAATTCGGCACTTTGAAAAAACGCCTTCTACAAATCTATGAAGAGTCGGAGACAAGACAGATACAAAAGTTAGTGTCGGAAATGGAGCTAGGAGACCAGAAACCCAGCCAGTTGCTACGTCGCATGAAAGAACTGGTGCGAGGAAAGATAGAAGACGACGCTTTGAAAATATTATGGCAAGGTCACTTACCATCGTCAGTCAGAGCAGTACTCACCGTCACGTCGACTAAGGACCTGGAAGAAATGGCAGTGATAGCAGACAAGGTCATGGAGACTCACCAGTCACCGCAGGTCAACGAGGTAGCGCTCAGCAGTCCAGCAACATTCGTCCAAACCTGCGACATAGCAGCGATCATGGCGGAGATAGCGAAGACCAACCTGAAGATAAATGAGATGGACAGGGGAAGACCAAGGTTCAGGCACAGAAGGGACAGCGGATACAGGAACTTCTCACGCAGCCGTTCGCGATCCAGGCCGCGCAGGACACCGGAGAGCCCAGACTGGCTGTGCTCGTATCACTGGAGGTACAGGCACAAAGCAAGGAGTTGCGTCGCGCCCTGCAACTGGAAGACAAAACAGCAGCCCTCGAGGTCGGAAAACTAGCAGAGCTGCAGCCGGTAGCGGGAGGTTGTGCAGTCAAGAATCACCGCTTAATAGTAAGTGATAGGAAATATAATTATAAGTTTTTAATAGATTCAGGCGCATGTATTTCTGTGTTAACTAAATTTTATTTTAGAAATAACAAAGAATTAGACTTAAATTCCGATTTTAAACTTTTTGCCGCCAATGGTTCAGTGATTAAAACGTATGGTACTAAGTCACTTCAATTAGATCTAAAATTAAGGAGACCGTTTAAATGGAATTTTGTTGTGTGTGATGTAAAGCAGCCTATTCTAGGCGTAGATTTTTTAAATCATTATAATTTAATTGTAGATATAAATGGCCGTTGTTTAATAGATAAGGTTACCAACCTGGCAGTACGTGGAACGATCGCAAACCATTTTGAACCAGCGATTTCTACGCTACACAAAGATCATCCCGCCTATGATATATTAAGTAGATATCCGGACATTCTCAAACCCATGTCATTCAAGGAGGCACCGAAACATGCGGTTTACCATTTTATTGACACCACAGGCCCTCCAGTATTCTGTAAGCCTAGACCTTTAGCTCCCGAAAGATATAGAATTGCCAAAGAGGAATTTAAATCAATGTTAGATATAGGTATATGCAGGCCATCGAAGTCGCCTTGGGCAAGTCCATTGCATTTAGTACCCAAGAAAGACGGTCAGGTGCGCCCATGTGGTGATTATAGAGCATTAAATGCGATCACAACACCGGATAGGTATCCGATACCGCGTGTACAGGACTTTACATATTTATTAGCTAACAAAATTATTTTTTCCAAAATTGATATCAAAAAGGCATACCATAATATTTTAATTAATCCCGACGATGTTTGTAAAACAGCGATTACAACACCGTTCGGACTATATGAATTCGAACGTTTAACTTTTGGTCTGAGAAACGCTGCTCAAACTTTTCAACGTTTCATGACGAATAGTCTTATCAGGTTTAGATGTCTTATATTGTTACGCTGACGATATATTAATAAGTTCAGAAAATCATATGCAGCATAAGGAACACTTAGAACAGGTATTTGAACGTTTAAGCGAATATGGCATCACTATAAACTTAGAGAAATGCACTTTTAAAGCTACTTCTATAGCATTTTTAGGCTACCAAGTCACTACATCGGGTATCAAACCTATAGAAAGCAAGGTACAGGCAATTCTTGATTACCCAAAACCTCAGAATGTTAGTCAGTTAAGACAATTTTTAGGCATGGTCAATTTTTATCGTAATCATTTACCGAGAGCAATAGAGTACCTAGAAACATTAAATAAATATATTCACAAGCCCAAAAAGAATGACAAAACACCTATACAGTGGACGCCAGACGCTGAGCAAGCATTCTCGGAATGTAAGAACGGATTAACGAACGCAGTCACGTTGGCGTATCCGGTGGCCAACGCGCCACATGCGCTATTTGCCGACGCTTCGGATAATTGCGTAGGTGCTGTGTTGCAACAATACATAAACGACTCATGGCAACCGTTAGGCTATTTCTCGAGAAAGCTAACTGACACACAAAAAAAATATAGCACCTATGACCGCGAGTTACTTGCTATATTTTTAGCTGTAGAATATTTTAGAAGCCTGTTCGAAGGTCGAGAACTTATAATCTTTACAGACCACAAGCCTTTAACATTCGCATTTTCAAAAATATGTAAAAATAACAAGAAGGAAAGTCCTAGGCGTGTAAGACAATTACTCTTTATAAGCGAATTCACGACTGATATCCGTCATATAAGTGGAATGGATAACATTGTAGCAGATGTGTTATCGCGCATAGAGTCTATACAATGCACTTCGAGCATAGTAGACTATGAAAAATTAGCTTGAGAGCAAGATCAGGATTCTGAGCTCAAAGATTTTTTGAATAATTCTAGATACAAATTCAAAAAATTTTTAGTTACGAATTCTAATCGTTACATATATTGTGAAATTTCAAAGGAAAACGCGAGACCATATTTAACAGAGAGTTTTAGAAAAAATGTATTTCAGGCGATCCATAACCTTAGTCATCCTGGCGTACGTGCATCTCGCCAGATGATTAAGGAAAAGTTATTTTGGCCGAACATGAATCGAGACATTGGACTCTGGTTAAAAACCTGTCTCAGTTGTCAGCGATCTAAAGTAAATAGGCACACCACTTCTAATTATGGTACATATCCCCCAGTGGATAGGTTTGAGCACATACATATTGATATAGTAGGACCTCTCCCAATCACAATGGATGAGTATAGGTATTGCTTAACGATAGTAGACAGAGGGAGCGGCTGGCCTGAGGCATATCCGATAAAGGAAATCTCAGCCGACACTGTTGCAGAGAAATTATATACAGAGTGGATATGCAGGTTTGGCTGCCCTGTTAAACTTACCAGTGACCAGGGCAGACAATTTGAAAGTAGATTATTTGAAAAATTAATGGCTTATTTAGGTATTGAAAAGATTAGGACGATAGGATGGAATTGTTATAAAATAATAAAAATTCCAACAGGCAAATCCTAATAATGCAAGTAGTATATAATTTATGCAGCATAGCAAAAAATTTGTATTAGGTAGGTGTCGCAACTATGTAAGTTGAATATGAATAACACTTTTATTAGACATCATTTCATAATATTATTTGTAACGTCAAAGATAACTATTGTAATTATTTTACCTATAACTTGTAAAAATGGGCAAGTCATACAGTGTAGAAAAGAAAACGGAAGAAGTAATCATTGCCCAAAATGGAGCAAATGGTGCTAGCACTTCGCAAAGTGAGTAATCGTTGGAAAAATATGGTACGATAGCCATGGCCATTATGATATTGGTTAGCGTCTACTTAGCATATTTAATATACAAAAAATGTAAGCAAGGTGCCAGAAAAATGTCTCAAAGGGAAATGACAGTGTGGCATAGTACAGCAGCAATTCAGGTGCCGCCACAACAGGCGCAACCGGGATTTAACAATGTGTAAACATAGGTTAAGTGAGGTGTTCTTAAAATAAAGTGAATAAACGTAAAAATAAGAGTCAAGTGATAAAGCAAACAAGTGTAAGTGCTCAACAATAGTTTTATTATAACCATTAGCTGTAAGAAATTTGTATAACAGCGTAGTCTGATCTACTTGTGTAATGAAACCAGTAAATTATATGTGTTGACTCTATTGATTGATTGTAGACATATATATTATGCATCAATATATTCTTGTATAATCTAAATACTATCTGTTGCTATGTACTTGTTCAAAACTGTCTTACATGATTGGTAACTATTAATGGTAACTATTAATGTTTTTAGGTGAATATTAATTACTGTTTAATATTGTATAAAGTAAATAATTGCATTTTTCTATATAAAGATTATATGTAATATTATATGTAACATTGAGTGAACTTATAAAAAATATTTTATATTTTTTTAATAAAGGGGGGAATATTGTGGGGTATTGTATATGTGTGAGAATGCTGCGAATGCAAATTGTAATCGTGTGCGTAAGGTGTACCTATGTACCTATGTATCGACTTTATGAAATGAAATAAATATTCAGTTGGCTTATAACATCCGAGCGTTTCACTTGTCTCCACCTAAATTACCCCTACACATACACACAGTGCACTACATATATATACCTATATAATACAAAATACTTTACATATATACATCAAAATTATATATTAAATATACATACAGAATAGATAGACGATAATCCTATAATGATTCAGTTTGTGCGTCTATATAAGTCTGGCGCACTCTGGTTTTAAATGTGAAACGGCTAGTGGACATCCTGATATCGAGAGGGAGAGCATTCCAGAGAAGGATAGATTGAATGTTAAACGAAGAATGTACAAGGCTAGAACTGTGAGAAGGACAGAGGAGAAGAAGATTGTTTGAGGAGCGGAGATTTTTCTCATGTGTATTACAAAGAAATTGGAAATGAGGAGTTAAATACACATGAGCATATGGGGAGTGCAATATATAATAAAGGGTACACAAAGTACGTAAGCTACGCCGTTGACGAATGGGTAACCATCGTAACTTTAATCGGTGCTCGGTAATATGATCATATTTGCGGAGATTGAAAACGAGTCTAATGCAATTATTGAGAAGGCGGTCGAGCTTGTTGAGCTGATCTGCATTAAGGTCGAGATAGCACACATCACCATAGTCGATTATAGGAAATATTAAAGTCTGTACTATCGTTGTCTTAGTCTTGACCGGCAGAAAGTTCTTTAGACGATAGAGCGATCGTAAGGCACCAGTTACTTTACGACTGACGTTCGCTACCTGTGTCCGCCAATCAAGGTTAGTGTCAATATATAAACCAAGATCCTTGACGCTAGAACTAAATGGGATAATTTGCCCATCAAACATGACGGTTGGTAGTGCCTGCAGGTCAACCCTGTTCAATATACGGGAACTGCCAACTAAAATAGCCTGACATTTATCAGGATTCACTGCCAATCCAAACCGTTTCGACCAATCCTTGATAGCGTTAAGATCCTGGTTTATTGCTCCAATTGCAGAATGTAGATTTTCCACCTTAGATTGTGTATAAAGCTGCAGATCGTCGGCATACAGATGATACGCACAATGAAGTTCATGAGTAAGGAGATTAATAAATAATGAGAACAAAAGAGGAGAAAGTATTCTGCCTTGAGGCACACCAGAGTTCAAATCACACCATGTTGATGAGGTTTCTTCAACCCGTACTGACTGCTGGCGTCCACGAAGATAAGAAGAGAACCATTCCAGTACCATAGGTGAGATCATGAGAGAGGAAAGAATCGAAAGAAGGAGGTCGTGATTGACGTTGTTGAAGGCATTTGAGAAGTCCACCAAGATCAAAAGTGTAACCTTGGTTTCCTCAACCCCTGCCCTCACATCGCCAGTCACCTTGAGCAATGCGGAGAGAGTACTATATCCGGGTCTGAATCCAGATTGAAGTGGTGACAGGATGTTGTTATGGTAAACGAACCCGGACAACTGTCTCTGAACGCACGACTCAAGTACCTTGGATAGAAAAGGAAGAATGGATATGGGTCGGAAATTTGTCAGCAGAGTGGGATTGAAAATCTTAGGTAAAGGATGCACATAGGCTTTACGCCAGAGGTGGGGAAATTTACCTGTGTCAAGGGAAAAGTTCAGGATATGCGTAATTATAGGTAAGATTTGATCAAGGATAACCGTGATCATGCGACGACTAATGTCATCGCACCCCACGGCTTTGGACTTAATAGATAGGATAATCATTTTGATCTCACCTGATGATAAAGGAGAAAAAGAGAAAGAGTTAATGTTCGGACGAGGTATACCGTCCAAGTAGGCCATAGTTTGACTCTTGGTTTGGTCGTCTAAAGTGAGAGTAGTAGAAAAATGACGATTAATGTCATCCAAACCAATAGTCACTGGTAGGACCACTTGGCCGTGAGGTTTCCCAATGCCCAGTGTTCTTAAAAACTGCCATATATTACACATTTTTCTTTAATAGTTCTAATCTGATTTTGGGCAGACATAACTTGTCCTTGCGTCGGGTTCTACTATTTTGATAGTCGCCAAACCTTTGAAACAATTCTGGATGTTTTTTAACAAATGTACATATGTCTAAAATATATAAGCATGCAGTGGTAAAATTTTTAGCCTTTTAAAAAGTGGTTTACAACTGTCAAAGGGCTCCGCCCCACATATCGCACACACACACCTTTTTTGAGTTTTAAATGCTACGAAAAAGTAGATAGGTCTACTCGCTTTCTTACCAGTTATATCCATACTACTTTTATTGTTTTCTTTATCAAGTAGGTATACCTATATACTGAAAGATAATTAAAAAAAGGATGAAAGATTATTGAAAGTATAAGATATAAAAATTTGAAGATAGTATGTCGCAAAAATATCAACGCATGTGAACTCACGGGCAAATGCTAGTCATGTCCAGTATTAGAATAGATGGCGATCAGTCAACGTGACCGAAACGAAATAGACTTACTCCGTTTCATTTTATCTTACTTTGAATAAAGTAGGTACGTAGGTCATCATGAAATATTCAGAACGTAAAACTTTCGAATCGACTAGTCTAGATTAAGAATTTAGACTAGTCGATTCGGAAGTTTCAGCATTCTAGTTGGCTATAGGGCATTTGCCGTTTTGTGTATGGAATATTTATTTGATTTATTTGTTCTGCTACGTTTAAGAATACCGTTTGTTGCTCCTGATATTTTTTGTATTGCTTCCTCAATACAATGTCTGATGAAATATATTAGAAAATTCACTGGATGACTATCACTATCAATCTCCATGCATAAATGATTGTTTCTTTGACAGAAAATAAATAGCAATCTTACTTACCTATTAAAGGCATGGTAATAACAGATAGCGTATTATTTACACTGATAAAATTCAAGCTTTTGTATGTGTATATCTACAAATTTATGAAATTTTAAGTTTTTAACTATTTAATAACCATGCAATATTTAAATAAACATGCAATCTATTTCTGTACAGTCTTATAAATAAAGGTAGCATTAAAGAATCATATAACCTACCTAAGTGTTCTACGCCACAAAGCGTCGGATATTTACCATTAAACATAATGGCTACGGTGTCGTGCCAGCTACTGAGAGTCGTGCATTATCATCAATGTCAGTTGACACAATAAGAAGGTCATGTTAACTAAGAAGAGCAAGGACTCCGTGGTTTTTTAAGTTTGTTGACTATTAATGTCGACGTCGATATTGTAAGGCAATTTGCGTTGGAGAATTTATTTATGTCGACATGTTATTTTCGGGATCCTGCCATTTTGCCGAAAACATTTTGACCAAATTTCATTTCCCAAACTAATTTGAGCAACCTTTTTTTATACCATTGCAATATTTCGAATGATTTTAGTACGCATATTTTTATTTGGTCAAATTTTTACTTGGCAAAATATTAGTAAGTATAATGCCATTATGGCATTTGGTCTTTAATCAAATGATTTATCACAGCAAACAATCTTCAGACAATAAACGTTTGGTGATATTAGTATATTTATGTAAGTAGTTAGAGTAGGTTAATTATTAAAAAAATGGTAAGGTAAGGTAAGGTTAGAACTGTGACCTCCTACGCACGAGCCGAGCGAGCGAAGCGAGCGGTGCCGCGGCAGCGGCCAGCGAGTGCCAGAAACGACTTGCATTAATATAAAAAAGAGATAGTTTTTAGTAGGTTACCCGGCACTGAACTATTTAGATTAGGATAATAATTGATTTTGCGTAAGAACTGTTATTCCAACTGAAATATCTGACTAAATAAAAATTGTTTGACGTTCATTTCTCAAACATTAGGTTTGCGTTACAATTTATTGTGAATAGATTTTTGATAAGTAATAATTTGGCAAATGAAATTACGCGAAAATTTTTTTGGGAAGTGAAAATTTGTCAAATTCCTTTCGGTCAAACAAGGGAAACCCGTTATTTTCACCTACGTTTTAGGTTATTTGTGATATTTGCGACCATTAAGCAGCGAATCTTCAAATATACAGTCAACTCCTCATTTATCCCTTAGCGGTGAGATATAAAATATTTCATATTGGGTGCCTACTTCATAAGACGAAGGCGTGGTTTTATGTTTCTAGCTCTAGTAATTAAGCTCTGGGGTGATATTATTTCATTCAAGAGATGTAGTTTAATATTTAGAATTATATAGGCTCTATCATACTCCAGCCTCAGAAGACTAAGCAAATTCATAACGGAATAATGGTACAATCCAATTTTAGGACAATCTTTGTTTCAAGGTTGTTAAAATTAAGTCAACAATATCTCAAAAACTTGTTACGAGTAGCCCAATTTCTTTTATAAAATGTCTGTTACTTAATATTTAATTTAACACGCCCAGTGCTGAACGCACGAGATAGAGATAGCGCTCGAGAGGATTTTTATTAACTTTTTTCTACAACTGTCAACTTATAAATATGTATGCATGTTGTTACACTTTAACAATTTGTGCATTCTGTAACTATCCAAATCAATTAATAGTAAAATTTACCTTGTGCCATTAGGCATAGACATGAAGGGTATCGTACCATACTTTGTACCTTCTTTTGAATCATCATCCTCCTAGTGCTATCATTTTCATATCATTTAATTGGATTCGAATGTACTTTAGCTCTTCACTCACAGACCGACTGTCTGTCTCACCTCTGCAAAACAAAGGGATAGCGATATAACCTACTTTTGAATATTTTTCTTAAAGAATCAAGAGAGGCGCAATACCAGCTAAATTGGGTATTGAATACTTTTTCTATTCAGCTGCCATTTAGATGTTTGCCGTCACGTTTTTTTTATTTTAATGAGTTTGAAGATGAACATCAGCTTAATCGTAGTTTTGTTTAATTTAATTTGTACGCCGAGAATTTTAAATTGCTTCTCGCCTTTATCTTTTTATTTCATTTGAGCAGATTGAACATAAATGCTTAACATGAGCAGAAATTGTTTTTTCTTCTATTTTTGAATATATTATACTAGACTTAGCCCGTGGCTTCACCCGCGTGAATACACCTAAACCTTCCTTGGGAATCTATTGGAGAAAACTGTGCTAAAATCCGTTTGGTAGTTTTTAAGTTATCGCGTTTTTACAGACAGACAGGAAGCTGCTCGGAATTATGGTATGTAGCGATAAATGTTTTAATATTGTAAGTAGACCTGAGCACAAAGTAAAGTATAGTTTTTTTTATTTACATCATGATATTCCCCGAAGAATTTGCCTCATCCAAATTCGAAAAAGTTGGCATGAGGCACTCTTTTCGCGGCTTTCACTTATCTACTATCAGAGATAATGTATAATATGTTACTAGTACTCCTACTTATTTTCGGTTCACAAGATCTGTCTTCACAAAGAGAGTGATATAATCCGTTGACAGACGGACGGACAGCGGGACCGAGTAATAACGTCCCGTTGGTAGCACTTGCATTTGAATATCAAAAAGGATCCGTTGAAAGAAATTTATATACTCTGTGATCACAGCATTTTATTATTTTTATTTGGGTGCAACAAGCTGAAATTTGGCATGTATGTTCCTTGGGGACCGTAGGGGTTCACTAAGGAGGGATTTCCCGAAATTCCCACAAGATCGGTGGAAAACAGCTAAATAAATATTAAATAAAATAACAATTGTCTTAAATTTACCAAAGTAGAGATTTACAGGTTTAAACAAGCGGAACAAAACGTGGGTAGTTATAGAGTACATACATATTATTTTTGTCCCAGTTTTGAAATTTAAAAATTAAATAACTTATACAGTTTAATTAAATTTAATGAATAAATTTAACAGTTAATACCAAGTACCTGCCAGTAAAGTGTTATCTCCAATAAAGCACAAGAAAAGTATATCACAACCACTAGCACGATGGACACGCCCTCATCTGTGCTCAATGTGCAGCAATATTTCGAGGAAAGGATGGCAAAATTTGAAGCAGATCTGCTAAAGAAATCTTCCTCAAGTACAGGTGGTCTACAGGAGGAGTTTAAGGCTTTTAAAGACTTCATACTAACAACTATGAAGTCTTTCTCACAGCAGTTGCAAGCTCTTGCTCAACAGGTGGACAATACTGAGATGCGCAGTCGTCGGAGGATTCTTCTTCTACATGGAGTTGAAGAGCAAAGGAATGAGGAGACGGCTCAGGTGGTTGAAAACATCATCAAGCAGCGCCTTCAGGTTGATTCCTTTACTGTAGCAGATATCAAGCGATACCACAGGATGGGCCGACAGCAATCCAGCAAGAAACCCAGGCCCTTACTCTTCAAACTCCATAGTGTTTCGTTGCGAGACACCATCTGGTTTGCAAAGACCAAACTTAAGGGAGCCGGTATAACAGTGTCAGAGTTCCTGACCCGTTCACGTCACACAATCTTCATGGCAGCGCGGGAGAGGTTTGGCGTAGCTAAGTGTTGGACCAGGGAGGGCTCCGTCTACGTTCTGGGCGCTGATGGACAACGACACCGGATTCTTGGCCTGGGAGATCTCGACAACGTCAAATGTTCAGACCCCGAGAAACCTGCCACGAAGACGCAAGCAACGAAGACGAGATGGACTGCAGCAGCACCAAAGAAATAGGTTCTAGTTCTTTGTTTCATGCTTATAGACTTAGGTGAATTGATTTACTCTTCTCTTTTACTACCTTCTTCATTCCTATTATGATTTTATTAACTGTTTACTTATCTGTTAGCTACACCTACCTACTTTATCTTTATAAACATTAATTTTCACTCTGACATCTGTCACTGTCAAACCTTCCACTCCAACAAACTCTCTGAATACGTGGCTTTTAAGCTTTCCCCTTATTTCCGAACTTTATTATTTTATTTCATATGATGTTAAAATATAATTTATCTGTTCCTCTTTGTAAAAAATGTTAATTCACCTGGTCTTAACTTCTGTTTATGTTTGTACTTTTACTTATCTCTTTGTTTTAGTTATGCTTTCGTACATTTGGTGTTTTATATAACTTTTCTCAACGCTTATTTATTCCTTCTTCCATGAACACGCAACTGGCGGGTGGGTTTGAAGATCGTGATTTATTATTTAAGTATTTATTTATTTTTTGCTTTATTTTATTTAATTTTATTTTATTCTTTGTCTTTGTTATATATATATTATATACATATTATTATTTAATATTGCGTATTTATGAGTAGTTCAACTAGCGATGATGATAGTTTTGTAAGCGCTTCTAGCCATAATGACAGTTTCACTAGCTTGCCCTCTCTCACTGAAACTCTGTAGGCTCAGTTTTCTGACGTGCCAAAGAACTTCAGTGTAGTCCATATAAATGCTCAAAGTATTCCAGCTCATTTCTCAGATATGCTGACAACTTTTGACTGTAAGAACATTCACGCTATTCTTATTTCGGAGTCATGGCTTAAGCCATGCCTTCCATCTATTTCCTACTCTCTACCTGGTTTCCATCTAGTAAGGAATAATCGGGCGGATCATACTGGTGGCGGTGTTGCTATATATCTTCGTGAACAAATACCTGTTCGTGTAATAAGCATCTCAGCACAGCCGCCGCCATCGGACGCCGGCGAGCATCTCTTTTTAGAAGTGGAACTAAACCATTCTAAAGTCCTTCTAGGTGTCTATGACTCTCCTTCTTCACGCATAAATTTCTTTTCATCTTTCGATCAACTTCTTGAATCCTTAATCCCTTCTTACAGTCACACAATAATAATGGGAGATTTTAATACCTGTATTTTAAAACCAGACATACGCTCGTCTTCTCTCAAACGCATTCTAGAATCTAATAATTTAACTTTTCTTCCTCTAAGTGCTACGCATCGCTTCCCAAATTCTGTTCTTCTCTACTCGACCTGATCTTTGTTTCTTCCCCTAGTTTAGTTTGCAGGCATGGCCAATGCTTTGCTGATGCTTTCTCCTATCATGACTTGTTCTATCTTTCTTATAGAATACGTACCACAAAAGTAAAACCGAGAGTTATTATGCAACGCAATTTTAGTAACATGGATCCTTCGCTGCTCTGCGAAGACGCTCGCAAAATTTATTGGTCTCCTTTGCTTATCTCAGACTGTGTTGACGCTAAACTGCAGATATTTACAGAGAACATAATACAGCTCTATGATAAACATGCTCCAATACGCCCCATAAAGTTGAAACACTTGCCAGCGCCTTGGCTGACACAAGATATTAAAAACTTATTATCTAAAAAAGCTGCGGCCAAAGCGAGATACAAGCGACGACCTACTTCTATAAACTTGGAGAAATATGTTAATGTAAGAAATCTTTGCAACAAGGTGTGTAGGAAAGCACAACGCCAGCATATCCATAACTCTGTTCAAAACGGAGATCCGGCTAAGGTCTGGAAATTTCTTAAAAAACTGGGAGTCGGCAAGTCGCGCGATGAAGTCCATCTTAAAGACAAAGATATAAATTCTCTAAACGTACATTTCACAGCTTCGTCCAATTTTGATGGGACCACTAAAACAAATACCTTACTAGATCTTTCAAAAATCCCAACTCCCAGTTATTCTCCTTTTGTTTTCGAGCAATTTACTTGTTGTGATGATAAAAGGGCCTAATTGCAATCTCATCCAATGCCGTTGGTAGTGACTGTATCAGTCGAAACATGATTCTTCCTATCCTTGATGAAATCCTTTCTATCTTGTGCCATATTCTAAATTATTCTATAACTACCGGTATCTTTCCCTCAGCTTGGAAAGATGCGCAAATAATTCCTCTCCCGAAGAATCCGAAACCATCTTCCTTCTCCGATTACCGCCCTATATCTATACTGCCATTCCTGTCCAAAGTTCTTGAGCGTCTGATACATAAACAACTTTCCACATTCCTCACTAAGAACGCTCTCCTAAATCCCTTCTAATCTGGTTTTCGTCCTGGACATAGTACTGCCACCGCACTGGTACATATTACTGATGAGATAAGACTGGGCATGGATAGTGGAAAGCTCACGTTTCTCTCCCTACTTGATTTTAGCAATGCTTTCAACACCATAGATTTCCACATCCTGCTTGGCATACTTCGCTCTATTAACATATCTCCAACGGTGATTGACTGGTTTCATAGTTATCTGTTTGGGTGGCGACAGCGTATACGCGTTGAGGAATCGTACTCTTCTAGGTGTAATGCGACTGCCAGTGTTCCACAGGGTGGCGTTTTATCTCCGTTACTTTTAGCAATTTTTATAAATTCTATCTCTCAACAGTTAATTTCGTCCTACCACCTTTATGCAGACGACTTACAAATTTACTCGCAGGCACCACTAGAATCGGTAGCAGATGTATTTTCTGATATAAACTCGGACTTAGCACAAATCTGTGAGTGGAGTAAAAAGTATGGGCTCAAGATTAATGCATCTAAAACGCAAATAATCCTTATCGGCAGTCCCAGAATGATCTCTAAGTTAAATTGGTCAATGCTGCCTGAGATTTAATTCGACGGCAACGTATTAGGTTTTACTGATCACGTGAAAAATTTGGGGTTATGCATGGATAAAACTTTATCCTGGGGGTATCAAATGCAGGAGACTAGTCGAAAACTATTCGCGTCAGCAGGTTCGTTGCGTAGGCTGCGGAATTTTCTCCCAACGTCCACTAAAATTGCGCTTGCACAGTCACTACTCCTCCCAGTACTCGATTATGCTGATGTCAGCTATCTTGACCTCACTGAGGAGCAACTTGATAAACTTGAGCGTCTCCAAAACTTTTGTATCAGATTCATATTTGGATTACGTAAATATGATCATGTATCAGAATTTCATAGCAAACTCAAGTGGCTCCCAATTCTACTTCGCAGGAATACTCACATTCTTACATTACTGTATAATATCCTATTCAACCCGGATACCCCTTCCTATCTCAAAGAACGGTTTAATTTCATTCATAACACACATGCAAAGGTTCTGAGGTCGTCTAAGGATCTGAGGCTGCAGATGCCAACACATTCCACAAATTTTTTTGACAAATCCTTTACTGTGCAAGCAGTACGCTTGTGGAATGCGTTGCCGATAGAAATTAGGCAAGCAAACTCGCTTGGCATATTCAAAAGCGCCATAAAACAGCATTACTTGGCTATGTAACTGAATTTTTATATTCTATTTAGTTCAATGTATCTATGTATTTTGTATAGCTATATGTATACTATATTTATTTATGTATTTATATATTTATGTATTGATGTATTTATGTACTTATGTATTCATGTATTTATCTATTTATGTACTTGTGATATACTATTTTGATGTACTTATGTATGTATATATGGATCCTTACTTCATTTTATGACTACACCACTGTTTTTATTTATCTGATCTCTTCTAGTCCATCCCAAGGTTGCCTGGAAGAAATTGCTTATAGCGATAAGGCCGCCTATTGTACATTTGTAAAATTGTATAACATTATATGTAGCATTTGTATTCAATATGGTGTACAATAAAGAATTTTCTATCTATATATCTAACAAAATCTTCCTGGCGGGATCACCGACCAAATATACTATCTGTGATTTGAATGGCCTCGCCGCTACGAGAAGAAAACGGTCTCCGCTGTGGTATAAGTAGGTAGGCCCCGAACGCATATGGGGGAGACTCTTATAAAAGCATTTTGTCTGTCCCTAGAGGCAAGAAAACAAAACAATTTAAAATCTTTAAATTTGGGCTTTTTTTTTCTAAAAGAAGAAATCTGAGCACAAATAAACGATTTAAAAATTTCGCGATTAGTATACATTATACAAGTTTATATAGCGGGTCTTACTCGCGATAAATCATATCATTTAAGGCATAAATACCTCGGTTTTTGCCAACGTTTCGGCTGACTTGCTTCAGCCGAGGTCGCGGCGGGACTGGTGAGCTCAGCGCCGTCCTTGTGTTGTGCGGGTTTTGGCACCTCCCCTCACTTGATTTTTATTTTGGATAGAACTACATCAACCACAGGTCTTGTCCACCGAACGTCACTATTATTCCAGGATAGTGCGTGAAGCGGATGAAATAAAAAAACACAAGAATTTCAACCGGGAGGATGGATTTAGATTATCAACAATTTGGAATCCAGTCATCAATAAGTGTAAACACCGCCGCAATGATACAGCTCAACAGTGTGTTGACGTCATTAGCACGGTAATATAATCTAACAGTATTGTAACTCGGCCGTCTTCGTGAGTTATATACCTACCAGACGCGCCGCATGCGAGCTGCGGCACGATCGCGGCTGTGGGTACTCTTATCACAGTCCGCACAGTCTAATGGGTACTCTGCTCGAGGCGCGTAGGTATAACTCGAGTTTCGTGCGTTTGAATGGAGTTACAATACTGTTAGATATTATTACCGTGTCATTAGTGTAGTTCGTCGAGGTACCGACAGTGCGGTTCAAAACAAAAATAAAAATCAAGTGAGGGTAGGTGCCAAAACCCGCACAACACAATATGTTAATTTTACGACCCTATAGGATAAGTTGAAGGCACTGTTGAGAAATTTAAATAGCTAATTTGTCTTTAGTCGAAACATAAACCATATTGCCGAACGTGGCTGAGATACGACCCTATCCTAAGGGAACTAGACTGATGTATTCGTTATGAAGTATTCTCAAACCTTCTAGTAGTTAAAATTAGTTTATCTTGCTATTTTCTTGATTTTATGCTTAAAGCGTCGAAATGTGAGATATATTTTAGAATAATCAGAACTGCAAGCAAAGCTATTGTCATTTGCCGTAAGTTTGCTAGTGATGCAATTTTAAGGAATTTTCTGTTACATCATCACATGCAACATTTGATTGCGGAAATTGTCATTACAAAATGACTATATTTTTTTATGTTCTTCTTCTTTCGTTTAAGAACCTAGCTCATGTCGGTGGAGCAATTACCATTGCATTAAATGTTCTGCCCGTTCTTCAAAGACAAGGCAGAACATTCGGTCAAGAGGTTAACCTCTTGATATGACCCGACGCCAACTTTTTCCTTCAACTGTGCCACATAGTTTCTTTGTGTTACGGGTGCACACTTTTTTTATATCTAATTTGAAAAAACAGCTACTACCTAATAAAATGCATTTCAGTAAAACAAGAATGTCGTCTAATCTTTACTAACTGAATAATTTACGACCTACACTGCCTGTGTCCCTTCGGATGAAATCCCTTCATTACGTGTCCGGCGTTTATTTATCTAATGACGTAGGTATGTGATTAGTACTGTTCCGCAATATGTTGTGAAGGAAAACGTCTCATTTACGGAATTTGGCTCGCTTGCTCTCAATTCTCATTTAAACAAACTACACATGTCTAGAAACAGACTCTGGCTAAATAGAGAATTTGCTAAATCTACGACAGTATTTGGCCTTTGGTCTAAGTCAGACTAACTAACGATGTTACTAAGCCATTCACATAGGCGTAATGGAAAAAATATGTTTTGTTATTTACACGAAAAAACTTAAGCTCAAAGTTTAAGTTTTATATGTTACGAAAGTTGGAAATGAGCGAGAATTATAATTCTATTGTACTCGCTCAATCAAACACCTATTTTACAAGCTCGCTAGAATATGTTGTACTGTATTAGGTAGGCTATGGTCATGAAATCATTTTCTCGTCAGACTGTTTATCGATTCTAAGATATGAAATATTTCATATTTATAACTTATAATTCGTTTATAACTTATAACAAATTATCTTTGGATTTGGAACGTTATAAATGTTATACTAGAGTGAGAGTTTCATCTCGTTTCTCTTTCTGATTGAGGCCGTAAATATTTCTGATTCTGGCCGAGGCAGTGAGTGATTGACAATATTTTAATATTGTCAATCAGTCACTGCTTACATAAAATCAAATCAAAAATAGTGTTATGTAATTTTGTCCTGAAAAGTAAATGAAGAAAAGATTCTTCAGTCTGATTCTAAAGAACTCAGCTCAAATCAAAAATAGTTAAGTGTCAAAAGGATCTGCCAAAGACACCAATAATTTCTTAATCGAAAATACGAAATTTCGACAAGATTACTAAGCCTCGAATTCTAGGAATGACTATAGAAATACTTTTAATTTCGTTGGCAATATATCGGTAGATACGAGTATATTAGGAGTGGTGTATATTACTTTTAATACGGAACCGTTTTAATACGGAAAAATTTACGTTGGTAGACAATAAAATTCAGATATTGGCGACTTAGTACACTTGAAGACTAGGATAAAAGCGTATTTCAGATGTCAGATATTTATTGTGATAATATGATGAATTCTAGTTTATGTAGAAACTGTTATTCGGCTCACTAAGAATCAAACCATATTTCACGGGTGACTTCTCGATGCTATTGTACCTCTACCTAGAAGAACAGTACTGTAAAGAGAAGGTACAATCACTTGTACCTACTCGTTATTACGAACAACTTTTGTGGTAAAGCATTGCTGAAGTCGCGACGAAGAAATTGTCTTTCCCATAGACACCAAATTGAACTTTGATCTGAACTGTACAGAACAGTCGATTTTTTTTACACCTCCCAGCCTTCTATTCCCTATAATTATTACTTGACCTTTTTTAAACAACGCCATTGAGTGATTCACCTTTTTATGGTCCCGTAGCTAAAAATGGCAAAAACGGAACCCTTATAGATTTGCCATGTCTATCTGTCTGTCCGCATGTCACAGCCATTTTATTTCGAAATTATTTAGACCACACCTTTAAAAAATTGTAAGTAGATGTATTCTGTGATTAGCGGCGATAGCCCAGTGGTGTACGTAAAGGACTGCCGAGACGTTGGTCTCGGGTTCGATCCCCAGGTACCCCGGGCACACGCCTCTGACTTTCGGAGTTATGTGTGTGCTACAAATGTTAATTGTCGCTCGCTTAACAATGTGCTCGGTAGATGGCAATAGACTCGCCCCTATTAAATTGGGACCGAAACATAACTAGCGAAGTGTGGGTGTGTAATACACCTCTGCCTACCACTTCGGGGATAAAAGGCGTGAAGTTAAGAGTATAATATGTATGTATTCTGTGAACCGTGATAAATCTAAAAAGAAACGTTGTAGATCGTAATAAAAACTTCCAACCAAAAATTGGTTTGAACCATATAGTAGGCAGTAGTTTTTGAGATGCCGCACGGTATTCTCTCGTTTTCCATAAATTCATTTGCACTATTATTGTTTGCCATAATCATCCCCGATCATAATATTTAATTGCACTATTATCATTTATACTAATAACGTTTGCCTTTACAACTCAACAGTGATAACTTTTATTTGCCATAAAATGACTTTCTATAACAACATATATCATAATAATTAATTTCCATAAGTAACTCATCTCATAATCGACTCATGACATAATCAAAATTTGATATAATTATGAAAATAATACATAATATTGTTAGGTCGAAATTAATTATCGTTAACACCTCGACTCAGTGCAATCCGACTCGGATAGGTTAGGTTAGAAGACTAAGGCGGGAGCGAAGCAGAGCGGAGCTCTCGCCTTAGTCTTCGTGGTTTTTTTTTTAAACCACCCACAAGTAGGAGCCCCGCGAGGCGGGGCTCCGTCGAGCTCAGTTAATAGACGCCATATGAGGTTTAGTTTTAGGTTTAATTGTGAATAAAAAATCTGGGGTTGGGTGTCGAAACGAGTCGCCCGAATTTGAGGATATTGGTGGTGTAGGGGGCTTAAGGGAGTTAGTTTTAATCCCCTTAAAGTAATTTTGGCTGCCGAAATTGCGTCTAAATATTTTTAAACAATTTCCAAAAATTCTTCATTCAAATATGCAAAACGGAACGTAATTTTAGGTTTTATGTGAAAGTAACTAAATAGGTTAACTAAATAAACTAAATTTATATTATGATGAATAAAAGTTATGGAAAATGGCATTATTGAAAACGAAAATTATAGCAAATACATTTATGGATTTAAATTATTATGACACTTGATCGATTATGACCAATGGAATTAGTGAAAGTCATTTTATGTCATTTCGCAATTATGGCAACTGAAGCGTTATTTCTAATGAAATTATGGCAAATACCAGTATGGCATATGAAATTATGGCATTTTAAATTATGGCAAACATTAGTAAACCATACCGCACCTATTCAAAAACCGAAAATATAACTTTGTCGTTCATAGAAACACCGGGGAAGACAAAGCTGTTTGTGCTGGCGATAAAGAAATAATGGTATATAGTTAGGTGAAAATAATGGGTATGTTAAGTGTTGTTTGAAGAAATAATTAATCATGGGCGACTCTGAGTAGCTTGATTTAATTTTTAACCCTTAGCTACACTCGCTATTTCAAGCAACACATATACACTTATGGGGGAGCTAGGTCCCCAATAAATTTGTTATTTATTTAATACAGAATTAATAAATTTCATGAGGATTTTTTTTATAAAATTAATGTGAACGATATAAACAATATGAAAGCGTGCCTTTTTTTAATTTAATTACGATTACGATTTGCTGTCGTTTTAAGTAAATAAGTAACTTTTTGGCCAACATTTTTAAAGCTGGGTTTACAGGTCAAAATAAAAGTGAAAAATAAATATAAAAATCAAACGACTTCTTTTTTCCTTTCAGACATTTATAACCAAAATTACGAAACAAAATTAATATTTCGAATAATTTAAATAACAGGCAAAATCACAATAGGTTTATTTATTTATCAATTACATACATATTGCAGGCATATCCACTATTTTTTTTAATAAGAATATCTTCTTATTTCCACCTTAACCGAACTCTGTTTCATAGAAAAGACTTTAAATCTATTGAAGATTATTTTCCAACAAAATTTGGCTCAAGAAAAAAAAACTATGTGTAAAAATATTAAGTACATTTTGCTTACGTGACTACACACGTGGGGGACCTAGGTCCCGAAATAACACGTATCTCGGGAACCACCAATGTCACCTCGACCATTAACCCCACCGCAACTTTTCGGTCGATGAAGAGATTACCCAGAGCCACAAGAACGTGCCGTTTAAAATAAAAATTATATTTACAATTATATATATATATTTTTTAAAAGACAACTCCCGCATTAAGACTAAATCCTGTGTCGCGGGGAACTTCACAAACATACAACTAACGGACACAATGAACTCCCAGACTCGAAACAACAATTTATGAATCACACAAAGTGTTGTCTCGTGTGGGGATCGAACCCACAACACTTCGGCAGAGTGTCAAGCGGTGAGGCGGCTGCTTAAACCACTACGCCAACCGTGCAGACAATATGCCTGTTGGGGGACTCTAGTCCCCCACGAATGGTGTTAAGGGTTAAACTTGTAGTAAGTAGTAAATTGCATAATTTAAGGTAGGTAAGATATACACCACTGGGATCTCCAACTTGTCGTGGTGGGGGGGCTCAGTAACCGTGGGTTTGAGGTACACCCACGGTGAAGCTAAGCGGGATCCCGGGAGGGGACGCTCCACTTGGGCTTGGGTGAGGCCTGCGTAGGATGCGTCCCAAGGTGCGGGTGCGGAGGACAATTCTGTCTGTCCCTCGCAGTCGGGTGCGGTCGCGGGAGGAGAGGCGTGTCGGTGTTGCGTTGACGCGCGCCTTATCTCCCGTGACCAAATGGGGGCGCACCATCGTTGCGTTGCGGTGGGGCCGCAGAGGAAGAGGAGATGCGGTGTTGCGTTGCCGTCCTCCCTATCCTCTGCGGCCGCTGGGTGTTTTGGCGGCGAAGCCCAACACCTTCATCCGCCGCCAAGGGGGTTTCGTTCGGGGCCCGCCTGGCGGGCCAATACCCGTCGGGGGATAGCGAGGAATGCTTCGGTGAAACCCTACCCTCCGATACATGGGTACGTGAGGAGCACGGGTTGATTTTTAGTCAGTAAGAGTTTGACAGGCCCCATTGTCCTTCCCCCCCCAGGGCGGAGGGACTCCATGAGGATTTTCCAACCCGACAAAAAAAAAAGTTAAGATATGCACATACTTACAATACGAGGCTTCACGAATTAATTCGCTACTTGAAAAGTTAGTATAAAAAATATAGTCTTATCTCAGTGTTCTGTACTCACCTGCCACTCATGACATTGTACAGTATAGGGTTGACAGTCGCCGACACGTAGTACAGCGCCCCAGCCACATTGAACAGGTGTTCGTTGATGACGTGGAACTGCGGCAGGTCGTAGCCGTAGATGAAGAACAGGCGCTGTACGTGGAACGGAGCCCAGCACACGAAGAACGCGATTACCACCGCCGCTGTGGACAAAACAACCACTCATTAAATTGTACTCACACAGGACTTTCGTGATATACTTTTAATTATTTTCATTTCCACTTTGTACCTATGTATTGTATAAAAACATAAAAATCAAATCGCGAAATCTAGTTTTATATAAATCATAAACTGGCCGATTTTATTTTTCATTATTTTAAGAAAACTTCATTGAACAGTAACGAGGACCCACTTTAATCTTGTAACTGTCAAAAGATAATTATATACTATTTCAATATCTGAACATATCAAATTTCGACTGTTATGTCTGTGAATGACGAGTTTTGACAGTTTTGTATTTGAGCAGTCATAAAAGGGCCTCATTTCAAAAAATAAAGTCCTAGCACACTATAACGACGCGGTAATAGCGCAACTGTAGAATGGCGTTTTTTTTAATGTTGCGGTAGCGGTAAGCGTGCTGAAAGCCCCTAGGTATACTGCGTTATATTTTATGATATACGATTTGATGGTCTAATTTAAATGAAATGTAAGACACCGAGTTGTAACCACGGTGTTCCTCGCGTAGTGTGCCATGCAAGACTTATATCCTGTCTAATAACTGCGGCTTTGGGCGATTACGGCGAAGTATGCTAACCACGGTTCACGTGATAGTAGGTACATTGCGAGACGTGCTACGACACCACAGTGATTCTAGTGGGTAGGTCCCGAACGTATGTCCACCTCAACCCCAAGACGTAGCGTCAGCCGGTGAATAAGGTTTCCAATGTAGAGACACAAACAAATTACAATTCAATCATCTTAATTCTAGTTTTAGATTTAATCAAACAAGAGTCGAGAAACAATTAGTTATATCAAAAAATTAATTCGATTTAGCTTTGGGCACTAAAACAACATACCAGTTATTGCTTTCATAATAATAATAATGTCCTCCTGACCGATTTCAGCCACGGCGGCTTGTCTATATATGAGACTTGCCAACTGCGCGGGACATATTATAGTGCACAAGTGTGTGCGCAAACACAAGTGCACTCTCTATTCCCTCACTCTCATAGTCCGATGGGACGCCACATGCGACACGACCGGAGAGAGATCGGGCGCAGGACCAACGGCTTAACGTGCTTTCCGAGGCACGGGGGTGTGACACCGCCAACTCACTGACTCCGAACTTTTATTGGATAATTCTTAACAGAAAAACCCAATATCACTTTTTGTTCGATCCGGGAATCGAAGCCGAGACCTCATGATCCACAGTCGGTTACACTACCGCAGGACCACAGAGGCAGAAATTCATAATGATATAGGTACGATGTCTAAAATGTATTACGAAACATCAGAGCGAAAGCTTAGGAACATAATCCTGCTATTTGTTATTGTTTCATGAACGTGGATGTAAACGGAAACTACTTAGCCTTATTTAATAAGACGATTTCGCATTCTATGTATTTGCTCGTACCCGGGGAATTGCTACGAAAAGACAGTCATTTATTTTCTATTTTTAACCTGGGATTCGAAGGCCGAGTTTGCAGAGTTTGCCACTTGGCTGGGTAACCGATTGTTGTACCAATTACATCAGGGCTCTACCATGCTTCGGAGGGCACGAAAAGCCGTTTGTCAAGATTTTGTCTCTGAGCATGATTTTAGGCCATGTCAGAGGCCTTCGGGCTGCCTATAAAGTCTGACACCAGAGTTAGCCACACTCATACGAAAAATAAACAAAACAAAAATTGTTTTCACAACCTTTTAAATAGGCACTCTTAAATTCTTCCTAACATAAAATTCTGTCTTTAAGAAATGGTCCTTGTGTGGAAATAACCAGTTAACACCAAATCGGCTAGCAGTTAGCTCGTCTCTTGTAGCAAAAAAGTAATGCCATTGCTATAGTACTACCAATAAGTCGCTTCCGAAATAGCGCCTCACTTGTAAGGATATAGTTTTCTCATTTAAATACAAGGAGAGTAACCACATAAATACATACACTTGCGGTTACAAACGTGCGGTTTTAAATCACGTCAACTTATTCCAAGAAGAATTCAATACCTACAAGCGTACGAACGGGCATTTTTTGTCGTGGCAGATTTATATGGAAAATCAAAGAACGCACGTTTTGTAACCGTAGGTATGACTTTAGGACCTTACCACCTCAGTAAGATTTAATTTTATATCTAGTCTTTAATTCATAGACAACGATAGCCAAGTGAGTTACCAACAGACTGCCAAACAGTGGGTATCTGTTTCGAATCCACGGTGTGCACCAATGACTTTTCGGAGGTATGTGCGTATTGAATTGTTAATTATCGCTTGGCCCGTGCCTCGGCGAGTACGTTAAGCCGTTGGTTCCGGCTGTCATACAGATCTTTGACAGTCGTTATAGGGAGTCAGTACCTATGAGTAACCTGACACTAGTCTAAACCATGGAATATAGCTATCCCTTTGGGTTGCGGAGGTCAGACAGGCAGTCGCTCTGTGGCAAAGCTAATATTCAGTCAAATATGGTTAGACTAGAAAGCGGACGCCGGGTTCAGGCTGGGATAACGCTAGCTGATGTATGAGTATGTATGAGTCTTTAATTCAATATGCTGATGTCTTCAACACAAAATAACTGAAATAGTGAACATAGGCCTAAGCATAATCAGCATTTGCTGCGAGGGACTTAGTAAATATTAAAATAAAGGGTAGCGGATTATCAAAGTCACATGACACTACATTTTGGGGTTTACACAAATTTAGCACCGTATGTGTAAAAACACGTTTGACGAGCTTTTAAATACCGTCCAAATTAATTATATATGACAATTAGTCACTAAAGATTTTTCGCAGCTTGCTGATACACCCATCGAGGCTGTATAAAAGATATTCTTGTAATAACTATCTGTACAATTAGTATCATCTAGGACAATTCGCTCTAGCCTATTCGAACACAAACTAGGCAGAGCTGACAACTTTACACCTAAACATAGAACAATGAATGTTGTTCTAACTTGGAATCGAACTTTGCGAGCTCTGATTTGGCACTCGGTGTACTACTACACTAACTACTAGACGAACAGCCCGACAATTACCTCAATAGGGATGTTTTTAACCAGTCAAATCCGACACTTTTAGTATAATTTTAAAAACAATCACTTATCAACAGTATAATCAATTTACGGATTTTGAATGCAACTAGAGGATGCTTTTTTAATTTGACTGTTTCTGCCTGATCCCGTGGGTATTTCAGGAAATCCCTTCTTAGGTCACCCTTACGGTTCAAGGAAGATACATGCCACATTTTAGCTTCCTGCGCCGAATAGTTTTGGCTGTAGGTCGTCTGTCAGACAGTTAGTAACGCAAGAATTTTATGTATGCAGATAGGTACACAAACATTCAAAATGTAACATAGAGTTTTAATAAATTGCTATTATATTGGCATGCTTTACTAGATAAAAGACTACTTTAGAAGAAGTAGTTAAACATACATAACCAAAATATCTCCTAATTCTGTCTCTAAAGGTGGATACAGACTTTGCGAGGCATGCGCTACGAACGGCGCACAACGAATGCCTCTGTTTGAGGCGTGCGTGTTAAATAACTATACCAACATATGCTCGGGTCGAGCCATCGCGTGCGAAGCAAACGTCTCGTTTGTCTGTCTTCATGTTTGTTGCGAGGCATGTGCTACGCACAGACGCGCGCGTGCGAGCCGCGCGTGTGCGCCGGCTTATTGCGAGCAGTGCGTTGCGTTTGGACGGTTGTGTCCGCATCGCTGTGATGTTCGCACGCATTAAGGTGGATACAGACTTTGCGAGGCATGCGCTACGAACGGCGCACAACGAATGCCTCTGTTTGAGGCGTGCGTGTTGAAAAATTATACCAACATATGCTCGGGTCGAGCCATCACGCACGAAGCAAACGCCTCGTTTGTCTGTCTTCATGTTTGCTGCGAGGCATGTGCTACGCACAGACGCGCGCGTGCGAGCCGCGCGTGTGCGCCGGCTCATTGCGAGCAGTGCGTTGCGTTTGGACGGTAGTGTCCGCATCGCTGTGATGTTTGCACGCATTATGAACGAAAAATTTGAATTATACGAAAATAACCGATTATCCAAAACATCATTATTATTATAATAAAAACAAAAGAGAAGACATATGGCATTTAATTGCGAATGAAGTAATGTAACCGTCGCTGAGCTGAAAAAAATAATATCTTCTAGGATCTTATAGAAGGAAAAATCTCGAGAAAATAAAATATATTATAAAAGCAGCAGCGGATACGCGCACGCAATGCAAAGGTGCCATCTTGACTGCTGCTGTGTGGGTTGGATCGGCCCGAGCATGCGCTGCGCGCTGTTTGGCCCGAACAAACGCAGTTTCATTTTCGCAGTCGAGGCGTACGTGGATATTGTACGCGGCACACACCTCGAACGTGCATGCGCGGCACCGTCCACAACTAATGTAATGCTCGCACTGAGGCACTTTGATCTTGTAGCATTTGCCGACATTCGTTGGCTCGCCCTCGCACGTGCGTAGCACATGCCTCGCCACGAATATAAAGGTACACACCTTGCGAGGCATGCGCTGTGCGCCGTGCGCAGCGCATGCCTCGCAAAGTCTGTATACGGCTTTATGCACAACAAAAAAATTTATTACAGCTTATTTCCGTATTCATAACGCAGGCGGAAGAACTTTTTAACCCACCAACGACGACGACTTTTTTCTTTCCTTTCTTTTTCAATAATTGAATTAATAATGATAAAAGCAGCAGCGGATACGCGCACGCGATGCAAATCCCGAGCATGCGCTGCGCGCTGTTTGGCCCGAACAAACGCAGTTTTATTTTCGCAGTCGAGGCGTAGGTGGTTATTGTACGCGGTGCACACCTCGAACGAGCATGCGGGGCACCGTCCACAACTAATGTAATGCTCGCACCGAGGCACTTTGATCTTGTAGCATTTGTCGATAGTCGTTGGCTCGCCGTCGCACGTGCGTAGCACATGCCTCGCCACGAATATAAAGGTACACACCTTGCGAGGCATGCGCTGTGCGCCGTGCGCAGCGCATGCCTCGCAAAGTCTGTATACGGCTTTAGAAACAGAACCAACATTTAATGTATAAAATATTCGTAAATGTTCAGCACATGATAATTTCATACATCCTCGTATATTTTTAGCATCACTCCGTATGCGTGAGAAAGGGTCTCGGCGTTCGACAGAATCTCCGTAGGTTTTATATTCAAAGGTTCTGTGAGCCTTTTTATGATAACATTAAATAAAGTAAATCTGAAAATCGGTAGGACCGTTTTGGAGTAAAAACTCAATCTTTTTACACATTTTCCTACAGAAAATGACGGCTTTAGCTTCTATATGTTTTATCTCGATTTGTTTGGTGTGCGAGGCACAAATTAATTACGACAATTCACGGATTACGTACAATTTATTTGTCGCAGGGGGCTTCGAAAACATTGAATCAGCGAACACAAAATGAAGGTGCACCGGGTCTCAATTGTGGGTCACATAAAAGTGTTGTCTACCAATCCCAAAACACCCAGCGCAGTTGTAAAGGCGAGACGAGGGCATAGACTACGCCATACATTTTGTATTGGCAATGTTAGATCGTAGTTTAACTCGAAGTTAACCAATCGCTAAGAGAATCGAGGTGTTACGGCTGAAGCCGCACTAAGCCACAAAATTTTATATTGTTCAGTTGTTTTTGAGTTTATGTTCATGGCGTCCATACAGACAGACAGGGAGAAAAGGGGATATCATTGTATAATATGTACAGATACATAAGTTCTTTGACGCGATAGTTGAACATAAATTCTCACGACTGGTCAGACATTCGTACAAACTACTTAAGGTATATCTGAAACAAGGAAATTGTATTAAACGTAATAACATATTCTTTGCGGCAACATCGCACTTACAAAGTATGTCGGATATTTTAAATAATGCTACGAAGCGAGCAGTTGTGTGGGTCTGCACATGATAGAAAGAAAAAGAACATTGAATGTATCTACTTATTTATGTATAGAATGCAGAAGCAATACAAATCGAAAAGGACGAATATTTGTACAATGTTTTCTATTTGATATAGATGGTTAGCACATATGGGTTTGAATACCTATGTTACCTATGTATTTGATTACCTATATAATATTTGTGGTACATACATACATACATAGACTCACGCCTGTTTCCCTAAAGGGGTAGGCAGAGGCATATTAAACACCCACTTTTCGCCAATGTTTTGATCCCACGTAATAGGTGGCGAGCCTATTGCCGCTTATCGGGATATTTTGTTTGCCAGAGCCTCGTCCGTTGATCGGCAGGTGCACCACTTGCAGGTGAGGTTGGCTTGGGACCCTAAGTTAATATTTGTAGTAGCTGTTATATAAGTACATGTTTTCACGGATATTTAAAGTATAAATAGGTCAGATTCGATCGTCGAGGTTTCGATCGATTCGATTACATTTGTGAGTATAAGCATAGCCTATCCAGCAGTATAGCCGAAGAAATATAATATCAGCCTGTAATCCTATGGTAAAGTGATTCGTAGAGCATTTATTTTCACTTTTTCGAATCAAGGAAAATACCTTTAAATTTTTATGGTTCTAGGTAATAGAGATTTACAAGTAAAATTTCCTTCCTCAATTTAAAAGCTTCCGCACCCGTATTATCAGCTTCGTATCTCACCGAACTATTTAATTGAAAGTAAGTAGTTTATCTCCGTTCGATATCCTGTAAACTTTGGTTTAAATTAATAGACTTGGATTAAAATCGCTGAGTTCAAAGCTCTAAGTAAAACGGCCAAGTAACCCGTTTGTCGAACTTCAAAGGATTTTATGAACAAGGCGTTATTCGGAATTGATGAAGTTCTGTTTAGTGTATTAAATTTTGAATGTAAACATACATATATGACGTATATAACTGTAGGTGTATAAGGGTCAATACTTCGAGAAAGAGGTCAATCATGAGTACAACTTGCTTGAGATTCAAGCAAGATCGGTCTGTATGGCGAGGCTTGGGGTTGGCCTATGTTCAGCAGTGGACGTCTTTCGGCTAACATAATTTATATCCATAACAAGGTTTCCGTGAAAAGATCGGTCTTATAGGCAAAGCCGCCATTTGCACATACATTTTGGTTTTCAAGACGCTTTGTAAATGAACACATACCAGAAGTCAAGCTTAACAGTTACAGTACGATTTTAATCCTTATTCCCTACGCTATAAGAACAGAACAAAGGTCAAAGTGGCCAGCTTGATGAGTAGCCACTGTAAAATATTACCTTGCACATTAGGTATACATCCTTTCTCCTTTCTCCTAGCGTTATCCCAGTTTCAACCCGGGGTCCGCTTACTAGTCTAACCGGATTTGACTGAATATTAGCTTTTCCACGGAGCGACTGCCTGTCTGACCTCCGCAACTCAAAGGGATAGCGATATTCCATGGTTTAGACTAGTGTCAGTTTATTCAGAGATAGGTACTGACTCCCTATAACGACTGTCAAAGATCTTCATGACAACCTGGACCGGCGGCTTAACGTGTTCTCCGAGGCACGGGGCAAGCGATAATTTATAATTCAATACGCACATATCTCCGAAAAGTCAGTGGTGCGCGCCTAGGATTCGAACCCGATACCCACTGCATGGCAGTCTGTTGGTATCTCCACTAGGCTATCGCTGCCTTAAGTATATTTTATAATATATAGAGTGCATTGTAACTGAAATATTAAATTTTTATTAATTTGTTAATAAATATTCGATTTTTCCATAGAATACATACATACATAGACTCACGCCTGTTTCCCGGAGGGGTAGGCAGAGACTACGGAATGCCATTTGCAACGATCCTGACATATCTCCCTAGCTTCATTCACTCCCATCAAATTTCTCATGCATGCTCTTTGGTTAAGGGTACTTCTAAGCTGTCCTTTTTTTAGGATGCCTCCAATTTGGTCAGAGAACGTCCGTCTAGGTCTTCCCCTTCCTCATGTCCCATTCACACTTGACTTATACAACTTCTTGGTCAGTATTTTGTCATCCATCCTCTCCATGCGTCCAAACCACCTTAGCACACCTTTCTCAATGGTTGTCATTACATCTTGTTTTACCCCACAAAACTCTCTTATCACACAATTTTTTACTATGTCGTTCAAAGATACTCCACACATACTTCTCAGTGCTCTCATTTCTACAGCATTTATTCTACTTTCATGTCTATTCTGCCATACCCAACTTTCATTTTTTTTCTTATTTTTTTTTTCGCCAGATGGCGCTCTCAAGTAAACTTTGCTTTTGTAATGCTCGGTATTAAAGTGTGGAATAAAGTTAAAATATTGAGTTTGAAGTGATCTCTCATGTATAAAAGTGACTATGTTGTGACAATGCATGTGTAAAAGTGTTATTCACGTGAACTACTAATAAGTTATTTGTAAATGAAAAAACTTATATGAAGTGACATTATAATAGTAATGGAAACTTTTGACCGGTTTTGACTTATGACAGAAGCTAAACAGTGTCAGGGACAGTGTAAATCGAATAGAACTATAAAATTGTATCAAGACAAAGTGATTAAATTAAACGATTGATAAATCATTTTTTTGCAAATCATTGCACATCCAAGCCTCTAGTGCCGAATAGATTCAACATACAGTTCAAATTTTAATAAACGTTTGAGCTATTAACTGCGTATGTGAAATGTAGATGGTGTCACTTTCTACGAGTTTTTATTATATTGGTCAAAAGCGACATCTAGTGAGAACTAGCAAATATCCATCACTGTGGCACAATATTTCACTTTGACGTGGCTTTACCACTCACGGGAAGATGGCAGATAACTCAACGCTGAATACTCAAGATTCCCCAAATGATATTTTCGGAAACAATATTACCCTGAGACACAAAATAAAGGCAACTTTTCCGACATATAACTCATTTGAAGCGCTTACAGAAATTTTTGATGAAGAAGATGAACATTATTCTTCGTTTAACACAACATCAACACGCTCATGCGAATTGAATAGGAGTTTGCCCAACTTGCACTCCATTACTAAAGAGGATGACTCGGATTTAAGAAAACGAATACGCTCACTTGAAGAGAAACTGAAAATTGCTGAAAATGAAATTGATAACCTTCTCTTGGAAAATAGAACACAAGCCAAACAAATAATTAATTACGAACTAAGAATAAACCAGAATAAACAAGTTTCACTACTAGGTATACATAAGTGTAGGTACTAACACCCCTCTATGCACAGCCAGACGTGCCTTTTTGGACACATTTCGACTGTTATAAAAGCCTTCAAAGCTCCATTCACCCTATTACCTGCATTAACTCTTCTTTCAATATATTCTTCATTCTTACTATTCCTAGTAAACAGCGTACCTAAATATACAAAATCATTCACTTGCTCCACTTGTTGTCCATCGATCATAACATTACAAGCCGTAACACATTTCTTTAACTTTCCGAAAATAATATGAACAAAATATATACGAAAAAAAAAGAAGACATTATAAAAAATCTCCACTTTACTTATTTATTTATTTATCTTTGGAAAACATAAAATGTGCTGTTGGTTTTTCAAAGATAAAATAAAAATAGTAAAAAAACAAACACAATATGATACAAATGACCAACTACAGGTCTTCATGATTAAATAATAGTATATACAAACAGTGAACATATTGGTTATTTCAACGTTATTGATACGTTTAGCAACACATATTAAATATTATGTTTTGTGAAAAAATTAAGGCTTAGCATCCATCTCACCAATTCCACTTTGGAGTTATATATATCTATATCAATTTCTTTATATTCGTAATTTAGATTTCTGATCGCTCGCCACAGAAATGCATTCTGCCGGTAATTGGTAGTAACTAAAGGAAGGTGAATGGGATTGTGGTGTCTAGTAACTTTGCCAGGTACATTTAATGTGATTTTTGATAGCAGATCAGGGCAGTCAACCGTACCATTTAATATACTTCAAATGTAAGTCTCATCGGCTATGTTGCGGCGTGTAACGTGTGGATTTGGAACCTAGCGCAGTTTCAGATAATTTTCCGACCTGTACTCTAGTTTCAAACGGTAGCATAAATATTTTATAAACTTCATCTGAACATTCTCTATGCGGGATATATAAATGTCGTACCTAGGATTTCACACTTGACTAGCGTATTCTAATATGCTGCGTAGAAATGTGCATTATAACAATTTGAATGTTTTTGCCTGTGTGAAACTGGACGACGTACGCATGACAAAATACCTAATGCCTGAAAAGCCTTTTTCTTAATATTATCTACGTGGTCTTGAAATAGTAATTTCGAATCATGAGTAACACCCATTCTCGTATTGTATGTCATCTTTCGAGTTGTAATCTTTACGTACAAAGTGATTAAAAAAACACAAAACCGATTTCATGACCTAACCATAGGCACCTAAGAACCAACCAAAACGTCTCTTAATATTATTTTAGTTCTTGGTGAATTTGGAAAAAGTGCTGAACAAGTTGCCATATTCGTACAAGTAATTATATCACCATTCATGGGAATCAAGACCTGTCTAACAAAAAAAATAATCATTACCTGTTCATAATTGGCAAAGTAATTTACATCATCTTCAAAACAATCCTTTTTGAAGTCAGCAAGAATCTCAGACACTTAAAACCCATTCACTGTGCCACAAGTAAAATACTAGTGGCTCAGTCAACAATATTATCTAC
This sequence comes from Euclidia mi, assembly GCA_944739405.2. Taxonomy (NCBI): domain Eukaryota; kingdom Metazoa; phylum Arthropoda; class Insecta; order Lepidoptera; family Erebidae; genus Euclidia; species Euclidia mi. The sequence goes on from OX123195.2 coordinate 44,556,550, forward strand.
TAATAGTTTCCGTACATATATTAGCTCCTTGTTCACATAGTGTGGTCGACAATTTGCCTCACACAAGTTGGTTATTTCGGGAGGTAATGGCCTCTCTAAAGTGGTTGTAAGTGAAATATACCCGACTATTCTATAGTCTCGTAAACTATTACTGCTGTTACCTATTCGCAACAATTTTCCCGCTGAATAGGTTGGAGTTGGGTGTTGTATAACCGATTTCTGGATAATGGGATCGTTATGGGAAAACCGTGACCACTAAAGGTTATTTATTATCATGGTATGTTATCGTTACATATTAATAACTAGCTTATATACGGAACAATAGCCTAGTTAGTGGAGATACCAACAAACAGACTTGCAGAGGGTATCACATTCCAATCCACAGCGAATCTATTAACTTTTCGAAGTGAAATTTAACCCTGTGACAAAATCTAAGACTTCTAGATTTATTTATTTATCAAATTAAAATATAAACGTGAATATCAGGTTGTTATAGAGATAATATAACACCACGCCCATCTTAAACGCGAACATAATTGCACACATACGAACACCAGTGCCAAGAATAATTCAAGTAGGTACTACGAGAGCGCTCGATATAAAGATTATAATAACAGCAACAATCACTTAAAACTAAGCACTACATGCTCAATTAAAAGTCAAACAAGTTAAGTAAACATGCAATAATGTGTAAGAGGCGCTAAAGCCACAAGTTGTAGGTAATATAGAATCAATACTACTGTATATCGCTATGCCTTTGGAGGTCAGACGGCAGTCGCTCTATTGAAAAGCTACTTTTCTGTCATATCTAGACTAATAAATGGACCCTAGCTCCAAGGCGAAAGTTTCAGATGCAAAAAAAATAACACTAGGACTGCAGTTATTAATTCGATTGTTGACTTCGGTTACTCAGAAATGAAACAATGGCTGTATTGTTATGATAAAACTAACTATCAATATAAAAAATTGGAATTTATATATAAATTATTGGAATTTATCAAATAGCCCCTGACTTTTAGGCATTTGTATATAATAATCCATTTTAAACTAATGACTATGAGCTTATGTAGCCAAAAGTAAATAAATATGTATGAGCTTATGTTGTTGGTAAATCGGAAAACTTGCCTATTTTTGTTGGACGGTCCGAACCTTTTTCTTTTCTTAAAAAACAACCAGTAGTAGATTCGTTAGCTCGAACTTTGTGGTGAACTATACCATAACCCTTTTTACAGTGACAATAGGCCCGTGCGTAGCAGTGGGACAGTTTATATACATTATATTATTAAAATTAGGCATAAATGCTGCGCCACGGGCAATAATTATGCTGCGCAACAGTCCCAAGGTGGTGTCGGGTTCATCGTCCACAAATCTCTCGTGACCAACGTGGTAAATATCGGGAGTGTGTCGAGCAGGGTAGCGTACCTTATACTCAGAATATTCAAGCGGTATTCGCTGAAGGTCATACAGGTATACGCTCCGACCTCGACGCACCCCGATGAGGAGGTGGAAGCCATGTACGAGGACATATCTCGGGCTATACATGGCTTCAAAACCCATTACACCGTGGTCATTGGAGATTTTAACGCGAAACTGGGCAAACGTGACGGTGATGAGCTGAGAGTGGGGCAATTTGGTTATGGGCATCGGAATTCCCGGGGTCACTTGCTGGCTAGCTTTATGGAGAAGGAAGGCCTCTATATGATGAATTCCTTCTTCAAGAAGCGAGAATGCCGCAAGTGGACCTGGGTAAGTCCAGACGGTGCCACCAAAAATGAGATCGACTTTATCATGTCGACGAAGAGGCAGATATTCAATGATGTCTCCGTGATCAATTCACTTAAAGTGGGGAGCGATCACCGAATGGTAAGAGGCACATTGAATATCTGTACAAGCCTCGAACGGTCGAAGTTGATAAAGTCCACGCTCCGACCGGCACCGGTTCATATCCAAAACCCCGAGAGCTTTCAGCTCGAACTCAAGAACCGTTTCGAATGCCTGGGCGAATGCGTAGATGTGGACGAGTACAGTAACGGGTTCGTGGATGCTGTCCATACAACAGGGGCTAAATTCTTCAAGCCCCAGAAAAGCAAGAGAACCAGCAAGATCTCGGCTCCGACCCTCGAGCTGTTAGAGGAAAGGCGCAAGATGGTTCTGCTATCCTCCGACGACATGCCGAAATATCACCTCAACAGACAGATCTCTAAGTCTCTGACTCGCGATCTCCGCCAATACAACACAAAATGTGTTCGTGAGGCGATCGAGCAGAATAAGGGATCCAAAGTGTTCCAGACGGATCTGTCTGTTGGGCAGAGTCAGCTGACAAAGCTGAAGACGGAGGATGGCAGAATCGTATCGTCCAAGCCTGAGCTCTTGGAGGAGATCGAAAGGTTCTATGGACAGCTATACACGACAACGCAACAACCCGCAAGTACTCCAGCGTCAGATCCTAGAGCTGGATTGACCTGACACTATACCGAAGATATCCCGGACGTCAGCATGCACGAGATTAGTGTGGCTCTCAAACAGCTCAAAAACAACAAGGCGCCGGGTGATGACGGAATTACGAGCGAGCTTCTGAAGGCTGGCGGTGCACCCGCTAGAGAAGCCCTTCGGAAGCTATTTAATTCCATCATTCTCGAGGGTAAAACGCCACAGGCGTGGCACAGAGGTGTGGTGGTGCTTTTCTTTAAGAAAGGGGAAAAAACTCTCTTAAAGAACTACAGACCCATCACACTTCTGAGCCACGTCTACAAGCTGTTTTCGAGGGTCATCGCGAATTGTCTCGAGAGCAAGCTAGACGACTTCCAGCCTCCCGAACAAGCCGGTTTCCGTAAAGGCTATAGTACCATAGACCACATACATACGCTGCGACAGGTTATACAGAAGTCCGAGGAGTATAACCAGCCCCTATGCTTGGCGTTTGTGGACTATGAGAAAGCCTTCGATTCGATCGAAACCTGGGCGGTGCTACAGTCTCTCCAACGGTGCCGGATTGACTACCGATATATCGAAGTGCTGAAGTGTTTGTATGAAAACGCCACTATGTCAGTCCGCCTCCAGGACCAGAGTTCGAAACCTATTCAACTCCAGCGAGGAGTGAGACAGGGGGATGTCATATCCTCGAAACTGGTTACCACTGCGCTGGAGGATGTTTTCAAGCTTCTGGACTGGAATGGACTCGGCATCAACATCAACGGCGAGTACATCACTCACCTTCGATTCGCAGACGATATCGTAGTCATGGCTGAAACCATAGAAGACCTAGGCACAATGCTCGATGGCCTCTGTAGAGTCTCCCAACAAGTAGGTCTTAAGATGAACATGGACAAGGCAAAAATCATGTCGAATGTCCATGTTGTACCTGCTCCTATTCAGGTTGGGAACTCTACGCTCGAAGTTGTCGACAAGTATATCTACCTGGGACAAGTAGTCCAATTAGATAGATAGATAGATATATACTTTATTGCACACCAAAATACAGTAAATTATTAAAGTGACTTAAAACTACGATTTGTGTACAAACGGCGGCCTTATCACCAAGGGCGATCTCTTCCAGGCAACCTTTGGATGGACAGGAATGTTTTAAGCAATATTATGGTGATGGTGTAGTATTATATTAAATGAATCATTCAATTTTAAAATATAATACCATACATAATATATACATACAAAACCAAATAAATATACCTACATATATACGATACATACATAATGTATGCACATGCAATAAATATCTTTATACATACTAAACAATGCAGATACTGTAATAATAACTAGTGAAGTAAATGAATGTCTCTAAAATCTTAGGATTTAAATAATGGTTTTTTAACATACCTTTGAATGTATTCATAGTGTTTGCTCTTCGTATCTCTAGTGGTAAAGCATTCCATAAGCGCACCGCTTGGACAGTGAAAGATTTGTCGTAGTAATTAGTTGAATGCTTCGGCATCTCCAGAGTCAGATCCTTAGACGACCTCAAGGACTTTATATGTGTGTCATGAAGGAACTTAAATCGTTCTTTGATATAAAAGGGAGTACTGGGATTAAATAGAACATTATATAACAATGTAAGAATGTGAGTATTCCTGCGAAGACGAATTGGCAGCCACTTGAGTTTTTTGCGAAAATCAGAGACGTGATCATATTTGCGCAGTCCAAATATAAATCGTATGCAAAAATTTTGAAGACGCTCAAGTTTATCCAGCTGCTCTTCAGTGGGGTCAAGATAGCTGACGTCAGCATAGTCAATTATAGGCAGAAGCAGAGATTGAGCAAGCGCAATCTTCGTGGTAGTAGGGAGGAAGTTGCGTAACCTACGCAACGAACCTGCTGATGCAAACAATTTGCGACTCGCTTCTTGTATTTGACGCCTCCACGACAAAGTTTCATCGAGGTAGATCCCCAGATTTTTTACCGTTTTACTGAAAACGAGACTCTTTCCATCAAAACAGATTTGCGGTAAATTGGACCAACTAATTCTTGAGACCAGTTTGGGACTGCCGATAATAATTAGTTGGGTTTTTTCAGGATTAACTAAAAGTCCGTGCTTCTTGGTCCACTCACTGATCCGCGCCAAGTCTGCGTTAATAACAGTGCAGGCTTCTGGTAACTTATTTAAGGGAGCCTGTGTATAGATCTGCAAATCATCTGCGTAAAGGTGGTAGGAAGAAAGTAACTGATTTGAGATAGAATTAATGAATATCGCGAAGAGTAAAGGAGATAGCACGCCACCCTGTGGTACACCAGCACTTGTATTAGACCACGTGGAATAAGAGTTGTCAATGCGAATACGCTGCCGGCGACCAAACAGGTAACTATGAAACCAGTCAATTGCCGATGGAGATACGTTAAGAGAGCGTAGAATGCCAAGTATGATGTGAAAATCTACCGTGTTAAAGGCATTGCTGAAGTCAAGTAAGGACATGACAGTAAGATTTCCACTATCCATACCTAGCCTAATATCATCAGTTACACGAACTAATGCAGTGACAGTACTGTGACCAGGGCGAAAACCGGATTGATAGGAATTTAGGAGTGCATTTTTTTGTAGAGAGGAACTAAGTTGTGAGTGAACTAGGCGTTCAAGGATTTTTGACTGGAAGGGTAGTATGGATATGGGTCGAAAATCTGAGAAGGAAGATGGTTTAGGTTTCTTGGGTAACGGAATTATCAGTGCTTCTTTCCAATCTGATAGAAAGATGCCACGTGCAACGGAATGATTAAGGATATGGCATAGGACTGGAAGAATTTCAGTAAGGATGGGAAGAATCATTTTGCGGCTGATACAATCGTTGCCGACTGCATTGGACGTAACTGACAGTATACTCTTTTTAACGTCACAAGCGGTAAATTGTGTGAAGAAGAAGGGAGAATAATCTGGGGTTGGCAAAGATGAAAGATATTCTAATGTGTTTCTTTTTGTAATTCCATCGAATTTGGACGAAGTAGTGAAATGAGTATTTAGAGAATCAAGGTTGACACTGTTTGGAAAAGGATGACTTGTTTTGCCAACTCCCAATGTTTTAAGAAATTTCCAGACTTTTGCTGGATCACCGTTTTCAACAGATGTATAAATGTGTTGGCGTTGTGCTTTCCTACACACCTTGTTGCAGAGATTTCTAATAGCCACGTACTTTTCTTCATTGAAGGGAGTCGGTTTATGCTTCAATTTTGTCTTTGCAGCAGCTTTCTTTGCCATGATCTTTTTAATATCATCTGTTAACCAAGGTGCTGGTAAATGCTTCATTTTAATGGCGCGGATTGGCGCATGCACGTCATAAAGTTCTGTCAGTTTAGTTGTTAGTATATGCAGTTTAGTATCAATACACTCTGCAGAATAAAGGGGTTCCCAGTTTATATTAACAGCATCCTCACGCAGTTTGTCGTGATCCATGCCAGCGAAATTCCGCTGCAAGATTACCTTCGGCTTTGTTTTAGGGGGGCGTATTTTGTACGATAAAAATACAAGGTCGTGTTAAGAGAATGCATCTGCCGTATATTGACCATGCTGATAAACAAAGCTAGGAGAAGACACCAAAATAAGGTCAAGTAAAGAAGGAGTACAATTCGGAAAGTGATGGGTTGCATTTAATTCTAGAATTGACAAGTTACATGACTCTGTAGCCTGTCGAAAGCTGGTAGCACGTGAATCTTGTTTCAGAAGGCAGGTATTAAAGTCACCCATAACAATAGTGTGGTCATATAAAGGAGTGAGGTCTTCCAGGATTTTTTCAAACGACGAAAAATAATTGATGCGATTAGAGGGCGAATAGTATACACCTAGTAGTATTTTTATGTGTTGCAGTTGTATTTCTAAAAAGAGATGCTCGCCAGCATTCGACAGTGGTAGTTGTGGGGACACACTGACTATTTTAAAAGGAAATTGGTGGCGCAAGTATATGGCCACACCGCCCCCACTGCCGAACGAGCGATCATTCCTAACTAAATTAAACCCTGGAAGAGTATAAGAGGCCGAAGGGAGGCATGGTTTTAGCCACGACTCTGAAACAAGGACAGCGTGTATGTTTTGGCAGTCTAAGTTAGCCAGCATATCAGGGAAATGGGCTGGAATACTCTGTGCATTTATATGGACTACATTAAAGTTCTTGGGCAGATCTGAGAATTGTGACCGGAGAATGTCTCCCAGAGAAGGAATACTTTCAAAACTGTCATTTAAACTTGTTGCAGAAACAAAGGTATCGTCATCATTACTTAATTCTGTATCCGACATTTAAGAATTGCATATATATATATATAAATACCATCTTTGCGTAGAGACGGAAAACTCGACATCAAACCCTATACGACTGCCTCGTTGGTCTCGCTGCATAAATGTGCGCGTGGGACCGGGAGGTCCCGGGTTCGATTCCTGGGTCGGGCAGTGTTATTGGGTTTTTCTGTCACGAAATTCTCAGTAGCAGCACGGAGTCTGGAAATGTGCCCGGTACGTCAATAGGCTCGCCCCTTATTACGTGGGACTAAAGTATATCTGGCGAAAAGTGGGTGTAGAAATACACCTCTGCCTACCCCTTCGGGGATAAAAGGCGTGACGATATGTATGTATGTATGTATAATATTGAATATCACGCAGTAAAGCTTCACACTCTGTCCACCCGCCAGTTGCGCGCTAGATTAGAAATAAGATGACATGCTATAATTGAAACACTAACAAATATACACAAAATAGAGAATAGGCAAATTAATAACAATAACATAAAATATGTAACAAAGTGTCTAAAATCACAAGTATTCAGATATGTAAATCATGTGCGAAACGAAACGTTATATGGCAGTTTGTCATTACTGACAGCTGTGACACAATTGAGTGACAACTATTATTTGTAAGCGGTACACGGAAAATGAAATTGAAAGTAAACAAAGTTAAAGTCAAGGTGCATTACAAAAGAAAACAAAATTATAAACAGATATATAACGAGTACGATAACAATAGAAAAAGCCTATTTCCTCGAAGCTGCAGCTCTCTTGACCTTCGGTGCTATCGGTTTTGTAACAGGCTTCTCCACGTCCACGAGCTTAATCCGGTTTAAGTCACTGACAGAGGTGATACGATAGCGCTTACCATCGGGGCCCAGGATGTGAACGTAGCCCTCTCTCGTCCAGCACTGCGTAACGCCAAACCTCGTCCGTGCAGCCATGAAAGCGTCGTGTCGCGATCGTGTCAAGAACTCCGACAAAGTGATTCCTGTTCCTTTAAGTTTCGTCTTCGCATACCAGACACCATCCCGCACCGCAACTGTTACGAACTTCACCAGTATAGGCCTAGCTTTGTCCTTTGAAGTTTGGCGTCCCATCCTGTGACAACGCCGGATGTCATCAGCTACGAAGGTGTCAACATTCAGACGCTGCTTAATAATGTCCGTGACCAGCTGAGCCGTCTTCTCATCTTTACACTCTTCCACACCATGAATCAACAGCATCTTACGGCGACTGCGCATTTCTATCTTGTCAACTTCACGGCCGACTACATCGAGTTGCTGACTGAAAGACTTCAAGGTCTGCAGTACGAAAGTCTTAAATGATGCAAACTCGTCCGCCAGACTTCGGGTAGTTTGTGGTGACTTCTTCTGCAGCTCCGCCTCAAAACTTGCCATACGCTCTTCAAAATATGACTGCATGTCAAGGATTTTTGCAAAGTTGAAAGTGTCCATAATGTGTTTTGTTGAAATTTGTCAGTTTATAGAGATAACGCAAAACCAGCAGGTATGTAGTGATAGCTTTAACTTTTATACATTAAAACGTGATTTGAATAAAAAATAACTTATTTAAATTTTCCTCACGAGTAATTTCGAATAAAACCAGTTAGCACAACTACCCACACCATTAGAATGCTCATTTTCATGAATCACCATTAGAATTAGGTAGGTCCAATTTCGAGAAGGAAGTCAATCGTCGAATCCAACTCGGTTGGGCAGCGTTCGGGAAGCTACGACATATCTTCTCGTCCGATATCCCGCAATGTCTCAAGACGAAAGTCTTTGACCAGTGTGTGTTGCCAGTGATGACTTACGGATCAGAGACGTGGTCGCTCACTATGGGCCTTATCAGAAGGCGCAAGGTCACTCAGAGGGTGATGGAGAGAGCTATGCTTGGCGTTTCCCTGCGAGATCGAATCAGAAATGAGGAGATCCGCATTAGAACCAAAGTCGCCGACATAACTCTCCGGATAGCCAAGCTGAAGTGGCAGTGGGCAGGGCACATAGCTCGAAGAACCGATGGCCGTTGGGGCAGAAAGGTTCTGGAGTGGCGGCCACGTACCGGACGACGCAGCAGAGGTAGGCCTCCCGCAAGGTGGACCGACGATCTCGTCAAGATCGCGGGAGGCGGTTGGATGCGGGCGGCTCAAGACCGGTATGTGTGGAGAACCTTGGGGGAGGCCTATGTACAGCAGTGGACGTCGTTTGGCTGATATGATGCTGCGCCACGGGAGATCTTACAACCATTTAATCAACGGATACAAAGTACACCCAGACTCAAAACAACAATAATTTATGGATCACACAGAAAGTGTTATTTCGTGTGGAGTTCGAACTGCAACTCTGCGCAGTTCTAAAAAGCAAAGTGCGTGCTCAAACCACTATGCCATACCTACGTGCAGTCTACTACTATAACTGATCCTTCTACGTGGCAAATATTTGTGCGATCCATAAAAATTGGCTACAAACATTTGTGCTAAGGATGGGTGTTTTGCTAGTGTAGACATTTAATGTTTATAAGCTCGTCCGCAACACAAGATCAGTCGTAAACCGGGAATAGATTTTCTGTTTTATACTGCCTGAAGAACTATATGCGTGTGGTACTTTCAAACTTCTGTTTACTCTTTTTATTAGTAGCGATACTAGATGTCTAAAGAGAATGCTCTTTTATCAGAAGGAGAACAAGAAGGAGACTACATATATGAGAAAATATACTTTTAATCCGTTGTTAACACGTAAGGGCTCTTTCAGTTTAGACGTTTCGGACGGCTGCCATCCGACACGAAACTCGTTTTCCTGTTCTCTGCATCTAACCGCCAGTTCTCAATGGTCATCATTCAAGGGCCAGTCCAGTTCGTTAGTGTAAATTATGTCTGTTATATTATCAAACATTTGATTAATGTACTTTGTATATGATAAATGAAACGATCCGTCCTTGAGAGTAATATGTGGTGAATTTGGCACATTTGTACATTCCTGGGCAGTGCTACTTACATTTCTATCTGTATATTCTATATATATATAAAATTCTCGTGTCACAGTGTTAGTTAAAATACTCCTCCGAAACGGCTGGACCAATTTGTATGAAATTTTGTATGTATATTCGGTAGGTCTGAGAATCGGTCGTAATATATTTTTCAAACTCCTAAGTCATAAGGGTGGCCAGCCCAAAAAATAATTTATTTTTTATTTTTTGAACGTTTTTTATTTTTTATGATATGGCAGTATAAAATACAAACAACTCTTAAATTTAAACCTTTTATCACCAAATTCTACTTTTTTATAGCCATATTAGTAATTTCATCTTATCGCTAGATCAGTAATCAGCGCTAGGCGCATACCGGTGTCAAAAAAGTCGTTAGTCACACAATACTCCTCGGCAACGGCTGGACCAATATGTACATACATACATACTTATATAGTTTCACGCCTATATCCCCCAAAAGGTAGGCAGAGGTATATTGCTGCACCTAATTTTCACCAGATTTATTTTAGTCCCACGTAATAGGGGGCGAGCCTATTGCCGTACCGGGCACATTACCAGACTCCGTGCTGCTACTGAGAATTTATTTTTTATAGACTCACGCCAGTATCCCCGAAGGGGTACCCAGAGGTGTAGGTAATATTACACCCACATTTCGCCATGAATTTTTAGGTCCCACGTAATAGGGGGCGAGCCTATTGCCGTACCGGGCACATTACCAGACTCTGTGCTACTACTGAGTATTTCCTAACGGAAAAACCCAATAACACTTTGCCCGATCCGGGGTTCAAACCCTAGACCTCCCAATCACACTCGCTCATTTGTGCCGCGAGACCAACGAGGCAGTCAGGACCAATTTGTATGCAGCTTTATATTTATATTGAGCTTCTGTCGTTATTTATTTTTCAAGCCCCTAAGTCAAGCGTGGTGGGTGGTCAAATCAACCCAAACATATTTTTTTTTTATTTCGTGGTAATTCTTTTTTATTTTTTTATGATGTGGCATTAACAACAAATACATTGTTTGTATTTTCACCTTTTTATCATCAACCCCTATTATGAATAGTCATATTAGTACTTTAATCAAATCACTAGGTCAGTTATCAGCGCCAGGCGCATACTGGTGTCAAAAAAGATCCTGTCGCAAAGTTAGTTACAATACTCCTCCGAAAGGGCTTGGTCGATTTGTATGAAATTTCATGTGAATATTCGGTAGATCTTAGAATTGATAAACTTACTACAAACTTACTTTGCAAACCCCTAAGTCATTAGAGTTGTCCAACCCTAACATTGTTATTATTTTGTGATCAATTTATTTTTTATTCTGTGGCATGAAAAATCATACCCATAACTTTCAGTCTATTTTCACTAAATCTTTTTTAAGGGTTCCATTGCCAAATATGGCAAAAACAGGAACCCAATATATTCACCATGTCTTTCCGTCTGTCTACCCATATGTCTCAGTCATTTTATTCCGAAACAATTGAGACTACATATTTGAAAATTCTGACGGCCTGTAGCGGCCAGAAAATTGTGAATCGTTAAAATTAAACATATAATTTTTAAAATTTATACATTGTTTTCGTTTCTTGATAGAGCTTCGGTGAAAGATTTTAGTTTTTAAAGATTATTATTTTGAATAGGCAATGGTAATAGCGGATGAACAAGCGGATGAATGTCTTATGTTGCCAGCATTAAAAATAAAATGAAGTATGGTAGGCAGAAATAGTTTTAAGGACATAACATATTTAATAATATTTTAGAAAACAATATCTTTTACTTATTTTATAAATATATTTGTAAAAAGAATCAAGAAATATATAATTTATTATATACTCCATAATTATTAATCGGTAAAAATCGTTTTGTTTTTTAATCGATAGTATAAATATATGTTCAAACCATTTGCAACACATTTTTTATCTGATATGTCATTCGTGTTGCTACTGCGCATCGTGAATATTTTGCTCTGATTTATTGGTGTTTTCTTACGGTTTTAATTTTAATGTAATCATCTTAATATATAAAATCCTTGCGTTACTTACTGACTGACAGACACGCTACAGACGAAACTACTGGTCGTAGGAAGCTGAAATTTGGCATGTATGTTCCTTGGGGACCATAGGGGTACCCTAAGAAGGGATTTCCCGAAATTCCCACGGGATCGACCAAAACGGGTTAATTGTAAAAATTGCAGGCGTAGCTGCTGGCCTCCTCTAGTAATATATAAAATCCTTGCGTTACTGACTGACTGACACACAAGCTACAGCCGAAACTACTGGTCGTAGGAAGCTGAAATTTGGCATGTATGTTCCTTGGGAACCATAGCGGTGCACTAAGAAGGGATTTCCCGAAATTCCCACGGGATCAACCAAAACGGGTTAATTGTAAAAATTACAGGCGTAGCTGCTGGCCTCCTCTAGTAATATATAAAATCCTTGCGTTACTGACTGACTGACAGATAAGCTACAGCCAAAACTATTGGGCGCAGGAAGCTGAAATTTGGCATGTATGTTCCTTGGGGATCGTAAGGGTGCACTAAGAAGGGATTTCCCGAAATACCTACGGGATCGGTAAAAACAGATAAATTAGAAAAAATATGCAGGCGTAGCTGCTGGCGTCCTCTAGTTGAATATAAATTCAATAATAGTGATCACTACCTTCTACCCATTCCAAGAATAAACAGCGGTGTTTGTGATTGTGGTTAGTTTTTTTGGACGAGTATAGTACGAGGTTCCCTAGTACACAGGTGATTATTCATTATTATTGGCCTCTCTTTATGTAGATTTTGTTCTATATGACACAAAGACATTCCTTTATTTACATCTAGGTATTATATTTATGTTAAAATTCAATTTTGAGGTATATTTAGTTGTGGAATAATTTCCATTTCAAATATATCGTATCTTATATCCACCAAGTGTTATTAAAAAAATATATACAGGGTAATAGAGTAGTCATTTATCTTCAAAACACACATGGTTTCTTGTTTGTCCTTGCCAGGCCCATAATGTATGGCCAAATGGTACATCTCCATTGGCATTTATGGTCCTTGGGGACCGTAGGGGTGCACTAAGAAAGGATTTCCGCAAGTTCCCACGGGATCGTCCAAAACAGGTAAATTAAAAACGAAATGCAGGCGTAGCTGCTGGTGTCCTCTAGTTTGAATATATTTCCTATATAGGAAAAAAAAAAAAAAATATGGAGGTTCAAAAATAAAAGACGACGATACTACGAATTGGTTACGGTTTTTAACAAAATTTATACAAATGATATAGAAGGAGTTATAGTTGCAGCGCATGACACAAAATGTTTTCTATGTATGTATGTATAGAAATTATTCCCGTGGACCTTTAGCACCTCATACCTAAAAATTAGCCCACGATCCAAGCTAACAAGTATGCGTACACTCATAGCACATACTAACACTACATTATTCTACACATTTCGTTTCTGAAAAAATAAGTAAGGTCTGGCGGCCCTGGTGGAATCCTACTCTGCAACGCGTCAGTCAAAATCACCGATCTGGGAATGACATGGTTATGGTATGTCCAATACCTACGAATTTAGCGTGTATACCTACGAAATTAGCGTGCATACCTACGAAACTTTGGCAAATAAAATGGCTGCCATTTGGGTTATACTCCAGAATATAATCGATATCGATATGGAGCCGGTTAGAGGAAAATAAATTCTCTGGTAGCCAATATCGATACTGTGTCGCTGAGAAAGTACCGGACATGAATGGCACCATAAATACGGTAATGAAACACACAGCATGAAGCACTGATTCATCTGGTTTTTAGACATATTTATACACAAAAACAAAATTATTATGTTCGATATACAACGATTTCACAGCAGATGTACCTCAAACCTTGGCGAAAAATATGGCGACAGTGGCACGAATGACATTTCTAATAAAATAACGTCATGATTAATTTATTCAGTAAACTATGGCTGTCTCTTTTTGGTGGCTTTATGTCGATTTCGTATATATGTGTAGAATGTAATTTTTCTATAAGTACTATTTGCCCTCTCCATGTATATTCCTTACTCAAAGGTCAAAATTCACGTGGTGCGTGGTAATGTGGATAATGCGTTGACGGAAACGGAACAGACGCTGTACGCTCGACGTACTAACGGATTATCGGTCAGGTGTGAACGGTTGGACGCTTTTCTATATATTTTATGTTTTGGCGTTACGCGACCGATAAAACGCGACGGATCTTCCGTCAGATATGTTCCGACCCTCAGACGTACTAAAACATCACGCGAAAGGATCGCGTCATATCATATCCAATCCAATTTCTAAAAACAGTTCATATAATTTTATTTGATATATATTAATAACCTATTTACTTCAGTCTATATTTTTGGTTAATTCACCGGAATTACGGATGACAAATGTGAATATGTATAAATTTGGTGTTCGTCGCCCGTATTATATAATGCCTGCTACCTACGACGGCAAAGAACAGGCGATATGTAAAGACGCTTCAAAAAATTTAATTTCTTTGCAGGCGAGGGCAAGCAATTTAGGATAGTCTAATACCTTAGTATAACTCAAAGCACGGGAACAATAAGAAAATAAGCCCGTATAAATTCGCTTTTAAGGCCTTAAATAAGCGAACATTAAACGCCCACAAAGTTTTCTTAACACGTTATTCGTAAACAAAAACCGTTCGGTCTTACCGAATTTCAATTTTACGTGTTTTGCATGTTTAGTTTGGTGAACAAACAATTTAGACTCTGAAAGGCACTATAGAAAAACAATAAGACCGTTTTAGAGGTCTTTCGAGGTCCATAAATTATTATAAGTCCGTTGAACTCTACGGTGGCAGGTATGGCCGGCGTAATGTGGAGTAAATGCTTTATTTGTAAAGCTGTGTTTAAATAGTTAAAGTATTAACTGGCTTATAGTTAGTTTATTTGAACACAATTATGTGATTATATAACAACTGACATGCTTAGAAACCTTTCATCATTATTATCATCCTCAGCCTGCCATAGCCCATTTGGATATAGGCCTATTCTTAAGAACTTTATTTGATGAATATTTCTTTGAGAACCGTGCTGCGACAAAAAAGGCAGTTTTTCATCAGTTGACATTAAAATATTGGTTCGGTAGTGGCAGATGATTACATCTGGATCACTTGGATTTCAATAATTCAATGCGCTGTCGCTTCAACAAACTTTATTATTTTATTAAATGTGAAGTCTGGATTCGTTTTCAAAGCGATGTTACGAAGTTGAGCATCGTAAATATACATTATAATTTAGTCACAAAAGTAAACTACTCGAAACTACGGATAAAAAGGCAAAAGCTCGCAAACGAAGAAAAAATTATCAAGGAAAATAAAATCCTCTACAACACTGTCAACTGGTAGTAACGCTAACTTTCCGTGAAATCTCAAGGGAAACTTCGATTAGCCTTTTTGCGATATCTCTGTATAGAGAGCGAGCATCGCACCCCATGACCCCGAATTTTGACCCTAAACGAAAAAAGTTTATTTACTCGTATTTATATAGGTGCATATAAAAAACCGTGTTCATTTTCGTTTGCATTAACAGCTGAACGCTGATCTCACAGATGGCGCTATTAGCTCGAAACAACTAGATACTTAAAACCATTTATCTTTGTTACTTGCTCGCGGCACCAGCCGGCTGCACTAAAAAATATAAAACATACGTAATAGTGCGTCCACAGTGACCATTGCGCCGAAAATACAGATAGCTACTTTTTACAGTAACTCTGAAATGAAATGAAATCTAAAATGAAACATTTTTTTTTCTCTTATCAGTTAACACATTTCTTTATATTATACTAGAGGACGCCAGCAGCTACGCCTGCATTTTTTTTAAATTTACTCGTTTTGGCCAATCCCGTGGGAATTTCGGGAAACCCCTTCTTAGTGCACCTTTACGGTCTCCAAGGAACATACATGCCAAATTTCAGCTTCCTGCGCCCAATAGTTTCGGCTGTAGCGTGTCTGTCAGTCAGTCAGTAACGCAAGGATTTTATATATTAAGATTACTTACTCATCTGTGCATGCAGTGGCTACCTTTACAGTTATGCAAGCGACTATCAACTGATTTAATTGCTTTATGGTAATGAATTCTTGTTATAACCACTGGTGGTCCTAAAATAAAAAAATAAAATAATAAATAAATAAAAAAATAAATTCTTTGTCAGTTATTTGTAAGTCTTTGTTTCGTTGAATTTTGTAATAAAGGGTGTCTCTCAGTAAGAGAACATTATTTCATTTTAAAATAAAAACAAGTATTTTATGACAGAGTTGTGGTGATATTTTTATTGTATTGTAAAGAAGACATGTTCCGATTAAGTATGGAATAAAATATCCGGCAAATAACCCCACGGCTCCGATGACAGGTCATTACTCTTTTCATGAAATTTTTCATGACTTTTGCACAGAGATGTGGCTGTATCTCACCGATGTCGCGTTGGATTTCCGATTTGAGCTCAGGAATTGTTTCGGGTTTATTTGCATAAACCTGAGATTTCACAAAATCCCAAAGAAAAAATCGCACGGCGTTAAATCGCACGATCTTGGTGGCCAGTTGACATCAGAATTTCGTGAGATAATGTGTTCTGGAAATCGTTGCTGCAATAAGTCGATTGTTTCATGCGCGGTGTGGCAGGTTGCGCCGTCCTGCTAAAACCACATGTTGTCCAGATTCATGCTTTCCAGTTGAGGCCACAAGAAGTCCGTCATCATATTCCTGTAACGAATGCCGTTCACGATCACTGCAATTTCGGCCTCATTTTCAAAAAAGTATGGTCCAATCACGCTGCCTGACCAAAATCCGCACCAGACAGTTACTTGTTGTGGGTGCATTTGTTTCTCATGGATTGTATGAGGATTTTCTGCGTCCCAAATTTGACAATTTTGTGTACTCACGAAGCCATTCACATGGAAATCGGAGAAAATGACTTTTTTCGAAAAATTGGCATCGACTTCACTTTGCTCCATTACCCATTGAACGAATTGCCGGCGCTTTTCGTGATCTGCTGGTTAGTTAACTGAATCTTGTACGCATGAAGGCGGAGGTCTTTAGTCAAAATTCTCTGCGTAGTGCTTAGTGGAATTTGAAGTTGTTGATAACGATGTCGAATTCACTGAAAACACTCTTCGAATTATTGACACATTAGGTGCACTTTCTCGGCTGAAAATTTGGCGAAGTTTGCGAGCGGTTTTAGCGTAACTTTCTTCATTTTTATAATGAGTTTTTACAATTATAAAGCTTTGTTCTTTCGAAACGCGCTCAATTTTTAATAATCGGAATAAACAGAGGTGACAGCTGTCAAATTTCAGAGTTGCCACATGCATAGAAAAATAAAAACAATCTTAAAAGTGCAGAGTGCACTTTTAAAATTCTTTAAAATTTTTACTGAGACACCCGTTACAAATTATTTTTCAACGATTGACCTTATAATTTCAAAGTCTTGCCATGGCCCCACGAAATAATGTGCGATTGAAGACAGTATGAACAACTTTTTTCGTGTCTGCGTAGCTTCACATCGCAGATCCTAAAGTACTGATGCTGAAATCATCTCATTTGGGTTGCATTTATGACGTAGATAAACACTGAGGAAGGATTCTTTAGTAATCGGCCCCTGAAGTAACAGTGTATCAAAAAACAAGGCAAAACAAGGCTGATACTTAAACTGAGTAAATAAGGCGTTTTTAAATTCTTTGATTTTAGAAATAGTATTTTCTCACCTTCCTAGCGTTATCTCGGTTGCTTCCAAGTTATGGAGAACGTAGTCCACTTATTATTCTATCGAGATTCGATAGAATTCGCTTTTGCTAGTATTTTCTATTGTTGTCAATTCTGATTTCTTTCTTCACTACGACTAAAGTCCACTCTAGTTGTGACGTTCGCCCTCCTCGCTAACCTCAAGCTGACTTTAAATACGGGTGCGCACCAATGGACCGGCCCCTTGCTGCTGCCACCGCTGTCTGAAGATAAGTGTTTTCCCTCTGCGACCCGAGGAGCACGTGCCCTTAGGACGACACGAATCTCGCGACCCTTTTCTATCTTTTTACTAACTTGTTTAGAGTCAGTTTTCATTTCTTTAACTCGCTAAGAGTTGTGTAGATTATTTTATAGCAATAAACAAATTGTTTCTTGTTACTTAAATATTGGTATTTTATTTAATCAAATAGCGTTGACCCACGTGCAACGCTCCATAGTATTGTGCTCAATAGGCAACAGCTGGATACAGAATACATCAAACAGCTAAGCACAACGGCAGCGCGCACCACTTCAACTGTTAATTTCCGATACACATTCAAGGTTTGTCTCCCAATAGAACACATGATTACTGGCTACGAACATGCATCGCCTTAGGCGGCATAATGGACACAGCCTAACAATAGCACTAAAGCATAATCATAACTCACTTGTGTAGCCGTACGCCTCGGACAGATAAATAGAGTCCAATAAAGCGAGTTTATGTGCAGATCACGCTGCGGTCACTTTATTGAAACAAATCAGCTTACAATAAGTACTTTTAAACTACCACGATTTGTACACATATTAAAGATTATGTAACGGGTCTGAATCGTGTTAATGAACGAAAAGAAAGATGAAATACCTTTCTATTTGTCCCGAAGTTTCGGCACGGGTTACACCAGCCGTGGTCACGGGATGACTGATGCTCGTCAGCGCCGCCTCCGAGAAGTGCGGGTTTGGGAACCTACCCTCACTTGGTCTTTACAATTATTAGCATTTATATGTTCGGAACTGTCGGTACTTTGACACACAACACTAATGGTATCTTCACACTGGCGCGTAATATCACCGCGTCGGTGTCTACATTTGCCGATGACAGGATTCCAAGATGTAGATAAACGGTAACCATCCTCCCGGTTGAAATTTGCGTGATTTTTGAATTCAACCACTTCCCGTGCTATTCTTGAAAAATACTGACGGTCTGTGGAGAAAACCTGAGGCCGATGTAGCTCAATCCAGTGATTGAATCCTGACTCCAACAAATGCTCAGCTATGGCCGACTTGGTGGTTTATCGGTTTTTGACGGCTGTGATGTGTTCCTTAACTCGTTCGGCGATGGTCCTTTTTGTTTGCCTGATATAGGAACTACCACAGCTGCAATCCACCTTGTACACGCCTTGTGTTTGAAAAGAGATGACATCCTTTGGAGTACGCAGGTAATTTGCTACTTTGGAGTATGGACTATATACAGTCTTAATGGAGTATTTTTGTAGTACTTTTCCAACTTTATCCGTTCCTCCTTTTATGTAGGGCATGAACGCTGGCGCTCTGTTCACTTCAGTCAGTCTCGACCTTTTCCTTGAACTTCGCATATTGTGTTTGTAACCGTTTTGCTTGAGTACCTCCCGAACATGTGTGAGCTCACTATCTATGTGTTCGGGGTCGCAAATGTCATATGCTCTGTTTGTCAATGAAGCAATAACGGATTTTTCAAGAATGGCACGGGAAGCGGTTGAAATCAAAAAGCACGCAAATTTCAACCGGGAGGATGGTTACCGTTTATCTACATCTTGGAATCCTGTCATCAGCAAATGTAGACACCGACGAGGTGATATTACGCGCCAGTGTGAAGGTACCATTAGTGTTGTGTGTCGAAGTACCGACAGTTCCGAACATATAAATGTTAATAATTGTGAAGACCAAGTGAGGGTAGGTTCCGAAACCCGCACTTCTCGGAGGCGGCGCTGACGAGCATCAGTCATCCCGTGACCACGGCTGCTGTAACCCGTGCCGAACCGTCGGGAAAAATAGAAAGGTATTTCATCTTTCTTTTCGTTCATTAACACGATTCAGACCCGTTACATAATCTTAATATATAAAATCCTTGCGTTACTGACTGACTGACAGACACGCTACAGCCGAAACTATTGGGCGCAGGAAGCTGAAATTTGGCATGTATTTTCCTCAGGGACCGTAGGGGTGCACTAAGAAGGGATTTCCCGAAATTCCCACGGGATCGGCCAAAACGGGTAAATTTAAAAAAAATGCAGGCGTTGCTGCTGGCGTCCTCTAGTTATTAATAAATCAGCTTACATTGTTTATCTCAATCTCAATCAGCCTATCGCAGTCCACTGCTGGACATAGGCCTCTCCCAACACGCGCCACAGAACACGGTTTATAAATAACGCGAATAAATATAACAAATATTATACATCCTATTTTTCATTTTGTACGTATATTTATTATGGGAAGAGTCGAGCCTTCAAGCACGGCCAATTTGTATGTCTAAATGGAGACGGCTGCACATGTGATGTAAGCCAAGTAATATATTGATATGAAATAAAATTATTTTATTATTATTTATTTATGAAAGAGTACAACATACTGCACTTCAACAGTCATTGAAGTAGTATAAAACTATATGGTAACTTTATACACATAAAAACATAAAATTTACTTTTATAAGTTCAATTTTCTCTCCGGTTACGAGTGCAAGCGACTGCTACGCCGCGCCGATGGTCGCGGGTTGGATTCCCGTTCGAGTCAAACATTTGTGTGCGTGAACATGGATGTTTGTCTTGGTCTGGAATTCTGGATGTTTCTATGTATAATATGTATGTATTTACAAAAAGGAAGTATATACATGTGTACGATTATCCATTGCCTAGTACCCATACCCGTTCAAGCTCTGCTTAGTTTGGAACTAGAACGTGTTTTGTGAATGCGGTAAAAAAATAATACTACAAAATTCACTTCACACCTCAAAATTTCTGCGGAGTATTTATAATTTGCGACGACCCAGTGGCGTGCGGGAGTGTACTGATTGCTAAGCTAAAGGTCACGGGTTCAATCCCCGCCCAAATCAAATATTTGTGTATAGGTGACCCTTCGTGTTCACCTACACAAATGTTTGATCTGAGCATTTTTTTAACCGACTTCAAAAAAAAGGAGGTTCTCACTTTGACTTGTATGTATGTATGTATGTTTGTCCGCGATTATCTCGCGTTTGGCTGAACCGATTTTGATGCGGTTTTCAGAATAGTATTTGTTACAGTTAGGAGAAGGTTTTAGGCCCTTAACCGACTTCAAAAAAAGAAGGTTCTGAGTTTGACCCGTATATGTGTCAGTTTGCACGCGATTAACTCGAGTTTGGCTGAACCGATGTTTATGCAGTTTTCAGAAAAAAAGTATTTGTTACACTAAGAAGAAAGCTTTAGTATTTTAACCGACTTCAAAAAAAGAAGGTTCTCAGTTTGACCCGTATATATTGATTCTTAGTATGTTTGTATGTATTATGTGTGTGTGTTTGTATGTGTAAGTGTGTGTGTGCGCGTGTGTGTACGAGTGTGTGTGTGTGTGTGTACGTGTCTATGTCTCTGCGATTAACAAAAAACAAAGGAATTCGGTGAAAGAATCTAATGCGAGGGTATATTTCTCATTCTTGTCATTTAGGATAAGGCTCTGTTGTCGTGGGGATGGTTGAGTAATTTGTTCGATTCAATATCACTTAAAGCCATGCCTTCTAGGGATTTGACCTGACTCAAGGCAACATAGCATAAAGATTTTAGGCCCTAGGTCGATTACCGCGGAACTAAGTGTACATCCTTGCAACTTGCCTTGATAGGTCGCTGTCACTATTGATGGATGATCAAATAATATCAAAATGGCAACAGGCAGTTAACCTGGCTCAAGTTGATCTCTTCTTGGTGCCGGCCATTTAAATCCTTTAAGAACACCCATTGCCCCGAACCAAACTAAATACTTCGTTTTTGAAGTCGGTGCCAAACCAACAAAACAAAAAAGAATACTGGCAAACAGAGAAAATAATACGACGAATGTATCAAATCAATAAAGGCTCAAAAAATATCTGAATTAATAAAAAAAGATTTACCTACACACTCTAAAAAGCAACAAATATATAAAATATATAAAAACTATGAACAAAATGCTTAATTATATAATTAATTATACTTCTTAGTTATTTTGGGCTGTACGTATGTAGATTGAATGCGCTGGTTTGGAAACGATGACGCCAGGCTTTTAGCGGGATTTGGTTTGGCACTGACTTCGAAAACTAAGTATTTAGTTTAATTTTGTAATTATTTTTTGGGAGAAATTCGAAAGGAAATTTGAGAGGATTAGGGGTAGCCTATGTAAATATTATTTCGTACTTTTCAGTGGGTCGATTTTTTGAAGGCGGTTCTCTTTTTTTTAAAAAGAAACTAAATACCTAGTTAACATTTTTGTGCCGATTCTTAAGTTTTCATTTTCGTTTTGTTTTTTTTTTTTATTATTTTTATTTAACAACAGTATTTACAAAAACATGGATATACTGACTAAACGTATGCTGATCGGGAGATATCGGGTTCGATTCCTGGCAAAAGTACTTTAAATTCAATTTTATTATAAATTATATTATAAATTAAATTCGGGAAAACTCAGTAACACATGTTACTGAGTTTTTACGACGTCTTAGTAGCAGCACAGTCTGACAATGTGCCCGGTAACGGCAATAGGCTAACTTCAAAATTCATAAGGCAAAATACGGATGTAATATGACAAATGGAGACTGAACGGCTGGCGTAGTGATTTAACCGGCCGCCTCCCCGCTTAACACTGCGCCGAGTGTTGTGGGTTCGATCCCCACACGAGGCAACACTTTGTGTAATTCACAAATTGTTGTTTCGAGTCTGGGTGTTCATTGTGTCCGTTAGTTGTATGTTTGTAAAGTCCCCCGCGACGGAGGATTTAGACCTAATGCGGTCGAGATGTGATAGAAGATTTGCCTCGCTCTGGTAGGCCATCAACGTCTGCAACTGAAGTTAACACCGCAAATGTGAAGGAAACAGTGACTGAAAATCCTCAATCAACTTTTAGAGAGATAGTTGCCGAACTTTCTGTATCTCAAGAGTCGATCCTTACCATTTTAACTAA
Source organism: Euclidia mi (assembly GCA_944739405.2). Lineage (NCBI taxonomy): Eukaryota > Metazoa > Arthropoda > Insecta > Lepidoptera > Erebidae > Euclidia > Euclidia mi. The sequence goes on from OX123195.2 coordinate 44,579,160, forward strand.
TCGTTTGGGTATGAAACACGTTGCCACCCGGCTAGTCCCAAAATAATTTTGTACCACGATCATGCGCCTTCGCACAAGGACATCATTGTGAACAAATTGTTGACCAAACATTTAACAAATACAATCAAGCAACATATTCACCAGATATATACCTACTGCAGTTACCAACAGACTGCTATGCAGAGGGTATCGGGTTGGAATCCACGGGGCACATCACTGACTTTTCGGAGTTATGTGCGTATTGAATTTTGAATTATCGCTTGTGCCGTGCCTCGTAGAGTACGTTAAGCCATCGGTCCCAAGATCTTCTGACCTTTAAAAGTCGTTATAGAGAGTTGGTACCTCTGAATAAACTAGTACTAGTGTAAACCATTAAATATCACTATCCTTTTGGGTGCGGAACTCAGACAGGCATTCGCTCCGTGGAAAAGCTAATATTCAATCACATCCGGCTAGACTAGTATGCGGACCCCGGGCTGCAACAGAGATTACGCTAGGAAAATGAATAATATTCTTCTTCTTCTTATACATTACGCTCTTGACACAGCGGTCGTGGTTGTCATGTTGTAGGACTGGTATGGGCAGATGTGCTTCAAGACAGCACGACATCCCCTTGCGCTAGAAGCCACCCTGCTGCAGTTGTTTTTAAAGGGGCGTCTCTATAAAAACAACTGCAGCAGGGTGGCTTCTACAGCAGAGTATGAATATTATTATAAACTGTGTAATGTGTTTGTAAGGAAAATGTTTTTCTTACAGTCAAAAGGTTTTCAACCATGTAAGCTTACTGCTTTAAAGCTATATGTATATATATACTAGATATTTCTATAAAGTAGCCCCTCAACTTACACAGTGCAAATTGCAATAAAGCTGATATTGCAATGTCTACTGGTGTCACGTAGATATGTAAGAGACTATTTGAATTTAGCATATTATTACCTCTGGCTAATGCCTAAGCAAGTATTTTTTTAAGTAAATATTAAAAAACTCGAACTTCTTTGAAATACAAAATTGCAGTCCATTTATATGCCATGTTTATGAAGGTCCAAGAGAACCCTTATGAATAAGTTTACAGTAAAAATTACTACATATTTATTACGTTAATTTAAATATTATTATCTATCTATCTCTATCTAAACGTCACGCTTGTCTCCCATTGGTATAGGCAGAGACTATGGAACGCCAAAATCGGTTCAAACACATCTCTTTCACTTCCTTATACATTACGTATATATAATAAAGAAATGGTTAACGGGTCTCAACAGCATTAATTATCATAATTAAATTAATTATTTCCTTGAAGGTAGTTAAAGAACAAAAACATGCTAAAAATGAAGGAACAAAGGGTATCTCTTATCCCTTCTATAATTATCTCATCATCATCATTATCATCAACCTGTATTAGTCTGGACGTAGGCCTCTCCTATGGCACGCCAATGAGCTTGATCTGCAGCTTTCCTCTTCCAATCATTGTCCGCTGGCCTACGAAAATCAGCCCCACCTGACTTATGCATCTATCTCATCTTATATTATCCCTTACAAGATGATGCTGTGCTCCTTCTATACTTCTTTTAGTCATTGAACAAAAAGATACACTACATTTCTCATTTTGTATCTTACTGCATAATGGTCAATGTTTGAAAGTTGTCCATGGCACAAAAGGACAAAAGCAAGCTATATCAAATACAGTCAGTCTACCCACTTATAGAAATTATTAAAAAACTTGGATCAGAAAATGAATGAACTAGGTATTGGAAAAAAGCAATTTGTTTTTTATTACGTAAACATTTGTATTGGAATGGTAGCAATTAACATTCAAAGAATACCAGATTTTAATTAAAGTTAGGTGACCTACGAATTTGGTTGCGATACTTTTTTCTAACTATAGAGTTTTATGTGATCATTTGTCAACAGCAGAAAAACATTGTTCTTTCCTATTTACATTTGGTTCAGTTCATTCTTAACCCTTTTTTAGTAACTGGTATTGTTTGCGGCTGGGCATGTCTATAAAAATTTACTATTTGTAAAAGCAAATAACAGTTTGTGTGTGTGTGTCTAATTTGGTACAAATGTCCATGTCCTGTTTTAGGTCCAAGATCGATTTAAAAAAGAAAAGCTTCATCAATGTGGGTTTAAAAAAAATAAGAAAATCTTCATCAAAGTGGGTTTGCAATCGAAAGTCATCTTGCCAAAACTTGGAGCTTGCAATCCGCTCGCTGAGTCTATAACTATGATAATATCTATATCCATGCTCTATCGTCTTAAAATCGGTTCAGCTCTTCAGCCGCTAAACATATACAGACGGAAAGGCAGTTATATTACTATGAATTTATTGGAAAAGTTTGTTTAAGATGAAAAGGGATAACTAAATGTGTAGTAGGTAAATGTGAATATTGGTAATTTATTAAAGTTGCTAAACAACAGTTCATCATGAGTTCTAAAGCTTTTGATTAGTTTTATCGTACTCGTATAGAAATACGTAGGTACAAATCAAATATCGTGTGTAACACACACAATATTTTATTTCTACCTACGTATTTCTTTACAAAGTCAAAGAGCGGATTTTGTCGAAAAAGTCCTTCATATAAACTTTTTACTTTTCTAAATGTTGTGGTGGGACCCGAATAAATTATTTTCGAATTTTAATGAAATATGTCAAAAGTATAGCTTGCGCCGCCGAACTTCACGTCTCATGATTTGCTCAATAATAAAATGATAATCATTTAATTTAATAGAATATATAAAAGAGTTATACTGTCATACAAACACGCATTGTTTTCGGTAGCTAGAAAAAAATCAAGAACTGCTTGCCTCCATAAAACCTCCGGGTCTGCGTAGTAGAAACCCAGTCTAAATATATAAAACGAGTATAAAATTAAGTTAGTAAATTGCAGCACGTTTGAAAGATGGCGTTTCCAGACGGTTATGCATTTACTAACCAAACTGAATTACGTACCGCAGCTTTGAATATTCCAATACGATTTAATTCAATAAGGTTTGAGCAAATTTATTAATAGAAACTGCGAACATTCGATTCGATTCGATCAATTATTATGGATTACGACGGTGGCACTGCACATGTTTTCGTGTCGGATGATAGACATATTTGTAGGAGACTGTTTTTGTATTGAGGATCAAAGCTCAAAATTGGCTAAATATGATCCAAGTGAACATCTCAAATCCTTATATTTCTACTAAAATGTCTGACAATATACAAATTACAATGGAATATAGTGTTTGACATTCAAAAGCCAATTGCAAGCAAGTACAGAATCACACAATCAGTAGTCATGTTCAAAGAAAAGCCAAAAGGCAAAGCTAAGGAATATGACATATTAAAAGAAACAAAAATCCTACAATTAGATTTGGCTTCCTATCCTGCTGAATATTTCACGCATATGTTGACAAAGACAAAGTGGGATTGTCAAAGCATTTATGTCGAACATTTTATTTCAAAATGAACGCCGATCAATGTCCCGTACATTGATCGGCGTTCATTTTACGGAGTTTAGGCGAACGATATTGTAAGTGTAAAGTGGTTCGAAGTTCAATGTACGGAAAATATTTCGCCATGTAACGCATTTTAGGACCAACATAATAGGGGGCGAGCCTATTGCCGTTACCGAGCACATTGCCAGACTTCGTGCTGCAACTGAGAATTCGGAAAAACTCAGTAATACTTGGCCCGACCAGGGAATTAGACCTGGTACCTCCCGACCAGCAGACGTATAAAGTATCTACTGGAGCACGGAGGCAGTCAAGTATATAATTAGACTATATTATTTAACGAGTAGATTGATTAAAACATATATTTGGTTAACAAATCCGATATTGTGCCTGAGTTCTTGTTAGAACAACTACGACGATAGTTTTCCTAATCCATATTTTTAAACTTACTTTAGAAACCCTTTCTGGGTCTTAGTCTATTCAACAATAGTTTTTTATTCGTCAGGGTCCTTGGCTTTACTTCTCCAGTTGTTACATGATTTTATGGCCTTGAGATGTGCCGTGATGCAGTTCACATTCTCAGTCCATATTTGTAAAGGTCATGTATCGCCAAAACATTCTTCAGGAAATATTTTGCCGTATTTTAGGGACACGTTTCGCTACCCAATGGTGAGTTTCATTGAATCACTTGACCGATTAAATTACACAAAATACCGTATAAACATTCCATTAATTTCACCGTAATAGCCTTTCGCAGTCTACCCTCGTGGCGCCCATGCGCCTTTTGATAACCCGAAATAAACATGGCTATTCTAGCCCAGAACTTTTTTCAAATAACTTTCAATTATCGCTCGCGCGCCTTTTAGAAGGCCATATTAAAAAACTATGTATAGATTTTTGAAATTTCGCGGGTTATAGAAAAATTGTTATTTAATTTCTGAAGGAAATATTAGAGAACTATTTCCGGTATGCTACCATTGACTGCAACAATTAACAGACGTCATTTTTAAGAAAACGGACGGTGGTATGGTTGCGTCATGAAAACGTGGTAAGTAAATCGTATTTTTTTACTATAATCCGTGACTGTAAGGTATATTTTTATTTAAAATGTTGCTACTCAATAGGTACTACTCAAATTTCGTCAATAATTTCGTATATTTACCGGTATTGTTTTTCGAAATCTCGAGTAAAAATATTATGTCCTTTGTAAAAGCTGTTGGGACAAAATTAGTACAAAAATATTTTTAATTAGGATAAAAAAAAACGTTACTTATATTTAACTAATACCTTAATATTGTAAACCTCGTTCAGGAATGCTTTAGGAACCTATACATATATTTTGTTTATAGGTTTATGTGGTTTAGGTGATGATCAAATCAACTCCATTGTGAACGATGGTACTCTAGACAACACTGTGGTAGAAGAGATAATGGTGATAACGCATATCGTCCGAAACAAGTCCAGGAGAGGAAATTTTCCTATTCGATTTAAGAAGAGACGGACCACGGACTCGAGGTGGGATATCCTGTGGCCTTGGTCGTGTAGCTACTCATGGGGAAACATCTCGAACTGCGAGATGTGTAGACATTCAGCAAGCAGAGTCTGATATCTGAGTCGGACATCATTTAACTGAAAAAGATTTAAATAAACATATAGTTTATACAAATATTTATTTAATTTTACATAGCCTAATAATAACTATTAGTCTAGCTATTGTGACCCAATGTCCTTTGTAAAGAACAAAAGGTAGAAAGCTAATTGAAATTAAAAAAACTAACTAATATAATCTCAATTATACCCAAAAAGTTTCACTTAAAATCGTTAACTCTGACACAAAAAAAAACAACTCAAGACCTTGGGCGTATAAGACTATGACAATTATGTCCTATGAGATCCTTCTCATAGGACATCCGGGCCATAGTCAAGGACGAGCCATAAAACCTCTGGGCGCCAGAAGGCTACTGCTGGAAATTGGCATCTCTTAATTTGCGTTACAACAGCATTGTGACTATTGTGCAAGGAGGATTCGCTCTAGTATACTATGCTGACCAGATATATGGGTTGGTAGAGGTTTGATGACGAGTTTTCCTTCTCTTCGTAAAGATACTTACTGTATTTGCTTCGTGTATTTTCCTTAGTGAATGATATATTCTTAATTCAACAGAGAAACTTTTTACGTCGTATTTTTATTCAACCGTTTACTTTTTGCCCTCTCTTATTCCTATAAAAGATGATTTCAACTATAAAATCTCTACCCTCCTCTATAAGTATCGTTAGCAATTTGTCCTTGTCGGTCTTAGTGGTGTCTATTGTTGAGATATGAGGCTTGATGTCTAACGATACGCCTAAACGGTTTTTGTAGCTTTAAGAGCTTTTTGATACGGACGTAGTTTTTGTTACACTGGTATTATAATCTAATAAATTCTTCGTATGTGAAATATTTCTAAATTTAGATCTATCCTAAAAGCTTTGTCTGTATATGGTATTTGGGTTTATTTGAAGCGATATAATTCGGATAGCTCTTTAATAAGTTGTGCCCGGTGGCGCTGTAGTCGACATTTAGACTGTAAATAAGAATACACGTAAATTGACGGGTCTAGAAAGCTATCTCTAAATACTTCATTTAGTCAGAAGTAGTAGTTTTATTTTAATACTAGCTTTTGCCCGCTGCTTCGCATGCGTAAATTTTGCTATGATAAAATATTTTGTACAAACTTCCTTACATTCAGGAACATACATGCCAAATTTCACCTTCTTGAGGCCAGTAAGTTCGGTTGTAATGTGTCTGACAGTCAGTCAGTAACGCAAGGTTTTTATATACACCGAGTGAATTGATTCCTTTGAAAAATAAAAGGTTTTACACAAACTCTGACTCCCTTTTCTACCCTCCTAAGGGAAGTATTTCCAAAATTAAATATCTTTGAGTTCACTGACGTCATTTGCGGATCCAATTAACAAAGTGTGAAGTTAATCCCTTGAAGTATTCGAAGGGTTTCATACTAATTATGACTCTCCTTTTTATCCACTTAGGGTAAAAATATCCAACAATACTTTCTTAGTGTTCACTAACTTCGTTTGTAGAACCAATATATAAAGTTTGAAGTTAATCTATTGAAGGAATAAAAAGTTTCATACAAACGTCGACAACCTGTTAAACGCCCCCTTAGGGGCGGAATTTCCAAAAATCCTCTCTTAGTGCGCCCCTACACGCCTCAGGGAACATACTTGCCAAATTTCACCTTCTAAAACTACTACCTTGTCAGTCAGTAAGTAACGCAAGGATTTTATATAGAGACAGATTGTAGCGCCCATAGATTCATACTTCACTTGCCATACGTAATAGATAGGCAAAGTTAAGCAATATTTGCAGAGGTCACCACTTGCTTGGGTTCCGTGTTTTGGAGGACACGTAAAGGGTCGATCCTGGTTCTTACTTCAGTACAAAAGGCGTTAGGTTAGGTTAGGTTAGGCCACGTCGCGTCGCAGGCTTTGGGGTAGTCTATGTCTGGGTGGTCAATTTATCTCCCAAAAGGCTAGCTTTGCGTGTCGGACCTACGTCTGCTCAACTCGGTGGATTCTCTTCCAAACAGCCAGACAGACAGCCTTTCTCACTATTATTAATCACTGCGAACATATATTACTGTAATCTAGATTAAATTAAATAAATTAACATAAATTTTACACCGGCTTATTTATAAGTTTGTGTAAAATATGTTTAAATAAATGTTCATTAGGCTGATATCAGCTGCTGAAAGACTAGTGCGGGCCGCCCGTACGTGAGGTATATTCGGTTTCTCATCTGGACACTTTGTGCTTTGTACCTTTCTTAACCTGTAGGAAATAAGTGCCAAAACCGGAAAGTGTAGTAGAACCGGTAGTGCCTCTCCGAAACACGGGGCAAGCGATTATTAAATATTTAATACGCACATATCTTCGGAAAGTTAGTGGTGCGCCGTAGATTCGAACCCAATACCCTCTGCATAGCAGTCTATTCCACTTTAATCATTAGCAATATTACCATTCTTTCAATCAACAGCGGCAATGTGTGCATATTATGTACAATATGAATTTTGTAATTGTTAAAACCGCGATATCTTACGAATGGTGAGTAGTACGAGAAAAAGTTTCTTGACCATTTTTCTACAGAATTGTATGATCTACCACTTCGTCTGACCTATTTTACACGATAGAGTTCACATGTTATGTTATGTTGGATAAAAAAAAAAACAGAAGTAGGAAACGCTGTTTCCGGAATTGAGTTCAGTTCTCGCCGCGAATTCTCCTTTATGTCTTCTACCGATTGAAAACGGGTGCCACGAAGTGGTAATTTGACTTAAGGGATAAGAAAGAAGTCAGCTGGAGCCATATCTGGTGAATATGGTGGTTGCTCGATGGTATTTGTTGAGTATTTGGTAAAAAATTCGTCCACCATGATGACCTTGTGCAAAGGCGCACAATCGTGGTGCAAAATCCAAGATATTTTTTCCACAAATCTGGTCTTTTTTGTCGAATTTGCTCTCTTAAACGCCGCATAACACTCAAATAATATTCCTTATTTACCGATAGTCAAAGAAAACACTCAAAATGACTTTGGCTTGAACGAGTTTGGTGTTGTTTTTAGGGTTCCGTACCTAAAAGGTAAAAAAGGGACCCTATTACTAAGCCTCCGCTGTCTGTATATCTGTCCGTCTGTCTTTCTGTCACCAGGCTGTATCTCATAAACCATGATAGCTAGAAAGCTGAAATTTTCACAAATTATGTATTTCCATTGCCGCTATAACAACAAATACTAAAAATAAAAAAATGAAAGTATTAAGGGGGGGTCCTATACAATAAACGGGTTTTATTTCGTATTTATTGCTCAATATTCCTAACGGTTACAGGTAGACGCTTAAAATTTTCACAGAATATGTAGTTGTATATTACCTTTAAAAAAAAATAAATAAAAAAAGTAAAGTAAATATTTATGGGGGCTCCCATACAACAAACGTAATTTTTAAGCAATTTTTTTCTCGATCTTAATAAACAGATAGTAACTTAAAAATATTTAAGTATACGTACAACAAACGTGATTTTCTTTTAAAGATGATGGTACGGAACCCTTCGTGCGCGAGTCCGAGTCGCAATTTTTTTCGGTTTCGGTTCAATTAGAAGGCGCCACTCCATGGTACGGATCTACTCGTGAGATACAAAAAATTCGGTGGGTATCGGTCTCAAAGTTGAATGAGGATTTTCAGTTACTGTTTCCTTCACTTTTGCGATGTTAACTTCAGTTGCAGACATTGATTGCCTACCAGAGCGAGGCAAATCTTCCATCACATCTCGACTGCTTTTAAACGCTTTGTACCACTCATAAACACGATTTTTTATAAAGTCAATTTACCTTAAGCGTTCTGTTTACTGAAACATGTCCCTCCCAGGGCGAAGGGACTCCATGAGGATTTTCCAAAAAAAGCCAGGCCAAGGAGGCTCTTCCCGCAGTAGACGGTAAGATAGACAAACAAATCCTCCGGCTGTCCAAACAACAACTGCGGATAGTCGCGGCCGCCTACACAGGACACGGATTCTTTAATAAACACCTATTTACTATTGGTATCACCGACAGCCCGCTGTGCAGAGCCTGTATGGCAGCAGACGAGACGGCAGCCCATCTGCTCCTCGACTGCCCTGAGGTCGCATAGTACAGGCAGTAGCACCTGACCAGATACAGCACCGTGAGGAAAGCAATGGGCCACATCAAGAGTCTGCTAGCTTCCTCGAAGAGCTGGGGTGGCTCGAATGACAAGACCATTCCCACCCGCACGCAAAATACACGCCAGATGTGGAGTTGCGGAAACAGCCCGTGCAACCAAGTACCGAGCCTTCTGTAACATTTTCATTGACTCCGAACACGAAATTTCATTGGCGATGCAAAATTTAAGACAAACTCTTTGTTCGATGTTTTTGTCCATTATGAAATTCGTAATATACAGTAGATTTATTTTTCGACTTATCGAGCATTATTACCTGGTTTGTTTAACGTCTAACTCTTGAAATACCTTATAAATAGCATCATAATAACAAAAAACAAAAGAAACATGGAAATAATTGAACTTACGATGTTTGTAATATATTGGCGCGAAACGAAAATGCACAACGCACTGACGACCACTACGTGTGCGGCAGTGACCGCTACACTAAATGGATCACAATACATTTGACGCCTGCTATGGCATACGCTACCACGCGGGGTCCACCCGGCGAGGTGTAGGGGGAGGAGTAACCATTGTTTTTTCTTTATGTGCAGAAAAGGTCTCATGTGGCAGTAAGCGACCTGTGGTTTCGTCAGCAGTGACAGTAAGAAATAAACTACCTATATTTTATAGAGAAAAAGCAACTGCTTAAGCATAACGTCCGTGTGGTGACGGATTAAGAATACGGATTGTCACCACCCCATATCATCCCATGGGTGTCGTAAGAGCCGACAGAGGGAGCATATTATGCAGAGAACACCACTGTAAGAGAAGGAAAACTTGATACAAACCCTATACCAACCCGTTTGGCCAGCGTGGTACAGTAGGCCAATTCCTCCTTTCAAAGGAGAGGCCTAGTCCAGCAGTGGACTGTTAAAGGCTGATGATGATAAGCATAACTGCAAAAAAAACTCAATAAACTTGGAATGCTATAGCATCCGCGATACAATTTAACCGTCCGATACGAATGCTATAGCATGCGCGTCCGGGAACGTGTTAAATATAAATAACAGATGCAACTCAAACTTCGCGTCAAAATGGAAAACATTTGTACCAAAGAAATATAACCTTAAGGCATAGAAGTAACACTAAATAACAACAGCGGTTGCTATGATTGATATCTTCTTTCTAATGGCACATGCAGTATGATAGAAAGAGCTGTCGATAGGTTTAGCAGCACGCTCTTATAGCAGCCTCGTGGTAGGCAAACAGTAGACAAAACATAGAGTTAGGAAACCGAGTGTTGTTCGTAACAGTGATGATTTATCGATAAATATTTTTGGTCAAATGTCTAACTTTAGTATGTGTCGATATATTTAAGCCGTAGAAGTAAACAACTAAAATATTGAAATTGTAGTTTTTGCTGTTGACGCCGGACAGTGCTTTGCAAAGACTTGCCAGACAGACAGTACTAAAAAATTTCACGTGTTTAATTGTTCGTTTTAGCCATAAAATCTATTGACAAAAAGTATTCATAAACTAATGAGCGATGCGTTGCGATGAGATTCTAAGAAACAGTCACTTATATTATGTATTGTACGAATTATACCAGATTGGCGAATGCGGCAGGCTTTGGCAATTTGTGTGCGTCGCATCATATCACGTTGCTTGCTATCGCTTACGTTGGACACTGCTTGATTTTTTTTAGTAGGTAATCTGATTTGTGATCCGCCAGCACAAATGATTCGCCTTTATGTAAATATTAGTACAGCAGTGAACTACTTTGACAACCCAGTTGGCGTGAGTGCAACCGACTGCCACACCGAAGCTTGCGGGTACGATTCATTTTTACATTCATGTCCGATAGTTTGTTTCCGTATTTATCCCTCATTCAAAAAACATCGATATCTCCTTTCACTGTCAAATCCCATCACTCCTTAAAAATGGGATTTACAGCACGGCTATTTAGAAAATGCAGTCAAAGATATGAGTCTGTACGGAGTCTATGCCTCTTTAAATGAGACGCGTAATTTGACGTTATGATTAACCAACTAAGACCAACTGACATTACATGTTGCACGTTCGGTATAAGGAAATATGGCGAACATGTTCTCTCTAGTCTAAACGTCCAAAGTCCAACCTCTCTGATTTGTAGCAATAACAACAACAAAATAAAAAACAAAAATTTGAATTTGGAACCATAAACAAATAATCCATTCCCGATACCTTTTTGTCTGAATGTATAATTATGTATAAATAGGTAGATAGGTAAACTTCCGTGTCTTGTACATGCATAAGTATATTACACATTTATATGTGTCGCTCGTCATATCAGCCGATAGTCGTCCAATGCTGGACACAGACCCCTTCCAAGGCTCTCCAAGAAGATAATAGAAACTATACAAGGTTATATAGCGGGTCATACTCGCGATAAATAATATATTTAAGGCATAAATACCTCGGCTTTTTGCTAACGTTTCGACTGAATTGCTTCAACCGTGGTCGCGGTGGGACTGGTCAGCTTACCAGTCCCGCCGTTCAACAGAAACTGAATAATTAAGTTTTGTTGTATAGTTCCGTGTGGTGACGGAATAAGAATACAGAGTGTCACCACCACATTTCATCCCGAGGGTGTCGTATGAGGCGACTAAGGGAAACACACCACGCAAAGATTATCATTGCTAAGAGAGGGAAATCTCGAAATAAAACCCTATACCAACCCGTTTGGCCAGCGTGGTATGGTAGGCCAAAACCTTCATACGGAGAGGCTTAAGTCCAGCAGTGGACTGCAAAAGGCTGTTGATGGTTGTATAGTTATAATTTACTGCAATATCTAAACTAGGTTCGGTTTAGTTTGAACGACTTATGAGTAGAAGTCAAATAGACTTACAAAATGACATGCGCGCTCAAATTAGACAAAAAATGTATATACGTGTATGTATATACGTGTCGTAAGGAGTAATAGCGCGTCATAAATAAACTCCTAACAGTACTAAATAGAACCACATGAGTATACTCATGTGGTAGAACTTTGTTTAGTTAATTAATATAAACTTAATTTCAAGAAAGGATAACTTTATTGACATAATCTAGGTTAATTAAGATAAATGTTACCAAAGTCTAACATTTAAACCCAACATTCAAGCAGTTGAAAACTCCAAGAAAATAATTTTAGTAAGTGAACATTATCCCTAGAGTGTCCAGAACAGTGAAATCTATTCGGACCCATATCAAACTATTAGAAAACTGTTTTTAGAGCTGATTTTAATAGAATATATTATGTCACGCATACAATCTGGTAATCGATAGGTCGCGAGATCATTTTTATAACTTGAATCAATTGAATAAGAAAACAAATGTGTGAAATATTAGTGCATAATTATATAATTAGGTAACAGTTAACTTTTTGATTTGTCTTTACACTTTTTTGCGCCATGTTAAGAATCCGAAGTGACACTACCGCATTTTATAATAACATACGCCTAAGCAGGAAGACAATAAAAAATACTACATAAAACCAACTAACCCATCTGGCCAGCGAGATCCGTTGGTTGGTTTAAAAGTGCGCCAAATCTGGCTGCGTATAATTATAATAATATCATAAATAATTTATGTAAATAATATATAAATCATTATTTTTAAGTACCTAGGTAAATATAATTATGTTTCACATGCCAGAAATGGTGAAAATGTGGCTACCAATTTCATATTCATATATCCTATATCTGTATATACCTATATTTTGTGAGCTAATAAATGGTTTAATGGTTTATAGCCTCATATGCCTTTGTGCAGCAATGGATTGAAAAAAAGGCTGGATAATGAAAATTTATGAAGACTTATATAAAGGACGCATTTATCATTTATTTAAGAATCTTATATTAACGGTGTTTTTCTGCGACTATAAATCACAATTACTTAGTATAAAATGGGGACTTCCCGGAAGTCCTAGCTTTATTCAAGCCTTAACAACAATTAATGCCCAGGTCTCCATTGTGGATTTAGCTTTCCAAAAGAAAAAAGATTTTAGATATAAAAGTCGACCTTGAAGGTAATCAGTTTAGGTAAAGGACAATTTGTCCTTAGAGCAAGAAATACGGATTCGTCTCCCACCGACATAGGCCCAACTGAATAATTTAGTATACAAGCGCTAAAAACCGAAATTATATCAAGTACTTACAGTTAGATTTGGTAACTATCTTGCTTCGTAAGTCATCTCTATCTTTATGCATGTCCCGAAAAAAGAAACATGTTTTGAAAAGACCAAATGAAAATAAATTTTCTTTATAAAGTTCAAAGCTAGCTTTTGTACGATAAAGTACTAATCTGTTTATTTATTTAAAGCTACTTTACTTTTAAGTTTGTCGTTTGTATAATAAAGGACTTAAAACAAGGAGTAGAACAAGAGTTTTAGTGCTCTTTTCTGATTTATGTATCCTTTTATTCTGAAGGAAGATATTTTGCTTAGCTTTTAGACTGACCGAAATATTTACTTGAGTGTGTCGACCTAACTGAAGTGCCGTACCGATTTACAATAAAATACAGCCTTTGCGCTGCGTTGTGTAGAATTTATTCGAGATCGCCTCATGAAGAATACATATTTGTAACAAATGGTATTATCACGAGGCTTTGTTTTGTAAATAATAGCGGATTATATGTTATAATTTCTAGAGTTTGTTCTTAATTCTCCGTGTAATGTGTATTTCGTAAGTTTAGAATAAAAATGTGTTCAGACATTATTTTTTAAAGGAAATGTATAAAAAATATTGTGGCCGACTTAAAGAGTAGCATTTCAATTACGGCCGATCCCAATATTTGATTTGACTACTAGAGATACATTTGTATAGAGCTTATGTTAAATATTTATAACTAGTCGTTAGACGACGCTTTCGAATGACTTGAGTAGGCCGATTCTCGCATTTCATCAGACATCGAAACTGTATTATGAACGGACTGAGATTTGGTTTTGAATTTAATCACCATTTTGTTAATATAGTCTAACTTGTCACATATTTATCGAATTTGATACGTAGTTTGACCCTTACTTCAATTTTAGATATTATTCAAATTATATTTAATTGACGAAAATACCATTTACGACATAAGTATTTGTGACACCAAGACTAGATCGAAACCGAATTTTGAACGAAATTACACAACCTTGTCAAATATGTGAATGTAAAGTCATAAAGCCCATTTATGTAATTCCCCAATGAAACTTCAATGTGAGAGAAATATTAGGTACCTACATCTGTAATAGTACTGAAGGTTGTTAACCTGTAACACATTGTCTTCATCCAACCACTAACGCGCAACAGCCTCTGTTTGAAAAAGGTTGGTATTTCGACTGGTCTGTAGAATACCTGAAATATTTGGCGATAAAAACAAGAAGAAGTATTTTGTACGTATCCATGCGTATTCGTGTTTTATTCTCTGAGCGTGTCAGATATTTTTTCTGGTCCTACTTCGCACATGTATGTATAACCGCTTTGTTTTTTGTATATTTATTGCTAGTTGTACTTTAAGTTATAAATATACACTCTTACTTATTTATCAAAATCGCAGTCCATTCAAATGGCTCAGTATTTGTCAAAATACGAGAAACGGCCTTCGGATCAAGATTTTCTCTGTTTATCATTATTAACTGCTTGATACAGAAATTATCTCATATTATTTTATCAACTAATTTAAACTCAAAAAATCTATTCAAAGTTATCTGAGAAGTTTCAATCTCAAAGGGTGCATTATTTGTTGTCGCCCTAACTTTAGATTCCTAACTTTAGGTTTTAGATTGTTAGAAGAGTAAATTGTATACCTAAGTCTTTAAGAATGTTTCGTGAAAGACAAAACTTATTGTTGGTTGATAATTCAAAAAGCATTATCTATATAAAAGTATTTGAATGTAGTCAGGTGAAACTGAATCTATGGATTATTATTTTTTTTAATGCTTATTTTTAGTTATGCTGTGACTTATGAATGATGTTAGTTACCTCACTGTGTCATACATTTAATATTACGTTAATGGCAAATAAAAACTAATTAACAAGTAATCGTTGATGAAGTTAAACTTATATTTTTTTATCTTTTATCCTTAGCACACTAACTGTCACACTTTTCAGTATTTCGATCCATACATGGATTTTGAGATTCGAGATTCGTGTTTGACATATTTTGTATGGAGCTTATGTCAAAAACGAATCTAAAATCTACACATCTATCTATAGTTCGAATATTGAATTAGTAAGTAAGAGCTTCGGAACCTTAAATTGTGCGTGGCTCGACATGCACTTGGCCGGTTTTCAGTGTAGCATTCTGAGTTAACATCAATGTAGTCAACATTTTGATTGGCTGCTGTAATAGTAATTGTGTTTGTACAGCAGCAGAATAGATATTATAATAACACCTCAGGAGATAGCTACATATAAACAGTATTTACATCATGCACTGGCGGTTGGTTAACGGGATAAAATTTTGTGTGATTAAGGGTGCTTGTACACGGCGCATGTACCTTGAGCATGTTGAGGCACTTGCGTGGGTTACATGCACCGTAAACATATCGTTTAAAATAATGTGCGGATCCAGCGACTCGAGCATGTACCAAAGCGAGCCAACCGCGCAAGTAATTCGCGTGCTCTGCAACGCGCGCGGGTCACTCGCGCATGTTATCTGTTAAAATTACATTTTTAACATATGATATTAAAATAATTTTCGTTCGTCGAGACATTTGACGCGATTCAAGTCATAAAGCTACCGCGCGAATAGCATGCACATGTAGCTCTTGACCACGAACAAATAACTTGTAAATAGGTACAGCTTGTGCAAGTAGCCCGCGTCTTTACTTGCTCCAGTTATTTGCACCATGTACATGTACAAGCGAGTAACTTGATCAAGTAGCTTGCGCATATTACCCACGCGTGTAACCTGCACCTTTACTTGCTCCAGCTACATGCACCGTCTAGAAGCACCCTAACAAAAAGGTTGATTGGAGTATGGAGGTTCTTTGTGTCCGTTGATCGAATATTTTCCCATTCTATATACAATTTATTCTTGATGCTGTGGTTGACTTTTCTAAGAATATGAAAGTTATGGAATTTATGCCTGAAAACCGAGTTTATATAAAATAGTTTCAAGTGTTCTACATGAGCATTAAATCGACAAGATTCGTTAAAGCGATATAGCACAAGGTCTTAATAAATGTATTGTAAAGCGAGCAGGCACTGTTGTAAGAACGCTACGCTCTAGTGAATATTTCGGTCGGTACAAAGCTAAAACTTATTTCTGAGTATATGGGCAATACGTTTTCGAGTGGTGATCAAGAATACAAAAAGTCACGGCCCTATTTCAGTGCTGTAAAAGGCGAGTAAAAAATACGCGAAGCAAATTGCATCTTTGCGAAGAGATGGAAAACTTGACGTCAAACCCTGCACCAATTCGCCAGGCCAGCGTGGCATGTAGTAGACGAAATTATCATTTAAAATCACAGTGCTACAGGGAAGTCAATTAGGGATGGCTTAATCAAGGAGTTGTCTGTGGAAGGTTGTAGAGGTAAACAAGGAAAATGGTTGTTTTGGCTTTTACAGGCATTGATCCCGAGACGAAAGCCAGATATGTGCCAGGCACAGATATAGATCTACATAGATAACGCAATTATCACGATTTGTATTGAAACCAAGCGTGCCGACTTTTTAATACCTACTGTGACGTTGCCTGTATCACGAAGTCGAAGCGATGCGCGACAGTATCGCTTGTGCGATATTCATCGTCTCCTAATACACAACGTCAGATCAAACGTCCGAAGCAAACGCGGCAACGTAATGTGAATAAAGTTTACTTAACGGTAAAACGGACGCGCGGGGACTGAAGTTAGTGGCGACCAAGCTGGACGCTTGGTCGGAGTTCAGACACGCAAAGTGCATGCATTTGCGTTATCTATGTAGATCTATGTCTGTGGTGCCAGGTATTCGTATCAGCAAAAATTTTATCAATTTGTATAAGAACTTTATTAATACTCTAAATCACAACTGTGCATTGTAAAAAGTATTCAATTTGATTATATTTTATTATTATTATTATATATAATAAGTTTATAACGGCTTCCATATAAAAGGTTAGAAGTTTTTAAGATAAGAAATATCATGGTACATTATTTCTGATGTAACTATATCAGTTTAGACAGGATACGTAAAGATAGCTCTCAGAGCTCAAGTGTGCCTTTGTTTTTAACCGACTCCAAAAAGAGGAGGAGGTTCTCAATTCGGCTGTTTTTTTATGTTTGTTACCTCATAACTCCGTTATTTATCGACCGATTTCCTAAATTCTTTTTTGTTTGAAAGGATATACTTTCAGGTGGGTTCCATATAAATGTTATCAAAATCAATCCAAAAGTTTAATTAAAAACTCCAATTTTATCAAAATCAATCCAATAGTTTCATTAAAAACTCCAAAAAGTATGTCATCCAAGTAAACGAAATTAAGCATTTGCTGTGACTTTTCATCAGTGGACACTAGAATAGTCGCAATCAACGTATAATATATACTTCGGGCTTCATTATCAGGTATTGATGAAACCAGGAGGAAGAAAGGTTGGAGAGTAAATCTATATATATAAAATTGCTTGGGCTGACTGATTCATCAACGCAGAGCCAAAACAACAGGGCTAAGGGTTTCATTATCAGGTATTGATGAAACCAGGAGGAAGAAAGGTTGGAGAGTAAATCTATATATATAAAATTGATTGGGCTGACTGATTCATCAGCGCAGAACCAAAACCACAGGGGCTTGAGACTTGAAATTTTGACATTCGATGCATTTTATGACGTAAGCACCCACTAAGGAAGGATTTTTATACATATTTTTGGTTAGAAAAAGTAAACACGCAATTTATTTTTTTCAAATCTAACAACTAAGAGGGTGCTATAGGGGTAGAAAGTTTGTATGGGAGGTCCGTCATTTTTAAAAAGATAGCGTGTAATTTTGTGTGCAAACTTCTGGTTAGAAATAAAAAAAATACGTGCTTTAGCTATTTCTAAAACCTACTGTTTAAAAGGGTGAAAGAGGGGTTAAAAGTTTTTATGCGAAGTGAAATTTCATATACTAGCTTCTGATTAGAAATAAGTAATCATGTATTTACGCGTTTTTGGAAATAGGGGTTGAATTTTTATATGGAAAGTCCGTCATTACGCGCGAGTGAAGCCGGCAACTGCTAGCTTATACATATAATAACTTTGATTATAAATCACAGAATAACTAATATATAGTAGTACTACGGTTTAATTCAAAGAGCAGACGATGAGTACGTTCTTCAGTGTTTTCACGATTAAATATTTTTCACTGTAAGGCTAAGAACTCACGGAGCGATTTTCACCCGCGTCCGCCGCAGTTGCGAGCCCAAAGCTTCTGTAGAATTCAGATATATACATATGTAAATAGTTCTTAGCCTAAGCCTGAATTTGTGATAACCTCTTTTCACGCAGCTCACTACTTTCTCTTGAAATTGCCTTGGACCGAGATTCCCTACTTTGAGATAGACGTTTCTCCCTTTCTTCGCTAGTTGTGGAGTACTGCTCACATCTCTGGGTCCGGCCCAGAGATGTGAGCAGTACTCCACAACGCGCCAAAATATCAGCTTGATCCACTTGACTCCCTACAGAGACGAGCTGCTCGAATCGTCGATGATCCCGATCTCACGGTTAGACTAGAGTCGCTGGAGCAGCGGAGAGACTTTGGTTCTCTCTGCGTATTTTAGCGACTCTTTCACAGGCAGTGCTCCGAAGAATTGTTTGATTTGGTACCAGGGTCACCCTTCTACCAACGTACCACTCGCAGTAGAGTTCACCCATACTACCTGGAAGCGTTCTCATCTAGTACGGTGCGCTTCCAGCGATCTTTTCTACCACGTACGTGTAGGCTCTGGAATTAACTACCTGCTGCGGTGTTTCCCGAGCGCTATGACTTGTCCTTCTTCAAACGAGGTTTAAAGAGAGCATTACTTTCACGGTAGGCAGCGGCTTTGCTGTGTATACCCTGACATTAGCGAAGTCCATGAGCAGCGGTTACCGTTTACCATCAGATGGGCCGTTCGCACGTCTGCCACTAGCAGCAATAAAAAAAATGGTTTCATTGAAACGGCGCTGTCTCATATCGACAGCGCGTTTAGTAGGTCTACTTATCTTTAATTTCGATAAATCCGATAAGTGCAGAAAGGAAAATTCACCAAAAAACGAGAAATAAAAAAAAAATTACAAAAAGAAACCGCCTCCAAAAATCTGGAAAATGTGTGAAAATAGCACTAAAAAGTAAAAAATTAATTCCGTTATTTTAACTTCAATTTACTTATAAACATTACCTATTCAACTGAATATTATATACTTATACGGGTTATACGTATCTACCACTTAATTCACATATCTGACACAATACATATTTTTATATGAATAACAAACTAAATTAAATACCTATCACCAGAAATCAGATAAGTATATTATATTTTTGGACTAAGTACTTAGAAAAAAAAAATTATTAGGACTGTAATATACAATTTTACTTTTTTTTGGAGTCGGTGCCAGCCAAGCGTTTAGTAAATAATTTCTTGATAATGTACAAAATAAAGAAGTGCGTGAAGTTTGTAAGGATAGAAGCAAGTGGCGTTCTGTTGTCTCTGCCTACCCCGACGGGAAAAAGGCGTGAGTATATGTATGTATGTATGTGTACAAAATAAATGAAAAGCTGTATTGATACGATAATTTAGCAAAACCTCATCAAACTTGTAAGTAATTTACAAATAACGAGAAATCAAATCAACAAATATAAATCAAATTTTAGGAAGTTTTCTATAACACACAATATATGTAAAGATACATTAATACCACAATGTAGGATCGAACCAAACCTATTATGCAAATAAAGAAAACACGCAATCTGGCAACAGGCGCGTCAGCTCAGTTACAAATTAACCTAAATACCTATTTACACTTTACCTATCTAACCAAAACAAGAACTTAAAACGATACTTGGAACAAATCAAATTTTGAGAAGTTTTTACAAAACGACCTCAAAATTTGAAAAACAAGAAAAATAGAATTATGTAAAGATAACCTATTTCAATGAACACAGATTTCGTGTAAAATAACTCTAAAGAACCACAATCCACGGCAATACAATAATTACCTACATACAAGCGCATAGAAAAAAATGGATATCGGAGACAACCGTCAACGATGTCTGCCCTCACACGTCTGCCCGCGTTCGGGTCGGTCAATTAATCATGTTCCCCCCTGCCGCAACGGTATATGCCCACCGCTGCGAGCCTTGCTGTTCAAAATAATATACTCGTACTTCGCAACTTCATAATTAAACGACTGCCAAAAAAGAGCGTAATGTTTTATTAGCGTTCATGTATGTATGTAAATATGTAAGTAAGTGAGTTGCTTTATTCCGCCATAACTTCTGTATGCCTAAACCGATTCGGATGTGCGGCATATCGTTGGAATCCTTATATTACCCCGAGTGATATAGGCTATAGTTCTTAATTGATGGCAGTGGGGTTTTATTAATTTTGAAATAATAGTTTATTTAATTCTTAATCTCAGCTGGCACCGACTCCAAAAAAAAGTATAATTGTATATTATAGTCCTAATAAAATACTTTTTTCTAAGTACTTAGTCCAAAAATATAATATACTTATGTGATTTCAGGTGATAGGTATTTAATTTAGTTTGTTAGTCATATAAAATATGTATTGTGTCAGGTATGTGAATTAAGTGGTAGGTACGTATAACTCGTGTAAGTATATAATATTCAGCTGAATAGGTGATGTTTATTAAATTGAAGTTAAAATAACGGAATTTATTCTTTACTTTTTAGTGCTATTTTCACGCATTTTCCAGATTTTTTGAGGCGGTTTTTTTGTTAAAATTTTTGTTATATTCTGATGTATACCTAATTGTATAAGCTTGTAAAAATCGCATCCAACTCCGTTCAGTAGTAGAATTATTCGGGAATTGACGCGAACATGCATTAGGTATTTACTCACCTCATTTTGCTTGACGTTTCGGGACGGTTGCACGTCCCGTGGTTGCAAGCTGACTGGTGTAGCGATGTCACGTCTCCGAGTGCGAGGTAGAAGCTTCTATTACTACCCCCGGGTCGTTTATTTTCGAAGTACCGGCGCAAAACACACTAACCGTATCTGTATAATGAAGATTCCCCGACTGCGCATTAAAGTGGGGTGTTGTTAGCCGAATCACTGGATTCCACGCCGATGACAATTTGAAGCCCTCTTCCTTTAATGCGTAGTCGGCGCAGACTGCGCATATAGTTACCTGCCATGTTCAACGCAGGTATGTGTTCCTGGCACTCACATTAGGTATACAATAGGTGCGACCACGGCTCTGGGTTTATATCTGAATGAGTTCTGATCTCAACGCTTCTTTAAAATACGGCAAATAACACACTGCTCTCAGATTGGTCGGTCGGTCGTTGATAACAAAGGTCGGCATCAGTTCAACTTAATAGGTTTAAGGGTTTTCTTGTGACCCCCCCGTGGGATCTCCACCTTGTCGTGGTGGGGGGGCTTAGTAACCGTGGATTGGTCACCCGCGGTGAAGCTAAGAGGGATCCAGGAGGGGACGCTCCGCGTGGGCTTGACGGAGGCCTGCGCAGGATGCGTCCAAATGGGCGGGTGCGAGGGACAGTTCTTCTGTCCCTCATAGTCGGGTGCGGTCGCGGGAGGAGAGGCGTGTCGGTGTTGCGTTGCCGCGCGCCCAATCTCCCGCGATCAAATGGAGGCGCACCATCGTTGCGTCGCGGTGGGGCCGCAGAGGAAGAGTAGATGCGGTGTTGCGTCGGGGGGTAGCGAGGAATGCTTCAGCGATACCCGACCCTCCGACATACGGGTACGTGAGGAATACGGGTTGGTTTTTAGTCAGTAAGAGTCTGACAGTCCCCTTCGCCCTTTCCCCAGGGCGGAGGGACTCCATGAGGATTTTCCAACCCGACACAAAAAAAAAAAAGGGTTTTCTTGTGACCACAAAAATAGGAGCCCAGCGAAGTAGGGCTCCGTCAAATTAGCCTTATAAACAACGCTAAAGTTCCGTTTTATTCATTAAAGTGACCAAAAACGGCAGTATAGAGGACGCCAATGGAACACGTGATTTATTCAACCAATCACAGCGCACATGGCATTTGGTTATTGCTTACTAATTATTTTACGCGTGCATTCGGTAAGCTTATCAATTTCCAAAAATCTGGGCTTAAAATAATATCTACAATTTATCTCTCGTTTAGAATCCTACGAAAGTTTATAAATTTCCTAGGAAATTCATAAATTTGCGGTTTTTGTTATTTTCTGGTGACATATATGCATAAATTTCTTGGAGTTGCTGACTGACTGACAAACAACGCACAGCCGAAACTACTTATATATATATTCTTTCGGGGCCGCTAAGAGCCGTAGGGGTGCACTAAGAACGGATTTCTCGTAATTCAAACGAGATCAAGCAGAAATGAATAATTTGTGAGCGTGGCTACGGGCGTCGTCGGGCGTATTTGTCAACTGTCTGTTACTGTTGTTACTGTCTCAAAAGTGTAAATCTTGGATGCAGCCGTAAATCACTAGGACGTTGATGATGTAATAACAACAGTGGCCGATCCGGGATAAATCTAAACGACAGATTTAAGGGTTGTTTTTGTTTTTGTGTGTGTATAATAATATAATATAATAATAATAATAAAAGTGAAAAGGTATTAGTTATGGAGGTATTTATGCAGGATAGCCCTAGTAGTCATTTGTCTTCAGAAGAAAACAGATGAATTGGCAGCAGCTTTAGCCTCCTTCTCATATCTAATTACGCCCGTGATGGAGTAGGGTATAATTTATAACTCTTAAACCTAATAAATCAAGAAGAAGTACTTACAAAAGCAATCACAAGTCCGGACCATATTTTAGCAGAATAAATTTCATCTTAGTTATGAGTCGAACGCGCATAAGGTTAATGGCCATCATTACAGGAAGCCGACGATCTCATTTAGTCCATAATTAACCCAATAACATCTTGAGCGTTTAATTTGAAGCCAACTTAATCTGAATCATTTTGCCAATGTAGTTTACTATATTACCGAATTTGAATGAGACTGCCTCAAATAAACTCATAAATTTTCGTATAATTTATGTTACCTGAATGTTACTTTTTAATGATTGGTTCTAACATTTTCTACTTGCTTTAAGGTTTTATCAGTTTAATAATTTTATTTAATATTTCTGCATTAATATTTTTTTAATTATAGGTACCTACTCATGGCGACATCGTCCGTGTGGTGACCGATTAAGAATACGGAATGTCACCACCCCATATCATCCCGTGGGTGTCGTAAGAGCCGACAGAGGGAGCATATTGTCATAGTAAAAACAGAATAGTAGGTTAGCTAAGGCCGCTCGGCGAGTTAATTGCCTACTCTTGCGTTGACGCACGGGTTGTCACTTGTTTACACCGCGGCGCCGGCTTTGTCGGTGCTGGCGCCTTTTCGCCGCTTTTTTAAGTGATCGCGCTGAATACTTCACAATTTAAGCTTGAATTTATTTTTTCTCAAATACCTACTGACTACCTAAGCGTTATATAACTATCTAAATGCCTTTTTTAATGAGTAAAAGTAACAAGTTAAATTTACTGTCGTTTAACACATTGTATATTATTAATAACGTTTATTACAAAACTGAATGTATATAAACAATTCAAGCGGGCGAGCAGTGAAGTATCTACATGAATGCGCTCGATCAGACGCGCGGCGCATCCCGTACTGAATCCGCGCCGAGCTTGCCGCGCTCGTGAGATTGTGTGCGTGAAAAGTGCATGCGTACACGGCGCCGGCGACTCACCCGTACATTCAAACCAGCGCGGCAGCGCGGCGGCCGATTTGTATGAAGCTATCTTACTATTCTGTTTTTACTATGATATTGTGCAGCAACAGCACTGCAAGAGAAGGAAAACTTGATACAAACCCTATACCAACCCGTCTGGCCAGCGTGGTATAGTAGGCTAAATTCCTCCTTTCAAAGGAGAGGCCTAGTCCAGCAGTGGACTGTTAAGGGCTGATGATGATGACCTACTCATATCGAAACTTAACTGCGAGATGACATGATGATACATAATATTTGAGTTGACAACTATTTTATGTATAGGATGTAACGCCTATAAACTACATATATTATACTGCGCGTTTGGCGTAGTGGTTTAAGCATTCACCTTGATGTCTGACGACAAAACCCTTTGTGTGAACCATATATTGTGGTTTCAAGTCTGGGTAATCATTGTGTTTCGTTGGTTGTAAGGTCTTCCGCGATACAGGATTTATTCTTTCAGCGGACAACGACTTATTGAAAATAAAATCAATGAAAATAATACCTAATTAAGGCAAATAGATAGTTATGTATATCTAAAAAAGGCTCTTAGCGATGTTACGGGTACGCAATACTTATGTAAGTAAGTTAATTCTCGAAGGATAAGCAAGTTACGTATTCATTAGTTAATTTGAAAAGTTTCTGCAAGTGGACAGTTGACGAAATTGAAAACAGATTAGATTTTAGGGATGCTCGTAAATCTTAATTTATTTTAAAAAATTGCCTGTAGGTAGGTCCTTAAGAGATCTGTATAAGAATCACTTTTATGGCAAACCAGGTTTCTGGATACGAATTGTCCACTGCACGTGATGCGCAGTGGTTTAGGCAGCTTCCCCGCCATTTAGTGGGATGTGGGTTCGATCCCAAAAGCTTTGTGTGATCCAAAAATAGTTCTTTTCAGTACTTTGTGTCCGTTGGTTAAAACATTGATTTTAGCCTTTCCCGATTGTATACATTATATATGTAATTTTATTTAGAGGATACAATCGTTTAATTTGAATTATGTGCATAATTGTTTATATTTTCTTCTCATTCAGTAGGTATAGATTTAAACCATAAGTTACACATATACCATGTTTTTTATTGTGCTTCCTATTTTTAAGATATTTTTTTTTATAAAACAAAGAGCTCACAAAAACCAGCAATAAAGATCCCAAATAGTAACATTGTAATTTCGCAATCATATAAACTATTAACAATGTACGCGACCACAGACATAGATCTACATAGATAACGCAAATGCATGCACTTCGCGTGTCTGAACCCCGACCAAGCGTCGAGGTTGGTCGCCGCTAACTTCAGTCCCCGCGCGTCCGTTGTTGCAGCCGAACGTCCGCAAAAAACTAAAAAAATGCCTCGTTGCGTGATAATTAACTGCAATAGCCCAAAAATTTCGAGCACCCAAAGGCAGGAACATATTTTCTATCACAGGTAAGTTATTTTAAAATTATATTATGCGTAAATTCATATTAAAACTGTTTTTAAGTATTCCAAGCTGCGTGTCGTTCCAGAATATACCTAACTATAAATTACCGTTAAGTAAACTTTATTCACATTACGTTGCCGCGTTTGCTTTAGACGTTTGATCTGACGTTGTGTGTTAGGAGACGATGAATATCGCACAAGCGATACTGTCGCGCATCGCTTCGGTACAGTTCGTACAGTAGGTATTAAAAAGGCAGCATGCTTGGTTTCAATACAAATTGTGATAATTGCGTTATCTATGTAGATCTATATCTGTGTACGCGACACATAAAATTCTAGCGCGAAAATGCCTGTGACTTTGAATGTGTGGCCGACGTCTTTTATATTAAGTAATTTTAGTAAATTGCTTACTTGAACATATTTCGACCACATTCATAGTTAATCTGTACTGTGAAATCAGTAATTTTACAATAAAGTCGTCTATAGAGTGTCTTTATCGCAAGTTTTGTGATTGCTGAAATTATCTTGTATTGTACAGTTGAATAAATACGTATAATGGCGCTGATACACCTGAGCATTCGCTTGTAACAGAACAGCGAGAATTCGCCGCTTTCTGTTTTGTCGAACCGAACATTTTCACGATCATTCTAGCGAACATTCTGTAACGTAATACTCCGTATTGCGTTATAATATCTCGCAGGCGCTTAACGCAGTGGGTGGAGCCAGCCTAGCCCGAGCAGCGCTTATATGGTCAATTATTACCTTATATGGTCATGGACCGAGCCACAGGCAGTCTGTGACTCATTTTTCTATGCTTATATAAGATGGATGCGCGATCTAAATCGGTAACTTTCCCTAGACGTGGCAACGCTGCCACTACAACCAAGTATTATCCTGCCTTCTACTTCAATATCTACTGTCCCGCTGGGGTTCTCCCTACGGGTCTACACCTGACGTTCTCCCTACGGGCCACAATTCTCCCTACGGGCTGCAATCTACGAGCTGCTGGCGCCGTGCTGCTACCAGCCGCCGCCTACGCATCAGCTCCTGCCTGCGAGCTTCTTACAGCCAGGCCACGGACGCCTGACTACACCTGCCTACGCCTGAGCCTTACCACTCGGCCCACATCGGCTGCACCGCCTGAACCTCCGCTCAGCCTGCACCTCGACCACCGAGCTGCCTGCCCGGCGTGCACTGCGGCCAGCTCACCGGCGACCCTACGAGCAACTACCCTACGAGCGTCGGAGAGCAGCAAGAGTCTACATTCCAGCCTTCAGGCCAGTGCTTACCTAGTTCGGTCATACTGTCAGTGTGTGAGCGGTAGTAAGACGTAATTAAAAACCTGTGTGGCGCCCAACTCTACTTGTCTCACTTCCAATTACTGCAGTTGTTCTTGTTTAGGAGGTCAGTCTTTGTAAACGAAAAGGTGCAGACATCAGCGAACCGGTACGTACTATCTAATTTGTGTATATTACTGTGTATCTTCAAATTCTATTCTTGTATACCTATTATGTGTTCTCCTATTATTGTTTAACTTAAATTTCAACTACCGATTCCCTACGTAACAGTTCGCAATTTGAAATAACGGTTTTTCTTTTTGCAAGTAGCTATCTATTGTCTACATTTTTACACCGAATCGTCGTAGTTTCTTTGTAAGGCAGAACTATTGCACACAGAGAGCTGTTATATAGTTACGTTCTTAGCTTTCATACTCCTATCATAGGTACATTTCATATCATCATGGGCACTAACCCTATCAAGTACTTTCTACTTAATAAAAATGAACAAGCCTACGAGGTCGCTATTCGCGGAGAGGAGCCGGCAACCTCTGTTCTAGGTTTACGGAAGCAGCTACCTAAGCTACTCGAGCTGATTCCTAATGATGAAATCCTGGAGTCAGGCCTAGACATTGCAACCGACTTCAAGGGAGCTAGCGTGTCTGTTACCGATTTAGCTTCGCGAATCTCTTCCCTTAAGGAACAATACGACAGCAACTTGGCGAAGCGAACTACGGCCTTCCACAACCAAGTCTACCACAGGTTGAGCAGGCTTGACAATTCCGATTCTAAATACGGCAATAAAATATCCGAGCTTACTGAACGCTTTCGGATGCTGTCGTCAGAGCTATCTGAGATAGAACTCTCGAATGTTCACCGGCGGAAGTCGGAGGCGCGACGACTTGCACGGAATCTAACCCTGCACAGGCAGCGTCGACTCCGGTAACTGTCCACTGTGAGCATTTGAGGGTTGGTTACCTATCGAAGCTCAAATTCGACGGAACAGGCTGCGTTCGCGAATTCCTACAACGCGTGACTGAATTTAGGACGGTTAGAAATCTATTTGGCAATAGATTATTCGATTACGCGTCCGAAATTTTTACTGGTAATGCGTTACACTGGTTTCGCCACAGACAACCTACCCCACGAGACACGTAATCTTAACCAATTTCTAGGCAAATTATTCTGTCAAACTTTGAGGAATGAGACGTACGCGGGCGGCGCGGGTGACGACACGTACGATGGGTAATAGGGATGAAGGCATGTTAATATTGTTTATCGATAAATCACATTTGGTATGCCTACATTTAGTTGATCCAAGAATGCCAAGAAAAGAAACAATAATCCAAGCAAAAGATTTTATTTTGAAATATGAATTTATACTAATATTATAAAGAGGCAGAATTTTTTTGTTTTGTTTGAAAGCGCTAATCTCAGTACCTATCCATTCGACATAAATAGGAAGAGATTTAAATAGTTCAAACAAAACAAACTAAGTTGAATGATGATATAACAGATCAAAATTAAAATTACAATTAAACATTTTGTTTGATTTAAGAGCGTTAACGCCGATTTTGGCCTCTTGACACAAAATATGTACTTTTCAAAGCTTGCCATCTCGGTGAGAATATATCTTACGAAACTGTAAATCACATATTATTAAAGGAAATATCTTTTTCTATAACTTTGAGATAGGATTTTTTTATATTATGAAAGTATTTGTGACATACGGCCATATAAACAAACAAAGTTTTCGATTTTTCCCTGACGGAGCTAATTTTAAAGCTTTATATATTCGAAATCCCTTGTAAATTTCAGACACAAACTCGTTTATATGATTTAAAATATCCTCAACATAAAAAGCTAGTGAGGATTAATTTTTTATTCAGACCCAAACGTAAATAATCATACTATAATCAAAGTGAAATTTACGACAAAAAGCTACTGCTAAAATCGTTATTTTTACGATAATTCGTGCTTGTTTTTTTTTCAAAATAAAGAATTTATATATAGAAGAATATATTCTTTAACGAAAATCTTCGAAAAAAATGTTTATGTGGTAAAATTTTATTCAAGACATGCATTTTAAAATTACTCTAAAACTTCTATAAAACTGCGCGCGTAAAACGTTGCAAATCAGTACGCCGCGAGGCCCTCCAAGGTGTAGACGTATCGCTCGGAGCTCCGCAATGACCTCTATTGAACTCAGGCGTTGGGTGCAGTTATAGTGCGACCGTGACATCTTGGTGTGATTTTGGCAAGTAAAATATATCTTATATATATATTTCTTGTGTGCGTGTGTATGTCACTGAACTCCTCCTAAACGACCGCACCGATCTTGATGAAATTTTTTGTGTGTGTTCAAGGGGACCTGAGAATGGGTTAGATTTACAATTTAGTTCACTGGAAAATGTTTTTTTACTTAATTTTTAATTTGTAAGTAGTTGTGGGTTTTGAAATGTTTCACATTGGATCCGATGGACTGCGCTGCTATCGCAGTGTCAGATCTTATATATTAATAATTTCGTCAAGGAGTACATCGAAATTTTACCTGAATAATAAAAAAATTAAAAATAAAGATTTCGAGTCGACAACATATATCCGCACAATTCGGATTGTCGAGTATTTTGTTAAATTCTAATGGTTCTGACAGACAAATCACAGTCGCCATATTAGCCACTCTAGAGAAACGTCACAGATACCGGATAACATTTTGAGTGCTACAAACAAGACTACAAAGTCTTAGTACTAAGTAATTTGTATGTGTAAATACTTTTTGCAGTTGTATTTCTTAAACAGTTAAAACGACAATAATTCATAGAAGTATCCTCCCAATAAAGGAGATTTGTGTTACCCCGAAGATAGATGATATACTATAACTAGAGAACCCCGAATTTACGCGAGCGAAGCCGCGGGAAAAAGCTAGTTATGTTATATATTTTAATCATATTAATAATCATATTATTAATGATAATAATTTTCGAAAGAACATTTCTTTTTTTCAGATTCTGTTGCAATGGAATGAAATAAATAAATGCGGTTTGTTTATTGCCAAAGATTTCGTTTTCCTAGGGCCCTCACCCGACGGCGTGTTTGAGGGAGGTGGTTCAGCGTTACACCGAAACCGTAAGGTTCTAGGCGACTTGGAGCAGGAAAATGGACTGTATTAGGGCGAGTTCTGGGTCGCCTAGAAAGGAATAAGGGAAGAGGAGATGGATACGGGAGGAGGTGATTGAGTGGGTATAGGATATTTCAAGGATGGAAGGCACTTACCTTATACAACCTTCTTCGTTTCCGTAGGGCAGTCTCCTGGTGGTTTCGTGATGCAGCTGCTTGTTTTCACTTCACTCACGAGCGGGTTTTCCTTGGTGGAAGCGGTAAATCACATACAGCGGTGCGGCGCGGAGCGGTATCGAGACGACGTTCTCAGCGGGAGGAATGTTCTCGACTGTCACTCGCGTCCACGATCGCGTCGACGAATCAGGCGGAAGGCAGTGCCTCTTCCAGGGAGTGGGATAGAGCGGGACGGAAATATGATATCGCTCGCACTAGAACGTGGAACGATTGATGTTGATGCGATTAGTTATGGATAGGAAGGTAGATGGCGCTACCAGGAGGTATTATTGAAATCTAGTGTCCAATTACAGCATATGGGCTAGGGCTTTCATCCCGGGAGTCTCGGTCTCGAAAATTTCGAGAATCTCGGTGATTTTGTTGTGCATCACAGCTATCGAGACTTTTCAGACTTGGGTTAAATAATAACCATTATTCAAAAATTTTAGTTAAACTACTGTTTACAGATTTTATCGCAATAAATGGTTTGATTGAGAGTACATTTAAACCTAATGACCTAGAAACTACATTATTTATTACTATCCGACGTTTCGATTTCTTTACAAAAGTTTTAGTCACGGCAGACTGAGGTGATATTTCCTGTATTAAAATTATAAGTTATTTCAAAGAACCTGAACATTGTACAACTTTTGGTGTTACTATTTACGCAGAATGAAATCATGACAGTCTTTATCCTTCTTGGGTTTCATTAGCCTCACATACAGCAGACTTTGTCGAGCGTCTGCTCCGTGTGAACATATACAACAAGGAACCAACCACTACTTGCGATTTGATGAACTACAACACTCGCAAAAGATGTTCAATGTGAGGCTATTGAAATTTAAAAAGTCAAGTGTGAGTCGGACTCGTCCTTGAAGGGTTCCGTAATAGAGGTATCCACTTAACATACCCATTATCTTCACCTAATCTAATAACACTATCACTTTTTCGCCACCAAACATAACTTTGTTTTCTATAGTGTTTGTATAAACGACAAAGTTATATATGCGGTTTTTAAATATGTGTTATATCTCAAAAGCTGACTCCATCTCGTTCAAAAGAATTTTTGTTGGAAGGTTTTATTACAACGTATATATCTTTTTCAGATTCGTCACTCTCTTACTTTACAAGTTAGAGGGAGGGAGACACTCGTTATCACTTTTGGAGGCGTTTATCTTTTAAAAGTTTGACTTTGAGAAACAATGGTACAGTCAGCATCAAAAGTTGATGACCACATTTAGATTTTCAATATCGCTGTACACCATAATACACCTAAATTGCTCAACATGACAAGCGCCAGAAATGAATGATTTTCTTAAAAGGACATAAGTAGGTGACCATGACTTTTCAAAAGTAGCTAAACAAAGTTATGGTAAAAAAAGCATAACACCACGTCACCAGTCATTCGGCCAGGGGGCTTATTCACTATGACCATTTTGAAGTCTTAACGTGTTTTAACATGCTAGTTACCCACGTCGGCACGTTATTGGCTTAAACGGTATTCACTATGCCAACTTCAAGTTTGACAAGCACGGTAGCGCACGTTTCGGACACGGTTTTAGTTGTCAAAATTCCGTGAGCTAAGAGGTCACGTAACATGCACGTAACGCGTTTATTGTAAAACGATAGAGGATAAATAAGTACTAAGTTTATTTGTTTTATATTATTTTCAGTGTCCGTTAGTGGTGAAATGCTAAGATTCTTTGCTTTTTTATTTACCAGTGTCCGTGTCAAAGTTATTTAATTAAATATTGTGTTTTATGAAAATTGACGCCTCTCGCGCCAGCGTCTTACTCGTCTTCGGATAAATAATAAATCCATTATGATTTATTAGATTCTGTTAGAATTGGGCTATTTGTTGCACTAACTGCACTTATATTTTTAATATTGTAGCGCGACTGCAACTGTCATGTCTGTCATCAATGTCATCATTATGTTTTCGTTCAAAAAAGTACGTAGTACAAAAGATGAACTAAACTTTGAAGATCATTTTTTTATTTTGAGATTGTTCCTGGCGAAATTGAACTAAAATAATATAATTTAGGTTTTATTAGCCTTTTCTATTTGTACTGTAGCTATTAGTGAAATTACAAGTTAGTAAAATAATATTTATAAAATGGAAATTGAGCCGGCAAACCGGCATTAAGATTTATGAACGAATGTTGTGAAATTGATAACTAGGCATAGACAAGCTGTCGAATGGCATACTGAATACAATATTTTGACTGTCGAGGTACGTCACGTTACTGAAACACGTTTACGTCTAGTGCACGTCTCGACGACACACTTCTTGAACATGGTATTTCAGTGGTCATAGTGAATAAGCCCCCAGTACGGCCAGTGACGTTCGAGAACTAAATAAAGGAAGTCGTTACATTTGATAAACTAATGTGATTAAATAAATTATTATTAAAGTATTATGAAGTAAATAATTTTATATAATACTATAGTCTTTTAAGCTAATACAATATTTTATAGATGATAAATAATTGCAACCGCAATGGTCTACATTCGATACAAAGTGATAATTAAGTAGAAATATTATTTTACATTCAAGGGTAAACAGTTTTACAAAGAATTGAATTAAAACAGAATTTGTGTGAATTTTGAAAATGAGTCTTATATGTAGGTATATAGGGGGTCTACCAAGAGTTTGTTTTTCAAACAAACCACGAGTTTTGCACGCGATCGTCACGGAAGTTTCCTGCATGTGAAATAAATTATACAAGTATTTTTATCTAGTGAAACATGTCAAAATAATAGTAGTTTCATACATCAATTAATGTTAAAACTTAATTTAACATTTTTTTATCGTCAATTTATTGATAATAAGTATTCTATTTGACAGCAAAACACTATAACGTCACTATATCATATTTCATACAAAACCCTTGACAAAGGTCGTTTTAGACATTTAATTAAAAGTGCTTGATTTGACTAGTTGGAATCAACCCTATTTCCATAGATTTTCTAAAAGCACCCTTATCGGATGGTAGCAATCGATAGAGGGCGCATTAAGGAAATGTATGAAAATTGTTCCCCTCAAAAGGCAGCGATAGCCGAGTGGAGATACCAACAGACTGCCATGCAGAGGGTTTCGGGTTCGAATCCACGGCGCGCACCAATGACTTTTCGGAGTTATGTGCGTATTGAATTGTTAATTATCGCTTGTCCCGTGCCTCGGAGAGCACGTTAAGCCGTCGGTCCAGGTTGTCATGAAGATCTTTGACAGCCGTTACAGGGCGTCAGTACCCTCTAAATAAACTGACACTGGTCTAAACCATGGAATATCGCTATCTCTTCGGGTTGCGGAGGTCAGACAGGCAGTCGCTCTGTCGAAAAGCCAATATTCAGCCAAATCCGGTTAGACTAGTAAGCGGACCCCAGATTGAAACTGGGATAACGCTAAGAGAATGATGATGAAAATTGTTCCCGTCGACTAGCCTATCATCACCGTGTAAATTTCGTACTAGACCCTCGGATTGGGTTACTATGAAAATCATAAACTAAGTCGACGGTATGAATTTGAACGGAATCTGCGTGATTTTTGAAAATAAGTCTTATTGCTTTACGAATAAGGTTACAATTCAATCGAACTAAAAAATTTATAATTACGTCGATGGTATAAATTCAAACTGATGATTCTAAATGTTTTCGGATATTATAACGATCAGCAATTTTCGACAAAATGGTGTTCAACCTTTGACAAGTAGTGTTCAGTTTTGAACTTTAATGATGTTCATTCAATACTGGCGCCCTTCTTGTTGAGCGATTTATGGGTGATATTATGTTCATTGATTTTGAAAATCTGAATGTGGTCATTGACTTTTGATGCTGACTGTACCTATTAGAAACCTCAAATTATTTTTGAAACATGTATCTAAAGATACGCCGCATGTACATGAAAGACGAAACAAATATAATGAAACTTTTTTCGAAAGAGTCTCGAAAGTCTCAATCTTTCCGGAAATTTCGAGACCGGGCTGTCTCGACATTTTTGTCCCGGGACTCGAAAATGTATCGAGATTAGGGCTTTTGGCCCTAGTATAGATGCCGCTAACGATAAAAATACGTATTGGAATTTTGATCGTTGGTACCATCGGCCGAAAACACAACTGGTTTTATCAGTTACCAGGTCAACTACATATTGAATACAAGCATCTGTGTCCATTGGCGGTGGACAGGAAAATAATTGCCCATGAAAGTTGCAAAAGTTACTCGAGACGATGATTTTGTGCAAATGAAAAGGGGCACCATTTCATTTGCCAACAATTCAACCTACTATTTTATTACCATAAGTGCCTGTTACCTGAAATAGTTGACCCCCGTTAAGTGTAGGTTGATGCCACTTAGAAGCACTACCTTCTAAGCTAACCCTTTTTGTACCTTACAATGTGAAAGGACCATGGGCAAAAATGTATGAAGCCTGGGCTCACCCACCAACAGAGATGAGATCACTTTGAATATACTTGTAAAGCCATAAAAATAAAGATATAAACTCATTTTTGCGAAGAATCCATGGGGTTATTCTGCTATAAATATTTTTCTCCTACCATAAATAAACTGTAATCCTGCAAAGTACTGCTGTTATGGCATTTTAGTTTTTGTTGTATGACATCTTTAACTAGTTTTAATTCCAGGTGCAAAGAGTACATAAAAAATAAAACAGCTGCTAACAGTTAAAATATTTTTATTAAGATTTCAATAATTATCAATAATAATATCGTTTAGATGACCTGTCGATGGATTAAATAGTATGTGCCGAGAGGATACAAGCTCGGATATGCCGGATCGTAAAAAATGTATAACCGCGGATACGGATCGGAATACGGATATTTGGTGTCAAGATCCGTGGATGCGGATACGGATCTTTATTCTCTTACTGAATCGGTGTCAGTGCGCGTGACTTTGAAACGATAGTTGACCTCACGCACGCCCACCGGAACAACAGACAGATCATGTTTCGACTTTTATTGAAATTATATTAAAAAAATACTCTGAATGGAATTTAATAGTTTTTTATTTTACCAAACCACCTATAGCATTCCATCCTATCAATTGAAAATTAATAAGGTGAAAGATCCGTAAAAGATCCGCGAGAAAAGTAACGGATACGGATCTTTCTTCTTCCCCGGATAGCCGCGCTACGGATATCCAGAACATCACTAACGAAAACACACAGCTAACACCGTCAGAATCACGAGTCGACTGACAGAGTAGTGAGAGCAGACGGGCGCCCGGGCAGGCGTCCGAGAGGTGTGAGAGGGATGGAGAATATTGTAAATCACACGGGCGCAAGCGCATCTATTGTTTACCTTTATCAAAGTATGAATATATTATTACTATAACAGTTTTATGACTAACAATTGTATTTTTATTCAAAATCTATTTAAGTGCATATCTCTTTTCTGCAATGGAATTGAAGGTGGTGCCGGTAGTAACAATTTTAGTACGAACAAAATCCTTTACAATGGCATATGCAATAACTCTGTTGGACACTGAGCCCAATTTGACTCATGGTCCCTTAATAAAAAAAAATATAATTTATATATTTTATTTTCTTAACGTACTAGAGTAACTATGAAAAGCTAGTTCTATTTTTACTAGCGCAAAATTTTGTTTTGTTATTGTCTGTTCTGATATTCACTTGATAAGCACGCACAAAATGTATTATTACTGCACATTGGTAAGGAAAGCTCCTAAAAACTAATAGGATATAGGTAAAAATACTTTTCGTTAATAATAGTTTTCGGCTGTGCCCATGCAAATAATATTGATGTAGAAACATAATAATAATTTAATTTTATTAAATACATCCAATAGATGCCTACCCTACCTACCGTCGCGCGTCGCTTATGAGTTGAACGGATCAAAAGAAGTTAGCTTGACTATACTGCCAAGCAACCCTCTGACTCTACGCACACAGCTGCGCGTGCGTCAGTGTTAGTGAGAAAGCGCTGCATTTACCTAAACTTGGCGCCGCGGATTTGACGTTAACGCTCTTAACAAGATATTTTTGCATTAGATGGCCCGTTTATTGAAGGAAGGCTATAAGCTATTATAGGTATATCATCAAGCAACTACTCAAAGGAGCGTAACTAGTTTCCCCCATTTTGTTGACATTCATGAGCTCCTTTAGGT
This sequence comes from Euclidia mi, assembly GCA_944739405.2. Taxonomy (NCBI): domain Eukaryota; kingdom Metazoa; phylum Arthropoda; class Insecta; order Lepidoptera; family Erebidae; genus Euclidia; species Euclidia mi. The sequence goes on from OX123195.2 coordinate 44,615,345, forward strand.
ATTCAAAAATGTAAAATCAAATTTAAAACCACGGGTGTATCCCGTGGTTTGAAATTTGATTTTACATTTTTAGCTAGTTTATAGTAATTTAAAATCTTAAACTGTTTCGAGTTTGGGCTAACTCGACAGGAGACATATCGCCTTTCACTAAATACCATTGTGAAATGGCAACTGTGTTTGACTGGTGGTTGAGAAAACCAGAAGCTATTTTTTTTTTATGAATACTCGTACTATTGTTTTTATTTGATAACCCCACGAGTATATGTAAAAACGGACCATTCCCTAGGGGCCCAATGTAGGGGGATAAGGGCTTCAGTACAACAGGGTTCGTCTTGGTATCCTAAGGCGCTACGTTAGATATATATATATATATATATATATATATATATATATATATATATATATATATATATATATATATATATATATATATATATGACATGTTTATACGCCCTCATACCATTCAGCCTTTAGCACACCTTGGCATTGGGTCATCCATCTAATTCATCTAATCAAAGACAGAAGCCACATTTATAACAAATGGAACGAACGAACCTACGAACTTATTTTCCCAAAGATGGGGTCGCGTATTCACGTCTATCAAACCACCACCACTCACCACCTATCAAAAATGGTCCAGCGGCGACGTGGTTGTGTCGTTTTATTACTGAGTTCCTATGGCCATTTTCCAACTCCATCATCAAAGCCTAGTTACAATCTAGCAACAAAATACTCGCCTAGACGGATCAAACAAGCCCAACCTCGACACCATTGCGTCGCTTAATTACTGAGCTCCTTTGGCCACCTTCCAGCTCCATCATCACACTCTGGTTATCATCTATCACCAAAGCACTCATCAAAACGAATCATACGAGCCCGAACTCGATGGGGCTAACTGAGTTCCTATGGCCATCATCCAGCTCCATCGTCAGACCCTGGTTACCATATGGCACCAAACTATTCGTCAAGACGGCTCATACGAGCCCAAATTCGATGGGGTTGTGTCATTTTATTACCAAAGTCCTATGGCCGCCTTAAATACTCGCCAAGACGGATCAAACAAGCCCAAACTCGACACCGTTGTGTCGCTTAATTACTGAGCTCCTATGGCCACCTTCTAGCTTCATCATCAGATCCTGGTTACCATCTTTCACCAAACTATTCATCAAGATAAATCAAACGAGCCCAAACTCTATGGGGTTATGTTGTTTAATTACTGAGTTCTTATAGTCATATTCCAGCTCCATCATCAGACCCTGGTTACCACCGAGAACCGAAGTACTCGTCAAGATAAATGAAACAAGCCCAAACTCGATGGGCTGTGTCGTTTAATTATCGAGTTCCTATCTCTTCCGGTTCCATCATCAGATCAGCTCCATGTCATAATAATTTTACATTGTCATCCGATTTACACATGCCTGTTAAATTTTAGCTCAATCGGTAACGGGGAAGTGCATCAAATTCAACTTGCAAGATTTGATTACTGACAAACAGGTGAAACTACCTAAATAAAAGCTTGTTATAATAAAATACCTAACAATTCTTTTTTGCAGGCTGTATTTTTATTTACATTCACCTGTCTAATTCATTACATTTTTGATTTGAAATTAATTATTCAAATCAATAAAAATCTCAGTATTAGAAATCGATAAATATCGAACAATCGGTAAGTTTTCTTCGCATCACTACTTACACGTGGCGTCTTATTGTAAGAGAGAGATAGTCTGTAATTATAGCGTGTTAGACAAGGACAACCACTGATTCATTACTTATTAGCAACCATTATTACTAGAACTCTGGTCAGTACTGTTAAATAATTTTAAAATAAATGTTGTACTTACCGGTGAAATGTGATATTATCTTTTTTGAAATTATTATTCCGACTGTAACTCCCACACAACTTTATAGCACAAATCGGCATTGTTTTCGTATATTATTATTTTGTTTTAATACAGTTTAAATGCACCTTACGTATCTGTTTCCTGGTCGCTACTGAACTAGCGCGGGTTTGTGCTCAAAGATATAGGCGCATTTACGCATATGCGCGACAGACAACGGTGCCCTTCTATTGCAAGTCTCGTGGGGCAGGTGGTCTGTGGGTTTCGCGGTGTTAAAAATTCAATTTCAACATGGGACGAACTAGCTAGTAAACTTATGGCAGATTTAGCACCGTATGACTATGACTATAAACTTTTAGCCAAGATTCGTAATCGTACTCAAGGGCAAACTAAGGTTATAATCATCTACCTATCGATTATGTTCCAACTTTTTACACGATTATCACCGAACACGCTATTAACCGAACAAGAAAAACTAAATACAGGGTGGCGCTTGCATAGGGGCATTGATTTTAAAAGGACGTAGCATTGATGCCTATAAAATGTTTTATATCAACAAAAAAGGTCATGGGGCCAAAATAAAATAATAAAATTTTCAAACAAAATAAACTATAAAATATGAGTAGCAAAACGAAACACCATTTGTAGACCAATATGACATTAGGTAACTCACCTTTGTAAGAACGGCAACGTGTGCTATGCGGCAGACGATGCCACGGAGGTAGTTCACATTTATTGACGAATTACCTATTTCAGTAATTCTGCACATCACTCCAATGTTTGGTCACTCATTAGGCAAGCACTGGTGTCTTTTTCATGTCAACAAAAACCCACTTAACACAAACCCACATAAAAGGTAGCACAAAATTTTCAAATTCTCAAAATGGCCGCCTTGGTTATCACGAATTACCTATTTCAGTAATTCTACAAATCACTCTAATGAAAGTTCAGTAATTAGGAAAGCACTGGTGTCTTTTTCACAACAAGAACCCACGTTACACAATCATATCCGCATATTCAGACGACATAAAGTTTGTCATTATTAACACAAAAAATGACGAATGATAAAGTTCACTAAACAACAACACAATTAAATAACACAACTAAATACAATCACACAATTCAATGCCAAAAACAACTGTCGCATAAAGTTAAGATAAGCGCGCGCGCGATCTGATCGACTTATTAATCCAATCGTTTTTGCGGCACTAAACAAACCATTGATGAGTCACCGATCACCGATGCGCCGCTGGCGCCGACATGTCTAGGATAGGAAATAGAGATGCGCAATAGGTACTACGAATGTCGATATTTTTGACACGTTAATACGTTAACAACAAAATAACACAAAATGTTTATATACAACGAACTATGCATTTTTACTTGTATTAACAATAATGCTATTGTTTAATTGTGTTGCTAATACGTCACAGTAAAACAAGTTTATGAAATACTATGCACATACTTCAATTAGTTCAGTAGTTTTAGTACATAGTTATTATAATTCTTAAGTCGATTGTTGAACCCCTTAGACCATTTAAAAAATATCATACGGAAAGAGCTTAAATAGTCAATAATTATTAACTTATTTCACATGATTAAATAATTAAATATCTTTTCATGTTTATCATTGTTTACTTATTAAAAAACGTCGTCTTTATTTGTACCACACTTTGAAATTTTCGAACGTAAAGTCATTGATAAGACGATTACATTAACGTTAAATACAAACAATGTCGATACAATAAACAACAAACTTTTACGGTGCGTAGGATTTTTTATCGATACTATCATTGATAAGACGATTACATTAACGTTAAATAAAAACAATGTAGATACATAAAACAACAAACTTTTACGGTGCGTAGGATTTTTTATCGATACTATCATTGATAAGACGATAATAATAATAATAATATCTTTTATTTCAGTAACAAATTATTACAAAAACAAAAATTGATGATTGGAGCCTCCTTTTAAGCAAACAACGCCTGTATTAGGAGACTCCGCTCTTCCATAACGTAAAACAGTGTCATAATCTAAGTTAACTTAAATTTTATTTTACTTATTTTTAACCGCTTGACCGCGCACAAGTGACTATTCTCCCTTTTTCCAAATTTCTGTAGACCGCGCACAAGTGACTATTTTCCCTTTTTGGTTACAGCGCTATACTCGGTCTGAATTTACTGTTTCTTTCTATAACGTAATATTTTAAATTATTTTTCTCTGTTCTATTTAAATCATTGAACATTTCTTCATGCTAAAAATACGAAGCGAGTCTTAAAATCGTTAACCCGGAACGAAAAAATAATGTCAAATGCCACTCTTTGTTTCGCGCGCTCCGTGATTACGTGCTTATCGTATGCGTGTAATTAAATATTTTTATACTATGATACATGTTTTTTTTTTATTTAATTCGGTGTAGATAGAATCCCCTTTACAGTTAAAACTCATAAAATATATATGTCACCGATTTACTTTTTAAAATAATCCTGTTTAAAATACACAAAGTGTTTTTTCAACGATAGTCAATGTTCGCTGCTAAGTAATTACGTGCTTATCGTATGCGTGTAAATAAATATTTTTATACTATGATACATGTTTTTTTTTATTTAATTCGGTGTAGATAGAATCCTTCTACAGTTAAAACTTATAAAATATGCATATCATCGATTTACTTTTTAAAATAATCCTGTGTAAAATACACAAAGTGTTTTTTTCAACGATAGTCAATGTTCGCTGCTAAGTAATTACGTGCTTATCGTATGCGTGTAATTAAATATTTTTATACTATGATACATGTTTTTTTTTATTTGATTCGGTGTAGATAGTATCCTTCTACAGTTAAAACTCATAAAATATGTATGTCATCGATTTACTTTTTAAAATAATCCTGTTTAAAATACACAAAGTGTTTTTTTCAACGATAGTCAATGTTCGCTGCTAAGTATAATAAATTAGAAAGTAAATATCAACAAAGAATTCATACGACTTGAAAGAGTGCATTGATAAGGTTGAAGAAAAACATCACTTCAACTTACTCATGTTACCGACTTATCAACAATAAATGTTTATGTTAGCGCGCCCATCTGGCGAGCGGCGGCGCGACATTTTGTTTAGAACGTGAGCGGTCAAGTGAATTCGGCGAATTGGCGCTAGCGGTCAAGCGGATTACAAACAAAAGAAAGATAATAAGGTGTGTGTGTGCATTTGAGTGCGTGTGTGTTTGTGTGTGTGTGCATTTGTGTGTGTGTGTGTTTTATGTGCGTGTAAGTGTGTGTGTGCGTGCGTGTGTGTGCATTTGAGTGTGTGTGTGTTTTGTGTGCGTGTAAATGTGTGTGTGCGTGTGTAAGAATGTGTGTTATTTTATGTGCTGTAGGAGTGACTCAGTATCTTCATAGGTAAGGATTTTTATCCAACTCTCTAATAATCTTTTACAGTCTCTTAATGTTTTAGGATATATGCATATTTCTTTATTTACTTTATTATACAACTTAGCAGTCCGTTTATTATATTGCATAGCGGCAGATTGAGTTTTGGTTTGTGGGACCATTGCAATAATGTCTTTTCGTCTTTTTCTCAGTACGTTGACATCATACGGTAAGGTCTTATGTTTTTTTAAAACAGTGTGGATAATGTATAATTTCCTAACAGAAAGCAGACCGCTTATCTGATAAAGACTCTCTGTGGGAAATCTAACTTTTTTGAAGTACATTATTTTTATTAAAGCTCGGTGAGCTCGTTCAATTTCAATAAATTTAGATTAAGCTGCACCTCTCCAAATAGGGATACAATATACCACAACTGATTTTGCTATTGCATTATAAATTTCATTCAATAGATTTCTAGGTGGACCTATATTTTTATTGAGTTGAGTTGGAACGACATACCGTAAGGTTTTAAAAATCCAACCAAGTTTCCTAAGCCTTCCAGTGATGTGCTCCAGATGAGGGTACCACGAAAGCCGTTGGTCAATTATGACACCTAAATATTTTGCTTGTGGCACTTTATCTATTTTTGGACACTTACAGGAATTATAACAAGGTTTGTTACAGGAGTGTATTTTAATTGTAAAGTCCTCGTCTGGTTGCGAACGATTTGAGATGCTGAAGCATACGTAATTGGTTTTGGATGTATTTAGGGTGAGAATATAGTCATTGAGCCAGTTAGCAATCTGGGCCATACCCATCTCTGCGTGAAGTTTGACCTCCGGCCAGTTTTTCCCAGAGAAGACAACAGCCGTGTCATCGGCGTAGGCAAAAATTTTTGCGTTTAACACATTAAGTTGCAAAGATCGCTTATATACGTTAGGAAAAGTGTAGGTCCCAGTACGCTTCCCTGCGGCACGCCGAATGACACATCCGCCGCGTCACTAGTGAACTGATCTATCTTTACCATTTGTCGTCTATCCGTAAGGTAGTCTTTAAAAAAATTAAGAAGGATTCCTCTTATACCAACGTTTTCTAGTTTGGTTACAAGGGTTGGAACAGAGACGGTGTCAAACGCCTTTTTTAGATCTAGGAATACAGTTAAGCATCTGCTTCCTGTATCTAGATGTTCAGATACTAGTGATCTGAGGGAAGCCACAGCATCTTCAGTCGATACTCCTTGCCTAAAACCATATTGATTAGAAGATATGATTTGAAATTTATTTAGGTAATTTATGAGTCTGTATTAGCAATTTTTTCTATTAGTTTAGATATGGCAGGCAAAACGGAGATCGGTCTATAATTATTGACAATATCTCTGTCCCCTGCTTTGTGAATTGGCGTAATAATAGACTGTTTCAACGAGGCTGGAAAGATGCCTTTCCTAAAGCAGAGATTTATTAGATGGGTAATGATTGGAACGATTTCTTTAGCGATGTTTTTCAAGAATTTAGTGGAAATTTTATCCTATCCCGGGGCACTGTCCGATTTCAAGCTCATTAGAGTTTGTTCCACCTCTTTATCGTTAGTCTCTAACAGCGCAAAAGAATTGCATTGTGTATTTGACATATTAGACGTAGTGAGTCTATTAGACGACTTTGATTGGATATCTTGAGCTGAATGTTTACCTATGTTAGCGAAGTAATCGTTTACGAAGTTTACTGATTCCCTTGGAGATTGCATGATGTTTAATAAGTCATTGCTTTGATTTTTAGTTTTATTTGTATAAGTTATTGTCTTTATGTTTTTCCACAGTAGTTTTGTATTTGTGACCGATTCAGTAAGGAACTTTCTTTCATTTGTCTTTTTAACTTTTTGATCAGGTTATTGCAATAATTTCTGTAGCGATGGTAAGTAATTTTTAGAATTTCGTTATGTGGGTCATTGCGGCAATTTTTTTGTAGTCTATTTCGGTTTTTTATACATTTCAGTATACCGGTGGTGATCCACGGTTTAATTATTCGTTTGCTATTTGGAACATGTTTTGTAGTAGTATTTTTGTCGATTGAATCATTATTGTGTTAATGAGAAGGTCAGTTAACACGTTTGGATCGTTACGAAAAAGTAATTCAGCTTTATTTTTTTCTTGTAAATATTTTAAAGCTTGCTCAAAATTTGTCGTTTTGGTGGTTTTATTTTTGACTAATTTGTTTTTAATCTTTGAGAGTACTAATAATATTGTGTAGTGATCTGTTATAGTAGTTTGTAAAATAGCGATCGATGCAGTGGTCCTGGTTGCATTTGTCCTCAACATGAAGTGGTCTAAACAGGAACGTTCTCGAGTAGGTAAGGTATGGCCAGGTAGTATACCAAACGTTGACAGCATGGTTAGGTAAGAGCTTTTAGGCCTTATGTTAATGTTTAAGTCCCCTGTTATTATTAAATTTTTCTGCGAAGGCAGTGATTCTAAGTGTAAGCTAAGTGAATCAATAAAACTATCAATATTGGACACAGATGGAGATCGATAAATACATAAAACAGTGTTATTCAAAACTTCAACTTGGATACATGACGCCTGAATTAATTGCACTTCACGAATATTGGCATTTAACGAGTTTTTTTCACGTACACAGCTACTCCATCGTTTTGATTTAACTGGCGTGTAGTTGTATAAGATAAATAATTAGGAAGGTGCGTTTGTTTTTGATAGGTTTGTTTTTATTTAATCTACATTCCGTTAAGAAAATTACGTCAATTCCGAAATTAAAACTAGACAGCATAATTACAAAATCGTCAAAGTTACAGTATATGCTACGTATATTTTGGGATATTACAGTCACGTCATTTCTTTTCACATTTATATGTTTAGATAGATTTGAAACATCACATTCTACCGCGCTCGCAATTTTAATGTTGTCTAGTTCATTGACTGTTTGTAATGTGTCACCCATAATGTGAATTTATTAAAAAGAGAATTATAGTTATTACTGAGTCATTAATGAGGTGGTATACAGATAGTTTACTACAGTAAGAGAGGTAATAATAGTAGTGTGGGCTTATTTGTAAAACAGTGTTCACTTTAGTCTTTCTATTGTATGTATTAGTATGCTGGGTTTGAGTTGGGAGTATGTGTATAATGTGTGTATTTGTAGATGAGTGTATGATTGAGTAATATGTTTGAAGTAGTTTAAGTGTTATTTTACATAATTATGAAGTTAATAATAATGACTAACCATAGAATACAATTATAGCAAAAAAAGGATCTGAACAAATAAACAATAAGGATCATAGTTAAAACAAAACTTGGCGATGCACTGTACACCTTGAAACACGACCACACGGTTGTTATTAAGAGTCATTTTTTTTAGTATAAGTTGATGTACCTGATCTTCTGTTCTGATGATAATGGTTGGCGATTGCTCATCCTTTTTAACATAGACTTTTCCATACGCGGTCCAGCAAAACTTGTAGGCTCCCGACTTGGATAGGTCTCGGGCAAGAAAGTGTAGACGGGACGCTTTAGGTGTCAAATGCTCAGAAATGAAAATAGGAGTATCTTCTTGAGTTGAAAAACCAAGGTGTTTGCAGCATAATTTAGTCTTATGTTTTAAGTTGAACGCCTTACCCATTTTCATAATCTCCGTCTTCAGAAGAGTGGATCCAGTCTCCACAACAATCGGTGTGTTTGGACTGTCGTGATTTTTTCCACGTACTCGGTAAATGTCTTTGATGTTTTCTGAACCAACCAGAACTACCTCACATTCTTCTACATGCTTAGATAATATTTTTTGCAATTGTTTGTACTTAAGTAAAGCTGTTTTGAGTGACTTGACATCGGATCACTGTGGACAAAAGGTTGTAATTCCAACTAATACAACCCTTACAGTACAAAAAATCACATGTAGGCCTATGACCTCTGCTCGCCTTAATCGCTTTAGTGATGATGTTGCTGCTAAGATCGCCAGCATTGACTTAACTCACGATGATCCAGATGAATTATATAAGTGGTTATTTGATGTTATTAAAAATGAGTACAATAAAATTATTAAGCAGAAGACATTTGCCAAGAGCTCTAAAGTTAAATTTTGTTATTGGGCAACAGTAGGAATATACAAAAGTAGATCTAGGTTGTATGATCTGTATGGTATGAAGCAATACAATTTTAATCCTTCATTTATTGAATATGTAAGAAATTACTCAAAAGTTTTTAAGAGAGCATGTGCTTCAGCTAAGTCTATATTTATAAGTAATAAAATTAAAGAATCCAAGAACAAAATAAAAACAACTTGGAACATTATTAACAGTGAGACTGGTCGAGCTAAGTTAGTAGATAATAGCTATGAATTAAAATGTAATGGAGAAATAGTTAAAAGAAAATTGATGTTGCTCAGACTTTTAACAACTTCTTCATAAACATACCAGTGTAAACAACCAAGTGTTTAGACTCATGCCCAAGCAAAGCAGAGATGTTAGTTAGGGGCAATGTGAATGAGTGTGATGTGCTGTTTAATTTTAAATACATTGACGCCAATGACATCCTCAAGACATTCAAGACCATCAATATTAAGAAATCTATTGACTTATGGGGTATTTCAGTTAGTCTTGTTCGCCAAATCATTTTTAGCATAGCTCCATATTTAGCTGCAATATTAAATAGATGCGTGGATAAAGGGGTATTTCCTGATTTAATGAAACACAGCAAGGTGATACCACTTTTCAAAAAAGGATCCAAGAGCGACCCTAGTAACTTTCGGCCAATTTCTATCTTGCCTGCAATCAGTAAAATTTTTGAAAAGGTTATTTTGCATCAGTTAGAGAGCCACTTTCTCACAAATAATTTATTGCACAGTGAGCAGTATGGCTTCACTAAGATTCGCTCCACCGTTGATGCCGGTGTAACTCTATTAAAACATATCTTTAACGCTTGGAAAAATTTGAAGGATGCCATTGGTGTTTTTTGCGACTTGTCAAAGGCTTTTGATTGTGTTGAACATGATACACTTTTACGTAAACTCAACCATTATGGTATTCGAGATAGCGCACTCAATCTTGTTGCCAGTTACCTTAGAGATAGAGTTCAGTATGTAGATGTTAGTGGAAGTAGGTCTCAAGGTTTGCCAGTGGGAATGGGCGTTCCACAGGGCTCTATTCTTGTTCCGTTTCTTTTTTTAATATATATTAATGACTTGCCATTTTTTGTTAGAAATCTATGTGATATTGTACGTTTTGCTGACGATACTTCACTTATTTTTAAAGTTGATCGTAATACAAGTAACATTGACAGCGTAAATAATTCTCTTGCGCAAGTACTACATTGGTTTACGACAAATAATTTGCTACTCAACTCTGGCAAAACAAAATGTGTGAAATTCACTTTGCCGAATGTCAAAAATGTTCTTACTAATATAATTTTAAATAACGAAACAATTAACCTAGTTGATTCAACTGTATTTTTAGGTTTAACTTTAGATTGTAAGCTTCAGTGGGGTGCCCAAATATCCTGTCTGGCAGTCAAACTTAGTTCTGCAGCATTTGCAGTTAGGAAAGTTCGCCAATTCACAGACGTAGATACTGCTAGACTAGTTTACTTTAGTTACTTTCACAGTGTAATGTCTTACGGGATACTATTATGGGGTACGGCGGCCGATATTCAGACAATTTTTGTTATTTAAAAGAGGGCCATACGTGCAATATATAAGTTAGGTGCTAGAGATTTTTTACGAGATAAATTTAAAGAAGTAGAAATATTTAAAAGTTGCATCGCAGTATATATTTGCTAATTTAATGTACGTTAAGAAAAACTTAACTCTTTACCGTAAAAATAGTGACTTGCACAAAGTGAACACAAGGAATAAGCATAAAGTGGTGGGCACTAACTACCGTCTACATAAAGTTCATAACTCATTTGCGGGACTCGGTATACAATTACCTCTGGAAATAATGAATTTACCTCTGCAAAAATTTAAAACCACTACTAGGAATTTTCTTTTAAAATGGGGTTATTACACTATTAAAGAATTTCTAGATGACAAGACATCATGGGTCTAGTTGCTTTTTTTAAATTCACCATTATTGTTATTTTATGACTGTGTAAAATTCTCTCTTCTTAATTAGTAACATGTTAAGTGGAGGTGCCTCGTGAACACATGATTTTTGCAGGATTTGGATATTATTATGATTTGTTGAATGTAGTTTAACATAATTTATTCCTGATCATATCGTTGTTCACTTGTCACCTTCACAAAATTCTTTCTACATTTGCATTCCTTCACGCGGTCCACTGATTTATGTTAATAATAACGATCTGGAAAATGGAGGTAATTGGCGGTCATGACCAGTATACCAATAGATTGTTTCTTACTGCCGGTTCGTATACCGTTATCGTCATGCTCACTAAAATGTCATTTCTTGTGGTGGCGTCGTGTGTCGGGTCATCCCTGTCCCTCTAATATGGCGAGAGGGATGATGGCTGGCACATGCGTCATACTCGTGAACGGGTGCTACTTGCGATGACTGGTTGATGACGGTCTTGCGGGCTGGTATTAGATTTTAATATTTAACTGCATCATTTCCATCATGGGTCTGATCACTTTCGCGGATTGCCTGCATTATTAGGTATATATAATGTAAGTGGATGCTCCTGTTTCACCATGTCTATTCTGAGGAGACTAACCAAATGAACATCAAAAGTATTATGCTTGAGTATTATTATGTACAGTAAATATATACAAGTGATATAGAAGGTGTAACAGTTGCAGCACCTTACAAAATGCAAATTATGTGTATTATGCAAAACCTGGCGAAGAAAAAGAGTGACCGTGAGTTTTATTGCCCGTTCTTTCTCATGGTTCTACCTATTGCTTTGCGAACGTGGCAGTAAATGTAAATGTAGAGTCTTTAAGTAATTATTTTATAAATTTATTATTTTGACGTTCATAAGCGTCACAGTGTGACCCAAATGAATAAACGATTTTGAATTTGAATTTGATGTCATATTTAGCGATTTTACAGGCTATATTATTGGAAAGACACATCAGCATTTCAAAAAGGTCCTCCTTCGATTCATTGGGCTTTTTTGGTACGTTTTTAATAACAAAATTTGTTTTACGTCCGCTCATCTGCATATCTTCTACTTTGCTGTTTAACACCGTAAAGTTCTGCTTATCCCTTTTTTGCTGCTCCAGTTCATTAATTTTAGCCTTTAGGTATTCGTTTTGTGCAGTCAAAAACGCAATTGACTTTTCTATATTTATATTCGACTGCTGCATTTCTTTTCAAGTAGTGGTAATTCCATTGAGCTCGCTAGTTTGCTTTTCCTGGAAAAGCGCCATCATTTTCCTCATCTCTTCCTTAAATTCGTCTAACTGCATACTGATTGTGATGAAATTAGGCGGTGTTTTATCGCTACCGGCCATATTGATTTCCGTATCCGATACCGATTTATTCATCGGGGAGTCCATAACTACTAGGTTACCAGAAGTACGGCGAAGTAATTAGGACCAATCACCTAAGACAGATGGGTGGAATTGCGCTGGCGAAGAAAGGAGGGACTTAGGTGTCCGTGTCACCGGTGGGTGTGGCGACCGATGGCCTGTTTCTCCAATTAGGGCGCGGGGGTGTGTTTAGCGCTAGAGGTGGAGCGCCCGCGCAGGTATAAGTATTGTAATTGGTTTCTTACGCTTATGAAAGGCGAGTCCTGCGCAGCCGGCAGCCGGGCAGTGTACCAGGCGCACACGGTGAGTGGAGTTACCAACGCAGTGAGTCGGCGCGGTTTGTTATTGAATTAAACTTAAATAATCTTATTTTTTTTTTTTTTTTTGTTACTATTAACAGTAATTAGAACACGTTAGCACCTTGCGGCGAACCGAGGGAAGAGGATTACATTAAAGTTAAATTTACAAACAATGTCGATACAATAAACAACAAACTTTTACGGTGCGTAGGTATTTCTTATCGATACTATCTTTGATAAGACGATTATATTAACGTTAAACACAATCAATGTCGATACAATAAACAACAAACTTTTACGGTGCGTATTTTTATCGATACTATTGACAATATTTTGTTCATAATTGGGCAACTCTATTTGGCGCGACTATGTTTGTCCCTCTCACACGTAGTGCATTTACTGTGCATATCTAATCAGATTTTTTCGTGTTTGCGGAACCGATCCATTTTATTATTATGTAACTTTTATTGAAAAGGCAATTAGGAAGTTTCAAAAGTTTTGTTCTGTTAAAAATATTACGCATTAACTTGGGCGCAAAAACCTACAACGACGAGTCTTAGGTAGGTACCTTCGAGGCGAAGCGACGTTGCACGAAGACGTCATCGTCCTAAGTCGTCGAAGGGTCAACGCAGACAGAGAGGAATAATCCCCGCGCGGTCTCGGGCATTTTCTTTACGGATTTCGTATGCTCGATATTGCGCGCGACCTCGCGAGCCAGCGTGAGTAAAACGTTCTGGGTTACCACTCTACAGTAAATATTTTGTCGCGAAAGTTCGTTAAACCCTGAAAATACGCGTACGACGCGGGCGCCGATTTCTGCGTATCTTCGAGGACGCGCGAATATTTTTTATCAGGTTCAAGCATTTATGAACTTTATTGTAAAAACATTAAAGTTTATTTTCAAGTGCGTTGATAAAATCCTTTCCACTGCGCTCCGTTCTGTCTGCACTGAGCCTAGCTTCGGATGACGTTGAGGTGTCGCGTCGTGAGTAGTACCTAGCGAGTCGCGGCGCGCAATGTAGGGTCGTTGACCGTTTTGTATCAGCTGTATGAACTCAAAGCGTGTGCAAAAATTGCGGAACTTAAAATCGATATTGTGACTAAACTACTGCACCGATTTAATTGATTTTTGGTACAAGGCTTAAAAATGTTGTAAGCTATGCCTTTGTTCAAAAAGTGTCGCTATGCAAGCGCCCTATATATTAAACCGTGTTATTCTACAGTACTAGCTACATGTACTACGGGTACTGTACCCGTAGTACATGAAGCTAGTACTAGTAGTAGTAGTGTTTGTCTAAACTATGAGAGGTTTCAGTGTTTAAGTTCACAGTTCCACGAACCTAGTTACCCTACGTCTAACACAGTAACACCTGATTTAGCTTATATAAATAAAAAGGACACGCGCGGTCACTTCAATAATTCGCAGTACTATAAACCGTCTAAACTAAATAACTATGCTCCCGTCGCATCTATAAATGTTGAACCGAACGACCTAACCCACAACACTTTGAAATTCAAATAGTCCGTAGAATATAGAAAAAATATAGAAATCGCACTACAACAGCAGTTTCTAAATAATAAAATGCTGATTTTAATTTGAACAGATTGATTTTAATAAATCACACGTGTCTGTTCCTACATTCAAATTTATTCATCGATATCGAGAGTTTGTCAACATTATATTGAAATTAATTCTGAGTAAACCAAATCTAAGGATCTATTGTAAGCATTATCGATATTTCATCCATTTTATTCTGAGTAAGTCCATCACTAGTCATGTTAAAATTAGTGACAAACTACGAAGATACTTCCCTAGATTAAAAATTAAAAGTCAAAGTGAAGTAAATATATTGGGTTTAACCGCCATTATAGCGCGAATTCTATGTATTATCTATATCCTGAGGCTCGCCCGAATGTTCGTGAGAATGCTCGCTAAAACACACATTTGTTTTGTAACATTTGCGAGAATGCTCATTACAGGTGAATGCTCAAGTGTATCAGCGCCATAACATTAAAATAAAATTGTAGTGATTCTGTTATTTGCTATATTATTATACTGTATTTAGTCTAAAAATGTCCTTGATAAAACCAGTAAGAGAAAAATAAGGTCTTTCAAATTCATTTCACAAATCTGGGACACGTCGAGACTAGTCAACCAACGGCTGGTCTCAGTATTTGATATATTCATGGATTTAGCCACTAGAGATACATATTTGACATATTTTGTATGCAGCTTATCCCTCTAGAACTTATTATAGCCACGGACAGATCAAATATTAGGACCGACCGTAAGACGCGCCTCAATCACCGTCTACGAAGGTTTGTTAGACGCTGCCATACAGCAGATGGACTTTTCTTCCTTCGTGTATTCGTGAAAAATAAAAAATAGACTGCATATACAGCGTTGTGGTTTAAGCGGTCACCTCGGCGTTTAGCATTGCGTCGTGTGTTGTGAGTTCGATCCCAATTAGAAACAACACGCTGTGAATCCAAAAATTGTTGTTTAGTGTCTGGGTGTAATTTGTATCCGGTGGTTGAATTTGAATTTGATTGGTAAAGCCCTCACAGGATTCAATACTAGTTGTAAAAATACTACGGATAAAACAATACAACGGATGTTGCATTCTTAAAAAAAAACAGACGTATTTAAGTTTAGCAAATCCGACAAAAGAAAAGGCTTTTTACAAAAAATATACATTTTCACAATTGAATCAATTGAAGTAGGGCCTAATCAAACGGGCCCCGTAATTGTATCAATGAAAGCAAATTTTGATAATGGATTATAGGAATGTCTAAAATATGTAGATCGTCAATAAAAAATAGAGGTAATATCTACAAATGATAATAAGTTACAGAAACGACCAGAGAATATATAATAAGATTCTTTTAAAGACCAACTGACAATAATTAATAGAGTAAATTCAAGATAAAAGAAAGGAAATATCTTTCTGGCTACTTAGCTTTTGCATATAAATTGTAATTTCTAAAAAATAGGATTAGTTGCAGTTGCTAGATGCAGAATAGCGAAAGAAATAAGTAAAAAAATAACGGTCATAGAATTGTGGTTATTTAATATTCAGAACACGAACGGGGTTTTAGTTTCAAATTGACGACGACGTTGGCAAAACCTACAGACTCATCTCAGTTAACGTTTTATTGCTGTGTGTAATCGGATGGGCAAAGGCAATTTGATCTATCAGCCTAGTTTACTAAACAAGAGCTATAAATCTCAGATTTAAGTTCATAGTTGGTGTTTAAAATTGATTTCCGATTAAAGTACATTAAGTAACGTATAATTGTATAGTACATACATATGTTGGAGTATGTTGTCCCATATAATATTCTAGACGATGCCGTTGCTATTTACCACGTACGTTTCGCAGTCCACTGCTGAACATTGACCTTGAAATTAAACTACAGTTTACGGATTTTATCGCGATGTATTGGTTTCACTAAGTTATTACATTTGAAACGAATGATCTAGAAACTACATTTTAATTTATTACTAACTGTAATAACTTAGTGAAACCAATACTGCTATTTATGAATTTCTTGACGTAATAATGACCTGTGTTGATCACCGCCCGCCAATGTGTGCCATATTCATGGATTTGACACAAGCATTTGATTATGTGGACCATGATATATTGCTTTATAAATTAGAAGCCTATGGCATAATGGGTAATACATTAAAGCTAATAGAAACTTACTTAAAAAACCGCGTTCAGTATACAAAACTGGTTAAAATAAATAGCAAAACAAAGACGGAAGACACATTTCTCTCTTACGTAAAGTTTTGTATGGCGTGCCACAAGGAAGTGTTCTAGGACCATTGCTATTTATAATATATATAAATGACCTTCCAAAAGCTACGTCGAATCCCATTACACTCTTTGCAGATGATAGTACTGTTGTAATCAAAGGCCTAGATCTGAAAACATACGAGCAGAACATAAATGTTACCTTGAGCGCTATTATTAAATGGTTAGATGCAAATAATTTAAAAGTTAATAAATGCACTTTCGTCAACGCACTACTGCCCCTGTGCTTAAAATTAATTATAAATGTGAGCCCATTATGGAAGTCCAAACTACAAAATTCCTTGGACTTAATATAGACAGCAACCTATCGTGGAAGTTACATATTGAACATTTATGTAAAAAATTAACAAATCAGTTTATGCTCTACATGAATTGTCAAAAATTGCTAATGAATAAACAATGCTCACTGCTTATCATGGACTAGTAGTTTCAGTTCTTAGGTACGGTTTAATTTTCTGGGGAAACTCAATGGATAGAGAAGTAGTTTTTAAGGCTCAGAAACGATGCGTAAGGGCTATGTTTGGGCTACAGACAACGGAATCATGTGAACCATATTTAAAAAAATACAAAATTTTAAAGTGCCCAGCTTATACATTTATGAGGTTATAGTGTTTGTGAGACGTAACCTAAACCTATTTGATCTAGCCTCTGAAACTTACAATAGACAACAACGAGATATGTATCGCTTGTGTATGCGTAAAACAAATACTGCACTAGTAGGTAATAATTGGGGTTTCTAGATCAGATCAGATCTAGAAACCCCAATTATTACATTTCATCTATTCAAATACTATATTATCTGTGTGATACAATGGGATACAATTAGCAATCACTCGATTATATTCAGGCAGTAGCTGATTCTCATAGGTATTGAATGAATAAATGTTAATTATTTTAAGCATTAGTAAGGATTAACAACGTGTGTGGTTCTGTGCCACACGAAACCTGTGAACATGATCTCTTGTTTGTATAACATCTCTATTATTCATGTATTACTTAGAACGATTTGTTCTATTTAGCCAGATTGTAAAAAAGAAGGAATTGTGGTACACAATTTATTAATACGTAACTTTTTATAACGATAATTTCACACTTTCCATCTTAAATTTAAAAAAGTGTACATATATTAATTATAAATTACAACGTATGTAGGTGCATTTTACAGAAAATTCGATTTTAATAATGTTAACTATTTTATATTAGATATAGTATTACTATTACATTATATAAAGATTTTCTAAAATCTTAAATATATTCATTACAGAGTACAACCTATGTATGTAAGTACATGTTACAGATAATCCGATTTGCCTAATGATTTAACTATTTTACTAAGTAAATTATTGGTCTCGATCATGATTTCATCATAGGCATTCGTTACTAAGTACTGTATATTTACACTCGCACTGTCGGGATCCGTTTCATCGTATGAATTACCTTGCAAATCATGTATTCCCCGGGGGGGAAGGACGAAGGGGACTGTCAGACTCTTACTGACTAAAAACAAACCCGTGCTCCTCATGTACCCATGTGTCGGAGGGTAGGGTTTCACCAAAGCATTCCTCGCTACCTCCCGACGAGTATTGGCCCGCCAGATGGTCAGGCGGGCCCCGAACGAAACCCCCTTGGCGGCGGATGAAGATGTTGGGCTCCGCCGCCAAAACACCCAGCGGCCGCAGAGGATAGGGAGGACGGCAACGCAACACCGCATCTCCTCTTCCTCTGCGGCCCCACCGCGACGCAACGATGTGCGCCCCATTTGGTGGCGGGAGATAGGGCGCGGGGCAACGCAACACCCACACGCCTCTCCTCCCGCGACCGCACCCGACTGCGAGGGACAGACAGAACTGTCCCTCGCACCCGCACCATGGGACGCATCCTACGCAGGCCTCTACCAAGCCCACGTGGAGCGTCCCCTCCCGGGATCCCGCTTAGCTTCACCGTGGGTGGCTTCTAACCCACGGTTACTGAGCCCCCCCACCACGACAAGGTGGAGATCCCAAGGGGGGGGGGGGGACAGTGAGCACGTCCTGACTCTTTACGCTGAATAAAGGATTTATTTTTTAAATGCTTCGATTTGATAATTTTGTTTTTCTTCAATAACAGCTTTTTTGCTTTGGCCTCCCTACTTTCTTGATGTGACTTTGCCGCTACTTCAGCGTACCAGCCCTCACGGTCTTGAGCATAATAAAAAGGATTCGTAATAGGATTATCGTCTCCCAACACATTCTGCAAAAAAAGAACGGATTTTATAAACATATGCACTTATCATTCACAAAAAGTACCTATTTAATAATCATGTACGATTGATTAGTTACTCACCTCACGTAAACTAGCGCCTTCTACGTTATTGTAAAATGATGTTCTATTTATATCTTCAATATCCAAAACGGGGCTGTAGGATGGAGACAGTGACATGATTCTGAAATTGATAATAAATGATATTTAATTAACTACTTTACAAGATATACTTAAGTGTGTAGCATGGATTATTCTAAGTGAAATAAACAGATACGAATAACATTATTCTGATAGTACCTACTCTATTGTTTGCACAGCTTAAAAAAATACGGTAAACAATCTGTATTCAGTATATTTTTGTTACAAATATATTGAATATAAAATGTTGTTTTGAATAAAAAAATATAAGAACTTACCAAATTATAATTGCACCCTGCTCTCTGGACTGGGAATTAGAAATGAAATAAATCTTGCTCAATTTTTCTCCTTTTATATTTTTTACATTAATGCACTTAGAATCGAATACGTAATAATTTTATGTGATTCCCAATACCTGACGTATATATGGTGTGATGAAATAGGACTCACCCGACAGAGCGGCGCCAGCGCCTGCTTTGTTTACTATCATCCAATACTGATATTGAAGATCTGAATGTCATGTCTGTTTGTTGTAGCTGTTCTCATACATTTATTATGATATAAACCCACAAGGGAAGCCGGGTGTAACAGTAGTATTATGAAATCACTTAGAGCATTAAGGATTAGGTTTAAATCTTCATTGCGTATATTTAAGATTGAGAATGCAACTTAATTATGATTGCGCCCCGTAAGCATTTTCTTTATTTGGAGGGACACATCTGACTCAGGAGTTTTTGGTCAAACTTACGTACCTTATTTGGGGCAGTGTGACGTAGATTTGTGGCTATTTAAATAGAAATTGCGGCACCGGGAGCATCACTGCAAATTCTGAGGACCCAGGAACAGTATCTGGCAGTTAATAAAATGTAAGTACCTAATATTTGTGTTTATAATCGGTCTCAACGTAATAATTTATTACATATATGCATCTATTCATTCTTTTTCTCATTTAATCAGTGTGAAACCATTAGATGATTATGTTGAACACTTATCTATTCATTCAGGCAATAATTAATTGCAATAGAAGTGCTAGTATAAGTGCTTTAGGTAATAGTTGCTCAAATGGGTAATAATTTCAAACAACTATTAAAACACATTATTAGCATAGGAGTACCCATGTTAATAGTGTTTTAATAGTAAAGTGCGTATAATTAACATACTTATTAAAGTCTATTCCTTTTACAGATATACATTAAACACCTGAAGCGCCATCACACACAGCATCATCAAATATCAACGAGGTCGCGAACATACAGATACACCGTAAAAATGTAAGTATTGATTACTATTTTATATACATATTATGTAGACAACTTTTTAAATATAACTTAGTTTAGAAAACTAAAGTTTACGTGTATAATAATAATGTAAATGTAAATAAATGTTTGGTTTAGAAAAAAAGTATAATCGTACTAGAATTATGTTCAAAATTAAACTGTAGTAAACTTACTTATAATATTTAGTATGAGAATAGATAAAAGTATATTACATGTATGACGTTATAAATAAATAAACTTAATTATTTATTAATACATTTCAGGTCGCATCAAGGAAATGCCGAAGCGTTGTTCCCTTCATCTGACGAAGAGGTCCAACAGCCCTGCCCGCCTGTACCTGAGCCTGTGAAAAAATCAAAAAAAAGGAAACACGCGTCATCATCAACTTTGTCGGCGACACTGAGCACATCGCGTCCTGTCCACAGTCATGCCCCGTCCCCAACATTGGCGAAGAAGAAAACGATCGCTCCGAGGAAGGCAACTGTTCGTGACATCTTCGGCAGCGATAGTGAAGAGGATACTGCGGAACCGCTTCCTGTCGCGGGTAAACCAGTTCCGCAACTACAGTCCTACATAAGTTGGCTTGCTAACGGGCATTCGCGCCAAATGTTTGAAAACAAACCGGGAACGCATTTCATAGAATTAAAGGTTTACACGTGCGATGAAATAAAAAATGTGCAACCTTTGAATAGGTGGCGTCATGCTATTGTCTGTCTGAAAAATTGCACAGACCAGAACACGGACGCGTGGCAGCATCTTACAAACTTTATTACTGCCACTAGGAAGGAATTCTGAAACTGTCCTCCTCATTTTATTAGTAATTATTTTTAATTCTTACAATAATTACTAATAAAATGTAATTATTTTATATTATTTAGTAACATGTATCAAACATTTAATCATTATTATATAATATAAATATTATTATTTGAATAATCATTATTTAGTGTTTTAATAATACAGAATATTGTTAAACCTTTCGTTTTTCACATGTGTATTTACTCTTTAATTATGTTTTTGTAATTTTGTATTTCATTTGTAATAAATGTAAATTAACATTGGTATTATATCTTTTTTTTACAGTAACACGAACTTCCATGGCAAGCCCTGATCAATTATTGAAATGTGTACACTGTCAGATTGAAATACCAAAAAATCAATACCAATATCACTTGAGAACGAATTTACATAAATCTAATTGCATATTGAAGTCTGAATTTAAGAATATTGATATTATTGCTACGGCGTTTAAAAACAGAATAATTACATACCGACTTAATCCATCTGAAGAGTACCTCATACCAGAGGCATTCTTAATGGATCATCAGAATCAAGTTACAAATTTATTAAACGTTTTTCTTATGAAACATAACTGTATTAAAGTCAACTTTGAGCTTTTTGCTTACTTTTTTCAACCTAAGTCTGGTGAGCAAGAGCTGAAGTCATTTAATACAAAATATGTTTCAATATACCACAGTACTGATATTAATGAATTATACACAAATCTTATCCATACTTTGGAAAGAAAATTAACCGAATTTAAACACTGCGAATCTTGATGGACTTGCTTGGTTATCAGTCATCTGGATATTAATATTAATAAATACATTCCGTTGAGAGGTGGTTCGTATATAGAACTGCCAAGTGTAATAAAACGATCTAAAAGTTGTATCAATATACAGAACAATGATAATCACTGTTTCCTGTGGAGCATTGTGGCAGCATTATTTCCACAAAAGGAGAATGTTTGTAGAATTAATTCATATCCAGATTATTTCACAGTGCTAAATATAGACAATATGACGTTTCCACCATCGTATATCGATATTAAAAACTTTGAAAAAATGAATCCTGAAATAAGTGTTAATATTTATGGTTTAGACAATAGAAACATTATAACCGGTCCTTTATATATAACTAATTCAAGAAAACAAATACATATCAATTTGCTGTACATTGAGAAAAACGGTAATGGCCACTATTGTTTAATCAAAAATCTTTTGCGCTTAGTTAAACTACAAATTACTCACCACAAAGGTAAAATGTATTTATGTGATTTATGTTTACAATGTTTTAAGAGTGAAATAAAATACAAGTCACATGTATGTAATAAAATATTAACTGTGCTACCAGAAAAAAATACTATTCTACAATTTAAGAATTATGAAAGACAACAAAAAATTAACTTCGTTATATATGTGGACTATGAAAGTCTTCTAATAAACCACAACGAAATTCTAACAGAGCATACTCGGATATATAAAGTTCACAAACCATCTTGTTTTGGATACTATATTTGTTGTTCTCATGATCGTAATTTAAATAAATTCGGTACATATAGAGGACCGGATTGTGTTGAAAAATTTGTTCAATATTTACTGAAAGATATAGAAAAAATTTATCACATTTTATCAAAAATACAACCAATGATGTCTTTAACGTTAGAACAAGAAAATGATTATAATAGCGCGACTATATGTCATATATGTAAAGAATTATTATTCGATGACAAGGTGAGAGATCATGATCATGTAACGTCCCAATACCGCGGTGCTGCGCATTCTCATTGCAATTTAATGCATAGAGTATGTCCATTCGTGCCCGTTATCTTTCATAACTTGGCAGGATATGATTGTCATCTTTTTATCAAGGAATTAGCAAAATATGAAGGTTATTTTAAAATAATACCTAAAACCAAAGAAAAATATATGTCTATTACTAAAGTTATTCAAACTAAGAATTCATCGCGTCCTATTCAAATAAAATTTATTGATTCTTTCCAGTTTCTTAACTCAAGTATGGATATATTATCCAAAAATTTAAGTAAAAACGACTTTGTTCACTTATCGAATGAATTTACTGATCCAAGCTTGTTAAAGTTATTGCACCAGAAAGGTATTTATCCATATGATTATATGGATTCTTTTTCGAGATATGACGAAAATTATCTACCCCCAAAAGAATGTTTTTATAATAGTTTAAAATGTGAACATATAACCGATGATGAATACAAACATTCACAAAATATATGGCAAAGTTTTAAAATCAAATATTTGGGTGAATATACGGATTTATATTTAAAAACCGATGTTTTGTTACTTTGTGATGTAATTGAAAATTTTAGAAATACTTGTTTACGTCACTATAACCTCGATCCAGCTTATTATATTACTGCGCCTAGTTTGAGCTGGGATGCAATGATGTTATACACGAAGGTCCAGTTGGAATTAGTTAGTGATTTAGAGATTTATGAACTATTAGAAAAAGGCATACGTGGAGGTCTAGCACAGTGTTCTCTTCGTAACGCGAAAGCTAATAATAGTTATTTGCCGAATTTTGATGTATCCAAACCATTCACTTACTTGATATATCTGGACTGTAATAATCTGTATGGTTATGCGATGACAAAAAAATCTGAATTCCGATTTTTATCGTCTGAAGAAATACGTGCTTTTAATGTAACTAGCATACCAGATGATTCAAATTATGGATATATATTAGAAGTTGATTTGATTTATCCTGATTATTTACATAAAGACCACCGTGATTTACCTTTTGCAGCAGAAAAATGTACTCCTCCTGGAGGCAAATCTCCAAAATTAATTGCAAGTTTATATGATAAATTTAAATATGTCATACATTATGTTCATTTAAAGGAATGTGTTAAGAACGGTCTTATAGTAAACAAAATTCACCGTATTCTTACATTAAGACAAGAAAACTTTTTACAAAAATATATCGATTTGAATACTCGATTACGTCAAACATCATCGTCACCTTTTGAAAAAAGCTTATTTAAACTATTGAACAATGCTATATTTGGCAAAACAATTGAAAATAAACGAAAACAAGTCAACATTAAACTAGCGACAACATGGGTAGATACAAACAACAAGACTAAGAAATACCTTAGTGCCGCGAGTTTAATTGCAAGACCTTCATTAAAAAACGTTACTATATTTTCTGAAAATTTTATTGCTGTTCACTTGAATCCGGATAAACTATGCCTTGACAGGGCCATATACATAGGATTCACAGTTTTGGAATATGCAAAACAGCATTTGTATAAATTTCACTATGATTTTATAAAAAATAAATACAAAAACAAAGTAAGGCTATGCTATACAGATACAGATAGTTTACTTTACTTCATAAAGACACCGGATATATATCATGACATAAAAGAAAATATATCGCTGTTTGATACTAGCAATTTTGATCTCAATAACGACTGCAATATACCTAGAGTAAATGCGCAAATTCCTGGCTTATTTAAAGATGAGCTTGGGGGTGATATCATTACTGAATTTACAGGACTTAGAGCTAAGCTTTACTGTGTAAATAGTTTAAATGGAGAAATCAAAAAAGCTAAAGGTGCAAACAAATCTGTAACAAAACAATTAGGATTAAAAAATTATAATGACGCATTAATAAAAAACAAAAAGTTAAAATGCAAAATGAACACTTTTAAGTGTATTAAACATATATTGTTCTCCCAGGAACTAAATAAATTAGTAATTGATAAAAGTGATGACAAGAGACAAATACTATGTAATCAAATAGACACATTACACTGGGGTCATTGTGACACAATATTGTAAGATAGTTATTATAAGTCTAAAATTGTTTTGTTTTTTTAATTAACATATGTTTTAATAATTGTTGTCAATAATATAATATGTACAAGTCTTATGTGTAATGAATAAATCAATCCTAAATAAATTATGTTTGTATTATTCATTTATTACCTATAAATACAAACATACACACAGTTATGCATATGTACAAGTCTTATGTGTAATGAATAAATCAATCCTTAATAAATTATGTTTGTATTATTCATTTATTACCTATAAATACAAACATACACACAGTTATGCATATGTACAAGTCTTATGTGTAATGAATAAATCAATCCTTAATAAATTATGTTTGTATTATTCATTTATTACCTATAAATACAAACATACACACAGTTATGCATATATTGTTTATATGAGCGAATATAAAGGCTAGTAAGCATACTTATCTCACATTTTACAATGAAGTTCATCAAGCAACCACAGACCTTAGAAGTTAATAATATTAAATCAGGAAATAATTAATAATTGATACATACTAGATATTTTGCTTTCGTACTTATTATATAGACTAATAAGGAGTTAAGTGTATATAATAAGTAAAAAAGACAGTTATTAAAGTAATCGGGAAGATGAAGTTGATCAAACAACCCGTATCATTGAACATTCATAATATTAGCCTCGGAGATGTTGCTCATCAAATCAGACAGAGCGTTTTATTACCTAGTACAATTCGATGTATAATATGCGGTCCTTCGAATTGTGGTAAAACTAACGTTGTAATTACTTTGTTGCTACATGAAAATGGGCTAAAATTTCAAAACCTTTACTTATACTCAAAGACTATTTTTCAGCCAAAATATCGTTTTCTGCGAGAAGTTTTAAAAATAATACCTCAAATTAAGTTTTTTGAGTGCAGCGATGATAAAGATGTTGTAGTTCCAAGTGAAGCTTTAAACAATTCTGTGTTCATTTTTGATGATGTTGTTTGTGAAAATCAAATGAATATTCGTAATCAGTCATATTCGTACAGAAAAAATATCGATGTATTTTTTCAATTTGAATAAAGTTTTTATAAAAATCAATGTCATACATATATTATTCTCAGTGTTGCATATTGCTTCCTAGGTTGAATACACTGTCGGATATTAAGATGGAGCAAAATATTAAAATGGAATTAATGAAGTCTGTAGACTCTATAAAAAGTGAATTAAGGCAAATAAAAAATCAAGAACACGAAATTAACTATGCACTTGATAAAATGTTCAAGCCTGTTGCGGACCCCCTCAATACCCTTGTGAATAGGGTATTACACCATTTTTTGAAAAGTGTCTCAAGATGATCCTTTGACTTTAAAAAAGTAGTAGAAAAATTACAAAAAATATATTCAGTTGATAAGTAGTTTTTAAACAAATTTTAAATTTACATTTTAAATGTTCGCGGTTTATCAGACAAAAACGTTGGAAGCCATCTTGCTTACGCAACATTATTAGTAAACAACGTATAATGCTTGCATTTTTGACAGTCACGTGGTTTAGTTGATTAAAATTCTACTAAGTTTATGACGTCATTTGACGTTAATGACATTCGTCATGGCGGCTGCCGTTTTGGGTGATTAAATCACAGATACTAAAACGGAATTCTTTAAAATGGTTTTAAAATTCTATATATTCATTTTATGAGCCGTAACTAACATATTCCGTATGTTTTCCGGTAATATTATCTTAAATATACGTTATTATATTTTTTTTCACATGGGGTAAAATACCCTATTCTAAAAAAATTTTGGAGAATATTAAATCTAATGAAAATGTATCCTACAATAATTCTATAGAGTCCGACGAAAATACTGAAAATTCTTCTACTAAATGTAATAATTTTTATGATGCTGATTTAAATTTTGCAAGCACTCCTAAAAATAAAGAAGATGATAATTTAGATATTTCATTAGAAGATGAAGACGTCTATGGTATTTACGATGGTCTGTGTTTGAAATAGAATTAGTTTTATTATAAGTCAAATCGATTAGATCGATTGAGTAACATTTTGTTTAGTCTATTGAAAATTTCTGACAATGGTCACACTGAACTGTCACTTCCGTTCGCTTCCTTGAAAAATTAACTCGCCGGTTGTCGTCTCGTACGTAAAATATCGCCTTTGAATTAACGCGAATTGAATTAAATTGAGTAAACCGTCTTGAATGCCGCCTGATCTAGTGCTGGCAACGGTAAATTGATTGTGAACTATTGATTGACATTTGTGAAAATTGTGAATCCGGTATCGAGTCCACGTGCCAACGTGTCCTGACGAATATATTTTAAGCTTCAAACGTCGCGTTTGAAGCTTAATAGCTAAGTATAAGATACTTCATTCATTTATTTTGGCCAATATACTTGTATGAATGTGTCTAATTTAGCTCAAGCCTGACATCAGCAAGGATAGCGGGTAAGTGAAATATAATATTGATATTGATTGATTTCAATTCATCACTGTGCAACGCAGTGCATTGTGTCTGGATCATTGTCTATCGTGGTCAGGTAGATGTATTACATCTTCCTCTGCCTGGCTACGGTAATTCTAGACATAATTTTTGATAGCAAGAGCGTGGTTAACTGTGCCTATATTGTAAACTTGTATCTGAGCTAAGCATCTCATTTCTTAACAGGTTAACAGTGTTGTAGTGTTCTCAGGTCAGTATTGTCTAAAATACATAATATTTAATTGTATAAGTTGACCTAGATAATTTGAAACACATGTCATACATAACCTCAATCAGTAATTGTTGATTTGTATTGTTGAAAAATCTAACTTAAATTTGTTGTTGCATTAATAAGTCAGTTTGTTTGGATACATAACAGCTGTATGTATCAATAAATTTAGTAAATTTAGTTTATTGCATATATTCATAAACATTGTAATAATAAAATTTGACCTTGCATAGATGGGCGGGTCACATTGATAAATCAACTTGATAAACCCTTGTTTTGTTGTAATATACGGATAATATTGTTAGGTAACACATATTCTGTGTGTACTTACAGTTGTATATATCATAAATAACACAGTTAGTCTGTCTGTTGCAAATAATTAATTAAGTTGAAGTTTCAACTTTATTAATTTGTTATAAGTTATAACTTTTGATAACTTATAAACAAACACAAATGTTTCAATATACTGAAACTTTTAATTTTGCTGGGCAGTTAATACCTGTCACTTGCCTGCACTTGCAGTAAACAGGCTAATACTTTGTTGGTTTCAAAGAATTAAGAAAAATTAAGTTTTGATTGTTAATTTTAATTAACGCTTGTCCGGGCTCTTTTGAAGTTTGATTATGTCAGCTATCAAGGACTTGCGTGCGGCTGCTGGTGCTATTGCATCAGATTTGCGCTGGTTTGCCTCGGCCAGTGCTTTAGTGAACCGGCCTGATCGCCAGCAGGCCTAACTTCAAAGGTACGAGCGGATCGATGATCGTCTGGCAAGTGTGGAACAGCAGTTCCGCACTTTCAGCGCTTGCTGTCTTGAAGTGTCAGTCACTGATTTCACTGCTGACCAGCGAAATAAGGTCAGTGAAGACTATGCCCAGGTCTTAGACCTGTATGATGCTGTCTCCAATAGTGCGAGACAACTAGTTGCCGATAGGGAAGGGCAACCTGGCCTGAAGCAGGAGCTTCCTAGGTCAGCCCCGGGGCTGGTGAGTAGGCTCCCTACTTTGGACCTCCCCCATTTTGATGGCTGCCTAGGAAGCTACCTGGGCTTCGTTAATTTGTTCGACAGCCTAGTCAATGATAGCGCTGACCTTCGGCCGGCACAAAAGTTGGCCTATCTAATGTCGGTTCTGGATGGGGAGGCTAAGGGCCTCATCCAGCATCTGCCCGTGTCTGACGAGGCGTACCAGACGGCTCGGGACCTAATTACCCGTAGGTACCATAATAAGCGTGGCCTCGCCGATACGCAAATCGAGCAGATTTTGGGTTTGCCGACGCTCACCCGGGTCTCTGGGTTGCGCACCCAACTGTTGAACCCGCTCTTGGTGGCCATCAACGCACTTAAGTGCCTTGACCTGCCCGTAGACCAATGGTCCTATTTATTGGTGCACATTGTGTTAAAGAAGCTGCCTGCCGACCTGAGGTCGCGTTTTGAACAGCGCTTTGGTGGGGATAGCGCGACCCATCTGCTCCCCTTTGCTGACCTGGAGAAGTTCCTGGAGGATGAGTGTCGGGTCTTGGACAACTCCGGTGGTGACACGCCGGCTAAGTAGCAGCCGCCCAAGGTCAAGGAGCAGGCTCGCGTTCACACCCGAGCCAATGTTGACCGGCGCCCTCCTCGCTTTGCGGTCACGCAGAGCCCAGCGGAGTGCTCTTACTGCAAGGTCACGGGGCACAGAACGTCCAGTTGTAGGGCATTCTTGGATCTACATGTCGCCTCTCGTAGGCGCATCGCGAATGCCCGCCGCCTTTGCTTCTCTTGTCCAAACAAGAGAAGCAAAGGCGGCGGGCATTCGTCTCGCTGGTAGTGGGACCCCAAGGTCCCACTACCAGCGAGACTGCCCAAATTCTCGCCCCTGTCCTCACTGTGGAGGACAGCATTTGGACATTCTCTGCATGAATGCCAGAGAGGTAGGCCGCTTGCCCAACCAGCCGACGCCGCGCACGGGCGGGTGTTTTGAAGGTGGCAGCCGAGGCTCACCGGCGCGTAGCCGAGAGTCGCCTCGCTTAATTGATCGCCACTCACCCCGCTTGGAGAACCGTAGCGTGCGCACGCCTCCTCTCTCTCGCGCACCTGAATGTGCTGTTCAGCGTCACCAGCACCATGACTGCTGCCCCAGGTATTCCCCTCCTTTGGCGGAGCGTCCCCGCCTTGACTCGCGCCCACCTCGTTTTGGGCGGGTGCGTCATTATGACCCCCCACAGATGGCGCGCGGATCATGTCATCGCGCCTTTGAGGACTTTAAGCCGCACCCTCGTTTTGACTTGCCTGGTCCTGGCCAACTGTCGCCGCCCAGGCAACAATAGGTCATTGACCCCTGCCCTATAACTTCAACCTCCCCCATTGAGACCGTTATCCTACCAACGGTTGCTGTTAGGGTCTGGGGACCCACGGGGACCTCTGTTGTTGTCCGTGCTATATTGGACACAGGTTCACAAGGTTGCATTGTTTCCACTTATTTGGTAGGGCAGGTTAAATTAAATATGGGTTCTTTTCCAAATTGTATACGGGGCATAGGTGACGTAGCCTCTAATGTTGAAGGGCAAGTTAAGGTTTTGTTTGGCCCTGTTGAATCTTCACACCCGAGGATTAAAACCTCGGCTATTGTGTTGAAGAATATTTTGGGTATGCACCCACAGAAACAGCTACCCGCTGCTGTGGTGAATTTGACATCGGGATTGGAACTGGCAGACCCCAAATTTGACACACCGGGACAAATCGACTTGTTGATTGGCTCTGATGTCCTCGGTGGAATTTTGATTGGTAGGAAACGGGTCTTGGTGCCAAATGGTTTGACTGCCATCCTGACTATATTTGGATTTGCTTTGATGGGACCTGTACCTAGGGACCCCCCTCCACCCGAACTTGATAATTTGTTGGCTGTAGGCTCTGCTCTCTCTGATGCAGTTCAGAGGTTTTGGGAGGTAGAGGAGCCCCCTCAAGTTGCCCGTTTGAATCCAGAACATGAGGAGTGCGAGCTGTTCTTCCAGAACAACACTGGTCGACTCCGTTCTGGTCGGATTATCACGAAGCTGCCCTTTCTGTCTGTTCGGCCTCCGTTTGGTGAGTCACGACCTTTAGCCGAAAAGAGATTGTTGGCTATGGAGCGTCGCATGGGTCGTGATCCGGAGCTCAGACAGAAGTATATTGAGTTTATGAGAGAATATGAACAATTGGGACACATGTCAGTGTTAAATTTGGATTGGCGTCCGGTGGAGCACTACTTTCTCCCGCATTATGCGGTATTGAAGCCATCGACTGGCAAGCTGCGCACCGTATTCGATGGTTCTGCGCAGACTTCAACAGGCGTATCCTTGAACCAGTGCTTGCATTCTGGTCCCAAGTTGGTCAAGGACCTTTGTGACGTCATCACCAGCTTCCGACGACATCAGGTTGTCTTTGTGGCCGACATAAAAATGATGTTCAGGCAGACTATTATCCACCCTGATGACCGTCGCTTCCAGCTGATCCCTTGGAGAGAGTCTCCTCGCGATCCCATGGTCGTCTACGAGCTCAATACGAATACGTACGGGTTAAGATCAAGCCCCTACTTGGCAATACGTTCTCTTTGGGAGCTCGCAGACCGAGAGGGCTTACGTTTCCTACGAGCCTCCGCCATCTTGAAAGACGATATTTACGTCGATGACATTTGCTCGGGCGCCTCCACAGCGGACGAGGCGATCCTCCTGCGGGACGAATTGATAGGTATTTTGGCCTCCGCTGGTTATGAGTTGCGCAAATGGATTTCCAACTCACCAGCGCTTTTGGAAGGCTTGCCAGAGGATCATCAGCAAGATCCACATCTATTTGAGATTGTTGACAACCCCGCCATGATGGCTGTTCTCGGTGTTCAGTACAGACTAGTCCAAGACATCTTTACGTATAACGTAGACTTGAAATTGCCTTGTTCTTGGACTAAACGTCTCGTGTTGTCTACTGTCGCCAGAACCTTTGATCCGAACGGTTGAATTTGTCCTATCATATTTTGGGCAAAATGCTTCTTGCAGAAGCTTTGGACAGCAGGATTGACCTGGGACGAACCTCTACACGGCACTCTTGTTGATGAATGGACCTCTTTTGTATCCTCACTTCCTGCCGTCAACGAGATCTCCTTGCCTCGTCCCATCCTTCCTCCCGGGAAGTACAAGGCCACCTTTCACGGGTTTTGTGATGCCTCGGAGCGTGGGCACGCGGCCGTGGTGTACTTGCGCACAGTTAGTGCCTCAGGTCAGGTGAGGGTTTCTCTGATCATGGCGAAGAGCAAGGTTGCACCCCTTCGGACATCTTTGACCATTCCGAAATTGGAGCTCTCGGGAGCAGCCCTACTTGTACGCTTATTGAACCACGTGTCCAGTACTTTGGGTAAAAGCATTCGTATTAATGGGAACTACGCCTGGACAGACAGCCAAATTGTTCTTTGTTGGTTGAAGGCTTCTGTCCACACCTTGGAGGTATTTGTCGCTAATCGCGTTTCCCAAATCCAGAAATCCGAAGTCAAGCTTGTTTGGAGACACGTGCCAGGTGAGCTCAACCCCGCTGATTGTGCCTCGCGCGGATGCTTGACGCCTAGTTTGATGGGTCATTCGCTGTGGTGGGGTCCGGAATGGTTGAGTCGACCAGAAACTGATTGGCCTCGAACGCCAGTTTTGAATACTTCTAATTTGCCGGGTCTACGAACACTCGCTCTTGAGAAGGTGGAATGCGCCTTCGACTCCGATTTTTTGTTAAATCGTTACAGCTCCCTCGACAGGTTGTTACGTGTCACTGCTTGGATAAAGCGTTTTGTTTTTAATTTTAGGCACCCACAACAGAAACGACTGACACCGTTTCTCTCACCACAGGAACGACAGGAGTCCCTCACCTTTTGGGTTCGTTCTGTGCAATTGGCGCATTTTGAGAAGGAGATTGCTATCCTTAAATCAGGGAGATCGAAATTGTCGGGAGCTGTCTCTAAATTGAACCCCTTTTTGGACGATACGGGTCTCTTGCGCGTTGGAGGGCGTCTCAAGAACGCCAACCACCCTTACGTAGCACGTCACCCCCTTTTGTTACCTAAGGACGGTCATTTGGTACGCTTGTTGGTAACTGACCGTCACCTTAAAAATTCGCATGCTGGTTGTAATGCTTTGTTGGCCATTTTGCAACGCGAATTTTGGATCTTGTCTGCCCGAAGAATTATTCGGAGTGTAGTCTTTCGCTGCATCCCTTGCTATAAGCTCAAGGCTTCTACCATGCAGCCGTTGATGGGGGACTTACCGGCTAACTGAGAGCAGGACATTTGACGGTGTTGGCACGGACTTCGCTGGTCCCTTTTTGGTAAAAACGTCGACACTTCGAAACAGCAAGACTGTCAAGGCCTACTTGTGTGTTTTTGTTTGTCTTTCCACAAAGGCCGTACATTTGGAACTGGTCTCCTCGCTTACGACCGAGGCGTTTGTAGCCACATTTGACAGATTTGTATCCCGCAGAGGGCTGCCTTCCTTGATCCGCTCTGACTGCGGCACTAACTTCAAGGGCACTTATAATTATTTGAATGACGTTGTTAATTTCCTTGAAACCAACAAGGCTGATATAGGTGATAGGCTAGCCCGACGTGGGATAAATTGGTTGTTTTCCCCACCAAATTGTCCACACTGGGGTGGTATATTTGAGGCCGCCGTAAAATCGGCCAAAACACACTTGCGCAGGACAATCGGTGAGTCTGTCCTTACATTTGAGGAACTTGCAACTGTGTTTTGTAAGATTGAGGCCGTTTTGAACTCTCGGCCATTGTGCCCGATCTCCTCAGATCCGAATGATTTGGAGGCCCTTACGCCGGGCCATTTTTTGATTGGTCGCCCACTTGTCGCCTTGCCTGAGTACCCCTACATTGATACGAGACCTGGTCGTCTCTCGCGCTTTGAATTGGTACGCCAGATTACTCAGAGCTTTTGGAAACGCTAGAATTTGGAATATTTGCACATACTCCAGCAACGCGTTAAGTGGACCGAAAAGACCGATCCACCCAAGATTGGTGACCTCGTTTTGATCAAGGAGGCTAACCTTCCGCCACTCAGATGGCGCAGGGGGCGCATCTTTCGTTTGGTAACTGGGGCTGATGGAGTTCCCCGATTTGCTGAGGTCTTGGTGGACGGTTCGATTCTGAGGAGAGCGGTTGCAACATTGTCACGTCTACCAACCGATTAGCGGACCGGTAGGCCGGTCCGGGGCGGGTGGATGTTTGAAATAGAATTAGTTTTATTATAAGTCAAATCGATTAGATCGATTGAGTAACATTTTGTTTAGTCTATTGAAAATTTCTGACAATGGTCACACTGAACTGTCACTTCCGTTCGCTTCCTTGAAAAATTAACTCGCCTGTTGTCGTCTCGTACGTAAAATATCGCCTTTTGAATTGCAGCGAATTGAATTAAATTGAGTAAACCGTCTTGAATGCCGCCTGATCTAGTGCTGGCAACGGTAAATTGATTGTGAACTATTGATTAACATTTGTGAAAATTGTGAATCCGGTATCGAGTCCACGTGCCAACGTGTCCTGACGAATATATTTTAAGCTTCAAACGTCGCGTTTGAAGCTTAATAGCTAAGTATAAGATACTTCATTCATTTATTTTGGGCAATATACTTGTATGAATGTGTCTAATTTAGCTCAAGCCTGACATCAGCAAGGATAGCGGGTAAGTGAAATATAATATTGATATTGATTGATTTCAATTCATCACTGTGCAACGCAGTGCATTTTGTCTGGATCATTGTCTATCGTGGTCAGGTAGATGTATTACATCTTCCACTGCGCACTTCTGATACACCTTCCTGCCTGGCTACGGTAATTCTAGACAGTCTGAATGTATCATTTGGAATAAGGACTGATAATAAAAATTTACTGATTGGCAACTCAGTAATATCATTTTCTAAAATGGGTAGTTTGGATACCGATAATTTATTAGTTAAATTCGGGGATAAAACTTACAATTTAACTCCTGGGCTGAAAGAACTTTTATTACGAAGGAAACCTGATTTAAAATCAATTACAAAAGAAGATAAACTTATATATAAAAATATATTACTTCAAACAAATGCGCATAAGAGAGATTTTAATCCTGGAGGTCAAATAAGAGGTGATAAAGGAAGCAAATACCGAGATATTATCAAACCCTTGTTTTCTAATACTTCAGATAATAAAACTCAGGCAAAACTTGGAGGTAGCTTACCAAAACTAAAAAAATATAGAACCCACACTGACTTAGTATATTGGGACGATCCCAATGAATTGGTTGAGAGGTTAAAATTATTAATAGCTTCAAGAGATGCTGGTAATACAAATCATGATAATGAAATTTTATCAATAATTGAAGAATTGAAAGAAGCCAATATAATTAAGGAATAAATTGATGCACCATGTAACTTTTATTTTAGTATTACAGAATCATTCATATTAATCATTAATTAATTATTGTCATTGTGTTGATAAAATATTATTATTATTAAAGTACATAGACTCCACCACATTTCATATTATTGAATATTCACATACATAGAAAAACATCTAAATATGAGCAAAGTCGATGTCGTAAATGAAATTCATAAAAATGCTAGGTTAAATTTTCCGCGAAGAAATGTCATTATGAAAGATATTGATGATCTATGGCAAGCGGATTTAATTGATATGCAATCAGTTTCTAAGGAAAATAAAAACATTAGATATATTCTTTCCATTAAAGACACGGTTTCGAAATACGCTTGGACATTTCCCTTGAAAAGTAAGAACAAAGACGTTGTATATAATACATTTAAAAATTTGCTGGATAAAGGACGTGTCCCTAAAAATCTACAAACTGATAATGGAACTGAATTCTATAATAATCAATTTAATAATCTCATGAAAGCATATCTTATTAATCATTATTCAACTTTCTCGGCAAAAAAGGCTTCAATAGTTGAAAGATTTATCAGAACACTTAAATCTAAATTATATAAAGAATTTAGTTTACAAGGTAATTATAATTGGTTAAATAATACTCTGAATAATGTAACATATAAATATAATCATACCCACCACCGAACAATTGATGAAATTCCAGCAAATGTTGATAATTTTAATAAAATAGCAATATTAAAAAGATATCTAATGTCGTTAAAAAAAGTTAATACAAAGAGTAAATTTAAAGTATGTGATTATGTGCGAATCAGTAAGTACAAAGGAACATTTGAAAAGGGATATACTCCCAACTGGTCGACAGAAATATTCAAAATCCGAAAAATTCAAAACACAACACCTATTACTTATTTAATTGAAGATACAAGAGGTCAACCTATTTTAGGGGCATTTTATGCACAAGAGCTTCAAAAGACAAAACATCCTAATGTATACTTAGTCGAAAAAGTTCTTAGAAGGAAAAAAGACAAGGTTTAAGTAAAATGGTTAGGTTTGCCCTCTGCTGAAAATAGCTGGATTGATAAGTCAAACATATTATAATAAAACATATATATATAATAAACATTATATCCACGACTGATCAGTGTTATGGTTTGTTTTGGAGAGAGTAGTCTTCTCAATTGGTTAATAAATCATTTACCATTTGAATTACATTTACCAGGATACAATTATTGTGGGCCTAGTACCAAATTAACTAAAAGACTTATACGTGGTGATAAAGGTATAAATAAATTAGACGAATATTGTAAAGAGCACGATATTGCTTATCACAATTCGTCAAATTTGAAAGATAGACATAAAGCGGATTTAATTTTATCAAAAATGGCAAAGAAACGTGCAGCTGCTTCTGATGCGACCGTGAGTGAAAAGATTGCAGCACACATAGTAAATAAAGCTATGTTGGCAAAAATTAAAACCGGTTCTGGTTTAAAAAATCATGACCGTAAAATAAAACCTTCAAGCAAAAACGCGTTTGACTTAAAAAATAAATTTAGAAATGTAATAACTAAAATAAAAAAACATATACAAAAATTAAAGCCAAAATGCAAGAAAATGGCAATAGAATTAGCTATGGCTGCTGCTAGAGAAATAGTTGATGATTCATCTATAAAACTTCCTCGTATTATTCCAATACCAAAAACTGGTGGAGTATTACCTTTAATTCTTATTTTTGTGGGACTATCTGCTGCTGGGGCCTTAGCAGGCGGTGCAGCGGGTATTGCTAAAACTATTAACGAATTTAAGATAGCTAAAAAGCGTTTTGCTGAACTGAAGAGGCACAATGAAAAAATGGCAGCTCTCTGCATTGGAAATGGATTACATCTCAAACCTCATAAAAACGGTCTAGGAATTTATGTATCGAAAGAAAAAACCTAAAGTATCGGCTACCCAATCGTCCCTTAAGCAACTTAGATATTATGAAATATGGAAATAGTATTCCCTATTTTCGAGGCGTCTTTATGAGAGATGAGCTCCCACGGAAACCTTTTAAAAAAGAATGTGGAATTATTAATTTAGATAATTAAAAAAATCCTGGTTCTCATTGGGTAGCCTATGTAAAATATAATGATTATATAGAATATTTTGATAGTTATGGTAATCTTAAACCCCAAAAAGAATTTGTAAAATACTTAGGTTCCAAAATAAACTATAATTATGACATTATACATCGTGACCACCCTTTTAATTGTGGACATCTTTGTTTAAACTTTTTAAAGATTTTTTGGAGTGGGTATAGTTCAGTTTGTAAGCATGTCTATAGCGGTTACCATCTCTGGTAATAAATCAGAATTGACTTCATACTTTCAACCACCTTTAAGTTTATCTGGTCAATATGAGTGCGGTTTGATATACTTTTCCGTATTGAAATCAGTAAAAATTATTCACAGTAATATTCTGCCTTTGATTTGAATTGAATGTGACTTAGTGTACGGTTCTTACTCCGACGGATTACCAACTCATATTATTCACGAATTTGTATGTAATACTGCTGTAGGTAATTGGTGCATATAATCACCGCAAAACGTTATTTATTTTCCTGTGAACAAAAACTTCATTCCATCTGTATCTATTAAGATTGTTGACCAATTCGGTCACTGCATTGACTTTGGAGAAGAACTAATTCAACTGTGTCTTCATTAAAAAAAGACAAAATGATTTTGTATTATAAAAACCCTGCAGTTAATATAAATCGTCTTATTTCTTCCAAGACATCTAAGGTGCAAAAACGTGATAAAAAACTGAAGAAATTGACAAAGTCGAATAAAGATTTTCTTAAGGCTCTAGGATTCCAAATATGAATATATTACAGGTTACTGAATTACCCCACTTAGATACTTCAATTGAAAGTTACGAAGTTCATTCTTACAATCCCTACAATAACAGCTTCAGAGAAAATGATGAAATCAGAATTCCCATACACCAACAAGACATATACGTGCTACCATCAGCCAGCTCAATTTACATCGAAGGTCAAGCAAAATTCTTCGGAAAAGATGGGAAGCCGATCACGAAAATTGTTACATTCACTAATAATCCTGTTATGTTTTTGTTTCAAGACATCAGGTACGAAATGAATGGAATTGAAATAGATCGTATGAAAAATTCTGGCATAACATCGACAATAAAGTCATATATATTGCATTAAATGAAGCAGAAAATAAAGTTGCAGCTTTATGGGGGTGGAATTTAGCTGGGTTTAAAAGCGATGGTCATTTTAGTGCTGTAATACCGTTAAATAAAATTTTAGGATTTGCTGAAGATTATAATAAAATTGTAATACATTGTAAACATGAACTAATAATGAATAGAAGCAATTCTAATTTAAACAGTGTTATACTTAGCGATGATGATGTTACTCATTTTCAAATAGATATACAAAGAGTACAGTGGAGGGTGCCACATATAAAAGTGTCAGATCGGGAACGACTGACACTTCTGAAATATTTGGAAAAAGATAAACCAATTCAAATGGCATTTAGGAATTGGGATTTGTATCTATTTACTACCCAAATCTACAAAACATTCTTGGTCAGTTAAAACAGCGTCACAGTTGGAAAAACCAAGATATGTTATTTTCTGCTTACAAACTAATAGAAAAAGTAATAAATCGAAAAACAGTTCACTATTTGATCATTGTGACGTGACAAACGTAACGCTATTTTTGAATTCTCAATATTACCCTTATGAACCATTAGGCTTAAAGTTTTCTGAAAACAAGTACAGTATATTATACGAAATGAATGTGAAATTTCGTCAGTCGTATTACAACACTCCAGTCGATCCCTTGCTTGATCTGAAAGATTTTAAGGAAAAAGCTCCACTTTTTATTATAGATTGTTCAAGACAAAATGATTGTCTAAAAACGGGGCCAGTAGACGTAAGACTGGAATTTGAATGTTCAACATTGATACCAGATAACACAACCGCATATTGTTAAATTATAAACGATCGACTTGTGGAATATAAACCGTTAAGTAACATTGTGCGCAGGCTATTATGAGTGCCATTGTAGATGTTCAAGGTTTCAAAACTGAAGCAAACGAATTTGTAATAAAAGAAATTGCGATATTATGCGATAGAAAAATACAGGTATTTCTAATAAAGGCCCCATTCCCATTTTACGACTTGACTAAACAAGAACGACGCCAAGTAAGTTGGATTGAACGCAATAGAAAGATATACTGGAATGAAGGAATTGTGCCTTACTCAAATTATCAGAATTTGATTATAAGTATTTTAAGAGATAAATGTGTTTAAACCAAAGGTTCAGAAAAAGTGTCGTGGTTAAAAAGTATTGTAAATAGTAATAATGTTTATAACTTAGAAGATAAAGGTTGTCCTAGTTTACTAAACTTGTATAAACAATATGAACACTCTCATGATCTGTATAGTTGTATTTATCATGATTCTATATGTGCCTTAAAAAACGTTCTCTGTTTAAATAAATGGTGTTTTGAGAATAAATTTTTGTAATGAGATATTTTTTTTATTTCCCTTATATTCCTACCTTTTAAAATATTTATAAATTGGTCGTAACTACTATGAGAATTTATTATACTCTCATAAGTGTCGTAATTAACAGAGATTAGATTGTTCGCTAGATGGCGCCACCTAGCACGAACATAACTAAAACAGCTCCGTGATATTTTTTCATTTAAAAATAGTTTTAATTGCTTTTACGGTTGAAATGTATCATAAGACAATTTGTACTAGCCAGTGAGAAGTGAATAAACGTTTGTGGCATCGAGAAACTGCTTAAAAATCAATATCTAAAAATAACATACTTTTGTAAATAAAACGTGAAGTGAACAACAATGTTATAAAATGTGCACTTAATGAGTCTACACAACAAAAAACTATTAAAATAAACATATTTGACGAAGAAACAGTGTTAAACTTTCGTTAAAATTAGTGATTTGTGATAAGTTTTTATTCTACACAACAGTCGGTAATGAAGAAAAAATTCCTGAGCAATGACTCATAATAACTGATAATTAGTGTTTAAAAAAATACTTAGTGTAACTTGCAAAGCCCAATTTCGACTGCTAAGAGTAAGACACTCGTGGCGTGGCTGGCACTGCGTTAGGTGCGGGCCCCATACAAGCAATCGTCGGTTCGAGCCTCAGTTATACGTGACACTTTTTGTGAGATGTTTGTTCAAAACTATTATCCTGACAAACAACAAACAAAATACGGAAATAACATCAAATTTACAAACCACAAAAAGTGTTAAATAATTAATAGTCGGAATCGATCGCAGACCGTTTACAAGTAACTAGACGCGATCAGAATAAAATATAAAGTAAACTAGAACGATATAATAATGGATTCGGATAGGAATAACGTAACTCACCGAAAACCTCCTCACTACAGAACTACCTCCTTGAACGACCTTAGCAACATATCAACTGACGAAAGGTCTCTCTTCGATACGACGATGATGAGCATACCTGACAGTCTACATGACAACAGTAGTACTCTAAATGAATTACATGAACAAGTTAAAATACTCACCGCGCAACTGGCAAGCGCTCATCAAGAGATTGAAAATTTAAACATGGAAAACTATCGTCTCAAGTCAGATCTACAAATTTCTCTTAAAACAATAGCCACGTATAAGAAAATATGCCTCTCACCTGAAAGGAAAAGCGTAACACCGAGGTCTGTATGTAAACGCAAGCCTATGTCACCAGAATTAAATAGGAGTATCTCAACCCCTTCCAAAAACAATCTCTTGTCAACGACAAACAAAGACAAGGAGACACAGACTAATCTTGTGAGACTACAAGAGATCGAAACACAGACCGTGGACATCAACAATATTCCACAAAAGTCAATGAAATCTATATCGGCATTAACATCTGCCTGTGGGAAGCATGAGAAAGAACATTCTAATCCGGAGCCAAAAAGTTCGAGTAAGATTTGTATCATAAGCTCGAACAAACACAACAAAATACGTGCAATTGCAGAGAGCACCTTAGAAGGCAATCTGCAGCTCTGCCATTATTTATTCCCAAATAGTAACTTATGTCACATGCTAGAAAACTTGGAAACGAAACTACAGAACTTCACATTGAACGATTTTTGCCTCATTTTTATAGGGGAAGCAGATTTTATCAATACTAATAACTATCTTAATTTAATACTGAAAATACGACGAGTGTTGGAAAAGATAGATTATACAAATGTGATCTTGTGTACGCCAACTTATAAGTGTACAAATTATTCTAATATGTACAACTGGAGAGTTGAGTCATTTATTAGTCTGCTTTACTTGCATATTTTAACACATGAACATGCATACTTCCTGGACGCGAACAAAAACTTGACTTATGATTACAACATGTTCAGATATAAGACAGGATTGGTTAATAATCGTGGCATGCAAACGATTTTCGCAGATATTGCATGCCTTATAAAAGCGATAAAAGAAACATCAGTGAAGCCTACATCAAGCTCCTCTTCAGTCAATCTAGACCAAATAAGAACTTCCAAGAAGGTCTCGGCTGATCAGTTTTTTCTGCTTTAAACATCTGCGCGTACTACATCAAAACATAGCCGGACTCTTTAACAAATCCGAAGAGCTATCAGTGTGCCTAGAGGAATTAAAGGAAAATAAATCAGAAATAGATGTTATTTGTATTTCGGAACATTTCATGACAGTCAGCAATCAGCAGCACCTATTTATTCCAAACTTAACTTTGGCTGCATGTTTTAGTAGAAATGAAACCAAGAGAGGAGGTACCTGTATACTCGTAAAAAATAGACTACGTTTTAAGGTAATCCCAGACATTTCTAAATTTTCTATATGTGGGGTGTTTGAATGTTGCGCTGTGGAACTTATAGATTATAAAACAATTATTATATGTATTTATAGAATACCCAAGCAGGCCAATCTTACGATATTTTTTGAACGATTGCAGGAAATGTTAATGGTATTAAGTAAAATGTCTAAAAGAGATGTCATAATTGCGGGCGACTACAATATCGACTCCATTAAACGAACTAGTACACTCTTGGAACTAGAATGTCTACTTCTTAACTTCAATCTTAAACTAGAATTAAATGAACCTACAAGACTATCTAGCGGGACATGCATTGACAACTTTGCCCATAACCTAGGAAATAAATGCAAGGCAAGGGTAATTGAATTTGGCTTGTCCGACCATACTTCACAACTATTAGAATTTGCTGTTAACAAAACTTGTGTTATTGATTACTGGCACATAACAAGGCGAGATTACAGCAAGGAAAATATGTTAAAATTCAGAAATTATTTACGCTGTCTTTCCTTTGATGATATTTATCACACGGAAGACCCTAATATCGCTTACAACACTTTCAGTGAAATGTTCACATTTTTGTACTGCTCTTGCTTTCCATATAAACTAATAAAAATAAGAACCCATCGCAGACCACAGTGGTTATCAAGGGGGATAAAGAGATGCAGCAAAATGAAACGTAAGCTATTATGGAAATACAGGCTACATAGAAATCAGCTCAATAAAAACAAGTTCAAAACCTACGCTAAAACATTCAAGAAAATTATTAAACTGACTCAACTTGCTCAAAACAATTTTAAGATTAAAACAGCTCAAAACAAATCTAAGACAACCTGGGCTATTATCAACGAACCTAAATTTAACATTCCAAAACACAATATTCATTCTTTGAAAATAAAAAATAAAGTGACTACTGATGCCTTCGAAATTGCTACAGCCTTTAATAACTTTTTTATCGATAAAATAGAACCCGTAAATAACCTTGTGTACAAAAAAATAAATAACTTTATCAGTCCTAAATCAATGTTTATGAAGCCGAGTACACCAATTGATGTACTTAGGATTATACTTGCTTTAAAAAATACAAATAGTGTAGGGTACGATGGTTTATGTACAAAAATAATTAAATATGTAGCTTACGAAATTTGCTGCCATCTTAGCTATATAATAAACATCACAATAAGTTCTGGCGTTTACCCAGATAAATTGAAAATTGCCATTGTAAAGCCACTTTTTAAAAAAGACGACAAACAAAATATGGAATGCTATAGGCCAATAGCACTTTTATCAAATATATCAAAGGTTTTCGAAAAGTATATCTACGAGCAACTACATCAATACCTAGAAAAATACAATATCCTGTCAGAAACACAAAAAGGCTTTCGCAAAAATAAAACTATAAATATGGCGATCTTTGACTTCCTAAAACATGTAATCTCCCACGTAGACAATAAAACACCCATCTGTGCGTTATATTGCGGTATGACGCAAGCATTTGACCATGTAAATTTTGACATTTTAATTAGTAAATTAGAAACGTACGGTATACGAGGAAACATATTGAATTTGATCGCATCATACCTAAAAAATCGTATACAATATACTGAGATTTTAAAACTTGATATTGATTCAAGAAAGGAACAAGTGTTTGCGTCAAAGAAGCGTACGATAAAATATGGTGTACCCCAAGGGAGCGTCTTAGGTCCATTGCTTTTTATCCTATATGTCAACGACCTCCCAACAGTCACCAATTTTCCGATGTGCCTCTTTGCTGATGATAGCACTGTTGCAATTAATTGTAGAAGGGTTAATACGTACGAAAAAGACATTAATGATACGATAGCCTCTATTGTCAGCTGGATGAACAACAATAACTTAAAGATTAATTTAACCAAAACAAATCTAATGTTCTTCAGTCAGCGAATTATGCCACCCAATCTTAACATCAATCATGAGGGAACGCATATTAAAAATGTGGAAACAACAAAATTCCTCGGTTTAATTGTAGATAAAAACCTTAACTGGAAAGAACATACTGAACAACTGAGTAAAAGGCTAAGCTCATCGGCTTATGCACTCTACAAGCTTGCGCCCATCATCAGCAAGGAAGCGCTTATCACTGCATACTACGGAACTGTTGACTCAATTTTAAGATTCGGCATCATTTTCTGGGGAAACTCGACCAACAAGGAATTTGTCTTTATATCCCAAAAAAGATGTATAAGAGCAATGTTTGGACTTGGACCTAGAGATAGCTGTAAGCCATATTTCAAACAATATAACATTTTAACCGTACCAGCGCTATATATTTATGAGGCAGTAGTTTTCGTCAAAACAAATCCACACTTGTTTCAGAAACTGTCAGACGTCAATAACCGCAATCGGCGAGATAAAGAGCGGCTCTGTATAGTACAGCACAAGACTGCGTTAATGCACAAAAGCATATTTTGTATGGCACCAGTCCTTTTCAACAAAATACCGAATGAAATAAAAATACTTAATATCTCACTGTTTAAAAAACATTTAAAGACATATCTAGCTACTAAGTGTTATTACAACATAAGTGAATTCATATCCGATGCTAATTAATTATATTGTTTGACCTTAATTATGACATTTCTTTTTTTGTACCGAATAAATCCACCTGACTAGTAAATTTATGATCTAATTGGACATGTTTATGATATTTTATTTCTTAATTTGTAACATAATTTTCCCTCTATAATTATATCAATCAATCTAAATTTTTTAATTTGTTATTGATCGTCTCGACATCTATGATATCCTGTTACTGTTTCCATTTTATGATACAATATAAATCTTGACAAGTACATATCTAATTATATAATTTAATGCTAATACTGTACCAGTGATTATTTCCTAGATCGTTGTAATATTAATAATATATTAGTACCAAATTACCGTATAGTTATAAATATTTTAATTGTTATAATATAAACGTTCTTGTCTTCATATTTACACAATTTTGTACACCGCTATGGTAAGACATGTA
Source organism: Euclidia mi (assembly GCA_944739405.2). Classification (NCBI taxonomy): domain Eukaryota; kingdom Metazoa; phylum Arthropoda; class Insecta; order Lepidoptera; family Erebidae; genus Euclidia; species Euclidia mi. The sequence continues at coordinate 44,660,279 of OX123195.2, forward strand.
GCTACATCACACTACCTATAACATCTGACATGCAATGTATTGTATTGTTCACTCATGTTTAAACGAAATAAATTATCTTTATCTTTATCTTTAACAAGATAGTAAGAAAGAATAAATAAAATCTATATTATTTTATTAAAGTTCTACTATTAGTATTATGGCGAAAATGAAAAGAGAAGGTTACAAACATTGGTTGATGTTCCGATTAGAGGACGGGATGAGTATGGTCTTCGATTATTATCGTCACTGAGTAGCAAAGGAACATAAGTCAAACAAAGTTGGATACTGATTCATCAAACCTACAACATGTTGATACAACTCAAACAAAAGATTTGTTCCACCGAAAGATGCATGATTCAGTGAAATCGAATTTAGAAGATATTCATTACCTTATGATTAAGAGCGGCGAGAATACTCTTAAGTTTGTTCGGGTTAGCGACACGTAGATTACTCAAGAGAATGTAGACTGGTATATAATAGAATCTGGAGATAGCAGTACCTTAGATGATAGTGTAAATTAATTGTGTCCCATTGTATCACACAGATAATATAGTATTTGAATAGATGAAATGTAATAATTGGGGTTTCTAGATCTAATCTGATCTAGAAACCCCAATTATTACCTACTTGCACTGATGCATAAAAGTGTATATTACATGGCTCCAGTAATATATAATAGATTACCGAAAGATGTTAAGACACTAAATCTAAATATGTCTTAAAAAAAGCTGAAAGCTATGCTAATAGACAGATGTTTTTATGACATACGTGATTATATAAATTATAACTTCAACGTAAATAGATAATGAATGTCATTTTAATATATCGACTTTTTATTTTCTGACATTTTACTTTCATGACATTTTACTTTTATGACATTTTAATTTTTTGCCATTTTTAATTTATCGATTCTTATTGACATATGAATTTACTGATATTTTAATATGACATTTTAATCAATATTGCAATAATTTCTAAGATTTTATTTATTTTTGCTTCCATATTTTATTATGTCTTTACACTGTAATTACTATTTTCAATATTTGTATTAATAATGATATTTCGATGTTAGCGATCTACTGCCATAAACATTTTGCATGCCTTGAACTGGTTGAAACACTTGGAACTTTTTTATATAATTGACAACACCATTGTAACAGTGTTTTCTGCAAAAATAAATGATTTGATTTGAAAAAAAAAATACATCGCGATAAAATCCGTAAACTGTAGTTCACTTTACATGTGTAACATTCGCGTAAACCCAAAAATACTATGTGAACATTGACCTCTTCAAATATGCGTTTCAAAGAGTTGTTGCCTTCGAATGCTTATAATTTACTTTGCTGGAAGTGTAAAGTTCAGTCAAATAACAAATAAAAACATTCTTGCTAAATAGATCTGATATTTTTCAGGCTCATTTAATCGAGTGTTTTGAACTTTACAAGTAACCTGAGAAGTTTTAATTTCAAAATATCTATACTTCTTTTAAACTTAGAGTGTTTTGAAAGATTCTTAGAGTAAAAAGTGAATTAAGGATCGTCAAGAAAGTTTCGTGAATAGCAAGCTTGTTGTTTGTTGATCGTTCTAAGGGAATTAATAATGAGAAAAGTAATCAAAATTATGTTTAAGTGATCTATTTTTGCATTACTCTTTAGGCTTATTTTATTTTCAATTGTTGCTATAAAAGTTTTTGTTTATACATTGTATCAGCGGCTGCTTATTTTTATACAAAGAAAATCTTTTAGTTTACAGACTAAGATTATCTTCTGGCCACGACTGGTGCAACCACGCCGTATAGTCGGCAAAATTATTTCTGTATCTATATATAAATAAGTGAAGCGAAATTTTGTGAACAATTTTTACGAGAAATGAGCAAACGGAGGATTATGAAATTTGGCACACTTATTGCTTACATACATCGAATATTACATACGTCTCGGAGGGATGGGCCTCGGTAGCTTTGGTCGGCAACCTGTCTAGGAGAAGGAAAACTCCGAAATTAAACCAATCTCTATCGGGGGATGGGCCTCGTCAGCTTTGGACGGCAACCCGTCTAGGAGAAGGAACACTCCGAAATTAAACTAACATTTAGGGAGCATACCCGAAAACAAAACCCAATCCAAAGTGTCAACCGACCCGTGCCGAGGGATTCGTGGCCAGAGGGCAAGCTGGTCACATACGGATGGTGCATGTGTTGGTGGTCACAGGGCACAGATGGGATTCCACCTTATTCCCGTAAAGGGCTCTGCGGGGATGGACATTTGAAATCCCTAATGCTCATGGGAACGCTATGGGAACTAAAAAATATATTTCTCTAGACGGTGGTGACGCGGTTCGCTACCCATCACATCTCGTTTCCCGCGAGGGTGAAGAGCGGCCTACGGAAAGCCGGTTTGCAACATTAAATGTTGGATGAGGAATGGACGGAAAATTGAATGAAGTATGCCAGATGATGGATGATAGAAAGATTGATATTCTTTGTGTGAATGAGACAAAAAAGAAAGGTTGTGGCCCACCAAGTATGACAGAGACTGCAAGGGAGTTGGTTTACAACTGTCTGCGCGATTGAATGAGTGCGTTAAGGAATTTGAATGTGTAAATGCGAGGCTATTGTGGATGAGAATGAAAGTAGGACTTACTCGTCTCTTTATTGTAGGGGTTTACGCCCCGGTCAATATAGTAGCAGGTATGTCACAGCGAGAACAAGATAAAAGAGAGGAATTTTGGGAGAATTTAAGATAGATTTTGAGGAAATGGAAGAATAACGAAAGATTGATCTTGTTAAGTGATTTCAATGGATGGGTGGGTAAAACGAGATGGATTTGAAAGGGTTTTAGGTGGATTTGGTGATGAGAGTGTGAATGAAAATGAAAAAGTATTGCTTGAGGTTTGTTTAGAGTGTAGCCTTTGTGTGACAAACACCATGTTTGATCACAAAATGATACACGTGTATACGCGTGAGGCTAAAAATGTTAGGAGAAGTATGATTGATTTTGTAATTGTAGATGAACGTTTGAGAAAGAATGTGTTAGATACAAGGGTGTATCGAGGGATAGGCATCCACACAGATCATTTCTTGGTGATGAGCCGGATAAGTGGGCTCTTTGAAGGATGGCGACACCGAGAGCATGATGAAAATAGCCTCTTGGAAAGAATAAATAAGAAAATCTACAAGAGAAAGATGTGAAAGATAAGTATAAGCAACAGTTGATGGCAAGATTTGAGAGGTTCGATGGTATAAATGATATGGATGAATTATGGCAATGTTTTATAGAAGACATAGTATGTGTAGCATCTGAAGTATGTGGTGTGATCAAGAGAAGGAAAATACAAAAGGTTAAGAATACATAGTGGGACAAGGATGTACAATCAGCAGTGTCAGAGAAGAAGAAAGCTTGGTTAGATTGGTTAGCTGCCAGAGCAAATGAAAGAATGGAAAAGGCAACGAGTTATGACATTGATGAAGCAAGAAAGGAGTTTGTTAGATCAAAAAGAATAGTGAAAGAAATTGTTAAAATATTACTCAGTACAAATAAATATGAAAATATATGAATTAAAAATGATAGAAGAACAGTACTATAATGATAGATTTTGTATTTAGTACAATATATTTATCTTGGCAAAATTTATTTTTACGTTCAATAAAGCACATAGGTACAGAAATATAATAAGTATAATCCATTAATTTTATTATATTATTTTAATACGAGTTTCAAAATGATAATATATGAAATAAGGATTACATTAAAATTTATTTACTCTTTTGTTCAACATTGTCCTATTCTGCCTAATAGATTTTGTTCTTTTCACAATAAATTTATATTGGCGTATAAAATAATACATTAATATTAATAAAATATTAAGCATGAAATCACTTATTACCTAATATGTACGGTATTGTATTAATTATTATAATAAGCTTATATATATAGAAACCGTGGGAATATTGAGAAACCCCTTCTTAGTTCAAACCTACGGTCCCGAAGGAACCTACCTAAATGCCAAATTCTGGCTGCTTGCGCCCATGATTTGTCTATAATAATATACAGGGTGTAAAAAGACCCTTAACGAAAAGCCCACGTTGTACCAATCAATACGAATTTTTTTTTACTTCGGCACCATACCTGGGAAATTACTGGTTCAGGAGATATTGAGACTCAAAGTTACTATGGAATTTTTGTAATTAGGTACAAAATCGATGCAATTACTATACCAACATGTTCTATGAATGTCCTTTGGACCCATGGATAAGTAGGTATTTCGAAAATTGTACGCGCACAATTTTAATTGCGGTTTAAAAAATGTGAAAACTCGTAAAAACAATCGTTTCCCAGGTATTATTTTTGGTTAGTATGACTTGGCATGATGTCCACAACGAGTAGACTTCGGCTTGGTGATGGGTCTTGTGACACCCTGTATGTATAAGTCAGTCAGTAACGTAAGAATATTTTATAATTTGTTTTAATTTAACCGTTTGTACCAGATTCCGTGGGATTTTAGAAAAAACCGTTCTAGCTGAGAAACCTGGAATTTGTCATGCGCAGGAAGGTCGGCATGTATGTTCTTTAGGGATCATAGTGGTGCACTAACGAGGGTTTTTCCGAAACTTTCACTGGATCTGGCACAAAAGGTTAAATAAAAAATTAATATGCGGGCGTAGCTGCGAGCATTCTAGAAACTTCCTTAATCTAACAACTAGATCTAAAACTACTACAACTTAACTAGTTGCTAAAGAACTATTTCAAAACTCTTTTCTCTTTGGTCGAAACTTGTTGCAAACAATTTGCTGCATCATATAAGACGATCAAGATAATTTCTGCAAACTTGTTCTTGCAAACTGAACGGGAAAAGGTTAAACAGATAACGACTGGCTGAACAAACGATGTCGTAGGGCGAATAACATCGTTTAGGCTTATCTGTGCAGTGTCAATACATACATACAGATACTTATATATAGAGATGGTTTCCTGTAACTGGGGTAATGGGAGATTACTTTTTTTTTATTTATAGTCTCACGCCTGTATCCCCGAAGGGGTAGGCAGAGGTGTCAATATGACACCCACATTTCGCCATGAATATTTAGGTCCCACGTAATAGGGGGCGAGCCTATTGCAGTTACCGGACACATCACCAGACACCGGGCTGCTACTGAGTATTCGGAAAAACCCAGTAATACTTTTGCCTGACCCAGGAATCGAACCCGGGACCTACGATCAGCAGTCGCATACGCTATCCACTGGAGCACGGAGGCAGTCTACAGTGGGAGATTACTGGTTTCCCCATAATTGTGTCTCTCATTATGATAACGATATGTGCTATTTGGTTTATCACTGTTGCTTTCACTTTCCTTGTGCCCATAGATAAGGAATCCACTGTCTAACGGCCGGTTTCAATATTCGATCTAACCATGGATTTGGCTACTAGAGATATATATTTCAGATATTTGTACGGAGTTAATGTCAAATATGTATCCCTTGTAGCCAAATCCATGAATAGATCGAATAGAGATACCGGACGTAAATTACATCTCTCTAGCTTCAATAATTTAGACTTTTGATTATTGATATGTACTTATTAATATTACAGTCAAGACAAGTGATTTTAGACGTATAAACATTATGATGAGGGTGATACTATTTATACCGAACCGGCCAATTCGTGCTGGGACTATCAAGTCTTTACTACACATATCCAAATCGTCTAAAATAAAACGTACCTAAATGTTTGTTTCCTTTTTCAACAATAGGTACTGCCACACTATAAATAAATTCATGGCTGATGGGATTGAACATTAAATCAATTGACTCACGCAGCTGCATTCGTAAAATCTACGAATTTTTATTCAAAGAATGTAGCCCAATTCTATGTAGGGGCTCGGGTTTGATATTTGTGTTAGCAATTTCTTTTACGTCCGTTATAAAATTTTCAAAAAATGTTTATTTTGTCGATTGTATGGCATAGTGATTGAACAGCATAGGTTAAAGCGATCGTACATTTAAAGGTATCAATAATAAAATGTAAAACACTAATATCGGGTCTTAATCACCGTGACAGCTTTTATAGATGCTTGAAGTACCGATGAATCGTCATATCTGCCAAAAGGGGATAAAATCGACGATGCATAAAAAATATGTGTTTTGCTCTTATTAAACATCTCAACAAAACATCCATATATTATTTGTTTTGGTTGATTTGTAATGTTTGTTTGTATCTTTTATTTATATCTTTGACGTCCTGAATGTATTAATACAGGGTGTAAAAAGACCCCTAACGAAAACTGAAACCCCATATTGTACCAATCATTACATTTTTTTACTTCGGCACCATACCTGGGAAATTACTGGTTCAGGAGATATTGAGGCTCAAAGTTACTATACAATTTTTGTAATTAGGTACAAAACCGATGCAATTACAACGCTAACGTGTTTTATGGATGTCTTATGCACCCATGGATAAGTAGGTATTTCGAAAATTGCCCGCGCACTCTTTTAGTTGTGGCTTAAAAATGTGATTTTTTGAAAAAAAAAAACATTTCACAAGTTTTATTTTTGCTCAATATGACTTGGCATGATGTCTAAAATGAGTAGACTTCGGCTTGGTGATGGGTCTTTTGACACCCTGTATATACATTACCAATTGCTGAAAAACGAGTAGGTACCTAAGAGGTCAGACAAGTTTCGAGCTTACTTCGAACTCCATTTAATATTATGACTTTTGATTATGCTGTACCTACCTCTTATATTAAGTTACAATTTAATTAGATTTTAATGACATATTATTGTGAAATTTTCGTTTTATATTTGCAAAACTACAGTCTAACGTCCGGCCCCTATATAAGCTCCATGGATAGATCGGATAATGAATTCAGCGGTTAGTATCTAACAGAAACCACAGGCAAATTATTGCCGGAAATGGGTTTGTTTTGTACAAATCTTTATATATGCGTCAAGTTTCTGTATGGAAGCCTTTTGCATGGTGATCCAAGGATTGACAGATAACCCCTTCTCATAGAGAGAAGAGGTTCATGCCCAACAGTGGGGCAGTTTAAATACAGGGCCGATGATGATAAGTAAGCCCAGGGTGGTGAGAAGTTGTTCAGCCAGTATTAGGCAATTATTTTCCAGTCCAGCGTTTGTTACTGTCCAAAACGACCTATTTCTCTCACACCCGGTATATGTATTCGTCAATCTGTGACGCATATCGGCGTCCTTGTGATCCACAGGATATTGATATATAGAAGTCATACATTTTGAGGCTGACCAAGTGACCGTGATATCCCATGCCTAACAACCCGCACCGAAGGACGTACATTTATAATACTAATGACTTTTGGTGGCCTCTATTACCAGCGAGTTCTAATTATTCACTGTTTGGTGCATATGACACCGAACCATTGTTCATGTTGATCTTTGAAACTGTTTTAATATTCGATAGCGAAAGTCACAATAGTTAAAATTAGATCAATATTATTTAAGGCCGGTCTGATTTCAGTCTGGTTTGGATATATTTGTATACGTTAGTAATTAATAACTATGAGCCAATTTCGGTTCGAACTGCCAAACGCTGTAATAGAAAAGAGCTATTTTCTTGTTTCGCCCTTTTTAGACCCCCTTTTTTACGTAGTCGGGTTATAGTTTTTAAACTTATTTTTTATTAAATCCTTTTCCGTATTCCGATGGGCCATGTGAACTAACCGTCCGACATTTACATTGTCACATTTAAAGAAAGAAAGATAGGTAAGTAACTCAAAGCGTCTGAACCGTGCGAATTGTAAGTACAATAAACGCCTTTAAACTTATATTTTGACTCACACTGTATGATTCCTTTCTTTTGATATCAAACACGTAATGATTATCTAAGTTAATTTTTTTTTTGAGGTTGAAATCTGGTGCATAAATATACAAAGTTTTAATAACATTGATATAGCCTATGTCACCCGGGCCGGTGTTTGTATGTTCCACCGTAGCGCCTAAACTACTGAACCGATTTTAATAAATGGAGTGTCAATAGATTCGTAATAATGGCCCGGGTGACATAGGCTATATAAATCTTTTAATTTTTTTATTACGGGATTAATAGCTCAGTTTTCGACCTCAAAATAAAATAAACTGATATGATCATTACGTGTTTGGTATCAAAAGAAAGGTATCGATGAGCACATTACAAATATGTACATATATTACACTGCTTTAGTCAAAATATGAGTTTAAAACGCGGTTGTACCACAGATTACTAAATAGTTGCTTGTACTTACAATTCATGCGGTTCAGATGCCTTGCGTTACCTATTTTATTTCTTTCTTCCTATATATATGACAATGTAAATATTGCACAGTTAGTTAACATGCCCCATCGGAATACGGAAAAGGATTAAATAAAATAATAAGTTTAAAAACTTTAACTCGTCTACGTCAAAAAGGGGGTCTAAAAAGCACGAAACAAGAAAGTTATTCATTCTGATATAAATCCAGAAAAGTATGTATGAGTACAGAAATGCTCAAGCTAGAGCCGTGGTCGCACCTATTTTCTACCTATAATGTGGGTGCCAGCAATACTTACCTGCTTTAAAAAAACATTATATAAAGATAAGATAAAGATATTTTTATTGCGTAACTGGGTACAGGTAACAGGGGACGAGGTAGACCACTAGCTAGCGCATTGCATTAAAATTTCTAGGCATGGAGATTTTACGTTGTGTATGAATAAAAACGTCAGAATGAACTTAAACAACATTTATTAAAAACTTACGGTAAAATAACATTTGGGGTTGCCTTCGTCAGAAGACGCCATTTATTTTTATTAGGTGTAAAGTATGTTCTAATAATTTGTCATCTGCAATTCTGCACCCGCTTTTCCGAGATGAAGGACGCAGGACGAGCGTTACGACACCATAAACTTGCATTTAACAAAACATCCAAAATATTTTTTTTTATCCTCTGTTGACGTTTCAGGCGTCTGACGTGTTCCAGTACCACAAAACACTTGACAGCGCATATATCGATAAAAACACGATCAATTGACATATTACTTTGCAATGTCACATATCTATGTACCGTTGCGCCAAAGAGCTCAGATATTTACATAGAGGCGCATTTCTTATGGGCGCTCTGTAGACATACTTTCTGTGACCCAAATTGCCGCTTGGCGGCGTGGCAGTCGCGCTGTGACAGCTGTCTCTACGAGTGCAAGAGTGACGAACGTTCCTCCTGTGTATCTTAACTACGAGAGCAAGAGAGACGGAGAACGAATAGATTACAGTACTAAGTTTAACAGTTTATCCATACCGGATATGCATCATCTCTCAAGATTAGGTAAATTTGTTAGAAAAGAACTCTTGTAAATTATAAAATTCATTATTCAATAACCATATTTTTAAAGTTGTCTTGAAAATTTTACTATTTAATGGTTTAATAGCTGTTGGTAAATGATTAAATATACGAATAGAAGTGATTTAGGTGCTTTTATAATATATCATATTTTTTTAGGTTAGGTATGTTTGTTAGCCGTGTGGTTGACGGCATAGAATACAAGTGTCACCACCCCATATTTTCCCGTGGCTGTCGTAAGAGGCGACTAAGGGATAACACGATGCAAATACCATCTTTGCGTAGAGACGGAAAACTCGACATCAAACCCTATACGACTGCCTCGTTGGTCTTGCGGCATAAATGTGCGCGTGGGATCGGGAGGTCCCGGGTTCGATTCCTGGGTCGGGCATTGTTATTGGGTTTTTCTGTCACGAAATTCTCAGTAGCAGCACGGAGTCTGGAAATGTGCCCGGTACGGCAATAGGCTCGGCCCTTATTACGTGGGACTAAAGTATATCTGGCGAAAAGTGGGTGTAGAAATACACCTCTGCCTACCCCTTCGGGGATAAAAGGCGTGACGATATGTATGTATGTATGTGTATGTTTATGTTGTATTTGTATTTATTGCGAATATTGCACTTAGTCTCGGATTTGAAATTAAAATAGTGCATGTTGTTTTTAACAAATAAACATATCTCTAGTATGTAAATAGCTGTCAAAGTGAGGAACCCATTTGACTTGAAAACATTTCTTAATGACTCAGTACTATGCATTTTATAGATGGTTCTTAGGCATCTTTTCTGAAGAATAACCGTAGATTCTACATTGGTGGAGTTACCCCTGCCCAGTAAATGATGCCATAGATTAAAAGTGGATATACCGGACCAAAGTAGGCACTCCTAGTAACGTTTATATTGGCAGGTAACTACATGTACACATTGTACACTAATATACCATAGGTGCGACCACAGCTCTAGCTAGAGCATTTCTGTACATATACTTTTCTGGATTTATATCTGAATGAGCTACTTTCTTGTTTTGTGCTTTTTAGATATCCTTTTTGACGTAGTCGGGTCGTAGTAGTTTCTAATTTGCATATTTTAAGCAACTAACACCCCCGCTACAAAAATAAAAGTGTTAATTCAACCAGCAGCACACTTTCCTAATGTTTTCGACACCGACTCTAACAACCGGTAGAGCCTAATAAATCTAATTACGAAATAACAATATCGTATTATACCCGTTCTCGACGAAAACACCATTATACCTGAGATGAATCTCGCCGTTTTCTTTGAAAGTATCCCCTTTATTGTAAAAAAAACGACGCCTTTCTTTTGTCCTTCGTAAAGTGAATAAAATATCTTAAGTGCAATCATTTTTGGGCGGTTCTGCTAAAACCGGATTTGTAACATTATATTTTTTTCTTTTGGCCTTATAAAGCTAGAACTTCTGTCATGACGACTTGATTATGTTTTTTTCTTTGAACACGCGAAAGTGAACATAGATTTCCGCAATTCAGATATTTTTTAATCTGTTTAAACTGTATAAAAGATGCCTCTAAAGTTCAAAATTACTTTCTATTCTTCCTTCAAACTAGAAGCATGTAAGTATGGCCATGCTAAAACACAGCCAGCTATATCTACTAGGTAGGTTGATGCATTCCAACTGGTAAGGACATAGCTAATTAAAACTTCTGGTCTTTCTAAAGTATGACTAAAATTATATGCCTCATCAATCAGTTGCAAATTAGTTTCATTACTTTGTATACATTTTAATTATTCTTAACTAAAGATAAATAGACTTTTAGATAATAATATATACCTACATCTAGAAACGTCCCGTTTTCCTCCTGTAATGCGATGAACATAAAAGTACAGAACGGATTTTGTGCGGTTTTCACCAATAAATAGAGTGATTCCTGAGAAAGGCGTAAGTGTAAAATGTACGTAGATGAAGCAATTACTAGTAATAAGTAAAGAATCTTCCCAAATTTTAAACAGTATAAAACTTTTAAAATAAAGATTATATATTAGTTCTAGAGATGGCACGTTACTTTTTAATGAAGTCGTTTAAAAATAGACTGTAGGTTATCTGTCTGCAAAAACTTTATGTAGGCAACTCCCTTAGCAGACTACTTGTACGAAACTTTCCGTGTACCGTTTTAGCATAAAAAATGTCTATAAAATCCTAGAACAACCATCTTGAAACTGAAGGAAATTTTAAGGAAATGGGAAAATCCCAAGTGTAAACTTACCTAACATTCTTATGATCGCTTTCCTTGATTTCGCTTGCCGTGTTTCGCCGTGTACATGGCCGTTCAGTAAACCATTCTTCGTCTTCTCGTTGACTCGGCTTGATCTATGAAAATACAAAGTTAATATTAATTTTCATTATTGAGGTTTGTGCAGGAAATTACATCAGGCATCATGTTACTTATGTTGACAGTGCAAAAAATACATGAAAACGAGAAAACTATATCAAATGCTGTTGCGCGTTAACCTATGTTTTATAATTGAATACCGATGATTGAAACGCAGAATATTGAGTCTAGATAGATCAACCTTAAAAAGCACTACTAACCATAGTACATCATTGTTAGGAGAAATAAGACCTTACTGCAACAAAAACAGCGCTTAATTTTGACTGATGATAGTACTCATAGATTTTAATATCCTGTTTCATTGAAAGTATTTTTCGGTACTGCTCTAGATATGATTGATGCAGATTAATATGAAACGACCAGAGGGCGCCCGCGGCTACGCCTGCACATTTTTTTTTATTTACCCATTTTAGCCGATCCCGTGGGAATTTCGGGAAATCCCTTCTTAGTGCACCCCTACGGTCCCCAAGGAACATACATGCCAAAGCTTCCTGCGCCCAATATTTTCGGCTGTAGCGTGTCTGTCAGTCAGTCAGTAACGCAAGGATTTTATATTTTAAGATTACTTCTGACTGTTCCAACCGGATATACGTATATGACCATATAACTTCAGCAATGTTTAGTAATCGGATTTATACGTAGATAGGTACGTATCTACATAATTGGATTCGTGTCTTCAGATTTAGGGTCACTTTGCTACAATTCAATTAGATCTGATTGAATAACTTAGTAGATGATGACAAATTTTCTTGCTGGACTCGCTAAACTAAATCCGGCCTACAAGAGATGTTTAAACATTTCATTATCTTGCCCCGGTCGCAATTTAAATATCGTGCCTATTCAACGTTGTTCAATAAAAAAAAATATTGAAATAAAATTTCATACATGTTACTTATCTCCTTGTTTTACTAGTATTATGAAAGAGAACAAGATGGCAATATTCTGTGAAATCTGGTTAGACTGACTGGTTAGATGCAATCGGAATAATACTACTTCGATGATGATGAACTAGATCACAGTACTCTACACTCATTTTAGTCGTGTACAACAGAATTACCAGCAATATTAGGTATACCTACATGGAGGCTGTGAAAACTTAGTGGAGATACCAACAAACTGCCATGCGGAGGATATCGTTCAATGAAACCCACACGGCGCACATCACAGATTTTTCGAAATTAAGTCCGGATAAAATTGTTAATTGTCGCTTTCGTTGTATTTCGGCGAGCACGTTACGCCGTCAATCATCATCCTCCTAGCGTTATCCCAGTTTCAATCTGGGGTCCGCTTACTAGTCTAACCGGATTTGGCTAATATTATAATAAAAACCTTTGGCAAGCGTTATCGCCAGTCAATATCCTTGGATATACTGACACTAGTCTTAGCTGTAAAATATTGCCATGCCAGGTCAAAGTGTCAGGCCCCGAGAGACGGTGCACGTGTTCCACGTGCGCCTCTTGTAGCGTTAGTAGACTACGTCGTTCTTTTCCGCTCGTAGTATGAAAGAGGATGTATGAGGGCAAGTATGGTGGATACAGGTGGATGCATGCAGTAATGCTAACGTAGTTCCCGTGACCCCGCCATTCAATGGGATCGGATAGAGGAACACCATGGTGGTTTTAGTGGGTAGTCCCGGCGCTTCTCGTCGGGGAGTCACCACACTCTCCCTAGGCTGAGCCCCTTTAGGGGCCCAGCCTACTAATCCCAAACAACAAACGTAATTTTTAAGCAATTTTTCTCGATCTTAATAAACAGGTAGAAACTTAAAAACTATTTAAGTATACATACAACAAACGTGATTTTCTTTTATAGATGATGGTAGGGAACCCTTCGTGCACGAGTCCGACTCGCACCAATGTTTTATGTTCATAAAACAACATTCATGATATGAATAAACCTTTCCTTAGAACTTGATCTAATGGTAATGTTGTTCTGCGGCATATGCTGAGCTGTGGCCCTTTGGGTGCATTTTGGGTAGCGCAAATGATGATAATGTATTAAATCTATCAACACATTCTATGCTTGTACCAACCTATTTGTGATACTCATTATAAATAAAAATATTTTCTTTTTTTCTTGTTGGTAACAATTGAATTGACAACACATACCTAATATTAATAAACATACTTTTAAATGATATTAGACCCGCTGTGTGTGTACAGCATACGATGTTATTAAGTATATTAAATTAATTACCGGTTGCTAAACAGGGCAGTAAAGCATCGTTATGCAATCTGCATGTCAGAAAGAGTCTGGATTGTAGTCTAGCCCACGTGAACTTGTGTTGAATAGGTTCAAGTCTAAGTCGAGGTCTTCGGCTAGTCTATTAAAAAACTTCTAGCACTCCTAGAAAAGAAACTATTTTGCCTATAATTTGTCGCACTATGTGGCACGTAAAGAGGACTATAACGCCTTACCGACCGAGGGGGAGCTTGTAAATTTAACTTGGAGATAAGATATGGAGAGTCTACTTTTGATTGGGCTATGTTCAGTAAAAGGGAGAGATCGGCCATTCGCCTACGTTCGTGAAGTGGCATAATGTGGTGTCTAATACATCTAGCCTCATAACAATTATCGACGCAATTAGACTTGAATTCAAGAAATTTCATGAATTTGCGCTGTATTACCTCCAACCTATTTATATGTATGTCATATTGCGGATTCCAAATCTGACAGCAATACTCCAGGATGCTACGAACAAAAGTGCAATACAAAACTTTATATATTTTAATACAACTGAACTGCGAACATGATCTTATTACGAAACCTCAAGCTTTGTTTGCTTTCTTAGCTATAGCATCGATATGCGGTTCGTAAGTAAGTTTGGCGTCATGAATCAAGCCAAGATCACGAATTTCGCTTACCCGATTAATCTTTAGTCCTTTAAGTGTATAATATAATTGTATTCAATGTACTTAGGCTTTCACGTAAATGTGATGACGTGGCATTTAGAGACATAAAGATCTAAATAATTTTGCTCACAGTACTTAACAAACTTATTAAGGTCATTTTGCATGAGAATACAATCGGTTGTTGACTTAATTTGGGTAAAGATTTTCATATCATCGGCATATAGCAGTATTTTAGAGTGGGAAAAGCAAAGAATTACGTCATTATTGAACAAATTAAAGAGAAGCGCTCCTAGTAATGATCCTTGAGGGACTCCAGAGGGGATTATGTTCGATCTAGACACGTAACCATTCACTGCAATAGTCTGTGTCCGATTGTTTATGTAGGAGGTGAACCATCGGAACAGGTCACCATGAATACCTGCCGCTAGGAGCTTTTTTAAAAGGATGAAATGGTTAATACGGTCAAACGCTTTACTGTAGTCAGTAAATATTGCGTCAACTTGACCACCTCCATCCATACCGCACGTATAATCCACAAAAGAGAGTAGATTAGTTGTAGTCGAACGGTTTTTAAGGAAACCGTGCTGAGCGGGGATAAAATAACTGGAGAGTGTACTATAAACTTGGTTGTAAACAATGCGTTCCAAAATCTTAGCAAAAATACAGAGTTTAGATATAGGTCTGTAATTCGTAATATCTTTCCTGATGCCATTTTTAGAACAGGGGTAATAAACGCCGATTTCCAGATTCCGGGTACAATACCTTCACTTATAGAACGTTGAAATAAGATGGCGAGTGGTTCTGTTAGACTCTTAGCACAGTTTACAATAAACTAGCATATTATCAGTAAATTCGTCTTCAAAGTATTGAGGTGAAAACATACTATTTTGGGTGATTAAGTCGTATAAAGCTAGACATTTAGTTTGATTTGAAAATAAACTTATATTCTGTAGCTAAGTGCCGCGACACGTAAAGCAATATGTTAAGCTGGCTTCCCACGGTGCGTGGCGGGATTTATGTGATCGAAAGCTAGGCACCGTTGCACAATACCGACTGCTTAGCGTGTTTGGTGTGTCCTGCCAAACGAATATTACGATCGATAATTCAATTGCTACAGTATCGACGCCGTCCTTTCAGCAGGTGTACCCTACATTAAGTGCTGACTGCACAAATCAATCCAGTCGTGAAGCCCTCATAGCATGACTTGGCTTGCCATCCGTAATACGTCAGCAAAGTTAAGCAACTCATGCACAGGTCGCCACTTGGATGGGTGACCGCGTGTGGATTTTTAATCATAGCGCTACCGTGGCACGATGGGCTATAAATTAAATTTAATAGGGAGCCATCTACAAACCAGTGACGTTATATATATGATGACGTTTATACGACGGTTAGGTTAACCGCCAAATCGGACTGTATTAATGATGTATGTCAGATGTTACTGAAAGTAAGTGCCTTCAAATGTCCTGACACTGATCTAAACCTTAAAATAGCATCTGTCGGCTTGGGTTGGAGGTCAGACAGCAGTCACCTTGTGATGAAGCTAATAGTTTGCCATTTATATAGCTAGTTACAATTAACGGGCTCTTAGGGCTAGGTAGGTTATAAATATTACTGATATAACGCCTGTATTCTGGTTAGTCATTAGAAGATAAAGTCTAAATTTTTCAGCGCAGACTCGTTTAATTGTAAAAAAATAATATTTACATAAGTTTTCTTTAGATCGGTTCGCTTGATATCTCATTATAGCACCTAACTTGCTTCTATTTTAGCTTTACATAAATGGTGCCAAGAAAACACAATCAAGTCACAAAATGGGACAGGAATATGATTGAAAGAGATGAAGAGAAAATATCTTGAATTAGTCTATCTAACCATTAAGCACAGGCCTCTTATCGTTAATAGAAGGGAAAGGCCACCAGTAGTCCACCACGCTGGCCATGTGCGGGTTGGCAGATTTCACATGTCATGACTTTCAGATTAAAGAAATCTTAGACGTACACGTTTCCTCACGACATTTTCCTTCATCATGCAAGCGATAATTAACTATTAAAAACGTTCTTTACTTCGAAAAGTAACTAGAAAGTGGAGCGTGCCGTGAGTTTGCACACTTTGAACCCGAGATCCTCTGTGTAGTAGTTTGTTGGTCTCTCCACTACGCTTTCGCTATTTAACTGAATAATTTCTAGCATTAGATATAAAAATAATAAATACGTAAATCGGTATGACCAATTCGGTAGCTACAATATACCTACATCATTTGGCCGAGCCATTTATGAAAGAGTACGATTAATCATCAATTTGTAGTTATTGACGTTGAATGATTGATGGCTAGGTGAGAACTCGCCACGTGGCTATCGAATATATGTGGTTGATGGAAGTTGGAGCGTTGTAGAGTTACCGTGATTTTGTGCTGTTGTTATGGATGGTGGATTTGAGGGACAAGTTTGACTGTATTAAGTGGTTGATGGCTAAAGCGGTTGTGCTTAGGGCTGTGTTGAGTGTTGTGACAGACAGCAGACTCCACACGACTACGCTATGCTATAAAAAAGGCATGCACATCAGCCTGTTGCAGTCCACAGCTGGTCATTCACGCCAACCTGTGAACCTTGTTAATGCAGTCGCGTTAACCAGGCTGGATATAAAAATTATCAATATCAAACAAATAGGAATTGTACAATAAGGGCCAGTTTCACATCAATTCAAATTCCGTTCTTATTTTGAATTTATCTTCCAGATAGTATTTATCCAAAGGTGGAGAAACTGTGCCTTATCCTTAAAAATCTAAAAAATAACAAAACATGTCCTAACTGACGTAAATGTCGAAGCTACAATTATGAAAATAGGGACCGTCAGTAAAAATGATTAAAGTACTATTCAGTAGTACACCAAACCTAAAAAAGCAGTTTTACACTTAAATAAATAATAGGCCTGGTACTACACCGACGCTTGTACGCAATATTATGAGCAAGTCACAGGTGTAGAAATATAAGTACTAAAATAAAAAGCATAAAGGTAAAGTGAAAATATTTGTTTTTACACTTACTAAGTAGGAAATTCAAAAGTAAAAGTTCATAAAGATTTGCTTTGCTCAATGATTCATTTAATGGAATGAAAGTAATATAGATAGAGATAATTAAAATATGTTTTTTTGACCAGAATACCTATAAGAAGAAATTGCTGACATTTTGAATTCAAAGAAAGAGAGGTGAATACCAAAAGCTAAGGGCTGTATTTCCAATCGTCACATAAAAGTAATTCTATACTTGAATTTTAACCTGGCTGAATGTGCTAGTAAAATAGTTGATCTACTTTATTCAAATAATCGTAATTTTGAATTTAAAATCATTTTATTTTATCTTACCAAAACCCTTTATCTTATGATTGAAAATTAACTCGGAAAGTCGGCGCACATAGGTACCTAATTATAATCAAGCGCGGCAGGGAGCATTTTTCACTCTCAAGCTATCTTATTTTAAATTATGTCCAAAATCAATTTACAAAGCAATGTTTACAACATGCACGCACACACACAAGCAACTATTACAGTCATGATAATTTATTTTGGACTATTTCAAAATGAGAACAATGTCAATAATAGTTTGATACTAAAAATGCGCTGCGCTGCGCTTTGCTACACCAGCTATATGTGCTCCGGCATTATCAGTCCTTAATTGGTCTAGTAGTTGTTGACTCATACTACTAAGCCAGATATTAATGTTTAACGTCAATCTACGATATATCGCAGTGTGTTCTTGCACAACATCACTGTGAATGTAGAATATACTTCGGTAATTATTTCGTCTTTAAAACGACAAACTACTCTCAAGCGTACAGTTTCGGAACACTTAAATAATATTTTAGTCAAACACTGTAAAGCTGGGGCTAAGTGTTCAAGTACATATATGTTTCATTTCGCTTCAAGGTTATTTAACCTAATTTAATTTAATTGTTGTACACATTAAAACGAACCGGTTAGTACTCGACCAATTAAGCCAGTCTTAAGCACTATATCTATTTTTACTTTTGTAAAAAGTGAAAAAAACAGCTCTTTAATCACTAATCAGATTGTGGCGAAATGTTGTTTATCGAAAGGCGACAAATAAGCAAAATTAAATATTGAAAATGCGTGCAATAGGTTCTGCCATATGATGTAGGTCATCGCGACAATAGATAACTTATATACTCTTATTACACATAGTTCAACTCAGTTGTGCGCGCGACCCTATTTGTGCGTGGGCTTGTAAATATACAACTTTCATTCATGTGGCAGTGACGCGGCAGTCGTCGTCCGAGCAAGACGTGTTCTTATCGCTTTTCTTACGGGTACAGTCGTTTACGAAAATGTCTAGTTCTTCACGGAGAAAAAGTTTAAGGAGTCAGGTAAATATTTTTTAATTTTAAAATTAGATGTAATTAATATTTACTATGACTCTATTATACGAAAAAAAATATCCTTGTTGACGTTTACGTATTATTGTTTTAGACTCGAGAAAGCATTGCTAAGGTATACGAATTTCTAAAAATAGATGCGCGAGATATATTGGAACTAGTAAGTGATTCAGTTTGCAGTGCAAGTCCAATTTTAATATCGAAATTAAGTGAACATTTAAATAGCGTACGGAATAGAACAGCAATGGCAGTGGAGGTATCAGAGAGAACAATTACTAATATATTGGCTGAAGGAAAATAATCTGACTCTAAATTTAAATCTCCGCATAAAGACCGTAAAATACTTTTAAAGAAGTTAGAATTAGACAACTTTAACGTTGATGTTATACGTTCCACTATTCAAAATTACCATTTAGAACATCGCGAGTTACCTACCTTGCTAAAGTTGAAAAGAATATTTCAAGATAAACTTAACTATGATGGAAGTATTTTGACTCTGCGTACAGCTTTGTTAAAGTTGGGATACAAATGACGAAAAACTGTGGATAACAGACGAATATATTATATGTCCTGTTTCTTGTGATAGCGGCAACAGAAATTCATCATCAGTGAACTGTCTAACTATCGCGATTCAAAAGATACAGCGTGGTGATAGACGGGCAGACGAAACCCTAAAAAGAAACTAATCTTAGCCTTCAATCTAATTTTCCAGAGACGAAGCCACGGTCTCCTCTGATCAATAAATTTCGTCTCATATTTTTTTAAGCCGCTGTAATCACTTCATATCATAGTTCAATACGATCCTAGGTAGGTCGAGCTCGCGTTAATCACATATATGACCCACTTACCTGCGAACCGGCGACTCATGCTAGATACCGAGGACTTCGCTCCAAATTGATACTACAGTTATAACTATTATTAGCATACGCTTCACGCCTGTTTGTACTAGAAGGAGTATATGTGTAGCTGATTTCGCTTTTATTGATACGCGGAATTCGGTTTACAACTTCGGTCTTTTCATCATTATCATCAGCCTTTTATACTGTCCCACTGCTGGGCACGGACCTCTTCTCACTATGAGAGGTTAAGGCCATAGTCCACCACGCTGGCCAAGTGCGGGTTGGCAGACATCATATGTCTTTCGAGAACATTATGGAGAACTCTCAGACATGCATAAATATAATAAAAAATGTAATACGCACTTAACTTCGAAAAGTCATGGGTGCGTGCCGTGGGTTCGAACCCGAGACCCAATGCGTAGCAGTCTGTCGGTTTCTCCACTCTGCTATCGCTGCTCTAAACGGACGACTTCGGTCTTTTATTACGTATTAGTACTACGCTTGAAGGGTGTGTTTAAAAAACAACACTAAGAGCAGGCTTCGCCTTGCCAGTTTTACAGAAGTCCTATAAGAAGTTTAACCATGAAGTTTAAAGAAAAAGAAGGGATTATTTAAGTTATAATTTAAATCATGATAGAAACCACGTATCTATAAGTATACTATAAATATTCTTCATATTGTTACTCCTACACCAGAAAGGATCAAAGTATACCCTGTATAGTCCTGTGCTCAATCCGGTAATCAGACATGAAACCACCTGCGCGGACATTATCTGTAAACATAAGAGTTGCTGCCACTGAAAGAGATCTAGCTTAATTCCTAAAGTCACTGCCTATATAATATAAGATTTCCATGAATACAATAAAATTACTAACCCATTAAATACTATGAAACTCAAGTACCTATATCTCGTAACTGCCCGCAGTAGTTAAAAGCTTAGGAAGGAAATTATGAGTGTAGTAAATCATACGCTTAATATTTTAGTCGCTTTATCCGACCTTCCAATATACAGTTGAATTATCTGTGCAGAGGTCTGAAATATTAAATATCCGACTTAAAAGTTGCATTTGCCATTTTATAAAGGATTAAAATGTATAACTTATTTTATCAAGCAACCCTTGCATCTGGATCGATTGATTCGTATTGTATGCCTCTTTTTTAAAACACTGCTCCGGCAATAGGACTTATTTATTTCGATGAAGGAACATCCAAGTGGTTTAGCTTTAGATTTATTCGTGAATCACATAAAGCTTTGTCCCGTATGGTAATTGAACGCACATCCCTTAGACGAGACGGCCACTTAAACCACTACCCCACACTTCCAGTAAATTAATAATTTATAGATATATATAATAAGTGGGTACCATACCCACTTATTGCTATTGTCCTTTTAAAAGGTCACCGGAGAAATAAAATTATTATAATCAATTATGTATATGTACCCTACAAATAATATTATTGTTAGCATTCATTCGACACATCTTGAGTATACAGAGCAGACACTTAATTCATCGTGCGTGATTTGAAAACTGTAGTATTTTGAAATAATTTTGAACAATACTCTTTTTACTATGGAGAATCCAAGGTAAGAATTATTATGCGCATGTATTATTTTATTCATTCATCAACTAAAAGTCACGCAGCGAGCTATGGAACGGGCTATGCTTGGCGTCTCTTTGAAGGATAAAATCCGAAACGAAGTTATCCGACAAAGAACCAAAGTTATCCGACAAAGAACCAAAGTTACCGACATAGCTCACAGAATCAGTAGACTCAAGTGGCAGTGGGCTGGCCATATCTGTAGAAGAACTGATGGCCGATGGAGCAAGCGTATCCTAAAGTGGAGACCACGTCTCGGCAAGCGTAAGGTAGGGCGGCCCCCGGCTAGGTGGACCGACGACCTGAAAAAGGTGGCTGGGACAGACTGGATGCGGAAGGCTGAGGACCGTGTACTGTGGCGCGTGTTGGGAGAGGCCTATGTCCAGCAGTGGACTGCGATAGGCTGATTGATTGATTATTTTATTCATCAGCACGGTATTTAGTAAGATGGAATATCAATTATCAAGTACAAATAATATAAATATTTTATACCCTTTAGAAATACGCATTTAATACAGTTTCAGTTGACGTCCTTTTAAACGACCAATAGCAAAATAGGCTACTATCTTATGTTTTGTATTTCAGTTTGAAAAAAAAGTGGTCGCGACCGTTGATGCTAAATGAAATGTTGCCACCCGAAAACTGCAATGCTGACGTCACAGACGAAGATTCAGGTGATGAAAATCAAGTTTCCTTACACAATCTACCTGGGTCTCAGTTATGGGCACAAGGGGAAGTCTGTTTCCAGTCACAAGATTGTAGTGATGAAGATGATGATGTGCCACTCATACAATTATCAAAACGCAGGCGCGTGCGTGGCTTCCCAGGAATCTGATTACTCTCCTCAGTTTACTACAACAAGTGGGTCTACGAGCCATGTAAATGTACCAAAAACGAAGAACTATAATTGGGTAGTACGAGATATTCGACCTAGTTTAGAGCCATGGCAAGATATGCAGACCACTGGCTCTCGGTTCAGTCCTATTGAATATTTTGAAATGATGTTTGGCGATGACATCATAAATATGCTTGTACACTATACAAATATGTATGCAGCTCAGAAAAAATCTAATAGATTCGTCAATGTAAGCACAGATGAAATACGTTACTTTGTGGGTATACTTCTTTACAGTGGGCATGTGGTGCTGCCTAGAAGATGTATGTACTGGCAAAGTGCTGCAGACTGCGGTATGCCTTTAGTATACAACACAGATGCAGATGTACTGAGACAAATAAATAATAAGGCTCCATTTCAACTATTTTTCGTTTTTTTCTACATCTATCTATGTCATTGATGAGCTGGAAGTTCGAGGAATAAAAGCCACAGGACGTGTTCGTGAAAAGCAAGAGTCCTTTGCCTACTAACAAAGAACTCCATAAGTTACCACGAGGGACATTGAAACACCAGTCGACAACGGCAGAAAACATCCTGGTGTGCAAGTGGCATGATACCAGTGTTGTTACTGTCGCGTTGAAAGCAGCTATGATTCAACCTCTATCTAAAGTAAAAAGATGTGGATCGGCCGGCTATCATAAAAAAATATAATGAGAACATGGGAGGGGTTGACCGAGCCAATCAAAATATTGATCTATACAGAACATCCATAAGAGGAAAGAAATGGTATTTCTCATTGATTTGCCAAGGGTTGGACATGGCATTGCACAATTATTCTTGGCAAATATTAAAAAAAAGAGGTGAATATGACTTCCTTCATTTTCGGAGAAGTGGGACTACAGCACTTCTGGAAACATATAAGAAAAGGACAGATCGCAGAGCAACTCGTGTTCCCCAAAACTTTCGTGAGGATTCACGGTTTGATGGAAAAGATCACCTAATAAAATACAGAGAAAATCAGCTTCAGTGCTTTGAATGTCATAAAATAGCAAATTTTTATTACCCTAAATGTAATGTTATTTTACATCCCAAATCTTGCTTTGAAAACTTTCAAGTTCCTAAATAGAATTTTGTAAAACCAATAAACTTATTATATTTCCACTTTTATCATCATAGTAGTCAATATTGCTAGCGTCCTTTAAATAGAACGGCGTTTTCCAAGTTTTCCACTTAAAGAATCTTGTTTTTAGTATTTTTCTCGTGTATAATATCGTGTCATTAGCACAATATGTAAAATCGGTTAAGATTTAATGTAATTAGTTGAGTCAGGAAAAAGTGGGATAATCACTTATGTAGGATAGGTTTCTAGCCCTTCTACCACCACAAGCACTCTAGAAAACTCCAAGGTTAAAATATTTATGTGACGGGTCCTAATTGCGTAATTATTAGAAACGGAAGGTGAAATACCCTCTATTTGTCCCGACGTTTCGACATGGATTGAACCAACCTCGGTCACTGAATGACGTATTTAGATGTTAAGTAGTAATTAAAGCGAGGTCTTTTCCCCTCTACTTTACCGGTCACAACGAACTTCTCAAGGTTACCACCGTCTTTTCTTGCAATGTTTTTTGGGAATTCAATTGGGGAAAAGACCTCGTGGACGCAGCCCAATACGCTGGTCCGACCAGATCCGCACCACTCTTGACTCCACAGTCCATGACGCAATTCACACCGCCAGAGACAGAATTAGATAGAGGAAAATCGTTCGTGAGAAAGTGATGAAGAAGGGAGGTCACGACCCTCAGCACTGAGGAATACGACGCAAGGAGGAGGAATTAAAGCGAATCAAAACGCCCAGAAAACTGAAAAGCAACGGTTGTATCTGATCTGACCTGTGCCAAACATTTAGCGTCGGAACATATCTGACAGAAGATGCGTCGAGCATACCATCGGTCGCGTCTATACCGTCAAATTAGACCTGCTACATTACGCGTCTAGTCAGTTTCTGCTTTCGGCAACTACAGTGCGGTTGCTTTGTATGACATTTAATTTTAAAACGTCGCCCAACGCGTCAGTCAAAATACAGGTGCGTGGTGTACGCTCGACATACTAACGCATCATCGGTTAGGTGTGAAAGGTTGAATGATTTATCATATATTTGGCTGCTTTGGCGTTACGCGACGGATGATACGCGACGCATCTTCCGTCAGATATATGCTAACCCTTACAGCAACAGGCTCTTAAAAAATAACAATTCAACTTTCGAACTCCAACCAAAAAGAATATAAACGTATAAATTCAATTCCGTGAGTTTAATAACGTTTTGATTCTATTACTTGTGACGTGAGGCACATTTTTCGCTGTCGCCTTTATTGGTCGGTTGTGGTAGCACAATGGATATGTAAGTAATGTGTCAATGTCACGGGCTTGCAAACTCGTGGTTGGTGCTTAACAAGATTTACGGATTGTCTCCTCGTGCCGTATAATCTAAATAATTTTTTGTCTCTCTTCACACAGTTGTTGTCATAATTCCATAAGAAATAGTGTACAAAATGTTCTGAGGAGAATGTTATTGAAATGTGACTGATGGTAAATTGATTAGAAAGCAATATGTGACAGAGATAGTAATTAAATTGGGCTGAATGGTTTAGTTGTTTGGACGCTCTAATCTTAGGAACTAACAGTACTTAGACAAAATTATTAGGAAAGGTTTTTAATATGATATTAATTTTATGACATAACTCTTAAGATCCAAGTAGAATGAAAGCTAACCGAGAAGGACTGTTGCGTCAAATCACAGCAGAACATTAAAGTAAGGCTTATAGAACAGGTTTAGATTCTGTCTTTATTCATAATGTCCGTTACTAGTTAGTGTTCTTTTATTATTTCAATTAGATGATAAATAAAGAGGACAAACATAATCGATTTGAGTGTGACTGGAGATGTAAAGTACGTATATAGGAAATCAAATTATAAACGTAAGTATTACAGAACAGATGAAATAGGTACCTTCCTGCTTAGGTATAATAGTCTCCGAAATGAATCTTACAAAATGTCCTTGCGCTATTGGTAATTGAATATAGGCTCAACTTGCCAATAAATATGAGTAACATGAAACTTTATAAATTAATTTGGCAAGAGTTCAACGGCCTCTACAATTGCCTTTATATTTTCATCAAACAATAAGAGCGACATTGTTAATGGCCCAACAACAACCGCCAACTTTGGACCTAATGTTCATGCCACCTGCGCTTTCTTATGTAACTAATACTAAATAATTCTATTACTGTGTTTACGTCATTCCAGTTACGATTCAGAACTTTCGCATAAGGTTTCAAAAAAAAGTCTATCAGATATGACTCAATAAATAAGTTTCGATGGAAAGAATAAAACTAATAGACTGCTACACGGCAGGTTCAAATTCACGGCGCACACCATAAACTTTTCGAATTTACCTACTTGTCTATTAAATTGGAAGTCAATTAGTAATTATCACTTGCTAGGCTAACAAAAATAGTGCTGGGAAACCTATATGTTCAAGAGTTCTCCAAAATGTTCTCGAAAGACCTGTATGACTTTCATCATCATCAGCCTTTAACAGTCCACTGCTGGACTAGGCCTCTCCTTTGAAAGGAGGAATTAGCCTACTATACCACGCTGGCCAAACGGGTTGGTATAGGGTTTGATACAAACCCTATACCAACCCGTTGTCCGTTGTCCTTCTCTTACAGAGCTGTTCTCTGCATAATATGCTCCCTCTGTCGGCTCTTACGACACCCATGGGATGATATGGGGTGGTGACATTCCGTAATCTTAATCCGTCACGAGCACTTATGACTTTACGTGCTCGCATATACACGGAGAGACGCCGTTTAGGGGACTAGTCACCCCATATGTACATATAAATTAGACGGTAACGCTGTTGATTAACCTCATCATTTGATAAATTCCTACGCTCGCACACTTTGCTACGGAATCGTAGTTCAACAATACTCTATAAACTAATAAAAAGTAAACTGGCAACGACACGTACAGGACGTACCTTATGTGGTACCCCATTCTTGCGTAGAGGCAGAGAATCAGCACGGCGGGCACGAAGAAGAAGAATATGCTGCTTAGTTCTAACAGAGGAGAGGGCGCCATTAGCGCGCAGAACGCTGACTCCATGGATTTGTTGCCGGAATCTGGAACAATAGCACATATTTGATGAAACCTTCATAAATATTTTTTATCTTAGACTAGAAGATGCCCACAGCAACGCTCGTATATTTTTATTATACAGTCGTTTCTGCCCGATCCTGTTTGAATTTCAGGAAATCCTTTCTTAGACCTACGGTTAGTACCGTAAGAAGCTGAAGTTGGCATGTGTGTTTCTTGGGGACCAGGGTGCACTAAAAAACAGTATCCCAAAATGCCCACGATATCGGGCAGAAGCTCAAGTTTTATTTTAAAGTTTAATATTCGCGGGCGTTATATTTCGAAAACATAAAGTACATAGTGTTATAATTTTGTTTTATTTTTTAAATTAATACACATATTTTGAACTGTTGCATAAATATTATGAGCACGATCTGAAATCACGAAAGTTTGGCAGTATTTTTCTACTGATATTTTAAAGAGTAACATCTGCATTTTCCAAGTGCCTTACGTACAATCTTCATTTTAGTAGGATAGTGCGACTTTAGTATTACTGCAAACAAGACATTCCACAACAGAAACAACCCTAGAATAAATAGTTATTGAATGGGCACGTTGGATTCACTTTGAAGTGGGCGTTCAAACGGATATCGATTATACGCTGCGGCCGCACACTGTTTAGCATTGAAAGCTGTGTGCATTCTGCTACTGCATTTCAAAAAGCTATTAAATGTCGACGATGAGTTATTGAATCTGTCAATCTACGGAATGCCTATATCGTTCTACTTTTATAAACGCGAAAGTGGAGAATTTGTGGGGATGGATGGATGTTTGTTAATGTAACACATATATACTACTGAATGGACTTGGATAAAACTTCCAAATGATAAAGTATATAGTAATAGTATAACTACATCAGAATACAAGTACCTAAAATTATATATCACACAATAAAACATGATCTATATAAAGCCATTTTTTAATTTGCTGTATTACAAATAAAATATTTTTTATTTTGTAGACTACACCCGTTTGATTTATCAGTATGGCGGTTTCAATTTCATCATTAACATATATTATAGTTAACATATCATGTTGTTATTATGTGGGTGTTGTCACCGCTCACAGGCCTTGTTGATTTCGTATCAACACGGGAAGTTTTGTGAAATATTTACTTATTCAAATTATGTTTGTCACTCACTGTATGGTTACGTTAGATTATAATAAAATAATTAAACTTCACCATGCTGAAAACAACCACATTTTAACAGTTTAACAAGCTTCACAGAAGACTTGGTACATTAAAAAACGACACGTAAGGGTGTTTGCTTGAATCTCGATGCGAAGTCAGGGAAGTGCATACCTGTATACTTAGGTATCTAATATATAAAGCTAAAGAGTTTGTCTGATTGCTTGAACACGCTAATCTCAGGAACTACTGGCTCGATTTGAAAATTCTTTCATTGTTAGGTAGCCCATTTATCGAGGAAAGTATGTATCATCACGCTATAAGCCACGAGAGCGAAGCAGTAGCCCTAAATAACGGGCTCATCTAGTTAAATTAAGATTTGACACTGTGGTTTCAATATTATGACATCACATTTTGAAATCATAATTATTCTAAATATTGGCTGGCTACATATATTGCAAAATGGCAAGTCTTACTTCTGTACCGTAACATTCATATTAAAATTGCAAACAATGGTGGGTGGTCACTATTTATACGACATTGTGATTTGTTCTTGATTCGCCTCGGTCAGTTTCGCCTCGCATAAAAAATTCTTGTTTCGCTCTAGGTTTTATTCCTGTTACGCCTCGAAAACGATATTAAACAAATATTTATTATTGACGTGACAACGTCTTATAAATTGATTTGCCGGGTGACACTTCAAGAAACTGCGTTACGCTCCGCTCACGTTATGCGCTCACAATGAGAGCGAGTGAGAGGCACGCGTCCCGCCTAAGAGCGAGAGAGACAGACATAAAAAGTGAAAGGCACGCGTCTTTCATCCTTCTTCCTACTATACGAATGAATATTCACATTAAAATTATTTTACCACTCAAAGTCGTTGTCACGTAAAACTTTCGCCCGTATACCGACTTTACAGGCAACCAATTTTTTTTTTTCTTGTTTCGCCTCGGTTTTGGTTATTGATTCGCCTCGTGTAATGATTCACCTATTTTACGACATGTTTTGTACATACAGCATAAAAATTATTACAAATATTTTAACTTATCTTATTTGTAAATACAAGTTGATCAATAAATTATTATAATTTGGCCCAACTTAGAATCACATACATTTATAATTTAACTAAGTATACTGAAACAACTTGTAATAATATTAGTTTTAAAACTATAATTAAAAAACTTTTAAAGTGTGTGCCCGCTAGACAAGCAGGTAAAGTCATAAACTTGAAACAAAGGAATAGGATCTGCGAGCTGTAACCCTTTTAGTTCAAGCCCAACGAGCTGACCAATCCCGTCACAGCATTATTACTAATAATAATAATGGTGACCAGCAATTGCCAGTTTAACATATTATATCACATAAAATTTGTGTTTTTGGAAGTATGACGTGTTCAGTAAGAGATAGTGAGAAGTGACGTGTTTGTGATCGTGAGTGGATAAATCGTGATTCGAGAATTAAAGGGTAAGTTTTATTATATTTTTATTTGGATTGATACACTAATGTAAATATGTTTCTAATTTAAGAGACAGATCTGCAATTTACTATTATTAGAACTTTTATTATGCGGTATTAGTTAATTTAGATTTTATAAATTGCCTTATAAGCATGGCTTAGAAGCATCAGATATTTAAAAAAGCAATAGAAGTTTTAAAATAAAATACTTAAATAAATAAATATTATTTTGTATTTAGTACTAATAACTTTACCTAAAAAAAAGTTATTCAAGTTACTAAAATGGTGCTAAGGAAAATAATTATAGCCAATGGAGATTAAGGAAATAAAACGAAAATAGTTACGGTTTTATTTCTCTAAGTTCCATTAATTAGAAATAAAAATCCAAGGAATATAAAAATATTGCAAATTTTTTACCGGTATAATGATGGTATTAACTTATATATATTACTTATCTATCATTCTGTATTTAATTATAATTTTGAAACATGACACTGCTCTCCCTTATGCCCCTTATGACATTCGTCTAGTTTGAGACAGTTCTTACGGCGAGTTTGATATTAGGTACTTAAAAAAATCTCTCTCAATAGAGTATTATTTTTCTTACAGGTTAGCACTTACACTCTGAACTATGCAAGAATCAAACAACAGTTCCTTACCATCCACTTCTCAAATGAACTTAACTTTTATACGGTCTAAAAGAGGCAAGCCCATCCTATTACACGATGGATATGAATACTGCAAAAGGCGAGAATACAAAAACGGATCAATATCATGGAGATGTGTAAACAGACAATGTAAAGGTGGAATAATTACAGATGTTAACAAAGAAATAACTAAAATATAGGAACACAGCAGTTGCAGTGCAAATGTGGCTAGAAATGAAATTAAATTGGAACTTTTTCGCTGTAAGCAACAGGCAGCATCTTTGGACGGAAAACCCATTCCCTCCCTATTCAATAAAAGTTTAATTAATTTAAAAAACAAAGGCACAGATTTGGTGGCAGTGTTACCTACATTTTCTAATGTCAAGACAAGCCTATACAATGCTCGAAACAAGAGTCATAAAATCGCTAAATCTGCATTTAAAGGAGCATCTAAAGTACAAATACCAGAGACTTATAAAGAGCTTTTACTATTTGATTATGGATGCAAAAATAAGAGAATTTTGGGATTTGCTGATAAGGATATCGTAAACCTTGTCCAAAATGTAAAACATTATCTAGGGGACGGTACATTCAAATGTGTCATAAAACCGTTCAAACAGTTATATGTGATTTATGGAGACATCGGCAGTACAAGGGAGAAAATTCATGTGGTGCCATTAATTTATATCTTACTTATGGATAAAAAGGAATCGACATATAGAACGATGTTAGAACTTATTAAATCTCAAGTTCCTAATTGCGATCCGATCACGTTTAGATCTGACTTCGAAAAAGCAACCATAAACGATTTGCATAATGTATTTCCTACCACAGTATCCAAGGGTTGTTACTTTCATTTTTCCAAGGCATTGTGGAAGAAAGCCAAGGCACTTGAATTAAATAAGAAGAAAATTTACAGAAAGCACATCGCTCTATGTTCTGCATTAGCTTTATTACCACCGCAATATAAATCTGATGGCTGGTTATACATCATGGAAGATTGTCCAAAAAATGAGCATATTGAAAAGTTTTATGACTATTTTATATCATCCCGGCTTGACACCAATTATATGCAGGAGAAATGGGACTTCTATGAGGATCTAAATAGAACAAATAATCCAGCAGAAGGCTCTAATGCCAGACTGAATAGATCTATAGCAAGTAAATTAAATATCATTAGTTTCTTAAAAGCAATAAAATATGATGCTGATATCAGCCGAATTAATTTCCTAGGCCAAGGTAAAGCACGTCGTCCTGATGACATTGCTTTAGATAAAATTATAAACGATTCTATAAAAGCCATGTTGGAAGGTCGAATAACTCTTGGTCATTGTTTAGAAAAAATATGTCCTTTTGTTTTTTAATTGATAAAGTGTATGTGCCATAATTTATTTTTGTTGTTTAATTCAATAGGTAAAACTGAGAATTTTTTTTCTTAAATAAAAAAAAATAATAATAACAAATTTTATGTGTCCATATATTATTTATAGCTCTAAAGTAGTATTTATTTTAAAATTTTATTTGCTGTTTACATGTCTATACTTCTATGATAGGGATGTTATTTTTTACATTTTTATTAGGTAGGTACATTTTTTTAATTTTTATAATGAATGTGTCATATTTTATTGTTGTTGATTAATTTTTAGGTATAAGTAAGCAAAAATTAAAATATTTGTCTAAAATTTTCTTTTATATTTTGTTTATTTTTGTAAAAGGCTGTTGATCTCAATTATTGTAACTTATCTGTGATTCTGATTGTGATCTGGTACGAAAATCTTTGAAACTTAAAAAAATAGCTTTATAATTATTGTGACTCATAATCTGTGATTCTTATTATGATTAGGTAAGTAAACATTTTATTTGCTTGTTGTTTAGCGGTCTATATTATGATGATATTTTAAATTGTTAATAAAAGATCTATACCAATATAGGAAATGATCCTTCTTTCATATTTTAAACTTCATAATCAATGCAACTGACTGTAATTCGAATTGTGATTATTAATAAATACTCATTTAATGATGATTATAGAATTTTATTTATACATCCAATCTTAACATTTATCTGTCGCTCCCTCCACCTTCATCTCGATACAGGATCATAGATTCCCGATTATATTACTACTACGTTTATGGTATGTTGCCCAAGTACAGTTTTATCGTTCTTCTTTTGAGACAGGCATCTCAGGCTGTGACGCAATATCCAAGACCATATCCTGTAACAGATCTATGATTTCCTTCGATTCCATCGTTTAGGCTGGGGTAAGCTATAGTTCTTATATTATGTACTATACTACCTGTGCGCAATTAGTGGAGACCTGAGCGAAGTATCTATATACATACATAATATAAAAACAAATACATATAACATTACATGTTTATTTTTATGTATAACGTACTATATTTATTTATTTTATCATAGCATAATTATGTGACAGCGCAACAATAAAACCTTCTATCTAATCTTTATTCCGCATTCCACACAGGTCTCAACTTATCGCGCACAGGTAGTAGCAAATTGCTGTAATTTTAAATTTTTTTTCTGACTCTACTAAAGCAACGTTTTATAAACCGACCCGAAACAAGAATGAAAAATAAACCGAGGCGAAACAAGAAATTTTAGGAATGCGAGGCGAAACAGGAACAAATCGACATTGTGTTTAAACATGCTCTGGCGTGTTAGCATTTGACTGGAAATATTCATATCTACTCGCTACTTTATTGTCTTAGCAAGCAGCAAAGTACACCCACTTGAAAAAATTAGAAGCAAAAATCCATAGTGCAGTACTGAGTCTGGTTTGAATGTCATGTTAGATTCGAGGTAAAAGTTTGAGCGGTGTTGTGGATAATAGGCGTAAACTTTGTTTTATTGAGTGTTGGGAATAAAACATACTGAGGATAAGCCCGTGCCCAGCAGTGGGATAGTATTACATGAGTACACTGCTGATGATGAATGATGAGAATTTTCACCTTCCCAGTGTTGATATTTATCACACATGAATCAAATTTTCACTGCCTGATTTTATATATTTTTTTATTCCTGATCGGAATTATCTTACCGCCTATTCTTCATCATCATCATAACAACCTTGCATATCATAACGGCCTGAACATAGGTTTTTCCTATTTTGTGACACAATAGTAATGTTAGCCAATAGGAGAATTTGGCTGACGATACTACGCTGACCAGATGGGTTGGCATAGGGTTCGATTTCGAATTGTCCTTCTCTTCCGAAAGATATTTCCTATTTGCTTCCTTGTTTTTCCTTAGTTGTCCCTTACGACACCCACGACATGAAGTTGGGTAGTGATACCTACTTTGCATGCTTTATCCGTCACCACATGGCTTATTGTATAATCGTCTATACTACTAGCAGAAAACCTAAAAACTTAATATTGAATTTGGAAATCTCATCTAGTCAATGTCAAAGGCAAAGCTAACAGGGCAGACGAGACAGTAAATGCTTTTTTTATCATTCACTTCAACTCTTTTTTTATTCTGCCATTTCTGTAGTTCGTTCAGCGATATAATTACTCTAACTTTTGCTTGTCTGCCTAATTGCAGATTTGCCTTCTTTTAATCTAGACCAGACACTTACAACTGTTTAAACAAAGTCTCAGTAATTAAATCTAGTTTACCATATTGTCGTAAAAGTAACAACTGTAATACAATATCGAGAGTTAGGGCGGCCTTCGAATATTATTGTAGACGTTAACTAAGCAACAAAACTACGTTTTTGATTGAACAATACACTACAAAATCTACCCAGTTTTATTTGTAAGAAAGGAAGATTTCAGCCACCGCATCGCTTTGTAATCTTGCGCAATAAAGAAAACGTAATATAAACTTCATCCCTCCATTAGTTAATTAATAGAATTACGAAGAGCACGTGTATGTTTATAAAGAGGAAGAAAACTTTCACGACAACCCACCACAACTTAATCTTACAAATACAGATCCTCTTATATAAACAGATACTAAGTAATAATCATATATCAAGTGCCAATATCTGAACAGAGTTCAACGACCTCAGTGTCATGAGTGGTTCAAGTTAGTTAGAACTTGCCAGAGGATATACGTTGTAAATCATGTTGTGTTCTATCAAATTGATGAGTTATTAGGCAGAGGTTATTAAACTTTTTATGTATGTTATTGTTTTATATATACTATTATTATAAATTTGAAACTGTATTTGTTTACGAATTCCGAATGTCTAGTATGATAATATCATAATTATAATAATACTATGTATTAGATAAGGCGTTTGCCTCGCCACTTGGAACTGCGAATGTTCTTGGTTAGATTCCAATATAAAACTACACTTTGTGTGATCCACTTTGGATGTACTTTGTGTCCGTTGATTGAATATATTTGTAAAGCCGCCAAGTGGTTAAATACCTTTTTACTAGCCCGAAAGTTTTCATATAAGTTACACCAGCAGTGATCATGCAATAACTGTCACTTTCACCATTTAATTCTAATTAATCGTTTCTGCCCGATCCCGTGGTTATTTGGAAAAATCCTTTCACAGTGCCCTACGGTCGCCAAAGAAAATACATGCAAAATTTCAGCTTCTTACTCCCAATAGTTTTAAGATGTCAGTTGCCTGTCAGTAAACCAATCAGTAATGCAAGCCCTGCTCTGCACGGTCGCAATCTTATGTAAATGCCACATGAGGTCACCCATCCAACTGGTAACCAGTCCAAGCGTTTCCTAACTTTGGCCACCTATTTCGAAAGCCTAGCAAAGTCACCTCTGACAGCGCTACTATCTGATACTGCAGGTTAACAAGTATACGACATATTTTCAGAGCGAATAAAAACAAAAAAATGGCCTCTATGGCGTAACCATACTTAGTCAAATATATTGCGGGCCTGCTCGCAGCTGTTACATCCATTCTCATAGTATAATGGTTTAGATTGTGTACTATAAAAATACATGATTCATTTTTAATATGAGGTTGTTATTTTTATATTTACTCTCGACCTTTGCGGAACTGACCGACTTCTGAAGTGTGTGTGATCTTTTAGATTTTTTTTAAGAAAACATGGACTAACTTTTTAAGTATAATTCCAGACTCATCATCATCCATCTAGCGTTATAAGTGCCACACGGAATCTGCTTGCTAGTCTAACCGGATTTGACTGAATATTAGCTTTTCCATAGAGCGGCTACCTGTCTGACCTCAACAATCCTAAGGGATAGCGATTTCAGTGGGATAGCATTTATCTTCCATGTTTTAGAGCAGTTTCAGTTTATTCAGACATAGGTACTGACTCTTATTAACGATTGTCAAAGATCTTCATGACAGCCTAGACCGACAGCTTAACGTGCTCTTCGAGGCACAGGACAGGCAAGTTTAATTCTAGACAAATCTGTGTAAAGTTAATGAGATCTTCTTACTAGAATTATAAATGCAGAAGTTTGTGAAGATGGATGAATAGAATAAGAAGAATGAGAATATTAGTTAGAAACATGGTCAGATTAACAAGGTGTTGAAGGTATTTTAAAAGACACAGCATGCTCATACATAATTATGTCGCGATAACCGATATAAACCCCTAAGGGCGCTGCCCGACAAAATCTAGTAGGTAATATATAAGCGAAAGGAAATTTGCTTGCTTGTAACATGTTCAATGTTGCATACACATTTTTATATAGGTACAGAAAAAAACAAGGCTACATTTTGATGTACGAATTTTCAACATTACCAATTATCCAGAAAAATACATAGAGCAATTTATAACTATTGGCAAAAACTCGTATAAAGTTAGAAAAGTAAGAGCAGTACCAGCAGTTCTTTTTTTTTCATTCTATTACAGAAACTAATTTTGATGTTACCTACATTTACGACCGAAAAGTTTTAATAGACATTTTGAGGGAACTCATACTTTTTATATTACGTCCTACTTGACTTTGATTAAAAACATTGCTCAAATAGGCCAAGTTTGGTAAAATTGCTCACATTCCTATTTCGACCGAGTCATTTATCTTTTATAAGTACTGCGGCGATAGAAAACATCACTTCAAAGTTATTTAACTCTAAGGAGAGTTTAAGAGAAGGGGAAACTTCTATTTAGTGCTGTTCAGGCGACTGCAAGTATTTTTTAAAACATTGAATTCATTCAATCGAATACTGCGAATTATGTAGTAGCCAAAGAATTTTTACCCCCCGGTATTTATCTGCAATGGCCCATATGGAGATCCCTGAATTGTTTACGAAGCCAGGTTGGCTGTTGCAGATACAACCCAGTGAGATGGGGTATGATTGACTCGGCCTACATGCAGTGCGACTGTGGCACAGACCATGAGTCACCTCCTGGAGTGTTCTAAGTGTCCGCGCAGATGTTCGGCGGCCGATCTATGCCGAGCCACGCCGACAATGCCGTTGCTGTAGTCACATACTGGGCTGGTGTCATTTGATGTCTATACGAACGACTCGAAAAGAAGAAGAACTATGTCTGCATAACCCTAGCTTGACTGGTAGAGAATGCCTAAGGCATTAAGTCCGCCTATGTACCACATGTTTTGTGCTGTGCAAAAAGTTAAATAAATAAATAAGAAGAAAGAAAATACCTAACACATACTTTGTGAATACTTAGCACATTCGAATGCTGAAGTAGATTTGACTATCGTCCCGTTTACAATACGCCCATTTTTGTTGGGTTCGATCCCACACGACTCAGTTTATAGGTACCAACCAGTATATGTGTGTCAAACAAATTGTTTTTCTGAGTGCGTTCGATATTGGAAAATCCATAAGTTCCCTATCTGTGTTGCAGTAGTGCAGTGTTTCATGCTGATGATGATGAAAATTATGATGAAGTGCTCTATGACACCGAATTTATTCGTATTGCGACATGAGTGGTCCTTAATAATAAACTAAGCCAAGATTATAACGGAATTATATACGTGGTAAAATAATAATAATAATATTCTAGAACAACTAACACAGTGTCATCTGATTCCAAACTAGGTAGAGCCTGTAGCTACTATAGTAACATAAAAGTAATAATATATTCTTAAAAACATATTAGTAAAATTACACCAAGACACAGACAAGTAAGCGGATCCCAGATTGAAACTGGGATAACGCTAAAAGGACGATGACACCAAGACACAGACATATCATCATCACCCAATTTTTTTTCAGTTTGGAAACGATCGCATAAACTCCGGCTTAGCAGTCAGGGTTACTTACTAACAGGCCAGGCAAAATAAAACCTCTATAAATCAATCTATCTCCTACTACACTACTATATAACCACTGGTCCATTACTAAAGGAAGTTCAGTCCATTTAACATTTACGGGTTGATTTTTATTATACCCTTAAAAGTTAACGTAAAAGGTAAATGTGGGCAGCAATTTTTGTATTGCTTTGAGTCAAAGTTTTCGTTCATTTGATCGCTCACTTTGATCAGATATGTGCTTTTCATAATAATGTCAAGAATAAAACAGTTTAAAAGATCTAATCTTATCTAAAACAAACTTATTATCATATCTATTAAAGCTTTTGCCATCTTACAGGTTCCTTATTTCTTAATCAGGTTCCTAGTCTACAACCCAAAGAAGTATATTTAATTGTCCTTTAGATACCCATTTATATAATAAATACTTCAAAATACGCTGAAACGCAATTATATTATCAAGTACAAAACATGCAAACAATTTAGATTAAAAAAATAATTAGAGTAAAAGGGTTAAGTAAAATACACTGTAAACAAAGTTGTACTAAGTATTTTCCTAAAAAGTCTCAAATTATTCAGACAGTATCGAAGTATTTCAAAGAGAGTTTTATAAGAATAGATTCCGCCTCCTAGCCTTTTTAAGGTGCTGTTTAAAAAATTATCATAAATCTGTTTTAGGGTGCATAGGGTTCCCACCAAGAGCTTAGGGTCCCAAGCCAACCTCACCTGCAACTCAGTCACTAGGCCATGTCGCAGACCTTCGGTCGGTCTGAAAACTTCGATACCAGAGTTTGCCACATCACAAAGTGAATATAAAGACCACACACGAACAAATAATGAATGCTATAAGAAGCTCACGTATCACTAATAAATATTCAAAATAACCGAATTAATTGCCATCTAAAAATATAAATCTAAGGAAAGTGAAGATAACTCTGTTTAACATTTAGATCTTGTCAACGTATCTGACTTTTCGCTAAACAAAACGGTGTTCGCTAACCAGTAAAGAATGTCCCAAAATTAACGCAAGATTTGAATTTGTCGCCATTTGTGCAGTAAATTGTTGGCAACCCTTGCAAAAAGGCAATTCGATAGCAGACAGTTTAGGGTTAATAAACATAGAACGTTACACAATATAGAACAACGCATCTTCACTATAGAACAGCATTTCAAAAATAATTAAGGCTTGGCAGCCGCTTTTCGAAAATTTCATAATAGTCGGAATTGGTATATATCCAGGTAGACTGGATTCGTTCGAGAAGCCAAACACACTAGTCGTCCAAAGTGTGTGAGAGTGTCGGTGACAGTTCAGGAACCTCAATTCGGCATCATAGCAAATTTCAAGAAGCTCTCTATAGTTTTACACCATAAGATTTATTTTTATGCAGTTATTTGAAATCTTGTGGTTTCAAATAACCGCATAAAAATAAATCTATCAATCATTGTCAACAAGCCTGCAACCAACCATGCATTATTAGGAGATTCAACGCTGCATCAACGAAATTCTGTCATATTTATTAAAAATTGTCATGGCAAATTTCGACAAACGAGTACTCATCTGCATGCAGAACTGTGGAGGTCAAGTGTTATTCCATATACAACACTATATAATGAGTAACAATCAAAAGACAAAAAATTGTGTTTTCTTTTGAATTTAAATCTTGCGTTAATTTTGGGACATACGTTTTTATTGTTAAAACAAATACTATAAACAACCTTGCCAGAAGCAAGACAGCAATAAACCTGATAGTATTAAGGTGCTGATAACCTTTAGCATTCACTTGTAATGAGCATTCCTGTGAATGTTACATTATATTACAGAAAATAAACAGGGGCATTTTAGCGAGCGTTCTATCGAACGTACTTCGACAAATATAGTTCACCGTTATGCGTAAGAATCATATTAGGCTTTTTCACTATGACCTAAAACAAGAGATAATTTTATCTACCTATATACACAGGTAGCCTACTTTATAATACATATTAGACTTTACATAAGGGACTTTATTACAGTCATACGTATAACACTTTATATTAAGTAGCTTTATCTAAAGTGCCATAAAAGTACCTTACACTTTAATCGCAAATTTTATACTAAACCAGTGTTGATAAAGCTACTGATCTATTAGTAGCTCTCTGATTTTATATGGCATAGGTAAACGAAAAATAAGTATTTATATTTTACTGTTTCTTTTTTATTTAGTCATTGACCGATTGTGGAGTTTTGCCAAATTGCATTTTGACTGCGTGATAGTAAGGATCCCAAGTTTTGCAACTACGAAAAAGTTAATAGTTTTATCTAATTTGAAATAAATCCATTTTGGAAATTTGGTGATTACAATAAAAAATCAAACATGGAGTTCATAAAGTTTGGGAGTCGCCTTTTTAACAAAAAACAATAATGGTTTACTTTTGCAATACCGGTGATCATTATTTATACAATATGTTAATCTGCATTTGCAAAATATTTTTATAATACAAAATAGACAGTATACTTACATACATACATACATACATAGAAACGGGAAACAGGCGTGAGACCTGTTTCCCGGAGGGGTAGGCAGAGACTACGGAACGTCATTTGCAACGATCCTGACATACCTCTCTTGCTTCATCCACTCCCATCAAGTTTCTCATGCATGCTCTTCTGTGTAGGGTACTTCTGACCTGTCCTTTTTTTAGGATGTCTCCAATCTGGTAAGAGAAGATCCGCCTAGGTCTTCCCCTTCGACCTGTCCCATTTACAGTTGCCTTATATATCTTCTTTGTCAGTCTTTCGTCATCCATCCTCTCCATGTGCCCAAACCATCTTATCATGCCTTTCTCGATGCTTGTCACTACATCTTCTTTTACCCCACACCACTCTCGTATCACACAAATCTTTACTCTGCCGGTCAAAGACACACCACACATACTTCTCAGTGCTCTCATTTCTACAGCATTTATTCTACTTTCAAGTCTCTTCTGCCATACCCAACTTTCAATACCATACACCTTATGTACAGCCAAACGCGCCTTTTCGGACACGTTTTGACTGTTCATAAACGCCTTCAGAGCTCCATTCACACTATTACCTGCATTAACTGTTCTTTCAATATCTTTGTCATTCTTACCATCTCTTGTAAACAACGTACCTGAGTAAACAAACTCATTCACTTGTTCCACTCGCTGTCCATCGATCAAAACATTACAAGCCGTAATGCATTCCTCCTTTTCAAAAACCATAACTTTCGTTTTACTTACATTCACTTTCATTCCTTTCCTCTCTAACGCACCATGCATGATTGTTACCATCTCCTGCAACTCCTCTGCTGAAGTATTACCTGATCATCAGCATAAAGGAGGCATTAGACGAGTAACCCATACATCCTTAATCCGCAGTCACTATGTTTTAAATCTTGCAAACAACTGTCCATGAAGAGGTTAAACAGCCACGGCGACGCTACACATCCCTGTCTAACACCTTTCTCGATGGTAAACCAGTCAGCCATGCCCCGTTTATCCTCACACAAGCTCTAGAATCCTCATAAAGGGATTTCTGAGCTCGAATGAGGCTGCTGTCCACCCCATTCATTGACAGCACCGACCACATTTCATTCCTCACTAATGCGCAATAGACCTTTTGAACTTTGCCCAAAAACTTTTCGGTTATGCTTCGCAAGGAAAAATCCTGATCCGTACATCCCATACCCTTTCGGAATCCCGTTGTACATCCCATATTATCTTGTCGGTTACTTTCATAACTCTTTCAATCAGTACCTTTGTATACAATTTGCTAACAATGCTGAGAAGATTTCAAACAGTGTGCGATGTTATAAGGCCCTATTTTCGTTAAATGTTACGTAGATAGTAAATCAGAATAAACGGTTAAATCGTGTATCGCACAGTCACACACTCTAGGTACGTGTGCTTGTGTGTGTTAGGCACCTACAATGGCGATCAGCTGAGCGGCGGCGGTGGTCAATAAACCGAGTTAATTTTCAAAGTGTATGACAATATAAACTCAAGGTTGTTCAAAAGTATGCCCATCTATTTGTGTCTTCATGTAATCAGAGTATGTTTCATGCAGATGAAAGCCATGAAGCGTATTTTTTTTATTGTGTACACCTTTGTTTAAAAAATTTCACGTAATTGGACCATACTCCAACGAGCACGAGTTTGGAATTTTGGCAACAAACTTTATGAAAACATTTACCTAACGTGCTATTAATACCTTGTTGGGTTAGAATAATGATGTACTCATATCATAATTGAAAATATTATGGATGAATTCTGAGGAAAGCGACCCATAAATGGCTGAAACCAATGATCGTTGCGACAGCATGAATCGCATGCATCAATAAAGCGAAGAGTTATAATTATGCGATTAACGTTACTACGAAAGAAATGCAGTTCCAGAGACAATAAGTCTAAATGAAGTCTTTACTACACACTCAACTCAAATAAATCCTGCTTTTACTACTATATTATAAACGCGAAAATTTGTGAGAATGGGACTAAAAGATTATTTGTAACTCTCTGGAAAATAACAACGCAACATATTTTGAAAATCCATGCGGTACTACAGCTGTAAGTACTATTATATATATTGTCACAATAACAGGTAAGTATCCAATGAGAACCACGCCAGTGAAGCTGTAACTAGAATCTTGTCTCACGTAATAAAAAAACATTAAGGTGATTACCAAGGAAGTCCCAAATAAATAGTAAACAGGACCTCGAAATCAAAAGTTAATGAAAATTTTTTAAACGGAATCATCTGCCGATTGCCCGTTGCTGCTTTTATTTATGTAAGTACAAAGGTTTAGGTCTTGGGGATAAGCAATTACCTATTATGTAAAATTTATCACAAAGTTTAGTATGGGTTTTATAAACTTTGATATAATCGCTACTTGAAAGCCTACCTACGCCTTGAAATCGGGACTGTGCAGAGCCGTTTAGTTCGAAATAAGTAAGTCCATCCTTGTCTATAAGGTACTAATCTTGAGACCAACCGGGACAACGATAGGATGATGCTTAAGTTTATAGACCCGCGACTCCTAAAAAAGGACATAGCATGTATTCTGTGACAGCTAGGTAGGGAAATACGCAGCTGCATGATTTGAACTTTCCTTATTTAACAAGCTTTAATTTACTTTAACCTGTCCTGCTGTTATGATTGACATTTTGTTAGATAAATTTAGCTCATAGTTTTCTATTGAGTTAGAAAAAGAATTGTTAAACCATGTCGGAGGCTCTCAGGCGGTTTAAAACTCCGGCACTAAAGTTGGCCACACTCTCATACGAAATAAATATTATATAGATTGAGCTTTTTTTATGCATAGCATGCATTTTGTATGTATATCGCTTAACAATGCGAAATTTTGACATCATGGATGTTGTCATGGCTGATCTGATGATGGAGCAAGGTGGCCAGAATAACTTCTCAATGAAGCGACACAGTCCCGTCAAGTTAACGCTCTTTTGATTCGTATTGAGAAGTACTTTGATCTTATACCTATGTTTAGCGCATATGAAAGCTTGTTGCAAAAAGTATTTTCGACTTTTCATTTCTTTTGAGATGCGCTATTGAGTTTCCTCTTAAAAACTACGCAACGGATTTTAATGCAGTTTTTTTAACAGATATAATGATTCAAGAGGAAGGTTTATAATATGTATTATTTTATTGACGCGGGCGGAGCCGCTGGCGACGTCTAGTTACAGATAAATAAGAAGGTAATCGCAAACAAATGAAATAAATCTGTATCTTCATCAGTATCTTAAACTTTGTTCTTTTATACATTTTGTTAGGTATGTATCTATAAAGAAGAATACAAAATCCGAGGGAACATAAATAAATAAAACACTGTCACATCAAATCTATGTGTACTCTTACGTCAGTACCATTACCCATTCATAACTTTTGTATAAAATGACATAACTCATTTCCGATTGGCAGACATTTTTATTCAAATTCACCCTTTGTATATTTTATTGATAGCCCATTGTCAGAATGGGACGGAAAATGAATGAGATTTATTGTTAACAAAATTAAGCACCCGTGCCGATTTTTCATCTTTTTATCTTTTCATTTGAGGGTTTTGAATTTTGTTATAAATAGACCGCTCAAAGACCTCTGATATTGCCTTATATTTTTACTCATGAAACAAGAACCAGGGCACGGTTTTACGTGCCATACGAAGTATGGTATCATTCTAATGTTTATGCCAAAACGGTCACCCATCCAAATTTTACCTCTGCAGGCGTCGCTTTACTTTGCTGATCCATTACGACTGGCATGCCAAGCTATGCTATGAGCGCTACAATATTTAAATTAAAAAGAGACGATTGAAAGCGTAGTCCTGAGATAAGGTTGTTTAAAAAGAGATTCTGCTGCAAATTTAAAGTCCTGGAAGATAAGGCTTTAATCAACAAAGTGTTACGTCATCACCCGTGTTCCTTGAAGGCTGTCTAGGCGATGAAAGAGCGTTAAGTTTATCTTACGTTTATTATATCTTTTTTAGCGCCAAAGTTACAAACCCTATACCAACCCGTTTGGCCAGCGTGGTATATAGTAGGCAAATTCCTCCTTTCAAAGGAGAGACCTAGTCCAGCAGTGGACTGTTAAAGGCTGATGATGATGAGCGCCAAAATTGATAGACAAGGCAATCCTTTGACAAATGAACGATTATTTTATCTCAGTTCGTCTTATGGTCCAAACTGTCAGCTAAGTTTGTAGTTAATGTGTGTAACAAGTTATGAGCCTTAACAAGTGACTCGGGTAAGCGAACCGTGATGTTAAGCTATAGATTATCTTTGTATTTTATAGATGAGATATTTAAAACTAAGTATACCTAGATGATATGATTATATACTATCTAGTCTCTCTTAGATAAGGTATTAGTACCACAGTATAAGAAAGTAATTGGACAATACCTCATAAATCAAAGGACCCACAATATCAACCCACAGCACGAAACTGCTCTTGTGACTGAAATAGAAACGTGAAATCAATTGATATTCCTAGAACGTGCGTCAAGGCAAGGCCTACATACAAGCCTGGTTCTCAAGAGTATCGATATGGCTATATTGTAGACTAGATTCCACCCGTGTCCGATACCGCAATATCAGATATCAGATAAATATATTACTTACTGATTTTTAATCAAACCTATTTATTAGTATTGACATCTACACGAGCTATCTTTTTTA
This sequence comes from Euclidia mi, assembly GCA_944739405.2. Lineage (NCBI taxonomy): Eukaryota > Metazoa > Arthropoda > Insecta > Lepidoptera > Erebidae > Euclidia > Euclidia mi. Next base: position 44,704,290 of record OX123195.2, read on the forward strand.
TCATCATCATCATCGTCCCAGTTGCATCCAAGGCTTTTCGCTTTGGAGCCCGAGGTCCGCTTACTAGTTTAACTAGAGTTGTGAGAAAATTTAGCTTTTCTACAGAGTGACTACCGTTTGATTCCTTGGTTCGTGTCAGTTTGCTTCACTCGTTTCTACTCAAATAACTACTGTTGTACTCAAGATCTACGTGGTGCGACCGACGACTAAACATGCTCTCGGAGGCACGGGATAAGCGATTATTAACAGTTCGATACGCACATAACACCTACAACTCAGTGGTGCGCGCCGTGTATTCGAATCCGGTACCCTCTGCATGGCAGTCTGTTGATATCTGCACTAGGCAATGTTATTGTAATAGGATATTACAGTAAAAGCAAGAACTTAGACGAAACCTAATACACCACAAGTACCTTAATACCCAGATCACAAAACTGTTCTTGTAACTTAAATAGCAACGCGAAAACAATTGATATTCCCAAGACATCCGTCTACAAGTCTACGGCGGCGTATCCATTGCTGTAGAGTTGTACAATCTTGAACCCACGGGAGTTATGAGATCAAAATGTAAATACACTAAGCCTTCTTTGTCGTAATGACTTTATAATTTAAACCCACAAAGACTATGCAGGCTTGGATGGACGTCTTTGACAGTCGTTATGTGACGTCAGTACTCTTGAGTATACTGATACTAGCTTAAACCATGGAACTAGTCATATTAACACATGTATACTAGATATTGCTGACAGTTTCTTGTGATAGCTGTTAAATTGTATCCGTTGATTTCACGTTTATAAAGTCGCCTGCTACATAAGATTTATTCCTAGCTCACGAGTTGTAAAAAATATGAAGTAGTTTGTTAGCATCGTTCATGAAAGGAACATTCCTGCGATTTGTGTTTTATTCCAACCCATTAAATATACATAGCGAACCTTAAAGTATGTACAACGAGGAATTTTGAAGATGAATTGCTTATTTGTTGACAATAACTTCATTAAACTTTCGCGCCATACAATGTATGTTTACACATAAATGACGTTGGTCCCGGTCAAACATCAAAGTATCAAGTTTGCCCGGGCAGCGCCCGCACTCACATCGCTGGTTTTTCGATGATTTCTGGCTAAACGGCGGAGGTGGAATCCTGCATGTCTGAGAGTAATCCATAATATTCTCGGCAGACATGCTACCTCTTTCAACTCACCCTTGACCAGCGTGAAATAGTATAGATAGAGTTTCTGATGTTTATTTTTATCGACGTACCCATAGGCGCAGACAAAAGCTTGTATGCCAATAAAAATGTGTCATACTGTCCAAACAGCTCAAATTCCAGTTGGAACGTTAAGTGCGCACTTTAGTTCGACCTGAAGTTTACTTAGCTATTGTTAGCTTACTTCCTATAGACGTTAATGTCACAAACACTCGATATTTTTATAACGGAATATTTTATTTGAGAATGTCTGCAGATAGCCTCTTGAAGATGAGGTGAATTAATCTTTAGACTTTCTTATAAGTGTTCTTGATTAGATAATGGCAGCGATATTTTCTTTTTTTATTCGAGGTGGGAAAATCTTCCTGAATCTCCGGCTGCTGAAGAAATTGAGCTGGAGTATGTGGTGTTACAACTTAAAACAATCACGACTGCCGACCAAAGACGCCCGTGTACAGGAGCCGTCCACTACTCCAATTGCTGCACGGTTGGCGTAGTGGTTTATGCGGCCGCCTCGCTGCTTGACACTGCGCCGGGTGTTGTGGGTTCGATTTCCACACGAGACAACACTTTGTGTGATCATAAATTGTTATTTCGAGTCTGGGTGTTCTTTATGTCCGTTAGTTATGTGTTTGTAAAGTCCCCCGCGACACAGGATTTAGTCCTAATGCGGGAGTTGTCTTTTTAAAAAAGAAAAAAAAAGAGAAAGAAAAAGATTTTCACCATGTCCAATCCGACTGAATCCCAAAAAAGGTTGCAATATCTCATGCAGGTAGCAATATACACCCCCCCCCCCCCGTGGGATCTCCACCTTGTCGTGGTGGGGGGGCTCAGTAACCGTGGGTTTGAGGTACACCCACGGTGAAGCTAAGCGGGATCCCGGGAGGGCACGCTCCACGTGGGCTTGCGTGAGGCCTGCGTAGGATGCGTCCCAAAGTGCGGGTGCGGGGACTCAGGGACAGTTCTGTCTGTCCCTCGCAGTCGGGTGCGGTCGCGGGAGGAGAGGCGTGTCGGTGTTGCGTTACCGCGCCTATCTCCCGCGACCATATGGGGGCGCACCATCGTTGCGTCGCGGTGTGGCCGCAGAGGAAGAGGAGATGCGGTATTGAGTTGCCGTCCTCCCTATCCTCTGCGGCCGCTGGGTGTTTTGGCGGCGGAGCCCAACACCTTCATCCGCCGCCAAGGAGGTTTCGTTCGGGGCCTGCCTGACCATCTGGCGGGCCAATACCCGTCGGGGGGTAGCGAGGAATGCTTCGGTGAAACCCTACCCTCCGACACATGGGTACATGAGGAGCACCGGTTGCTTTTTATTCAGTAAGAGTCTGACAGTCCCCTTTGTCCTTCGCCCCCCCCAGGGCGAAGGGACTCCATGAGGACTTTCTAACCCGACACCAAAAAAAAAGGCATCATTATACACATAACTTTTAAGTAATGTGCCTAAGGAATTATTATATGTATCTGGATATCTGAAAGTTCTCCGTAGCATATTTAGAAGATATGTCAAGTCTGTCTACCCGGCTTTGACCAGCGCAGTGGACTAACCCTTATAACCAGAAGTGGCTCCTGCCCAGCAGTGGGACAGCTTAGAAACAAGGTCGTCACTTTAAGTTTTAAATTTTGCCTCCAATCTAGACACTTCATACAAACCGTTATAATACTTCGAGCGTTAGAATTGGCACAGTGCCCGCGAGAAATCCTATTTTGTTGAGATTGTCTCCAACAAAAGGCATCTTGAGACTGTGTTAGATCTGAGCCTGCGACCGTAGGATTATATTTTGGAGAATAAAGCCTACGGATTTAGGACAACAACTTACTATAAGTACAGTACAGCCTACATATAAACAGCGGTGACGGGTGGTGTTTCTTATTTCTAAATCGCAAAGCGGTTAGCTTTAAACAAAACAGATATTTTAAATAATGTCCTAATATAATTTATTTTCTTGAGCAGGAGTTTCATTGCACACATTTTTCAAGTGATTTAGGATCAAGTTATGCAAAGACCTGAGCTGGCAAATTTCGGTTTTGAAGTTTCCTGAATGAGTCCACTTTAAACAGCTTTAATTTTTTAATGAGACTACTCCAACTCACTACTATACCACTTGTGTAGCCAGGTTTAGCAGCAATTACTCTTGTAAAGTCCTGGGGAAAGTTAAACAGTCTTGGAATCCGTAACGAATTTAATGACAAGTAGGTATATTTGATGAGTTTAAAGGAAAACAAATCATGAACATTTCGGAATTAGGACATTCTGAACCTAGCCGAAATAAATAAAGACGGCGACCCATTAATTGCGCAATATTTGTTCTTCAGACTATTTGTCACGGCCATATGACCAAATAAGGCTCCGTTCCACCTACGCAGTCCCACCAAGCATCAATCATACATTAGTCTATCTTAGAGACCCGTATTAGTTTAAAATTAAATAAGATTATACCTACCCTTTCTCTACTCCGTCCTTAATTCTTAAGACAAACACTTATATACCACGATTATTGAAAGTCGCACTTTTATCGGTAATTCATAAGTCAGTGGGTGCTTCTGTCTATTGGTCTGTCCGACCGTTACACAGGGCTTCTGGTTCGCGATTCCGGCTTTCCGAGCTGCTGTAGTCACTACCTAATATCCTTTCCAGTATTACAGTACCCAACCTACAAACCCTTCTTCCTTGTCATACATCCTATCCATTTACCCCATAACTCCTACCCCTCTTCCTTTTTTACCGATAATATTCCCAAGCAGGGTTGACGTCAGGCAGGCGGCCGGCTGGTAAACTACATGCCAAAACCTTTTTCCAGTATGGCCACGTATACTAATGAGGTGTGCAGAGGCACACCCGACACCTGCAAGAAGTATGCAAGAGTAACGGAAGAAGCGAGCCTGTGACGTAAGGGTGAGGTACCTATGCAAGTTGGAACGTAGGTACGATGACTGGAAGAGCTAAAGACTTAGCTGGTGTTTTTAAAAGAAGATGAATAAATCTGGCATGCCTGTGTATGCGTTATTCGTTTGCTAGAAATTTTGGCTTGAATACAAAATTCAGCCTACTTAGAAACTCGCTAGGCTACATACTAATATTATAAATGCGAAAGTCTATCTATCTATTTGTCTGTTACGTTTTGTCAAATCGCTGCACCGATTTAGATGCACTTCAGCATAAATTTAGTTGAAGAGGGTCTACCATGATTTTGAAACCAATCAGGCCTGAAATAGAGCGTGAAAGTTTGTATGATTTGATTGATTTTAATTTATTTTTTTGAATTTTAAAAACAACTTCCGCACTAGGTATAAATCCTGTGTCGCGGGGGACTTTACAAACATACAACCAACGGACACAATGAACATCCAGACTCGAAACAGCAATTTATGCATCAAGCAAAGTGTTGTCTCGTATGGGAATTGAACCCCCGACACTCGGCGCAGTGTCTAGTGCCGAGGCGGCCGCTTACACCACTACGCCAACCGTGCAGTATGAATACCTATATTTCGTACACAGCCATTGATTTTCATCGGTTTTGCAGAAAGAATACAATACAGAACTACAATAGCGTATTATCAGAATACCACACAGTAGATTTAAAACTATGGCTCGCACCGCTAGTTTTCCGATGATTGCTTACTAAGTGGTGGAGGAGAAGATCGTGAGGAAACCTGCATGTCTGAGAGTTCTCCATAATAATCTCGGCAGAAATGTTACGTCCGCCAACTCGCGGTTGGCCTAAGCGTGAAATAGTTTATATAGACTTGATGATAATACTTTTTATCGACGTAACACTTGGGGCGACCAAAAGATTGAATGCCAATAAAAATGTGTCATTCCGTCCAAACAGCTCAAGTCCAGTTGGAACGATAAATGACCACTTGTTAGACGTGAAGTTTATTAAGCTATTGTTAGCTTACTCCCTGTAGAGGGTAATGTCAAAAACACTATCGATATTTTCATAATAGAATGTTCTATTTGTAAACGTCTGCAGATTGCCTCTTGAAAATGAGATGAATGTATCTTTAGGATTTCTTATTTTCTATATATTTACTTGTCTAACCAGATATGGCAAAATATCAACTTTTCCACAGAGCGACTGCCGTCTGACTTCCGCAACCCAAAGGGATAGCGATATTCCATGGTTTAGTCCAGTATCAGTTTATTTGAGGGTACCGTAACGACTGGCAAAGATCTTCATGACAGCCGTGACCGACGACGGTTTAATGTGCTCTCCGAGGCACGGGGCAAGCGATAATTAACAATTTAATACACAATTAACTTCGAAAAGTCATTGGTGTGCGCCGTGGATTCGAACCCGATAGCTACCTGCACGGCAGTCCGTTGGTATCTCCACTAGGCTATCGCTGCCTTGCTAATTATTGCTTGTTATAGGGTGTCGAAAAACATCATGAGTAAACATGCACTGAGATTTGATCATAATATTCTTGATACATGGGCCAAGTCACGACGTAGACTGTATACTAACCCACATAGTGAGAAAAGGCCAGTGCCCAGTAGTGGCACAGCTTAGAAAAAAACCTGCTAAGTGCTAGTAGGACCTTGCTCCGTACAAGAAATTTTACCAAGATTCTGAGTTCACGGGAAGTACCCTGTTCCCTTGCGAGTTTCAAGAATTTGCGAAAATTTGCGGCATAAATGGCTGTACCTTTTGATTGCGTTCGCTTAGAAGTTAGATTTTTTCGCAGCTGAAGGGACAGAGTTTAGAGCTGAGTATTTGATATAAATATCAGTTTGATACCTTCACGCTCCACGCGTTCCTGAGAAAAAGGGTCTTGACGGTCGGTCGGACAACAAAGTGATCCTATAAGTGTTCCGTTTTTTTCCTTTCGAGGTACGGAACCCTAAAACGACTGAAACAACATTTAGTAATTAATTTTAGCACAAATCTAGACACTTCATACAAACCGTTATAATAGTTCGAGCGTCAGAATTTCAGAATTGGCACAGAGCCCGCGAGAAATCCCATTTTGTTGAGATTGCGTCCAACAAAAGACATCTTGAGACTGTTGGAGCTTTGCCTGCGACCGTTGGATTATATTTTGGAGAATAAAGCCTACGGATTTAGAACAACGACTTACTATAAGTTCAGTACAGCCTTCATGTAGTTAGCGGAGACGCGTGGTGTACTATTTCGAAATTGTTATGCTAACCGAGGAAGAGAATAGATCTTTTGATGTATGGGTGCCAACCATGGGATTTGCCTCAAATAAACCCGAAATATACTTTAACACTATTAATATTAATAATTATATTTTTTTACAATAAGGAGCTTAGTACGAGTTTAAACACAAGACATGGGACAATTCTCATCACGATTTAATTAGAGTTTTGTATACTTATTTCTCAATTAGTTTTTTTAAATACGCAATTTAAAAAACGTTTTGTTTCTTTCCTACACCCATACTTTCCTAAGCGGGAGGCAAATATTAGCAGCTCAGCTTTCTAGGAACCCGCTAATTATTTAACCAGAATAATATTGCCAAATGCGCAATATTTTTCCAAAATCTTGTGAGTATTCGTCACAGCCATATGACCAAATAAACCTTCGTACCGCCTACACAGTCTCACCAAGCATCAATCATACATTAGTCTGTAGACTGTCTGTATTGGTGAAATATCAAACAAGATTATACCAGCTACCCCTTTTCTCGTCCATACCTAAACCTAAAGGGTAAGACAACACTTTTTGATTCAACGGAAGGACCTACGTCTCAACGCAGATTTTAGTCAACAACATGTAGAAGCCCAATTTATCAAGACCAATTTGTTCTTCTGAAGTCTAGACCATATTTTAAGATACTATGCTTGAGTTTAATGATCTGTGAAAGAAAACGAGACTAACTACGGAATTCAATATTCGATCTATAGATAGATCTGTAAATTTTAGATTCGTTTTTGACATAAGCTCCATACAACAAATGTGAAACACGAATCTCGAATCTCAAAATCCATGTATGGATCGAATATGGAAAATGGCCGTAAGTGACTTAAGTAAGATCCGGGTAATTCTACGTTAAGACTGTGTTTATGCTGGTTCAAAGTGTGTATGAAACGAAACTTATTATTCATTCAGTGGATTGAATTCAAACTTTTTATATTGATTCCTCAAATGACGATAATGAACACTAATAATTAGTATTTTTTAAATTCCTACCCTCAGGGGGTAAGATAAGGGGTCAAATTGTGTATGAAACTTATTACTCTTTCATTGGATTGACTTCAAACTTTGTATATTGGTTCCTCAAATGATAATAATGAACACATCATCATCATTATCAGCCCTTTATACTATCGCACTGCTGGCCACGGGCCTCTTCTCACTATGAGAAGGGTAAGGCCCGATTGTTTAAGAAAAACAATCTAAATAAATCATTGGGGACTGGAAACGGGTTAGCAACAATATGCAATGCAGTTATTTCGAGATTACAGACAGTTTGTTTATTTTTTTTATAGGCTCACGCCTGTATCCCCGAAGGGGTAGGCTGAGGTGTAATATTACACCCACATTTCGCCATGTTGCATATTAGGTCCCACGTAATATGGGGCGAGCCTATTGCCGTTACCGGGCACATTGGCAGACTCCGTGCTGCAACTGAGAATTCGGCAAAACTCAGTAATACTTTTGCCCGACCCGGAAATCGAACCCGAAACCTTCCGTTTAACAGACGCATACGCTATCCACTGTACCACGGAGGCAGTCAAATATTATTTATTTGTATAATCTGTCTGTATATAAAATCCTTGCATTACTGATTGACTGACAGACATGCTACAGCCGCAACAAATGAGCGCAAGTAGATGAAATTTAACATGTATGTGCCTTGAGGTGTGTAGGGGCACACTAAGAGAGGATTTTTGGAAATCCTCCCCTAAAGGAGTTAACCGGCCCTAAAGTACTACACCCTTAATACCGGGTTAATACCGTACACGGTATTAACATATTTTTGAAGAGAACAATTGATAATATGATAAAATCATTATGACGTCTAACTGAAGTGAAAGGGTGTGTATATAATATCCAAGAATTAAAACTGTAAATCCCAGTATCAACAGTTTTGTATACTTTTTGGTTTAATATAAAAAATCTAACATTATTGATACACACACATTTATATAATTGATTTGTTTCATTGTAATGATGTCAATACATAAAACAACTATTTTTTAGAAAAAATCCATATTTAAAGATGGTAATACAAAATAAGGTTTTTATTTGAATTAACAGGTAGGCAGGTGTAGATATATGCCTACAAATGCTAAACGTCGTAACAGAACGTCGCTCCGTAAGCGACATATATGTAAATTATATTTATTTAATATTTTTATAACTTTTTATCAATATGAACTTTCAGATTTGTACGGCATTAATTGTTTATAAATTATTGCATTAAGTACAAATAAACTATCTAAATGCCGTATAAAAAATATCGTCATGACTTTTCACCTTACATTTCGTTATATGGATTTTTCTTACATACATACATACATATCGTCACGCCTTTTATCCCCGAAGGGGTAGGCAGAGGTGTATTTCTACACCCACTTTTCGCCAGATATATTTTAGTCCCACGTAATAAGGGGCGAGCCTATTGCCGTACCGGGCACATTTCTAGACTCCGTGCTGCTACTGAGAATTTCGTGAAAGAAAAACCCAATAACACTGCCCGACCCAGGAATTGAACCCGGGACCTCCCGATCCCACGCGCACATTTATGCCGCGAGACCAACGAGGCAGTCGTATAGGGTTTGATGTCGAGTTTTCCGTCTCTACGCAAAGATGGTATTTGCATCGTGTTATCCCTTAGTCGTCTCTTACGACACCCATGGGAAGATAGGAGGTGGTGACACTTGTATTCTATGCCGTCAACCACACAGATTTTTCTTAAATTTTGTTTTTGACGTGACAACGTCTTATAAATTGGTTTGCCGGGTGACACTTCAAGAAACTGCGTTACGCTCCGCTCACGTTATGCGCTCACAATGAGAGCGAGTGAGAGGCACGCGTCCCGCCTAAGAGCGAGAGAAACAGACATAAAAAGTGAAAGGCACGCGTCTTTCATCCTTCTTCCTACTATACGAATGAATATTCACATTAAAATTATTTTACCACTCAAAGTCGTTGTCACGTAAAACTTTCGCCCGTATACCGACTTTACAGGCAACCAATTTTTTTTCCTTGAGTTTTTTTTCCCTTACAAACCTTTGGACCAACGAAAATGTACGGCATGTAAAAAAATATTATCTATGCATAAAATACTTTCAAAACAAATTAATTTTATGTTGTTTCAAATCACCCCACGGACCACGGAAAGAGAGAGGGTTGCAACCCTCGATTTTTTTCCCTTGTCGCATGATTTTTGTACGGCGTTGCGGAATAATGGATTATGAAGCTGTAATGAAACAGTATGAAACTGATGGCGTACAGAATTAAATGACCAAATTTACCCTTTTTTTTTTTTTTTTTTGGTATCGTGTTGGAAAATCCTCATGTAGTCCCTCCGCCCCGGGGGGGAAGGACGAAGGGGACTGTCAGACTCTTACTGACTAAAAACCAACCCGTGCTCCTCATGTACCCATGTGTCGGAGGGTAGGGTTTCACCAAAGCATTCCTCGCTACCCCCTGACGGGTATTGGCCCGCCAGATGGTCAGGCAGGCCACGAACGAAACCCCCTTGGCGGCGGATGAAGGTGTTGGGCTCCGCCGCCGAAACACCCAGCGGCCGCAGAGGATAGGGAGGACGGCAACGCAACACCGCATCTCCTCTTCCTCTGCGGCCCCACCGCGACGCAACGATGGTGCGCCCCCATTTGGTCGCGGGAGATAGGGCGCGGGGCAACGCAACACCCACACGCCTCTCCTCCCGCGACCGCACCCGACTGCGAGTGACAGACAGAACTGTCCCCCGCACTCGCACCATGGGACGCATCCTACGCAGGCCTCTACCAAGCCCACGTGGAGCGTCCCCCCCGGGATCCCGCTTAGCTTCACCGTGGGTGGCTTCTAACCCACGGTTACTGAGCCCCCCCACCACGACAAGGTGGAGATCCCACGCGGGGGACCAAATTTACCCTGGAAATGGTCAAAAAAAAAAAACTAATAAATTACCGACTTTGTGGCGCACCTTTTTTTACGGAACTGCGCGCTTTCTTATATTTTTTCATGGATCTACCGATGGTAAAAATGCCGTATAAAAATATATGACCGCAATGTACTCACTCTACCTACACTTTTGAATTTTCACCAGCACTCAGTTGGACAGCTTACAAGTGACGGCATAGTGCTGAATCTTAGTATTTTATGCTCTTATATCGTCCTATATACGTCACCTGGTGGTTCATATGACCCATCCATTTTTGGACATGGACCTGTAGTCTATTATGTGTAGCTATGCGGTAGAACGTTGGCTGGTGGAATACATCATTGAAACACGTACTGTAAACATTTTAGCGCACCAATCACGATTAGTATTCACAAAATGTCCCTGTTGCTAGTAAACATTATACAATGGCGTGCCTCTCAAAGTCTCGACTTGACCTCGTCAGCGGTGCGTGCTCGTCAATTTAATAAAACGATTTAATAAGACACTTATTGAGCTCTCTGTTTAACATTTTCTTTGAAATCAAAGCTGGATATAGCTATGTAGCGGCTGCTGATGCTACAAATTATATACACGACGCACTATTGTGTAAGGCCAGCGGTCGCTGCGGCTATACTAGCTGACCGCGCAAACGTTATTTTGCAATAGTCTAACCTTGCAATCGGCTAATCGTTGCAATGGAGCGAGGTTATAGTATGATTTTTGTATGTGGAGACAGTTAAAAGCAATGATATTACAAGAAAAGGGTAGATACGTTACCTACGTAGTAATTAATCTGTAGAAACGGTACACTAACGCACAAATCTATAACTCCATATTTTATTATATTTTCGGTTGACAAGATGTGTAAGTTTCACTTGGACGCCGGCTCACGACGTCACGCACACATATGTTAGACTTGCCTACTGGCTTATGTTTCGTCCTGATTTAGTATGCCTATAACATATCTACTTCTTTTTACTTTTGTAACATCATTGGTTAAAAGGCTGTGGAGTGAAGTAGGATAGTTTTTACCCCGGTAACGAGCTCCCACGCGGGCAGAGCCGCGGGTGAAGGCTAGTGAAATAAAAAATGCTTGTAATATGAGATCTTTTTATCTGTTAGAAAAAAGCAATTCAACGGTAACATTATATACCTACAATATATTTCTGAAATTACTTTTAAACAGAAATGATATCCGCAGGGCAAAGGAAATTACTCAGTTATTCTACCAATCAAATACGCGTGGCAAAAATGTATGAGAATTATATTCGTTAGACTGGTCAAAGAAATTTTTGGGATGAAAATATATTAGCCATACCATCTGTATCTATATGTTTGTTTCTAGATATCAACTGATGTATTATTTCATGGATTGCATTGACTATACGATCTGTACACTACAACTATTTCTGATAATATGTCCATTATACAAGGTTATTTAGCGGGTCTTACTCGCGATAAACAAGATATTTAAGGCATAAATACCATACCATTTTTTGTAATGAACACAATAATTTGTCCATTACAAAAAAATTGCTTTTCGATAGTAAAATACTCAATTCCCATTTCACCAGCTTGGAATTTCGATTGGCCGATGAAGTCACAGGAGTTCCAGTTGTATTGCCTACATTGTATTTCATACATACATACATAAATAGACTCACGCCTGTTTGCCCGAAGGGGTAGGCAGAGGCATATTAAACGCCCACTTTTCGCCAGTGTTTTGATCCCATGTAATAGGTGGCGAGCCTATTGCCGCTTATCGGGATATTTTGTTTACCAGAGCCTCGTCCGTTGATCGGTAGGTGCACCACTTGCAGCTGAGGTTGGCTTGGGACCCTAAGTTCTTGGTGGGAACCCTATGCACCCACACATTGTATATCATGGCCGACGAAATACTTGTTTTGTTTTGTATGTTCTGTTACTGTCGTATCGAATCACACGACACGGTCATGAAACGCCTCTACTGTGTATAGGCGCAGCGTGTGTCTATCATCAATACAAAAACGCATCAATCAGCATCTACGGTGCCGAAACGCGCGTCCTCGGCACTTTTAAAATAAGCTGCCTATCGCACTAACAGTCTCTGTTTATTTCACTGCTAGCGCTATTACTAGTAAAGTAATGTAATATAACCAAAGATTAATAAGACACAATTATATGAAAACCCAAAGAAAATCAAGCATTCACGAGCCTACCAAATAAGAACACGAGTAGATGCTGATGTGACCTAAGACTAATAGCACGTGAAAGTAATTCACTATACATTAACCAAAAGGTCAACAGAATCACGTCGACTCAAAAGCACTAATAACGATAGACATAAATTAATTACTTACAGTATCGCACCTCTTATAGTGCTAAGTGTGCTAACTAAGAGTGTGTTCAGACGGAGACGCGTGAATCGCGCGGCTACGCATTGTTACTTATTGTCACTACAAGAAATAGTTGGGCTACAGACTGTAGAATAGATTTTGTATTTGTATCATGAAAATCAATCCTACTATCATAAAGCTAAAAAATTGTTTGTTTGTTTAATTAGTTGACTGCGCTAATCTCAGGAACTACTATTTCGATTAGAATAATAATGTTTGTGTTGGAAAGCCTATCCATTGAGGAAGGCTATAGGTGCTCAGCACAAACCATCATTAACGCGTGTATTATCTACTGCTTATTAACTTAACACGAACTGAGCAGCTAGTGTTATATCATCTATCTAGCTGGCTAGCTAGACTCAATGCACACAGAAATAAAATTAAATAGCAGGATGGCGCATTGTATTAACGTTAATAATATGATGTTGATAATAGTATACATTTTATATTTATTTATTTTCAAGTGCATAATATTGCAAAAAGTGTATCACGCAACAACACCGTGCACAATGTAAAATCTTTTAAGAAATATCATACAACAACCTCAACCGACAGCTCAGACGTGCTCGCGGCCGCTGCTCTTTCTATTTAAAAGTCTCAGATGATGAACGGTAGCCCTATACCTCGGGTCATTGTACTTCGGTCTAATCAATTGCAAAAGCCATTGATTTTGATTATGTTCATTGTTTACCAAAACACAAGGTTTTTTGGGTAGTAATTCTAATACTAAGTAAGCTCACGCTTAGATGGTGTCATTTTTCTCGCACAAAATAAGCGTCAAGGTTCGCGTACCTACTTACATAAAACGAGAAGTGAGGCCATAACGTCATAGCAATAGAAAGAAATGCTTCAATGGCTTAAATATTCTGAATAGTGATAATTAATTATTAGGGTTATTTTTCAAGAGTATTTATTTTGTACACAAGTTCCATTGTATCGAGTTAGTTTTATTTTTATAATTATCAAGATTCGTTGAATTGTAGATATTTTTATTTGAACGTGGTGATACGCACGATTACGTTTCCATGTGGGCAAATATTTGCTTATGCACGTATTAAGCGCAGGCCATACCGCCAACTGACGGACGGAGCGGGCGAAGCGGACGACATCGTTTCACCTCTTTTCATACTTGGGTTCACACCGCCAACTAACACCCAAGTATGAAAAGAGGTGAAACGATGTCGTCCGCTTCGCCCGCTCCGTCCGTCAGTTAACGGTGTGGCTTGCGCTTTACTAAGCACGGGATTAAAAACGCGCATAAGATTTTCTCACTCTGAACATTTACATCATAACCAGCGTATAAAAAGGGCGATTTTCAAAGACGACTGTGTCACTTTCGTTGTCTTCAAGTGTCCAACATCTGCGATTATTAACGAGTGCTTGTAATTTGTTATCATTAGTTAGAACATCGAATAATTCGACGAACTTCACCAACTGTCTGCGATGACAAATGTGAAATGTGTACAGTCAGCAAAAAATTCAATCCACACTTGAACACCGAGTATTTTATGAATTGAAATTGTCTGATAATTACCTACATATATCTTATTTATACGACTTTGACGAGCCGGTGGCGTGGCGACAGTTTAATCGACTACCACGCCGAAGGTCGCAGATTCGATTCGATGTTTTCGTTAAGGTTCTTTTTCATCATTAGCCCTTTTTACTGTCCCACTGCTGGGCACGGGCCTCATCTCACTATGAGAAGGGTAAGGCCATAGTCCACCACGCTGACCAAGTGCAGGTTGGCAGACTTCACATGTCTTTCGAGAACATCATGGAGAACTCTCAGTCATGCAGGTTTCCTCACGATGTTTTCCTTCACCGATAAGCAAGCGATAATTACCAATTTAATACGCACTTAACTTCGAAAAGTCATTGGTGCATGCCGTGGATTCGAACCCGAGACCTTTTGCGTAGCAATCTGTCGGTCTCTCCACTCAGCTATAGCTGCTTCACTCTTTAAGGGTCTTTTTATACCCCATATATTTTCTTCGTCTAGAAATCCTAATTGAGAATAATAATTATTTGGCATGATAAAACCATTAAAATGTTATGAAATACACATGTACATTACATGTGAATCGACTTAAGTGTGTTGCTGACTTTACGTTTAGCCACGTAAAAACGTTTTTAACAATCGTCTTAATTATAACTACTTACACACTCTAGCAACACCTATTAAATAAACCTACCTCGAGATACAGATAATAGGTTCTGAGACTGATTTAGAGTTATGTTCATCGACTTTCAACCGCCGTCTTTGATTTGTATGGGTGTGTGGCCAAAACTAGTATCAGCATTTTTAGACCACTCTATGGTCTCTATGGGCCCTTAAACTAATAATTGGTGTCCTGAGAAAAGAACTGAGACCAACAGTTTTAACTACCTGATAAAGCTCGTTAGCGCTCTGATGTAATTAATGGCTACGGCGACCCATCCAAGTGGTGACCTGTGTAAATATTACAACATTTGCCGATCTATAAGGAAGGGCAGATCACACTATTAGCGCTACTTTTACTATAAAAATGAATTAGACATTGTAACATTGGTGACAAATATCAGCTCCCTTTGGGTGCGAATATAAAACTTAAGGAATTGAAAAAGGGGTGAAAGTAACTTGTGACCGATTTTGTTTGTTTTAAATTGTTTTACTTTCATATATAAAGTTATTATTTGTCTGTCTGCATGAGAAGCTGTCAGTAGAAGCTTCATCATCAGCCCTGTATATAAACTGTCCCACTGCTGGGCACTGGCCTCTTCTCACTATGAGAAGGGTAAGGCCATAGTCCACCACGCTGGCCTAGTGCGGGTTGGCAGACTTCTCATGTCTTTCGAGAATATTATGGAGAACTCTCAGACATGCAGGTTTCCTCACGATATTTACCTTCACTGTTAAACAAGCGATAATTAACAATTTAATACGCATATAACTCCGAAAAGTCATTGGTGCGGGCTGTGGATTCGAAATCGGACCCTCTGCGTAGCAGTCTGTCAGTCTCTGCACTAGGCTATCGCTGCCATAGAAGCTAGTGCCCCGTAAAGTAATTATATCATCATGCAGCTTCTCACAGTCTACTGCTGGACACAAACCTCGTAATTTGCGTCACAATAGCATTGTGAGTCAAAATGAAGATTGGGTTACCACACTGGTCAAACGCGTTGGTAGGTACTGAGTTTTCCGTCTTTGCCACATCCATCATACCATCTGCTTCATTTACTTACGTCATCCACATAATGAAATGGGTTTGTGTTACTTTGTATTCTTGTTCTCACTGTTAATTTGCAACAAATAATATATACAATTGGAATAGATGACCCTCCGTGGCAATCAAGCGTATGTAGCTACCAAATAAACACAACTAGCGTATCATTGTTTATAACTATTCCCTAAACGCACATGTTATATTGGAAGGGTCTGAACCCTATCTTACTTAATGATATTTACGGAGACCACATATCAAAATAGATCAAACAGAGCGATAGGTAGAGATAGCGTTCAATCATTTGTGTAATGGGCCATATTTGTATACTACGATGGTAGACCGGTATTTTAAGGAAAGTATTTACTTAAATTGTAAAGCTGAAGAGTTTTTTAGTTTATTTGAACATGCTAATCTTATAAAATACTAGTTCAATTTGACAACATTTTGGATTTGTGCAGTCATTATAGCCATATTTGTACAGGTGCGAAGCAGTAACCCTAAATAAAGCGGGTGCAACTCCAGGCTCAGCTAGTAATGAAATAAAGATATAAGAAAAAGAGGCAACTACTTTACTTTATCATCATGTCAGCCTAGGGACGTCCAATGCTGGACATAGGCCTCCCCCAAGGTCCACAGAGACAGATTTTGAGCCGCCCGCATCCAACCGCTTCCCGCGACCTTAATTCTTTACTTTATGATATTAGAAAAATAGACAGCTGCGCAAAGCGTCTAGGTTTTCCAAGTCCGTATTCAATTGTTTATAATCGCTTGCACAAAACGGTAAGCCAAAGAAACACGCATATTAATATGCTAGATTGTAAGCCAAAGAAACACGCATATTAATATGCTAGATTGCTCTGTGTATGTGGAATATTATATAAAAATATTATATTAATAAGATACGAGCATAACATCTTACGCAGTGCTTAAATGGCTGTAAGGAGGCGGAGTAATATAAATGACATGGCTGGTTTTCCATGAATGATTAGAAATATTAAAAGTTAGTTATTAGTTTAATTAAGTGAGAATAATGGGTGACGAAACTAATGCCTAAATTTAAATCTTAAAGCAAAATGTTTCTGGTAATTTTCCCTAAAATTAGCAAGTCTCGGGTTGGTGTAGAGCTATAATTTTTATTTAATTTTATTGCCAGTTCACACGATGATTACAATTAAACTTATTTTGAGGCACTAAAATATGTCCCTACTTATGACTATCAATAATATTTATTACTATTAACTTACGATAATTAACTAATTATTTAACGAAATAAAAATAAGAAATAAATTTTAATTAACTAACGAAAAACATTGTGCGGACGGGTGGATGTATAAATGTTTGTAATTATTCACGCAAAAACCACTTACGGATTTTGATGAAACTTTGCAGTAATAATAATATCCCATAAAAACAATACTTGTCAAAAATACAAAGACTCGCTACCGTAAAAAGTTTAATGTTTTAAATAAATAGATTAACCGACTTGGTATTACATGGATCTCACAACTTTTTACGGTAGCGAGACTTGGTATTTTTGACAAGTATTGTTTTTATGGGATCTCATTTCTTTTTGTAGATAGTCTTACTTTTGTCCTTGCCGGTACGTTTTACTTCTTGTACACCAACAACGAATTTTCTTAATTTAATTTATTATTAATTATAAATTTCTTAATTTAAAAACATAACTGCAAATGTAATTTTGTAATCCTTTATATTTATATGGGATTACAAAGTTATTTATGCAGTTGGGGTATCTCGAAAACTGGCCAGAAATTGAAAATATTTTAATTTTTCCTTGATTTATACACTAAACACTAATCGTATTCTAAATTTGAAGCTTCCATGTCTGCTAGAAGTGCCTTTGACTTTTGATGATCGGTCAGTGAGTGACAAAATTAAGAATTTTGACTCGTTATAATTCTTAAACTACTGGTTGAAATTGAATGAAATTTGAAATTCACCATGTTTATACAATGCCTGCATGGTTTCTAAATTAGGCTTCTAGTTTTATCCACAACAAAGTTATAACGGGTCGAAAATGGCCTGAATTGCTTCGAGAAAAGGATAGTACGGCCGTGCCGCTTTTTTGCTCGACTTGGTGGGGGCACTGCCGTGCCCCCAGATATTCATCAGATATAGTTTTTGTCCCTTTAGCCCCAATATCCCTACACGCATGACGACGTGGGCAGAACATACTTATACACGAAATCACTTGTCATATATGTGTATGAACTACACACATGAAATTTTGACTATAGGGTTGCTTTGACGACGCAGACATTCACTAAGGAAGGTGTTTTTAATTTACCACCCCTCAGGGAAGAGAATACAGGGAGCGATATCCCAATGTTAGAATCTATGGCGCGCACCAATGCACTTTCGAAGTTTAGTGCAGACACTAAACTTCGAAAGTGCATTGGTGCGCGCCAGTCAGAATACATTATTAATTATCGCTTCCTTAACTGTGAATGAAAACATCATGAAGAAACTTGCATGTCTTAGAGTTCTCGAAGTCTAGTTGCTAATACAAATACTTATTAGTCCTAATAGAGGCAGTCAGTTTCAAATTAGGTAAGAGCTCTAGTGGTGCCTGGGAGCAGAAATGAAAAGATTTAAATAAATTTAATTAAATACATAATTTATTGAGACAAAAGTTTGTACAATAACACTTACACTAACATAACAATAACAACAATTGATAACATAACAACAATAGTGTTAAGTTCAACTCCGATATCCACGATAAGAATAAACTTGTGTTGTGGATATCAGGGGGGCAATCGTGCTAAACGTCAACGTATTTACCAAAACCAAACTTCAACCGAAAACGTCACGTTATGCACATTTCGTATCGTGCAATCGTGCTAATTATTTGAACGTAAACGATTTGGTTTTTGTAGGGCAGATACGTTCAGTGACAGCTAGGTGACAGCGTGCGAGCAAACTCTCGTTGTTGCATGCAAGGAGCATATGCAGTTTTGTAATTAATGAGAAAAGAGATGCATATACGTTTTCTACTCATTTTGAAATGCTCCCTCCATGTATACTTGCTCCTTGGTTGCATGGTATCGCGCTATTATTTGACAACGTTTTAAACCAAAACCGTTACGTTCGCGGACGTCTTATACGTTGTCAAATCAAAAGTTCCTACCGACGAACTTTGCAGTTATATAATATTTTAAATTTGAGAAAATTATTAACATAAGTAATTTTGTATTATTAATCAATTTAGTGGCGTACGCTTATAATACGTTTGATTGCAACTTAAATGAGTGAACAACATCCTTTCATACGGCAATTTTTATAGATATCTCTTTGGTTTAGCTTATTGTTGCGGTAGAATTCATTATTGTAAGATTGGCGTCAACGTTGTTTGGCCCTATATTTATGACAATGTCTAGGAAGGCATCTCATCAAATAGGCTACATCTCGACGCGATACCTTCCTAGACATTCGCTTTTGAAAGGCTGAAACAATATTATGGGATGTACGTATACCATACACATAATACTGTCACAGTTATAGGTTCTTTGGGTGGCTTAAGCCAAAAGACTGCCTTCTCGGTCAGTGCGCGCTCAGGCGCCTGTATACAGCAAGTAGACGACTGATAAACGTTCATTTATAATTATTTTTCCTAAGTACCTAGATAGGTATTGTAATTATTTCATTTAACCAAGACACAGAAAAGCGTAGCTCATCATACAAAGATTTGTCGTGTTAGGAATCCAACCCACTAACCTCGTGTAACAGACCTAAGTTCTTAGATTAGGGCTGGGTGGCAGCGAGTTGAATGTGCGTGCGTGGGAAGCGCAATGTGGTGCCGACACAGAATTGTAAATTTAATGTAATCTGTGGGTGCCGAATACTTAGTTCTTTCTCCACTGGCCGTAGTTCAGGCCATGTTGACAGAAGACGTCCGGTGGGACGCTGATGTGGTCTCCTTCTGTGAAGCGGTCATGCTCCAGAAGGAGATCGCCGGGCGGGATTGCGAGAGAGCCGATCCCGCTCGCAGACGCAGGCGGCGTCGCGCGTCGTGGCGGTGGCAATGGCCGCTAGCCTGACTCTTCCTTTGGACCGTGGGCAATCAGAGATGGCAATCTGACTGCCCGACCACGAACGACCCCGAGAAGACAGCGGTCTCGGATAGTCGAGGGACCACTGTACTCACACAGTACGAGGTAGCGAAGGGAGGGCACTACCAACCTAGCCCTTTCAGAGACTGAGCCTTACTACGGGACAAGCGTAACGGGACCCAGGAGCAGTACACCCGCGTTTCCTGTGTCCCATTCTATTGAGCGCTGAGGCGGCTATCGTGGTGGTTTTAGTCGGTAAACCTGGGTTCTGTCCCGGGGAGTCCGACATACCCTCTCTTCCCGCCCCGCGGAGAGGCACTCGCAAAAGAGTTTCCCGACGTAAAAAAAAGGGTGCCGAATAGTTCAACGAATCGGTCAGAGCCTAGACATGGCCTAGACTCCGGCCAGCCTATTTTGACTAGCTGGTTCAGGGCTCTTAAATTTGACTTGCTTTGGCCGATCAGCGAAGGGAAGGCCACAGGAGCTATTCGCTTGGTGTAATTTTCAAAGGCATAAATAATCACGGGAAAACCTGCCCCGGGTCTTTGTTGCCACGAGACCCGCCATGACAAAACATCACTGTTGCCAACTTTGCATATATAGCAAAAGTAATAGGCCTTGGAGCCTGTTAAGAGAATATCTATCTAATAAGGTCGCCCATCAAGTACCACCTGCCCATATTAGTATGAGAGTGGTTAGGGTAGGTGCCGCCTTTCGTCCTTAGTGACCATTGAGACCGGGTGAATTTCTAAGTGAATTGTAAGAAAATATCCGTGAAAAAGAGAAACATAAGAATAAATTAATTCTCTTTGACAACCCACACCTGGCGGTGTGATCCCAAACAAGGCACAACCTAGTGGCATAGTAGGCAGACAATTGATTAATATATATAATTAATACTGCTTTTATACACATACGAGTATTATAGTTATGGTAATGTGCTCATAGCACAAAGAGTTCTCCTGGGTGGTAATCGAACCCATGACTTTCGTCTTAGCACTCAGGTTTAGGTACCACTAGACCAATAGGCTGTTCTACAAGGGAGACTAACCACAAACTCAGCAGGATGTGATACAATTGTGTGAGCTAACATAAGCGTAGCGCGTTTCTAATCGGGTACCGAGTCCAACTGATCATCCAGTGTTACCTACACTGCCGCTGGACCACTTCAATACATATTTAAAATAAATAGAGTAGGTATGTATATTAAAAGGCAAGCTCCAATTTCACATTTCGATTTTATTTATTCAGTGTATTGAGATGATGAAATCTGATACAAAATATTATTTTAAGTAGAGTTGAAACAATCAACATCTGTTAGGCCATTTGATTGTTACAATTACAATGTGAACTTCACAGTAATAATTATGTATTTGGTTTGGTTTTCATTATTTTAGTAAACTACATACATAAATAGTCTCACGCCTATAACCCCGAAGAGGTAGGCAGATGTGTATTTCTACACCCACTTTTCGCCAGATATACTTTAGTCCCACGTAATAAGGGGCGAGCCTATTGCCGTACCGGGCACATTTTCAGACACCGTGCTGCTACTGAGAATTTCGTGACAAAAAAAACCAATAACACTGCCCGACCCAGGAATCGAACCCGGGACCTCCCGATCCCACGCGCACACTTATGCTGCGAGACCAACGAGGCAGTCGTATAGGGTTTGATGTCGAGTTTTCCGTCTCTACGCAAAGATGGTATTTGCATCATGTTATCCCTTAGCCGCCTCTTACGACACCCACAGGAAGAGAACTAATTAATAGTATATTCTTGTTTAATGTCCAAGAAGTGACGATGGTCTTGATTTGGCACATAGCAAATTCCTCATTTTTGTTAACTTGCAATTATATACTGTCCATGTGGTTGTGCTAACGAGCGGTTTATTATTCTGCTTACTCCTCGGCTACTGTAAACAAAATTAAAATATAAATTATTTAGTAAATATTTACTCAAATGTAAGTCCTACCAAAATAACTAAACACGCTGACATTTAACTTAAGATTAATATATTGTTCTCATACGTGCGCTATACGAGTATCTTGTGTTTGAGTATATACTAACAATATTTTGTTGGGGATTTATGCATATTATAAGACAAGTTCAGAATGAGAGTAAATACTGTGGGATCTTACGTAATGATAATGGAAATGCGTACCTGAAAAGTTCGAAAGTCAGGCAAATTCAAATTCTCCAGCTTTTCGTCTATCTCTTCTTAAATAAAAAGGATGACTATTATGCCGAACGCTGACAATTCGGGCTTTGTTTAACATCTTTCTCTGCTCTTTTTATTATTCCAAATCTGAAAAATAGGTGTTTTTTATTGTAACGATCTTATAAAATTCGTATTGGGCTCGACAAATAGCAGAAGAAGCTGCAATTGCAGTAATGTTGTGGTGCATCATCATTTGAATTCAAATTCGTTACTCTAGTGAAATAAAAACCACTTCTACATGACCAAATGTGATCATTAATTGTTTTTGCATAAATCACTTATTACAGTAAACAATATTTCGGTACTTACCGTATAATTTTAATAAAATTATTTCATGATTTCATATTATAATATCCATAGGTGCATTCAAATGATGATGCACCATAACATTACCGCAATTGCAGCTTCTTCTGCTATTTGTCCAGCCGAATACGAATTTTATATGATCGTTACAATAAACAACACCTATTTTTCAGATTTGGAATAATATATAGAGCAGAGAAAGATGCTAAACAAACCCCGATTTGTCAGCGTTCGGCATAATAGTCATCCTTTCTAGAAAAGAAGAGATGGACGAAAAGCTGGAGAATTTGAATTTGGCTGACTTTCTAACTTTTCAGGTACGCATTTCAATTATCGTTACGTAAGATCCTACAGTATTTACTCTCATTCTGAACTTGTCTCATAATATGCATAAAAACCCAACAAAATAATGTAAGTATATTATACTCAAACACAAGATATAGCGCATGTATGAGAACAATATTAATCTTAAGTTAAATGTCAGCGGGTTTAGTTATTTTGGTGGGACTTATATTTGAGTAAATAATTACTAAATAATTTATGTTTTAATTTTGTTCACAGCAGCCGAGGAGTAAGCAGAATAATAAGCCGCTCGTTAGCACAACCACATGGACATAATTGCAAGTTAACAAAAATGAGCAATTTGCTATGAGCCAAATCGAGACCATCATCACTTCTTGGACATTAAACAAGAATATACTATTAATTAGTTTACTAATGTAAACCAAACCAAATACATAATTTTACTGTGAAGTTCACGTTGTAACAATGGCCTAACAGATGTTGTTTGTTTCAACTCTACTTAATATTATATTTTGTATCAGATTTCATCATCTCAACACACTGAATAAATAAAATCGAAATGTGAAATTGGAGCTTGCTTTTTAATATACATACCTACTCTATTCCTTTAACTATCTATTGAAGTGGTCCAGCGATAGTCTGGGTAACACTGGATCATCAGATGTTGGACTCGATACCCGATTAGAAAGTACGCTTAGCTCAAACACTTGTATCACATCCTGCTGAGTCAGTGGTGAGTCTCCCTTGTAGATCGGCTTATTGGTCTAGTGGTACCTAACCCTGACTGCTAAGACGAAAGTCATGGGTTCGATTACCACCCAGGAGAACTCTTTGTGCGATGAGCACATTACCATAACTATAATACTCGTATAAAAGCAATATTTATATATATTGATCAATTGTCTGACTACCATGCCACTAGGTTGTACCTAGTTTGGGACCACACCGCCAAGTGTTACAGAGAATTAATTTATTCTTATGTTTCTCATCTTCACGGATATTTTCTTACAATTCACTTAGAAATTCACACGGTCTAAATGGTCACTAAGGACGAAAGGCGGCACCTACCCTAACCACTCTCATACTAGTATGGGCAGGTGGTACTTGATGGGCGAACATATTAGATAGATATTCTCTTAACAGACTCCAAGGCTTATTACTTTTACTATATATGCAAAAAAGTGGGCAACAGTGATGTTTTTCATGGCGGGTCTCGTGGCAACAAAGACCCGGGGCAGGTTTTCCCGTGATTATGCCTTTCAAATTTCACCAAGCGAATAGCTCCTGTGGCCTTTCCTTCGCTGATCGGCCAAAGCAAGCCAAATTTAAGAGCCCTGAACCAACTAGTCAAAATAGGCTGGCCAGAGACTAGGCTCTGACCGACTCACTGAACTATTAGGCACCCACAGATTACATGAAATTTACAATTCTGTGTCGGCACCGCATTGCGCTTCCCACGCACGCACATTCAACTCGCTGCCACCCAGCCCTAATGTAAGAATTAGGTCTGTTACCCGAGGTAGTGGGTTGGATTCCTTACACGACAAATCTTTGTATGATGAGCACTACGCTTTTGTCTGTGTCTTGCTTAAATTAAATAATTACAATACCTATCTAGGTACTTAGGAAAAATAATTATAAATGAACGTTTATCAGTCGTCTACTTGCTGTATACAGGCGTCTGAGAGCGCAATGACCGAGTAGGCAGTCTTTTCGCTTGAGCCACCCAAAGAACCTATAACTGTGACAGTATTATGTGTATGGTATACGTATATCCACATAATATTATTGTTTCAGCCTTTCAAAAGTGAATTTCTAGGAAGATATCGCGTCGAGATGTAACCTTTTTGATGAGATGCCTTCCTAGACATTGTTATAAATAGAGGGCCAAGCAAGCTTGACGCCAATCTTGCAATAATGAATTCTACCGCAACAAGAAGCTATATTAAAGAGATATCTATAAAATTGTCTTATATGAAAGAATGTTGTTTACTCATTTAAGTTGCAATCAAACGTATTATAAGCATATGTCACGAAATTGATAATTAATACAAAATTATCTTAATAATTTCCTCCAATTTAAAATATTATATAATTGAAAAGTTCGTCGATAGGAACTTTTGGTTTGACAACGTATGAGACGTTCGCGAACGTAACGGATTTGGTATAAAACGTTGTCAAATAATAGCGCGATACCATGTATAGTCCGTTCACAGTTATTTTACCTCTAGCTGTTAGATTGGCCAACCTGGGCGTTGTGTTGCTATATTTGGTATATAATACTCCCATTTTAAATATACATTATTGCTAAAAATGTACTTATTTTTTATTGCCTAAGCGATCGTATTAAATATTTGGAAGTAATGTTTGTAACAAAACCTCTTGATATTGGCATGGCTATATGCATGTACATTTATTTTCTTACGAAATAACTAATTTCCTATGAAGAAAAGTAGTTATAATAAAAATGTTGTCTATTTAATATATAAAGGTAAATGCATCATAATTACGCCAACGTGAGGCTCTAATTATCAAATATAAAAACTGCAAATTTAATTTTCATATTTATTTTGAATAAGAATGATGTGTACCTACACCTCTGCCTACCCCTGCATGGAAACAGGCGTGAGTCTAAGAATGATCCATGTGGACTGCCAATGTTATGATGATTCGTAAATGCTGTCATATTCTGTATCAGACTCAGAATTTGATTCTATTATGAACCTGTCCTTTTCAGCATCCGTAGACCCATCTGTTTCACGAAACTTGTCTTCAATGTGGCGCTCATGTTTGCATTGTTTTTGTCAGTCTTCTGCAGTGATAGATTGAAAAGCTTCTTCAGCTAAATTCACAATGTTGGTTGCCTCTTGTCCTAAATTTTTGCTTGTGACTCGCCTTTTAATGAGACTCCACATAAGTTCAATTGCGTTTAGCTCGCAGTGGTATGGCGGTAATCTAACCACTTTGCGGCCATGAGCTTCAAGCATTTGAATTTTTGAAGCATTTCCACTAATATTGGGTAAAATGTTATGCACGGGTAACCCTATTTTACATTCCTGTCATCACAGAGTACAATTCCAACATAAAGAAAATAAACACCGACATCTGTCAGAGGTAAAATAACTGTGAACGGACTGTAACAACGAGAGTTCGCTCGCACGCTGTCACCTAGCTGTCACTGAACGTATCTGCCCTACAAAAACCAAATCGTTTACGTTCAAATAATTAGCACGATACGAAATGTGCATAACGTAACGTTTTCGGTTGAAGTTTGGTTTTGGTAAATACGTTGACGTTTAGCACGATTGCCCCCCCAGGGCTCTCTGATATTACTTTGATCCAATTGACTTTAGCTATCAATTAAACTAAATAAATTACCTATGTTATGTGTGTCTTTTTTTTTCGTGTAAACTTTGAAAGTACTTACGAAACGTCATTAAAAAGAAATATTTAATACAATTATTTTTGTGTGTCAAATTAGAACAGCTCAGTCCCAAGCGTTTTGGTCGTCTTTATAGTCAGATATTTTATAATAGGCTTTTGAACACAATTTCGCTTTTACAATAATTTTGAACTTATTTATAGATAGGTCTCTTATATTATAAGGGAGCTTGTTATAAAAGCGTATACATTGCCCCATAAAACAGCTACTTATTTTGTGGAGACGAGTGCTATGAAATACGAGATTATTTCTGTGTCTTGTATTTACAGAATGTATATCACATTTTTAACAAAATTTGTCAATATTTTTATGTACATATAGCAGATTTTCATAAATATATTGTGATATAACAGTTAGAAAATTATTTCCTTGAACTTTTCTCTTAGAGAAACTCTTGGACTGAGGTTATAAATTCCCCTTACAGCTCTTTTCTGCAGAACAAATATTGTATTTAGGTCTGCAGCATTCCCCCAGAGAAGAATCCCATATGACATTAAGCTATGAAAGTAACTGAAATAAACCATTCTAGCTGTTTCTAAATCTGTGAGGCGTCTAATTGTCTTAACTGCATAAGCTGCAGAACTGAGTTTGCCCGAAAGCCTTTCTATATGTGGACCCCATTGTAGTTTGGTGTCCAGCATAATACCTAAAAACATGGTTGTCTCGACGGGCTCAATCATAGATTCATTAAGTTGTACATTGGTGGGCATATGTTTAACATTGGGCATTGAAAATTTTAAAAGTTTAGTTTTCTTATTATTAAGTAATAGATTATTAACATTAAACCAATTGACAACTTTAGAGAGTGCATTGTTTACTTCGTCAAAGTTACTCTGTCGTCGTTTAATATTAAAAATCAAAGAGGTATCATCAGCGAACAATACAATCTCATGATTATTCTTAACGTAATAAGGTAAATCGTTAATATATATCAAGAATAGAAATGGTCCGAGAATTGAACCCTGCGGGACACCCATTTTCAAAGCAGAACCTGGAGATGTCTTACCATTAACCTCGACCTTCTGGATTCTGTTGCCCAAATAAGAAGTCAGGAGATCGAGAGCTTTATTTTTAATGCCGTAATGATATAGTTTCCTGATAAGAGTATCATGATGAACACAATCAAAGGATTTAGACAAGTCGCAAAATATACCTAACGCATCTTGCGACTTCTTCCAAGCTGCAAAAATACTTTTCAGTAACTCAACTGCTGCGTCAGTAGTTGAACAACCCCTCGTAAATCCGAACTGTTTCTTGTGAAGAAGATTATGTCTATTGAAATGACTAAGTAGCTGACTAAGAATTAGTTTCTCAAAAATTTTGCTAAGTGTTGGCAATACAGAAATAGGTCGAAAATTTGAGGGGTCTGATGTGTCACCAGATTTAAATAAAGGTGTTATTTTGCTATACTTCATTAAATCAGGAAATGTTCCAGAAGTGACACAACCATTGAACACTGTTGCAAGATGTGGAGCAATTAATGTAATGATAGACGAAACAGTCTTTACTGACAATCCCCACAGATCTTTTGTCTTTTTCATATTAATAGTTTTAAATTGTTTAAGAACATCATCTGTAGTAACAGCAACAAATTCAAAGGCCGTAACACATTCCGGCACGCAGTCTTTAAGCAGCATTTCAGCAGACATGCAAGACGATTTGAGTGACGCTGTAGTTACAATGGGTATATTAGCAAAAAACTTTTCAAGTTCCGTCGCTACTTCCAAGTCCTCTGCAATACTCACATTATTGATATTTAGTAGGTAGTCGCGACTGCGTGTTTTGGCTCTACCAGTTTCGCTATTGATCACATTCCAAGTTGCTTTTATGGTATTTTCAGCGCTTTTTATTTTATTTTTCAAATAAATTGATTTTGCAGCATAACAATCTTGTCTAAATGTTTTTGAGTATTTTTTTACATAATTAATAAAGGCTGGACTATTACTAAAAGTTTTTTCATTATAAAGTTCATATAACCTAATCCGACTTTTATGAATGCCTTCAGTTGCCCAATCACTAAACATCAGACGGTCAGTTACATTTAATTTTTTAGGTTAAAATACAGTAGAAAATTCATCACTAATCAATTTAAATAATGAATTATATAACTGATCCGGATGGTCATGAAGAGGCAACCAACGCATTTTATTTGATAGATTATTTTTAAAAAGTTCTAATCGGTTTTCATTTATAGGTATAAAATTAATAATTTTACTCTGAATCTTAGGGCTTTTTCTTGGACAACAGACTAACTGCCCACAGTGATCAGACTGTAACATATTAATTAAGGATTTTTGTAAAGGCTTAGTGTTAATAAATATATTATCAATACAGGTAGCACTTGTGGCAGTCACTCTAGTTGGTTCTAAAAAAGTATGACTTAAATTGTAAGATTTAAATAGATTTAAGAAATCAATTGATGAAGAACATTTCTCTAAAATGTTAATGTTGAAGTCACCACAAATAGCAACCGTTTTATGGCAATTATTAACTTTGCTTAGGGCATCCTCCATAATTACTAGAAAACTTTCAAAATGTGCACATGGAGGCTTGTATACACTCATAACAATGAACTGATCAAATTCGACACAAGATATCTCTATAACTCGCTCAACAGAGAGGCTCACAATATCAGACCTTTCTTTAAATTTTAAAAGTTTATTTATTATAATTAACGAGCCTCCTCGAATAATTTTTTCTCTGCTGAATGAGCTTGCAACCTGGTGGTTGTTGAAATTGAAAATGAACTGGTGGCTTTTAGCCAATGTTCTGTAATAAATAAAATATCAATATTGTTACAGTTCATGAACAATTCCAACTCTAACTCCTTACCCATCAACCCTTGTATATTTTGATGCACCAGGTTAATACAATTTTTTAAATTATTTTTTGTACTATGTGTGGTTGATGAAAGTGTGTTTTTATTACTTATATTTAAATTTATCAATGTCTTGTCTATGTTATTGCCAGAGATTGACTCTATTGTCTCATAACTTAATTTAAAGGATTTGGAACAGATTCCAAGCTTATATTCAATGTCAAGTTAGACTGCTCAATAAAAGCAGTGTTATTAGCCAAATTTTTGGCTGTGTTATTAATATAATATGCTAGCGATGATGCTATTTGTCATTGAATATATTGTGATAGATAGCAACTATCACATGTCAAATAAAAACTTCTAATGAAAGCATTAGAGTCAATAAAGTCAATAAAATCATTGTATAATGTCAATGTATGTAATTTACAATTTAAATTATATCTTTAGTCATTTTCGGCCTGTGGCAACAACTTACTGTAGGGAAATGCAAGTAAAATAATTTTTCTAACTTTTAGGTGTAATAATTGGTCAAAATACCTTTTAATAGTATTAAGATTTGTATTACCCCTTCTCCCAATAAATATGATTATTGTTGAATTAGGACAGTATGTTGTACTCAAGATGTTTTGTAAAATATGTGAAAAACTTGCTCCAGGCATACAAAAGTTGGTAACGGTTTGACCTGTCCTTTGTCTCAACAATTGGCTCATGTTCCTACCTATCTCATCACTAAACATTACTAAATTGTTGGTGTTTGTCTTTGTATTGTGTTGTGAGAAGGAGGTGCTATCATTAATGAAGCTGTTACTCATCACCGCTGACCGAGATAACATTGCAGAACTATCATTCAAAATGGTAGGCTGAGAACAACTTTGTGGTTTCAAGCTATGTTCACTGATCTGATTATTAGTAGTAAGCGATAGGAGTCTTTGCTCATTGTATTTACACAAATCCACTAAGTCATCCATCGCCAAGATATGTTCATTAATTTGACTTTGTGATAATTGATATTTCTTTGTCATATTAAGTAAAGAATCCTGTAAGCGATCAATCTCTGTCTGCAGGCAATGTATATCAGTATCATATTTTAAAAGATTATTATCTAGTTGAGTAATACAAATAGACATATCTTCCTTTAGAGCTATATACTTGCGGCAATAATTGACATTTGCTTCTGAATTTTTAAATTTTCTTAATAATTTTTCCTTTTTCTTAATTTGTTTATTCAACTTTACATACTTTTTCAGTTTATTGGATGAGTTTATGGTTTTACTTGATTGAATAATTGAATTGTCATTAGTTAAGTCAATTGTAATAACTTTGTTACCTTCATTGTTTGAGTTGGCAGAAACCATAGATGGAGCGCTACCAACCAGCTCATCAAACAGTGATTGTGAAGTGGCTGCTTTGATGGACCGGTCTGCACACTCCAATCTATTAATATGATTATTAGCCTCACTTAGGAGGCCCTCTAACTGGGTGATGCGCTTGAGAGCGGTCTCAAACTCATTACTACAACTGTCAAAATTGTTTACTATTGATGTAACCTATCGCGTTCATCTAAAGATGTAATCAAATGAGAATGAATTTCTGCCATCTCAGTTCTTAGTTGAGAATTTTTCTCTAAAACCTGTAACATCTTCCTCTCATTATCATCATGCTCCCTTTGTAGTATCTCACACAAAGCCTTGTATTTCTTAAGTTCTATAAGCGTTAATTGAAATTTTTCCTCCTCTTGACGCGCCCTCCTGGTCATCATCTTGTTAATAAATTAAAAAGATCGCAAGAAACTTATTAACAAAAGACAGAAATAATAATTACTTGTTACTTTTGTAAGTGTTGTAACGTAATACTACACGTATTGCGTTATAATATCTCGCAGGCGCTTAACGCCAGCTTAGCCAGACATCGTTCGCAATATTACCAAATATGGTCATATTCACTAGCAAAAGGCAGTTGTGAGTCATAGGCCTACATCTATATAAGATGGGTGCGCGTTGTAGAATGGTCACTTTCCCTAGACATCGGAACGCTGCCGCTACACCTCGCGATTATTCTACATTCTACTTCCTATCTACTGACCCGCTGGGGTTCACCCTACGGGCTACGTTCACCCTACGAGCTCACTGCACCTGACGTTCTTCCTACGGGCTACAAGCCACGAGCTGCTGGCGCCGTGCCGCTACTAGCCAGCTGCCACCCAAGCCTCCGTTCCTGCCTGCGAGCTCCTACAGCCAGGCCACGGACGCCTGAGCCTGACCGCTCGACCCACATCGGCTGCACCGCCTGAGACCCGCTCAGCCTGAACATCGACCACAGAGCTGCCTGCGCAGCGCACCTTGGCCAGCTCATCGGCGACCCTTCGAGCAGCTACCCTGCGCGCGTCGGAGAGCAGCAGGAGTCTACACTCCAGCCAGCTCAGGCCAGTGCTTACCTAGTTCGGTCATACTGTATGTAAGCGGTAGTGAGACATAATAAAGAACCTGTTCAGCCTAGCAGTGTTTCTCTCGAACCCCGACATCCTACCTGAGATCCTCCGTCTCAGTGGCGCCCAACTCTATTTGTCTCACTTCCAATTACTGCAGTTGTTCTTGTTTAGGAGGTCAGTCTTTGTAAACGAGGAGGTGCAGACATCAGCGAACTGGTACGTACTATCTAACTTGTGTGTATCTGTGTATTGCTGTCTATCTTTAATTTCTATTCTTGTATACCTATTATGTGTTATCTTACTATTGTCTAATTCAAATTTCAACTACCGATTCCCTACGTAACTGTTCGCAATTTGAAATAACCGTTTTTTATTTTTGCAAGTCACTATCTATTGTCTACATTTATACACCGAATCGTCGTAGTTTCTTTGTAAAGCAGAACTATTGCACGCGGAGGGCTGTAATATACTTACGTTCTTTTCTATCATACTTATTTTATATCATCATGAGCACTAACCCTATCAAGTACTTTCTACTTAATAAAAATGAATTGGCCTACGAGGTCGCTATTCGCGGAGAGGAGCCGGCTACCTCTGTTTTAGGTTTACGGAAGCAGCTACCTAAACTACTCGAGCTGATTCCGAATGACGAAATCCTAGAGTCAGGCCTAGACATAGCAGACGACTTCAAGGGAGCTAGCCTGTCAGTTACCGATTTAGATTCGCGAATCTCTTCCCTTAAGGAATTATACGACCACAACTTGGCGAAGCGAACTACGGCTTTGCACAACCAGGTCTACCACAGATTGGGCAGATTAGACAAATCCGAACCTAAATACGGCAAGAAAATATTCGACCTGACTGAACGCTTTCGGATGCTGTCGGCAGAGCTATCTAAGATAGAACACTCGAATGTTCCGTCGGCGGAAGTCGGAGTCACGATGACTTGCACGGATTCAACCCCTGCACAGGCAGCGTCGACTCCGGTAACTGTCCACTGTGAGCATTTGAGGGTTGGCGAACTATCGAAACTCAAATTCGACGGAACAGGCTGCGTTCGCGAATTTCTACAACGCGTGACGGAATTTAGGACGGTTAGAAATCTACCTGCCAATAGATTATTCGATTACGCGTCCGAAATTTTTACTGGTAATGCGTTACACTGGTTTCGCGGTGTTAAAAATTCCATTTCTACATGGGACGAACTAGCTAGTAAACTCACAGCTGATTTTACACCGTACGACTATGATTATAAACTTTTAGCCGAGATTCGTAATCGTACTCAAGGGCAAACTGAGGGTATAATCATCTACTTATCAATTA
This sequence comes from Euclidia mi, assembly GCA_944739405.2. Lineage (NCBI taxonomy): Eukaryota > Metazoa > Arthropoda > Insecta > Lepidoptera > Erebidae > Euclidia > Euclidia mi. The sequence continues at coordinate 44,737,070 of OX123195.2, forward strand.
TGTTCCAACTTTTTGCGCGATTGTCACCGAACACGGTACTAACCGAACATGAAAAATTAAATATATTGCTTCACAATATTAGACCGTGTTATTCTACAGTACTAGCTTCATGTACTACGGCTATAGACACTATAGACACTCTAAAAACACTATGTCTAAACTATGAGAGGTTCCAGTGTTTAAGTGCACAATTTCACGAACCTAGTTACCCTACGTCTAACACAGTAGCACCTGATTTAGCTTACATAAATAAAAAAGAAAACGCACGGTCACTATAATAATTCACAGTACTATAAACCGTCTAAACTAAAAAACTACGCTTCTGTCGCATCTATAAATGTCGAACCGAACGATACACCTGTGCCTAACCTACAACACTATAATGTCAACATGATATCTAAATCAGCTGTTCCTACAAAAATAACTAATAAGAAGTGTGTATTTTGTCCGCGCTGCCGTTCAACTGATCACTCACTAGGGACGTGCAAGCGAGAACGTTATCCGATATGTTTTAAGTGTGGCCTTAGGGATGTCACATTCGTAAATTGTCCTACCTGTAAAAATAAATCATTTTCAAAAAAACTAATTTATTCGGATCGTCGTTCGTCAAATAAGATGACAAACCCTACCGTTTGTACATCTTCTAAACCTAAATATTTTGACAAGGAAGACTGGAAAAATTGGCTGAACACTCTAAAAGTGTATTTTTCTAGTCATTCTGTGGCTGCGACCCGAGATCAAAAACCTAATACTGATTTTCGACCCTATGTTAATGTAACCATTAAGAATCTACCCCTTACTGGTTTACTTGACTCAGGTTCTGCCGTGACTATATTGGGCAATAATTCTCATATAAAACTTATTTCTAAAACTAATCTCCCTTTGAATAAGTGTGACAACCCTACTATATTTTTTCGATCGGCGGGTGGTCATCGTCTGACACCGATCGGGTATATCAACCTACCCACCACTTTTAAAAATAAAACTTATAACTTAAAAGCGTACGTAATTCCAGAAGTCACTAGTTCCTTAATTTTAGGTATTGACTTCTGGAAAAGATTTAAATTGTTACCAAACTATATTAACTCTGTTTCTTTATCTAATAATTACTCTCGTAGTAATTCCTTGCCTAATAAAGTTAATGCTACCGTGTCAGCTATTGATACTAACACTGATAACGAGACTACTATAACCTCGGATCAGTGGTATACTACAATCTACAATGGCTGTAAAAACTCACCCACATCTTTCCCTAATTATTCTATCAGGAATGATAAATTGTACAGATATATGGTATCTAAATGTACATTGCCTAAAGTATTCGATTGGAAAGAGGTCCTACATACCTCGGGTAGAACTACCGCTATTAAGGAATACCATTCGGAACTCGCTGCGGGTCATTTAGGTATTTTTAAAACGTATAAACGTTTAGCGCAGCGTTATTATTGGCCTGGTATGCACGCTGACATTATTAAGTTTATATCTTCGTGTGATACTTGTGTCGCACGTAAACAACAAAACAATGGTACTTTATATACACACACATACAACTTACGTCGTAAACCGGCTGGTATTAACGTGGGTGATACTGTGTGGAAAAGAACCTACGACAAATCATTTGGCAAAAAACTAGCTCCTAAGTTTACCAAGTGCACTATTATTGCTAAAAAGTCACCACTAGTATACGAATTAGCGGATTCGTCGGGTAAATCTATTGGCAGTTGGCACATTAAAGATTTAAAACTAATTAACTACACTGATTCCTAACCTAACTAGATTCTTTCATTGTACCTACCTGCAGTTTGAGTTTCATAGTCACTATCTACTTAGCACTGTCTACAGAAGTTCGGAGGACTTAGTTAGACGGATTTTTCTTGTCTAGACACGAAAAATCCTGCTGTACAGAGCGGGGTATTGTAACGTAATACTACACGTATTGCGTTATAATATCTCGCAGGCGCTTAACGCCAGCTTAGCCAGACATCGTTCGCAATATTACCAAATATGGTCATATTCACTAGCCAAAGGCAGTTGTGAGTCATAGGCCTACATCTATATAAGATGGGTGCGCGTTGTAGAATGGTCACTTTCCCTAGACATCGGAACGCTGCCGCTACACCTCGCGATTATTCTACATTCTACTTCCTATCTACTGACCCGCTGGGGTTCACCCTACGGGCTACGTTCACCCTACGAGCTCACTGCACCTGACGTTCTTCCTACGGGCTACAAGCCACGAGCTGCTGGCGCCGTGCCGCTACTAGCCAGCTGCCACCCAAGCCTCCGTTCCTGCCTGCGAGCTCCTACAGCCAGGCCACGGACGCCTGAGCCTGACCGCTCGACCCACATCGGCTGCACCGCCTGAGACCCGCTCAGCCTGAACATCGACCACAGAGCTGCCTGCGCAGCGCACCTTGGCCAGCTCATCGGCGACCCTTCGAGCAGCTACCCTGCGCGCGTCGGAGAGCAGCAGGAGTCTACACTCCAGCCAGCTCAGGCCAGTGCTTACCTAGTTCGGTCATACTGTATGTAAGCGGTAGTGAGACATAATAAAGAACCTGTTCAGCCTAGCAGTGTTTCTCTCGAACCCCGACATCCTACCTGAGATCCTCCGTCTCAGTGTGATACTTAGGTTTGTGTAAGGCACCAACCAAGATGAGCCGGCTAATCGAGATATGTTCACTAGGTGTTTACTACTTATGTAAATAGTTTAAATGTTCGATATTACGTAAACTCACCTCAACTGCTCGAATATTAGAAAAGTAATGCAAAGTATTTTAAATTATATAGTTCGTTTGTTTGACAGATGACTTTGCAAAACTTTTACTATATGTTATTCACCAACATTCACTTCTAATTATGAAATTATATAGTTAATTATTAATATCACACACTAATAAGAGCTTAAAACACAAATAATACCTAATAAAATTAATTAAATCAAATAAAATTAAATAAATATTGGGAGAAGCACAGTTTTAAGTCTTAATACCAGTGTTGCCAGAGACCAAAAAAACACTAAGTGTTACGTGTTAATTGTGCTGTGTGTTAATTTAATGTACCTTTTGTGCTTATAGCCTAGAGATCTTAATAATATCTTCAGTGTCTGCGTAATTATGTGTTTGAAGCCATTTGGTTAATATCCTCCTGCAGTTTTGTTGTATTTATCTTATTATATAGGTAGTTCCCTAATACTCGAAAATTATGCTGTGCTAGGCTTTTCCGCGCTTTCTGTGTTGGACACACCTGGTAATGCCGCCGTTGAGTTGCGATACTTTATAGTAGAATGTTTCTGAAGTACAGCGTAGAGCACAAAGAGCTGTCTTACCGTGAGAACTTGACTCTCCGAGTAGAGTGCTGCAGTGAGATATCTAAATGGCCTGAAAGACATTACCTTCAAGACAGCTCTTTGTGCCCGCTCGACTTGTAGAAGATGGGTCTTATTAGTACCTCCCTAAACAGAAATACAATACGAGATGAGAGACTGGCATAAGGCATTGTAGACCGTCTTCAAAATTTTATCATCTGCTACGAAATTTCGTAGCCTTTTCATAATTGATATTAGTTTACATATGTACTCTAGATGTGAGATGTTCAATATGAGGCTTCCACGTCAGTAAGTTATCAATATGAACACCAAGGTATTTTGTATTAGTACATCTTGTAAGACATTGACATTCGCATCGAGAGGACTTCAGATCACTACAAGTATGGGCTTTGAGTGCAGGAAGATCTGAGGAGGGCAAGGTTGAAGATTTACCGTTTTAGCAAAATTTAAGGTCAACAAGTTATTGGAAGGCCAACGCACAACAGTGGCGAGATCTTCTTCTGCATATCTGTACGTTTCAGCCCAATTAGTGCCATGTATAAGAAGTTCGTAACATATCTGCGTAAGCAAATAGGGTACAATTTGGAAGGTATAATTTACACAGGTTGTTTACATAAATAAGGATCAGTGTTGGACCTAAGATTGAGCCCTGGAGTACGCCTAATTGACCGGTATACTATCACTAGCAACATTATCTACTTTTAGGCATTGTGTGTAGTCGGTTAGATAATCTTTAAACATTTTACATGTGTGGCCACGAACACCTAGAGATTTCAATTTTGACAATAGATATGGGACAAACACAGTGTCAAAAGCTTTCGAGAGATCTAGGAAGATGCCTAGGCATTTAGACCTCTTGTTCAGGTTTTCCACAACGTGATCTGTAATAGAGGCCACAGCATCCTCAGTAGATTTCCCCTTTCTAAGCCCGTATTGTATGGCAGATAACAGTTTGTGAGATTCTAAATATTTAACCAATTGATTGTTGAGTATCTTTTTCAATATTTTAGAAATTCCGGGTAAAACAGATATCGGTCTGTAATTGTTAACTCTGTGTTTGTCCTCACCCTTAAAAAAAGGGTGTACCAAAGCTTTTTTTAGCACTCTGGGAAAGCAGCCTGTGCTAATAGAAGCATTGCATATATGGGTGCTGAGCGGCACTATAACGGAAAAACACGATTTTAGAAGCCTAGGTGACATCCCATTTTTGTTTAATTATTTTTTATTATAATATCCTTTGTTTACTTTTGATACCTATAATTTCTTTCTTGTAATACGTGCCCTTTTGTGTCCAAAATAAAATTAATTTTCTTTGGTTTTTATAATAAACTGACGATGTTAAATGTTTAATTAAAAAAAAAATACCATTTATCTTCTATGTATACCTTGATAACAAAAAATTACAAATTATTGCTATAAAATTATTCCCTAACAATTTTTATATATTGCTAAGAAATTATATTATCATAATTCTTCTCTGCTTAGCTGCATAAATTCTTTTAAACTTACGGGATCTTACTCATACCAATATTTATTTAAAGTGTCTATATCGTTTTGTGTAACTTATAAGGGGTCTATATATTCCTGTGACCAGGGTTGACGTAAAACTTGTTTCATTTGTTGTGAAAATAAATATAAAAATTTGAAGCTTTAAAGGAGATGAAATCTTTCAGGTACTTTTAAAATTTTGGGTACAAAATTAAATGCGTTTGGTATGAGTAATGCAAAAACGATTCAATTATTTCTTATTATCTTTAATCATTCGAGTTTATAGCATTAATACTGGTTAAGTGAATGACTTCTGGAGAGCAAAAAGTATTCCAAAGTATTTCATTACAGTTGTATGTTAGGTCGGTTTATTATAGTTTATCCTCATGTCCCAAGAGGTCTTGACCAGTAGTTTAGAACACATTAAGCGGATATTTCGCTTCAGTTCGCCAGTATTTGAGTTGCTTGTTACTGTACGACTTAATTAGATAATAGAGCCCAAATCTAAATTGATACGAGCTTGCCGAGTCAAAATGACAATATGAGAAACTATTTAGACGTCTAGGCTAAACTAGCGAAGCTAAATGATTCTGCTATACACACAATCTTAGGTTAATGATTAAACTTGAGAGTTTGTGAGATTGGATAAGTGTTTGTTACTGTTAGGATTTTAGTGAAACTTTGTAAAATATAACTTAAGTATACATAAGAATTGTACATAGGTTATCTTTTGTTGCTATGACCGAGATCTCCATGGGTGTAGCCAGTGGGCAGGAACTAATCTTAATATATAAAATACTTGCGTTACTGACTGACTGACAGACACGCTACAGCCGAAACTATTGAGCGCAGGAAGCTGAAATTTGGCATGTATATTCCTTGGGGACCGTAGGGGTGCACTAAGAAGGGATTTCCCGAAATTCCCACGGAATCGGCCTAAACGGGTAAATTTAAAGAAATTGCAGGCGTAGCTGCTGGAGTCCTCTAGTCTTTTTATATCTGACAAAGAAAAATGTGGAGCGTAACAATATACAAAGATTCTAATATATAATAGTGAAGGCAATACAAAAGTATAAGTAAGTTTATATACCTAGAAGTTGTATAAAAGTATTGAAAATATAATGACTTACAAATAAAGCTAATTTATCAGTTGTACCATAATTGTAATTGTAATATTTTAAAATGTTAAGTAGCTCCCATCATATATCGTCAGGAATGCCCTTTATAACGATAAAATCAGATCGTAATCGGTACATTCGTTGAAAAGCTATTGGTGCTGATACTTTTGAGCATTCCCCTGTAATGAGCATTCTTGCGAATGTTTCAAAACAGAAATACAAACGAGAGCACTTTTACAAACTTTCTGGCAAGCAATTTTGCGAATTGGCTGTAAATTTGCTTTAGAGTGTTTGCTAGAAAATCGTGAAAATGTTCTTAGCAATGTTCGGCTCTGTTCATTGTTTAGTTCGCCAAAACAAAAAACAGTAAATGCTCGCTGTTGTGTTACAAGTGAATGGTCAGGTGTGACAGCACTATTAGACGTCTCGCACAGACACAGGCGCGACAAACTTATGAAACAAGTTTAATATCGGCGTACGGGCGGTTAAAAAAATACAATCCGGGTAGGCACTTTGTCAGTTTCGTTTTCGCGCAATAAACTTCCAGTTGCTAATGTCCACCATACATGACGGCAAATTCCTAGTTATCTCTACAATACAACTGATATTCTCCTTATAGGCACCATTACGGGACTGAATTGTAAACATACAAGACTGTGTGCTATTAGACATCTGATTGTTTATACCTGATATAGTGGAGTTAGCATTACGTCTGGACAACCCTAGCTTGTGACACAGTGTTTCAGTAATAAAATTGGCTGTGCTACCGTTATCCAGCAGAATCCTGGCGTCGAGCTTCTCACCTCGGCTGTTGACCACTGTCACTAGAGCTGTGGAAAGCAAAATAGAACGGGTAGAGTTTTCTGTAGTGTCACCCGACAAGGCGACGTTTTCAGACGTGCTGTTTTGAAATTGTGCACCTCCAACAACGTCAGTAGGTAAGCTAGGTAAAGCAATACTAGGCATAGGGTCTTGGAAGTTGCTTGAGTTAGGTTGATCTACATGTAAAATGGTATTATGCCTACGTTTACAGTATGTACAATGCGACAATTTACACTGTTTACTAGAATGGCCAGAACGTAAACAATTAAAACATAACTTAAGCTCCTTTACCTTTATCAAACGATTTTCTACTGTTAACTTACGAAAATCTTCGCAAACAAACATAAAGTGGTCTTTTTTGCACATAGGACATTTACTGTAATTTTTTGTAATTCCTTTGTGTTTATTATTGTTTAAATTGTCGCTTTTATTAGAAATTTGTGTATCTACTATATAGCTGTTAGTACTACTATCTACATTTTTGTTTGATTGTTCAGTACGTTCAACCGTCTCCAACAAATCAGCCCGCTTGCTAACAAATGAACAAAATTGTGACAAAGTAGGATTTTTAGATAAACTATTACAATACTCCTGCCAGTCTCTGTTAGTGACTTTATCTACTTTGTTAGTCAACATGTACAGTAAGATTGTATCCCAATATTCAGTGGGTTCATTCAATGTTTTAAGTGCTCGAATACTTTTATTGATTGTGTCCACAAATTGCCGCAAATCTAGACACGATTCTTGACACACTGCGGGAACATTGAATAAGGCCTGCACATGGTTATTTATCAAAAGCCTGCTATTGTCGTACCGTTCACATAGTAAATTCCACGCCATCTTGTAATGATCAGCCTTAAAATCAATATTTTTTATTATTTGTTTAGCATCTCCCTTGAGCGATGCACGAAGGTAGTGAAATTTACCAATGTCATCGATATTACTGCTATTGTGAATTAAAGAAATATATATGTCCTTATACTCAAGCCAACACTGATAACTACCATCGAACTGGGGTAAATCTATTTTAGGTAAGCGAACAAAATTTTGACGTAACGATGCACCTGTGTTTTTGTCTGTTGAGCCCGCTACAGACGCGGCGTCATTGCCGGCATCAGCGCTGATCATCAAACTGCGCGCTTGCGCCACCACTGCATGGTAACGGTCCTCGAACTTGGCACGTTCCCCATACGCCTCGTCTAGGTTGTCCGAGAGCATCTCAATCTCCAACTGCAAATTGTCAAATGCATCATATAAGGCATCAAATTTACTAAGCCGTCTCTCCAGCTCAATGCGCTGCAAGCTTGAAAGTGATTCGCAACTAAGAAGCACGTTAACATAATTGGAGAAGTTTGTAAGCTTAGCTTTCATGGCACTGCGTTTTCTTACTAATAGATCGTCAGAAGACATTATAAAACTGGTTTTATTTCAATGGAAAAGAAACAGAATTCGCTAATAGAATCAATTATTTAGATAGAAAAATTAGGTAATTACAAAGAATAAGGATAATGCGATATAAACAGTTATGTAGCAGCGAATAGGTATAAAGAAGGTAAATATTGCAATGAATAGCCGTGTGACCCACTAAGCAGAGGCGATAGCAAACCGGTTTTCGAGCGGCTATTATGTTAAAATGTAAATGATTTACAACAAACTTTATGCATAATGACTAACGATATGAAAAAACGATCACTTGATAACTCAAATTTGAAATTGAACTGAAACGGTTGTAACGGAATTTTTGAAATTTGAAACGAAGTAATAGAAATGAAATGGATAGGAAATTGGAACGATACACAAATATGCTTATCTTTATCCACAAGGCGGACTGTGAAGATTCCCACGAAGCTACTTGATTTCTCGGCGGTTTCGACCAACGTAGTCGAGACTTGACCACCCGTTGACGTGAAGACCTCGGGAACTGGTAGACGTCCTCTCCTCGCTCGTACTTAGGCGACTCCAACTCCAAACTAGTCTGCCGTTGAAAACAGCTTACTATGACACGGCGCTTTCGACCGGTATTCAAATACGAAGTCCACCAACGTCACACGAACTGCCCCCGCGCGAACGTTTTCTTCGTAATAAACGTTACGCGGAATTCGCTGTCGGCTCGATGACCAAAATGTTGAGGATTCTTCTTCGATGTAAAGGAAACAATTGTGTGGACTGTATAATCACAATATATTTCGCCGGTAAAGGTAAGCAGTACAATATTGGAGACTAAAATATTTGATATGCGCGCGTGCCGATCGTCGTTCGGTCGCGGAGTGATTCGCGTGTCGCAGCCCGTGCGCCGCCGAAAGCCGTTGAGACCGTGCCCTCCGCGCTCCACCGTCCCCCCGCCAGGGGCACCAACATACAAGGCGCGAACAATGTTTATACACTAAAGTTCTAACTCTACGCTACACGAGATAGAAAAACATTTAGACAGAAAATAAAAATAATAACTTGTAGCAGGTGAAGCGCCATCTGCTTCGAACACAGCGTAATGATCCATATTATTGTAAAAAGCTTTGTTGCAATTTTGTTTCACCTATGTTTTTATAAAAGAATTCACTCGGTCACTCAGTCAGAGCCGTTGGTCAAGGATCTCTTGGCTCTGGCCTTTATACCAAGAGTGAGGAACCATAGCCAAGGCCAAAAATATCTGTCAGTGGATCTTGTATGTCCGTTAAAAGCAATTAGCTGTGTATTGTCACATTTTTATAGCCCGTGATTTAACTTGAGCCACGTTTAAACGAATACCCTTATATTGAAGATAACTTAATTAAATATAATCTATTTCATAAAGTAACGAAAGCAAAAGTTAATGAAAAGCAAACGTTACGTGGATTTCCTTGGCACGTCTTTCATTGCGTGTACAAATAATACTGAGATCGCGTCTCTCGTTATCGAGCGGTTATTGGATCCGTCATCAGTCAATGAAATAATGCGCTGCGATGTTAGGATACATGTGAGAATTGATGTTGCATAGTGAAACAATAATAAATATCTGTCATGTTTACGATTGTGTTGTGTTTGTGTCGATAATTCACGTGAAAAGTGATTGAATAACTGGAAAATATATGATACTAGAGGATGCCCGCAGCTACGGTCGCGCATGTTTTGTTAAATTAACCCTTTCTTCACGATTTAGTAGATACCTTATCTTCTATGCGCGCCCCTTTCAGACGTACTACCAGTCACTCATCATCATCGTCCTAGCGTTATCCCAGTTGCATCTAAGACTTACACGCCTTGGAGCCCGGGGTCCGCTTACTAGTCTAAGCAGATATAACTGAATACCAGCTTACAGACTACTACTCACTATTCATTCATAACTCTGTCTATTCTCGTCACTCCACATATCTGTCGGTCGTAAATGTTGATAGTGGCGATAGTTTGGTTCTTTACAAAGTCGTGTAGTTTACCCCTTAGAGCGAAGGACGTATTAATAGTAAGTTCCAATATTTGATCTATCCACGGAGTTAGCTACTAGAGTTAAATATTTGACATAAGCTCCATACAAAATATAGTAGCCAGATCCATGGATAGACAAAAAATTGGGACCTGTCATTAGTAGACATCGACCTAGATCGTTTACTATGTGGTGAAACTGTCCTCGATTCGTAGTGAAGTTACGAGAGTACAGGTTATTAGAGACGGGCACTTGTGGAGTGAACAACTTTTTTGTTGAAAATCAGCTTTGTTCATCGAACAAAACGCGTTTTCATGGCACAGTATCCAACTACTGGCTATGCTATTATCTAAACTGTCAAGAAGAACGACCTAAATCTTGCTACGCTCTGAGACTTGTATATAAATGAGACAAGGATGAAAAGCCAAAATATTTTTCTAACAAAAATAAGGTTCTATTTTAAGTTCGATTTGAAATCTATACCGTTACTAGCAATTTCATTTGCCATTTGTAATAGATCGAAAAAGTTGAGATGGATAACCACTTATTGTGGCATTTGCGTAAGAGCGATTCGAAAATACTTACCTAAAGTCGTCGATTCCTTTTCTTGTTTTACGACTACTTACTTACTTCTTAGGAAACGTCAGAGTCCTATATACACCGACACAAAAGCTGGCCACTCATTCATACGAAAAAAAGAAGTTGGCGTGTTTCACGTGTTTGTTCGAGTAACTTATAGATAGAGATCTAATTTAAACTTTCGCGGTTTATGGCCTATCGACCACTTGGAACCCAGTAATTAACAAGTGCTGACACCGCCATAGTAACACAGCTTGTCAGTGTGTAGACGTGATAATTAAGTGTAGTGTGTTGAAGTACTGACAATGCGGACAAAAACAAGAACAAAAAAAAAATTAAGTACCGAAGCTGCCGAAACCCGTGTTTAACGAGGGTGGCCTTGATAAGGTGACATCAGTCCCTCCACGACCACGATCATTGTAAGCCAATTGAAACGTCGGAGACTAACAAAACTAACCTTAAAATTAGTTTATTATCGTGAGTAAGACCTGCTTAATGAAATTATATAATAGCTTATAAGATTGTAGAGCAACTGTCTGTTACCCAGTGACGCAAACCTTCTGCCAGACAAAGCACAATATCTGACGTGGCCTCAACTATTTTAGCACACTATTAATCACTTGACCTTCCACGGGCTCTATGAATGTCAGAACGTGTTAATATGTATCGGAATATTTCAATACAGGTTGCAGACATGAGACCACTGAATAGTCTAGTATTTTGTAGATGTATCAAATAGGCTTCGGTGTCAGCTTCTTATATTTCGTGGCTTGCTTGTTGACGACAGATAGGACAAGTATTAGCATCATTCACCACCTGTATTTAAATTATATCTTAGACTATGACTTACAATTTTCGTCAAACATGCGAACCAATCTATTTTTTCGTTTATTAAATTCCTAAGATTGGATACTGCTGCCACCAAAGGGCACATACAAGAGCTAATAATAATTATCTCATCTGCGTAGTAGTCATCATAGTCGAAATAGGCTAGAAGTACAACATTTTTTTCGTTTATGTCGGCAAATTATAGGCGAATTTATTACTGATCAAAGTGGTTACCTGCCACATTCCTAGTTAATATTTTTAACGGATCTAAATCACGTAATTATTTAAAAGTAAGAATAAAATAGCAGCCGTGGCCACGACATGACAGACATTCTGTGACCACAGCCTGTAACTCATGCCGAAACGTCAAGGCCAATAGGAGGTACTTCGCCATGAATTTCAAATAAGTAGTTATACGGTTGAAACCCGTTACCTACATAAATATGCGCGAAAGTTTGAAAGTATTTGTGCCACTTTTCAACTTGGCTGGTCGAGTAGTTTTTGCAATGTCATGTTTAGTCAGTGATTTATTGAATAACTTTCATAACTTCACGCCTTTCATCCCCGAAAGGGTAGGCAGAGGTGTATATACACCCACACTTCGCCAGATATGTTTTGGTCCCAAAGTAATAGGGGGCGAGCTTATTGCCATCTACCGGGCACATTATTAAGCGAGCGATAATTAACATTATCAATACACACATAACTTCGAAAAGTCAGAGATGTGTGCCCGGGGTACCTGGGGATCGAACCCGAGACCATCGTCTCGGCAGTCCGTTACGTATACCACTGGGCTATCGCCGCTATTGAAAAACTTTTCGAAATGAAATCACTATACAAATCTATATTCACCTTGACAATGTAAGAGTGATATAACACATGATTAGTAAATATTGGTGTTGGCATAGTCAAATTAAACAAACTAGTTTTATTACTATATAATAATAAGTCAAGTATTGCCACAAGAGAAATATTTACTGCATAGTTCCACTGCCAAGTATCTGTTATTGATGTTATGACAATCACATGATTTATAACTATGACCTCTACAACATTGATCGCTGGAATCTTAGCCAATACGTCCTCTGAATTCCCTCCTCTGAAAACTTCTACGGGTAACGTAAGGTTTTCCGCGAGGGTATCACGGTAGGTTCAGAGAGTATGGCCTGAACGTACTCAAAAAAAGAGACATACACTTCTGCCTGCTCCAAACTCGACCTGAAGCGAATCCCATAATTCAAGTTTAATAAAAAATCATCTCCAACCTACACACAACTTTTAATTTAAAACATAGATTTTACAAACTAAGTTTTGGCTAACTAATCCTTAGTTAGCCAAAACTTTTTTTATTCCATCGCTACTAAAAGCACTTAGTCTGGTACCAATTTAGAGATATTTGCTATTTGTTTGAAACGTAAATTCCTTTAATCTATATAGTAGTTTACTTTATTGGGTATATAAATTAATTCATAATTGGATTACGGTAAGATCGGGAATTAAGAGAAAATCTATAAAGCAGAATGAAACCTGAGGCCCTAGCACGAAAAACTATCGAGAAAGTATTCGTAACGTAAATGTCAAAATTTGTATGGCAATTGTAGAGCGCCCCTATCGTGCGTAAGATGCAACTAATATTGGCAGCACAAACTACTTTCGACGACAATCCTGCGGTATCGAGTTTTCTAGCAAATAAGCAAAAAACGGCAGCACGAACTCCTGATTTGACATAAGCAAAGTAAACCTAATGTAAATCTAATGTCATTTTGTCGAAACAATTTTCACCTAGAATTTGTTGGTGAGAAAAGATTCGAAACATATATTTGTATGGTATTTATACGTTTTTATGATGAATATTTATGTAGATTCATATTTTATGTGTTCCTTTTGAATGTGGACCTGATTATTGACACAATAAAGAAGCAAACACGCAAAGGGGAATGCCCATTTGAGGCCCACAGTGGACAGCAAACTAGAAAAAATATACTATATGCATAAATTGTGCCAGAATAAAATATGAATTAACTTTCTTTTAAATACGCGCCACAATAATCTACAAAAATTCCTAAAAAAAGTAACATCATTGATAAAGTCAAGAACATGTTTGGTTTTGACGCCGGCAAAATATTGCCAGCTTCAAAATCCTGTTAAAATTATAATCGATATAATCAATCGATTTATAAATAAATAAAATAACTTTAATGACAATTTCACTGGATTATACTGGTATTGCAATATAAAAACAAATAAAAGATAACATAATTGAAAATAAAAATGTGCGTTATGGTAAAAAAGAAGATAAAATAAATCAAGTATCGCTTAGTACATGAAAGGGAAATCGATAAATCAATTTAATGATAGAATTTTTTTGTTATACTGACAACACTGAATTGCATCTGACACTTCACTTCACAGAGTACCTTTAAAAATACGCGGGAACTTCACTTGTTGCATAAGCTCAATGTTGATGTTGTTAAGATTTTCTTCGATTTCTTTTACTACGACCTAGTTTTGTTATGTGGACTGGATTCGGAATTTTTTCAACGACTTTTGCTGTGTTTTATGAATTTTGTTCGCACTTTCTACGACAACTTCGGCTCTCACATCAAGGATCACGACTGCATTTGATTTTTGATACCGGTCGATAACGTTTTATACAATGACGGAAGAACATTGTGTGAATTGTAGTTTTAACCTGAATGAGGTTCAAAATCATGCTCTAGAACCCGAACAAATAAGCTTATTACACAGTGGGTTGCATAACTGCTGGCTTTATCGTGCGAAAAATACAAAGTATACATATGAGTCGTAAGGTGTATTTTGTGTACATTAAAATAAATAATAATTCTACTTACTACTTACTATACTTCTTATTTCTAACTGAGTTATTTTTACTCAGGATAAAAACGCAACTTAGCATTGTACAGCGAATTATTTCCGTAATTAATTTGGGGGATAGGTATAAGGCTGTCAGTGTGACAGGCTCAACCATGCCAGCTGGCATGGTTTTTTCTACCTCATTTTACAAGTATGAGGGCTCCGTCTAGTAGAGCAGAGCGAGACCAATCATTAGTCTATGTATGGAAGGTTACTGCGCAGATATATCGCTACACCACCCCCTCTCTTGTCAATTCGGTAATTCCTAATGAGGATAAAACCTGGGAGTGGGTAGCTTGTAGAGAGAAGATGAGGTTTGAGCCAGCTCTCGGAAATTAGGATGGCGTGAACATTAGTACCAGTAGATACCTCAACCAGGTCACTAAATTGGCTAGGTAAACTTTGCGCATTTACATGACATACGTTAAATAAACGGCTTGGACCCGCATTGAAATTCTGACGTAAAATGTCACCCAGCGTGAGGTCATCTAATGAGCAAAAGCTTTCATTGTCAGATAATTGAGTGGAATTATTGGCAGAGTAAAAAGAACAATCTTCAGTTAAAGACATAAATAAATAATACTATAAAATACTTATATAAAATAAATGATATATACTTAAACTAAACTAGACAGAAGACTTAAAATATTATTATGCACTGTAATAAAATTTATACCAATATGTACTCTACACCACTCGCCAACTGTCACACAATGTAGAGGACAACAATAAAAGGGAAAAGAAAAACAACTAAAATAATAAATGGGTACAAATAAAAGGAACATATTACTTAAATTTATACTGATTTCCGAACGCACATCTGACGGATGACAACTGACAGTTGTCAAAGTCAACATGTCAATATCAAACTAAATAAAACTTAAAAGTGTGTGCGAATCTGTGCGAATGATGTGGGTAATACAATGTAAACAATGTAATTATAGGGAAATTCGGCAATATTGGGTGATTGACACAAAACAAATAACTAAAAGAAGACAGGAGGATAAAATTGTACCTCGAAATAGCACTGTAATTTAACTCACAATGGGTTAGATCTTACGTACAGTCTTAGCATTGCCAGCGCCAGTTTTGTCTGCAGTAGGATCTCCTGCCGCCTTCGGATGTTTTGCCAACAGTTGCTGCAACTCATGAGAAGAAGTTACCTTGCAGCGCGATCCATCCGGGGCCTTGACGATGACAGTACCGTCCTGCGTCCAGCAAGAGCGCAAGCCAAAATTTTGTCGGGCCTTGGTGAACATCGACTGCCTGGCTCAAGTAAGGAACTCCTTCACTGAGATCTTGGAGCCCTGCAGCGCTGTCTTCGCCCTCCACACTGCAGTCCTGAGGCCAACATTTGCAAACCGCACTAAGATGGGCCTGTGGTGGTCTTTACTGGGTGCTCCGAGCCTGTGATAGTTTGATAAGCTGTGCTCACCAACATCCTTGATTGACAGCTTTGTCCTGAGGATGTCCATGATCAAGTCATTGCAGTTTTCTCGGTCCACCTCAGCTACTCCCAAGAAAAGAAGATCTTTCTGCCGATGTCTTGTCTCCATTGCATCGAGCATAGTTGAGCATTTCTCGATTTGCTTTCGAAGGAGACCAAGCATGCCGAACATAAGTTCACGAAAAGTTCGGAACTTCTCCTTTGCCACTGTATCCTTTGCTGGACCTGCAGACTGTATTTGACTCTCCAGATCAGCCATTCTACGTGCAAAGCATTCTTCTAAGCTCTTCTGTGTTGATTGGATGATTTCAAGCTGAGACATTATGTGTGAATATGTTCTTGATGGAAGTGATTGTGTGATTTGCTGGCAGGTGGTATTTATTTGTGTTGTTTATGTAACATTAGAGTGTAGCGCAGTAATTACTGGTAGTTAATAGTTATTTATGTACTCAAATAAGGGAAAATGTTATTAAAATACTAATTTGAAAATTAAATTTAAATTTTTGCTGTTAAGACACGTCTGACAGTTTTGAGCGCCTACCCCCGAAAAACTATTTCATGTTCACCATACCTTATACGTCAGTTAAAATGTTTAATCGGGCGGTTATTTTAACCGAGCCTCGCATCCATGTTTAACGCGTTTAAACGTTGGTTATCGCTGTCAATGTGACATTTTGTTTACTAGTTACATTCAAAGAGTATACAAATACTACGTAAGAAGAGGCGGATCTGCCATAGATCATGCGAGACTTTCAGCTTTGTATGAAACGTGCAGGGAGAACTCGTACCAACATAAAGATACTAATTGACATCGTTTTTATGTTGTCAGCATTGTCATATTTGTCAATATAGGGTTGTACCCTCTAGTGATTAACGAAATATCGATAGCGATAATATTCGGTAAGAAATAATTATAGTTATATTTCGTCTAGAATTATACATTTCCAACACATATAAAAGATGTATTTAATATTTATGAGTTTATTCAAACAAATTAGCCTATTCTATAAATCTATTCTAGATTAGCGAAGAGAAATACGCAGAACTAAAAGATATATGTATGTACATGTAATGGAAAGGTTTTCAACATTTCTTCTGTAATAGGATTTAAAGAAATGTCTATAGATACAAGGCACAGCTGTTTTTCTGACTTGAGTTCCCTTTTTTTCGTCCCTGTCTTTCGGCTTAAAATGCTTGCCACACACATAGTTCAACTGATGTAATTTTTCAATGGGCACATAAATCAAGTCTTGGTTTCCAGTTGCAGCTACCCATTATTACATCTAAAAAGAAAAAAAAGAATAGAACTTTTAGTCCTTGTGTCAATTTCTAATAACGGATTATCGATAACTGACAGGCAGCACTATTGTCTACCTACAATGTACTAGGATATGAAACTTTAGAATATTTCCTTATTTTTTATGTTTCATTGAAATATATCACATTATATAACATTATAAATATTCATTGATCTTTATCTAGGGACATTTTGCCATAAATACCTACCCTTTTTTCATTGCCTGACCGGCATGTCGTTGTATGCCATATTTCGCACGTTATTTTGCTTGTTTTCATTGCGCTCCTTTCAATGCTAATCAAATAAATATAGTAATACTAACACTAGAAGTGTAAAATCACATTTATTTGGTAAACACAAAGCACTTTTACAGTATGTTTTTTACGTTTTATAAACAAACTACATAACGCGGCAAAGTTCAATCTGGATAGTAATGTGACAGTTGTGACATTTGACTGATTTGACACTATTGACAGCCAAGGCGGTGATGTACGTATAACCCGTCTAACTTTGAAAGAATACTGTTCCAAGGGTACATAGTAAAGGATGCTATCTTCACGTTTTATACATATAATAGTAGCCATTAAAAAGATAGCACGTTTCAAACATTCGGTTTTTTCTTAAGAACTTGCGCCAGGCTGGTTACATTTATTTGTCAACAAAACAGTTTCATATCATAGAGGTATCATTACAGTACTACTGTAATGATACCTCTTTGTTTCATATAAAGACAAAAGGATGTCCGTATTTAATTTTTTATGGATGGTGAATATAATCATCCAAAATATTTCTTTCGTTAAGGCTCAAATTAATGGTACGGTTCTTATCAGTCATTTTTTCTTAAAGTTCCTTATGAAATAAGAAAGTAATCGTTTGATGTGCTAAACGATAACTTTTCACGTTTTAAAACCTCTTTTGAAATGGTTATGGCATTTCTACACAATAAAAAATAACAATGACAAATGTCATAAAATTAATCCTGCCAAAAATGTCGTGATACTCCTAAAAAGAAAAATAACAAAAAATACAACGGCTGAACTTGACTGCATTATAATATTATTCGATTGTTTAAAAGAGTTGTACAAGTAAACGTCATTTGATGTTGTAATGGTACATTTTCATTTGGCAATGTTACATTTCTCATTCAATAACGTCCGGTTTTCTAACCGGCACCCAAACGGCACTGATGAACAGTAAAAAAACGATCTCTGTTTACCTTGATGTTAAACTTTAAACAGTTGTTTTTGCAATCGACCGTTATATCATTGTCGGTGAACTTGGGTCTTAGTCAACAATGTAGACACAAAATAAGCATCCTATCATCTAAATATGAAACCATAAAGCCTAGCCTTCAGACAGCTATCAAAATTAACATAATCATAGCCATTATTCGCTCGTAACTATGCTCGTAACAGTGCTAATAGACTTGAGCATTCACTTGTAACAGAATATCGAGCATTCACACACAGAGCCAAACATCGCTACAAACATGTTCGGCTAAAGCTCGAAGCAGATTTATTATCCTTTCGCTAGAATGCTCACCAGAACGCTCGATAAGATGCTCGCTAAAACGCTCTCGTTTGTTTTTCTGTAATGTTACATTCGCAAGACGACGACGACCGGTTGACGCAGCGGGAGTATAAGCGACTGCTACGCCGATGGTCGCGGGTTCGATTCCCGCTCAAGTTAGACATTTGTGTGCATGAACATGAAAGTTTGTCTTGGTCTGGGTGTTTCTATGAATAATATGTATTTACGAAAAAAAGAGTATATGTATGTTTATCCATTATCTAGTACCTATAGTACAAGCTCTGCTTAGTTTGGGACTAGATGGTGATGTGTTTAGGTATGTGGTAGAATACCTATTATATTATTATCAAGTGAATGGTCAAGTGTATCAGCACCTTAAAATACTGAACAAACAATACAATATAGACGTCGCAACGCCTTAACACTAAAATTCAGTTGAACAGCACTTAAACAGTCCATAGTCGAAGTTTTCAAAACATTAATGCCTGGCCATTACCTCCTGAAGTGATCGAAACTTTGATTCGTCCATTTGATTATGAACTATGCATTTTGGTTAATGAAGTTGAAATAATTGGATGACAATCACCTTTCATCTCATCTAATATTGCGATGTCGATAAAATATCCACAATAACTCTGAAATCCAATTGTTAATAATAATTGGGGCAATCCACTAGGCCATCTGTATCGAAACTGGGCAGAGCCTGTACTATGGCAATCAGCCAACTGAACATATTTAAATATTCATTACATACAGATATCATAGATAAATTACACTCAGATAACAATCTCAGATATTGTGCTTAATTTGACAAGATTTGTACTTGGTGGGGGTACGAATGAGTCTTGCCGCCGGTTTATCAATCACTAACCACTAGATTAACACGCCCCATAAATTGTTTGTAACGACTTTAAAAACTACTTTTTATTAATTACAAGACGAATAAAAATTACTTTCAAAATTATATGCATGGCTCTCATACCCGTCAATTTGAAAGTAGTGTTTACCACAAAAATGTCTATCGACACTTTATTTAAATCCGACGACGTAACCCTAAAACAGAAAGGAAAAATCTCTGAAAAAATAAACAGCACACCTATTTACAAGTAATCGATTTAATAGAATTATTCGCTTAAACTAACTATTGGCCCACTTACACCGAAAATGAACAATAAGAGAAAAACAAAAAGAAATTCATCCTAAGCAGAATAGTTTGCCTAAAAATATAACGAGAAAACACTCGGAATAGTGGGAAAGTTTGTTCATAGTAATGCCTTGTGCCCTAGTTTATGAAACAGGTGCTACATAAACGAAATACTTCGGTTATTGGGTAGTTACTCCATAACCTAACACGAAAATACAAATGTACTTAATATGTTCTTATTAGGTAAGGCTTCTAATATAATCTTTTCTAAAGAATAGTTTCTTGAAGAATTCATGATCTTGCGTAATAATTGACCTTATGTTTTCTGGTATTGTTTTTTTTATACGACAATTTTGTTTCATATTAAAAAGCAATGAGATTTTTATTTTGAAACCTCAAAACGTTATGTAAGCATCTTAATAAGTGGTACGTTGCATGTACCAAATGTAAGTGGATTTTTGAAATGTAAGTCACAGCAACAAAGAAAACCTAGATTCGATACAACTACAGATTTGATTTACAAAAACATGTTGGCCACGACGGGTCAGCAGCTTACAACCATCGCTGTCCAGTCTTTCCATGTGTCAGGTTTGCGCACATCTGCGCAGTGTGGCACGGTATTCGGGATCCCACCGGATTTTGGCCCACCTAAGCGAACTCCGTCAAACCAACTTATTTTCAAAACCTATTCTACTATAAATGAACGACATGCTACATTATTTTATTAGCTAAACCGTAGATTTTCTAGTAGAAGTATAGTTTACGAAGTACATTGGCCAATAAAATCTAAAATCTTGTTTGAGGTTGAAAGAAAGATTCTTTCCTTAGGGTTTAGGTCCTCACGTTCGATATAATAAACAATTGAATAATACGAGAGGCCACTCATTTAATTGTAGATGTATTGGACTCGACAGAATTAGGGTTGGCACTCATCACTTTAGAAGATCAAACCCTTGTTTTACGTCTTAAGCCATAATTTTTCTAACGTTATTCTGTTTGCATTCAAAACTTTTCTAGGTTAACTCATTTTGATTAAATGTTAGCTTTTCTACAGAGGGACTGCGCAAAGCAACACAAAATAGATAAGCATATTCTATGGTTGCTCAGGATATTTAAAGAATTTTTTTTATAATTCTTTTTGATAGCAGGTCCGATGCTTTTACGTGCTCTACGAGCTACGAACTGATGAGGCTTTTTGTGACCGATCTCCAAAAGATTTTGCACCTACCAATTTTTACAAAAACGAAGTTACGATTTAGGAACAACTTTTCTTCAGAAGTGCAAGAAATCTCACTGTAATTACGAGCAGTTCCGTTATATAATGCCTTCATTATAAGTTTTGCCGACTAATAAAATGTATTGTTTAGTCGATCTCACGATATACAAACGAATATTTCATATATAAGCTATCCGATGCATGAATAAGACATTGTACAATAACAACCAGTCGTATTAATCTTTTTAGTTAAAAGATTTAACACATTTACAGACAGGTTTATAAATGTTGAAATTGTTTAAAAATAATGTTAATTTAAACGTTTTGTCTATCATCGCTAATAGACGAAGTGGAAACCTTAAATTACTGATTAAAAATTTACATCGTACAATGAAAAGTTATATTTTTGAATAGTAAATTTCACAGTAGAGATCACACGAAATTGGTCGTACTTTGAAACTAAACTTCGTTTATTATGCTACGATTAATTAATTAAATAATTACTCTAGAAGATACTTAGTTCTGTGGTTAATGTTTGATGATCCACTAATTGAAGAGTTTCATGCAAATCTATATAATCTGTGCACCTATTAACATACAGGCTCATCGTGTTACACTGAGTTAATATTAATGTAAATAATGCGCAGATATAACAAAATTAAGCTAGACGGCTTTATTTTGGGTCTTGTTTTGCTTTAATTGATTCATAAAGAATTATTTGATTTTTGAAACTACCATTTAAAAAATGTGTTAGATAAGTTCTAATAATTCGATCGAATAGGTACCATAAAATGTACTTCTAAATTTACAAAAGTTCACTAATCTATAAGATTTGTGTGCTTTTTTAGTTGCAGAGTTTGTTTGTTTAATTAGTTGAACGCACTTATATCAGTGTATAGTTAGACATGAATAATTTTATTTTTGTGTTGAATAGCACATTCATTGCAAGCTACAGGCTGACATCACAATATGTTCCACGGGAGAAGCCTTAAATAAATCGGATGCAACCGCAGGCTAAGCCAAATATACTGTACTAAAAACCGCAAAAAGTCAAGATACGAAACAGATAAACTCGACAACATAGGAAACAAACCCACTAACTCACAAACGCCTAACAAACAAAAAAATTAGGAGCATGTGTATACATCCCTTCTAAAAACAAAAACTTAGGGACAATCGAGGCAGATGAAACATAAGCCATGAATAAATTTATTTTCTTTTTAACACGAAGAAGGTTTATTTTTGAAAAGGATAAAACAATAAATAAACCGTCACCTTGAAAAAAAAGAACATAATATTTGTGTCGTAAAAAGGAAAAATTGCTTTCGACATCGCTCATATAACATTATTCTTTCAGATTTTTACAAGAAATATTTGTTGCTTAAAAAGTTTGAAACATTCTGTTTTATTATAAACGTGAAAGTTTGTGGACATGGATGGGTGTTTATTATACTTTCAGGTAAAACTACAACACGGATTTTGATGATACTTCACAGTAATTCAGCATATACATCAGAATAGCACAAACCTAAGCGATAATCGATTTTAAACTTTCGAGATTTGTATACATCATACAATATTATTTAGTGGGTCTTAGTCGCGAGATACGTGAAGCGGTTGAAATAAAAAAAACATAGAAATTTCAACCGGGAGGACGGATACAGACTATCGACCACTTGGAACCCAGTTATCAACAAATGCAAACAACGCCGCAATAACACAACTCATCAGTGTGTAGACATCATAAGAGTAGTGTGTCGAAGTACCGACAGTACGGATAGAACAAAAAAAATATCAAAAATACAAAACAAGTGAGCGGTAGCTGCCGAAACCCGCGCTTCACAAGGACGGTGCTGAGCTGACATCAGTCTCTCCGCGACCACAACCGTTGCAAGCCGGTAGAAACGTAGGAGAATAACAGAGGTATTTATGCCTTGAAATAAATAAACCCGCTAAATAATATTGTATGATGAAACCTAAGCGATTTCCCATCCACTATCAGTAGTAGTATAATTATTGTGTTTTTGTATTAAACCATTTGACACCGACATTCTATTTATTTATTTATTAGGTTTGCTAACAGTCCATACATTTCATACAGTTTTGTCTTAAATTAACTTAGATAGGTACTAGACTTAAATGTACGACCGATTATTTATAAGCAAACACCTCATGCACTAATATTAGTGGAAAATTCATAAATAGGTGTATTAAACCATAATTATTCTGTAAACAATAAGTAAATACCCACTAGAAAATCATAAAAAAAACCATACGAGCGTGAACGTTTAACAAAAGTTGTCTATCCGAGGTCACACACAATTGGCAAAGGATCTAAGTAAATACAAAAAGGCATCAAAGCTTCATGATGGAGGTCTCACAAAAGCGAAGGCTGCTATAGTTTCGGACTTTTTACTAGACATGAACAAATTTTTTTTTTACTAGACATGAACAACATTTATTTTAGTAGACTAACAACCATTCGAAGACAAAAAATAATCCTGGTATACATCTACGCACAGGTCTTCAACGTAAAGTTATTAAAATAATAATCACACGACAGTCCTGCCAAAGATATGAATAATATAACTTTTAACAACCCTTTGTAAATTGCAATTAAACTACAGTTTACTGCAATACTAGAAGAGTCACAAGTGCGTTGCCGGCCTTAGGGATAATAAAATGAATAAAAGGAGGAGCGCGATGAGAGAAAAGGACAAGGCAGCCTCCGGCACTCACACTCACCGAACGCAACACAACAGTATAAATACTGTATCGTGGCGTCCTATGTGAGGGTTCTGAATGTGAACGCGAAGCGGCGCGGTGCGGTGCGGACACAAGCAGTCACTACCTCTAGTAGTGGCCTATTAGATATTTCCCAAATGCACGTAAGGTGCGACGTGATGCGGCACGAATTGAATCGAAGCAGATCAGTAGGCTTGATACTTTTACAATGACTTTCGCATCTAGTTAAATCGCTCACGTGATGGCACTGATACACCTGAGCATTCACTTGTAACAGAACAGCGAGCATTCGCCGTTTTCTGTTTTGTCGAACCGAACATTTTCAAGATCATTCCAGCGAACACTCTAAATTCAATTAGTCCGTAGAATAAAGAAAAAAATATAGAAATCGCACTACAACAGCAGTCTTACCCAATATATTTTATATGCAGTAAGATACATAAACAAATGACGTTTCTAAATAATAAAATGCAGATTTTAATTTGAACAGGTTTAATAAATCACACAAGTTGAAATTAAACTACAGTTTACGGATTTTATCGCGTTATATTGGTTTCACTTGTTATTACATTTAAACCGAATTATCTAGAAACTACATTTTTATTACTAGCCGACGTTTCGAATTCTTTACAGGATTCATGTTCACGGCAGACTGAAGTGGTATTTGTCTTAGTCTTGAATTTAAAAGTTATCATACAATTTTATTGAAACGGGTCTTATTCGCGATACTTAATTAATTTAAGGTATAAAAACCTATGTTTTACCGACGTTTCAGCAGTTCTCAAATAGCTTAAACTCCATACACCCTAATATTAGGTTTACATTTGAAATGGAGGCAGACGGGTCGTTACCCTTTCTCGACGTAAAAGTGACAGTGAGGGAAAACGGTACCTTGGGACACACCATTTATAGAAAACCGACACACACAGATAGGTATCTCAACGCTTACTCGCATCATCCCCCGCGACACTTGGAATCCGTAGTAACTTCACTAGTAAACAGAGCGTATGACCTCTGTGACCCTGAACATTTGAACAGTGAGCTGTCACATGTTCAGGAGGTACTTAGGTGCAACGGATTCAACAAGAAGATACAACGTCTGAAGAGGAAGGACCGTAAACCAGAAGTAAGCAGAGTACCGGCTTACTTGCCTTACATAAAGGGAGTGACGGACAAAGTTGGAACAGTACTACAGAAATACTCCATAAAGACTGTATATAGTCCGCTCTCCAAGGTAGCACACAATCTGCGCACCCCGAAGGATGTCATTCCTCTACAAACACCTGGCGTCTACAAGGTCGACTGCAGTTGTGGTAGTTCCTATATCGGACAGACCAAACGAACCATCGCTGAAAGGGTCAAGGAACATATCGCAGCTGTAAAAAACCGACAAATTAACAAGTCTGCCATAGCTGAGCATTTGTTGGAGTCTGGAACAAACCACTGGATCGAATTACATCAACCAAAGGTCTTATCTACCGATCGTCACTATTACTCCAGGATAGTACGTGAAGCGGTTGAAATCAAAAAACATAAAAACTTCAACCGGGAAGATGGATACAGACTGTCTACAACTTGGAATCCAGTAATCAACAAATGTAAACCCCGCCGCAGTAACACAGCTCATCAGTGTGTAGACGTCATAAGTGTTGTGTGTCGACGTACCGACAGTTCGGATAAAAATAAAAATAAAAAACAAGTGAGGGTAGCTGCCGAAACCCGCGCTTCACAAGGACGACGCTGAGATGACATCAGTCCTGCCGCGACCAAGGCTGTTGTAAGACGGCCGAAACGTCGGTAAAACATAGGTATTTATACCTTAAATTAATTAAATATCGCGAAAAAGGCCGTTTCAATAAAATTGTATGATGTATACAAATCGCGAAAGTTTAAAATCGATTTTAAAAGTTATCTCAAAGTACCCGAACATTTTTCAACTATTGATGTTACTATCTACGCAGAATGTGCTCAGTGTGTCTTGATGTCTTCTGGTGACTTTGTCCTTCTTGGGTTTCATTAGCCTGATAACAGGGTCCCAAGCTGGAGGAACATTCCATCCATCTTCCCTATTGAAATTAGGATGTTTTTTAATTTCAATAGCTTCTCGTATCATTCTTGGAATAAAGCGGTGTTCTTTTGCGAGTATCTGTGGTTTATCAAATCGCAGGTAATGGTTGGTTCCTTGTTCTACATGTTCACACACAGCAGACTTCGTCGAGTGTTTGTGTTTAATGTCAGCTATATGTTCCTTTAGTCAAATGCCTATGCTTCTTGGTTTGTCCAATGTATGAGAGCCCACACTCACAGTCTATCTTGTAAACCCCGGCCTCTTGTAAGGTTAACTGACTCTTCACAGATGGTAATAATTGGCTTATCTTCGTTGGCGGCTTGTAGAAAGTTTTGATTGAAGCTCGCTTCAAGATGTAGCCAATCTTGTCGGTCACGCCCTTGATGTATGGGAGGACAGCAGGTTGTCTCTCTACTGTGGCTGGCTTGTTCTTCGGGGATCTGTGACGTTGGCGCGGCGGTCGGAGCTTGTTGTCTTGCAGAACTTGCTTGACATGTTGAAGCTCGGCGTCCAGGTGTTTCTTGTCACAGATCCCCTGGGCTCTCTGAAACAAAGACATTCCTACGGTAGCTAACTGTTTAGGATGGTGGTGAGATTCACCGTTTAAGTACCTATTTGTATGTGTCTTTTTCCTATACACAGTGTGGCTCAAAGAGTTGTTTTTGTTCCTGATAACAAGTACATCTAAGAAAGCTAAAGAATTGTTTGCCTCTAATTCCATTGTAAATGTTATCTGGTTGTGAATAGAATTAAGATGGTCTAGGAATATATTAACACTATCTGTTGGTAAAATTGTAAAAGTGTCATCTACATACCGCTTGTAGAACCTTGGTGTGATGGTGGCAGTCCGCAGGGCTCGCGCCTCGAAGTCCTCCATGTAGATGTCAGCAACAACAAGCGAAACTGGAGAGCCCATTGCCACACCGTCTACTTGTATGTAGCATTTCTCATCCCATAACAGATAGCCAGTTGTTAAGCAGTGTTTCAATATTTCTGCATATTCCTTAGGCATGTTGTTCTCTGTTAGCTTCCTTCTAAATATTTCAATACAGTCATGTGCTGGTAAGCATGTGAATAATGACTGTACATCAAAACTAACCATAGTTTCCTTGTCAGAGAGATGTAGGTGTTTTATTTCACTGACAAAATGGTAGGAATCCTTTACATGCGCTCTCGTCTTGCCTCTGAGTGGCGAGAGAATCTTTGCAAGGTGTTGAGCCAATCTGTAGGTTGGTGCCCCTATTTGACTGACTATAGGGCGCAGTGGAGCATTTTCCTTGTGTATTTTCGGTAGACCATACAATTGGGGAGGTTTTGCACATCATATCAGCCAAACGACGTCCACTGCTGGACATAGGCCTCCCCCAAGGCTCTCCACACAGACCGGTCTTGAGCCGCCTGCATCCAACCGCCTCCCGTTATCTTGACGAGGTCGTCGGTCCACCTTGCGGGGGACCTACCTCTGCTGCGTCGTTCGGTACGTGGCCGCCACTCCAGAACCTTTTTGCCCCAACAGCCATCGGTTCTTCGAGCTATGTGCCCTGCCCACTGCCACTTCAGCTTGGCTATCCGGAGAGCTATGTCGGCGACTTTGGTTCTACTGCGGATCTCCTCATTTCTGATTCGATCTCGCAGGGAAACTCCAAGCATAGCTCTCTCCATCGCCCTCTGAGTGACCTTGAGCCTTCTGATAAGGCCCATAGTGAGCGACCACGTCTCTGATCCGTAAGTCATCACTGGCAACACACACTGGTCAAAGACTTTCGTCTTGAGACACTGCGGGATATCGGACGAGAAGATATGTCGTAGCTTCCCGAACGCTGCCCAACCGAGTTGGATTCGACGATTGACCTCCTTCTCGAAGTTGGACCTACCTAATTGGACTACTTGTCCCAGGTAGGTATACTTGTCGACAACTTCGAGCGTAGAATTCCCAACCTGAATAGGAGCAGGTACAACATGGACGTTCGACATGATTTTCGTCTTGTCCATGTTCATCTTAAGACCTACTTGTTGGGAGACTCTACAGAGGCCATCGAGCATTGTGCCTAGGTCTTCCATGGTCTCAGCCATGACAACGATATCGTCTGCGAATCGAAGGTGAGTGATGTAATCGCCGTTGATGTTGATGCCGAGTCCATTCCAGTCCAGAAGCTTGAAAACGTCCTGCAGCGCAGTGGTAAACAGTTTCGGGGATATGACATCCCGCTGTCTCACCCCTCGCTGGAGTTGAATAGGTGTCGAACTCTGGTCCTGAAAGCAGACTGACATAGTGGCGTTTTCATACAAACACTTCAGCACTTCGATATATCGGTAGTCAATCCGGCACCGTTGGAGAGACTGTAGCACCGCCCAGGTTTCGATCGAATCGAAGGCTTTCTCATAGTCCACAAACGCCAAGCATAGGGGCTGGTTATACTCCTCGGACTTCTGTATAACCTGCCGCAGCGTATGTGTGTAGTCTATGGTACTATAGCCTTAACGGAAACCGGCTTGTTCGGGAGGCTGCTGCAGTCGTCTAGCTTGCTCTCGAGACGATTCGTGATGACCCTCGAAAACAGCTTGTAGACGTGGCTCAGAAGTGTGATGGGTCTGTAGTTCTGTTCTAAGAGGGTTTTATCCCCTTTCTTAAAGAAAAGCACCACCACACCTCTGTGCCACGCCTGTGGCGTTTTACCCTCGAGAATGACGGAATTGAATAGCTTCCGAAGGGCTTCTCTAGCGGGTGCACCGCCGGCCTTCAGAAGCTCGCTCGTAATTCCGTCATCACCCGGCGCCTTGTTGTTTTTGAGCTGTTTGAGAGCCACACTAATCTCGTGCATGCTGACGTCCGGGATATCTTCGGTATAGTGTCGGGTCAATCCAGCTCTAGGGTCTGACGCTGGAGTGCTTGCGGGTTGTTGCGTTGTCGTGTATAGCCGTCCAAAGAACCTTTCAATCTCCTCCAAGAGCTCAGGCTTGGACGATACGATTCTGCCATCTTCCGTCTTCAGCTTTGTCAGCTGACTCTGCCCAACAGACAGATCCCTCTGGAACACTTTGGAACCCTTATTCTGCTCGATCGCCTCTCGAACACATTTTGTGTTGTATTGGCGGAGATCGCGAGTCAGAGACTTAGAGATCTGTATGTTGATGTGCCGATATTTCGGCATGTCGTCGGAGGATAGCAGAACCATCTTGCGCCTTTCCTCTAACAGCTCGAGGGTCGGATCCGAGATCTTGCTGGTTCTCTGGCTTTTCTGGGGCTTAAAGAATTTAGCCCCTGTTGTATGGACAGCATCCACGAACCCGTTACTGTACTCGTCCATATCTACGCATTCGCCCAGGCATTCGAAACGGTTCTTGAGTTCGAGCTGAAAGCTCTCGGGGTTTTGGATATGAACCGGTGCCAGTCGGAGCGTGGACTTCATCATCCTCGACCGTTCGAGGCTTGTACAGATATTCAATGTGCCTCTTACCATTCGGTGATTGCTTCATTTATATGATGACTAAATCTCATTTTTGGTTGCACCGTCTGGACTTACCCAGGTCCACTTGCGGCATTCTCGCTTCTTGAAGAAGGAGTTCATCATATAGAGTTCTTCCTTCTCCATAAAGCTAGCCAGCAAGTGACCCCGGGAATTCCGATGCCCATAACCAAATTGCCCCACTTTCAGCTCATCACCGTCGCGTTTGCCCAGTTTCGCGTTAAAATCTCCCATGACCACGGTGTAATGGGTTTTGTAGCCATGTATAGCCCGAGATATATCCTCGTACATGGCTTCCACCTCCTCATCGGGGTGTGGCGAGGTCGGAGCGTATACCTGTATGACCTTCAGCGAATACCGCTTGGATATTCTGAGTATAAGGTACGCTACCCTGCTCGACACACTCCCGATATTTACCACGTTGGTCACGAGAGATTTGTGGACGATGAACCCGACACCACCTTGGGACTGTTGGTTGCCAGGGCCAATTGTCGTTGGTGGTGGTAGCCCGATCTCTTCCGGAGATTCTTCGCACCCCTTGCCCCGCCGTTACCATGGCCGCTACCATAGCCAGGACTAGCGGAG
Source organism: Euclidia mi (assembly GCA_944739405.2). Taxonomy (NCBI): domain Eukaryota; kingdom Metazoa; phylum Arthropoda; class Insecta; order Lepidoptera; family Erebidae; genus Euclidia; species Euclidia mi. The sequence continues at coordinate 44,767,003 of OX123195.2, forward strand.
CCGCCGGGGACTAGGGGCCGGTTTTTATAGGTGTGGTTCATATGGGGGGATTTGCCATAATCGCCACGCTTGGCAGGCGTATTGGCGATCGCAGTGGCGGAAGTCTTTAGTGCTGGACGCTGCTGCCCATCTAGCATCTTGGGATTTTCTTCCGCCAGGTTCGGATGGTTTGACCGCCATATTTCGGTTGACTGTTTGCGCTGGGGGAGATACTATGACGAGTATCTACTCGTCAGATTAACTCTCCCAGTGGGCGGTGGGGTCGTCACGTCCCGACGTCGGTTTTGCACACGATGGTATTAAGTATTTCACGTCCAGATTCAGTTGTTCGGAGTATTTCTTCACAATATCACTCGTTTGCTTGAGTATTTTGTTGGTAGGGTCCGTCTTAACCAATTTATATGTACTTTCATCCGACAAAAGATTTTCCATTTTTTGTTTATAATCGGACGTGTCCATCACTACCCTTGCATTTCCCTTATCTGCTCGGAGTACTGTTAGTTCAGGTCTAGCTCGTAGGTTCTTCAGTGCGAAATACTCAGGTTTTGGTAGATTCCTTTTCGGCACTTTCGACTGGCGCAATACAGCGGAAACGTCTTGACGTATGGCCTCGAAATCTTCCTTACTCACATTGTTCTTGACTAGACAATCCTCAACGGTGCAAATAATGGTCTCATACGGTATTCTGGATGGAGTTATCGCATAATTTAAACCTCTGTTCAGTACATTTTCAGTGTTTTGATCTAACGTGTGTTTTGACAGATTGACAACTGTTTGTCTATGGTCGGCGGACGGTAGCGTGTGATTGGTCCGTGCAAAAACGTTCTGTTTCATTTTGTACTGGTCATTTGATTTTTGTTACGTTTACACGCGTAATATTTTGATGTTTCTTTGTTATTTATTGCATTTATGCATTTTTCAAAATCAAATGGAGTTATCAATCTGTATATTTCGTTAGACAAATTCTCAACATTTCTATTTATTCTGCGTAAGTCAGCGCGGTGATCGTGTATCTTTTGAATGAGTAACTTATGACTTGCCTGTTTTAAGATCTTAGCGCTCCCACGTATGTCCTTCTTGGCTGATATTTTGCAGCATGTTGGGATGAGATCGTGATTACAGCATCTCTTCAAGAAATTTAACGATGTTATATATCTTGCGCGCTTGGTTTGTAGATCTTCTAACCGGCGTATTTTTGTTGCTGTTTCCAGTCCGTACTGGTTAACATAATATTTTTTTGGGTTTACGCGAATGTTACACATTGAAATTAAACTACAGTTTATGGATTTTGGTTGTCTCTCTACTGTGGCTGGCTTGTTCTTCGGGGATCTGTGACGTTCTGCGTAGATAGTAGCACCAATAGTTGAAAAATGTTCGGGTACTTTGAGATAACTTTTAAATTCAAGACAAAGATAAATACCACCTCAGTCTGCCGTGAATATGAATCCTGTAAAGAATTCGAAACGTCGGCTAGTAATAAAAATGTAGTTTCTAGATAATTCGGTTTAAATATAAGAACAAGTGAAACCAATACAACGAGATAAAATCCGTAAACTGTAGTTTAATTTCAATGTGTAACATTCGCGTAAACCCAAGAAAATATTTAATCACACAAGTGTTTGTTCCTACGTTCAAATGTATTAATTATCGATATCGAGAGTTTATCAAAATTCTATTGAAATTAATTCTGAGTAAACCAAATCTAAGGATATATTGTAAACATTATCGATATTTTATCGATATTAATTCTGAGTTAGCCCATCACTAGTCAAGTTAAAATTAGTGACAAACTACGAAAATTCTTCCCTAGAATAAAATAATAAGACAAAGTGAAGTAAATATATTGAGTACTAGCTGACCAGCGAACTCCGTATCGCCTTTTTAAGAGTTTTTATTTAATTCCCTTTTTTCCAAGCCCCTTTTCCAAAGTTACCATTGTCTTAGCGCTTAATCTCTTATCATTTCAGAGTCTATAAATGATGAACAAACAAACATAGATTTTAATATAATATTGAATTCCGCATTCCTAAAAATATCGGAGACAATACCCATATCGACTATAAAAATAAACCCGTCCGCCATCTTTGATTTCCTATCCGCCATCTGTGATCACGAAATAGATGTTGTATTTGGATTCACCATCCCTTAAATCATCAAAGACGATACCCATATTGATTTTTAAATTTTTTCTTGTCCACCATCTTTGATTTCCTATCCGCCATCTTTGATCACTAACTAGATGTTGTATTTGGATTCTCCATCCCTTAAATCATCAGAGACGATATCCATATTGATTTTTAAAATTTTTCCCATCCGCCATCTTTGATTGCCCATCCACCATCTTGAATCACGAAACAGATGTTGTATTTCGATTCCCCATCCCTTTTAACATCGGAGACGATACCCATATTGATTTTTTTTAAATTTCCCATCCACCATCTTTGATCATGAAATAGATGGTGTTTTTGAATTCCCCATTCTTTAAAATATCGCAGACTATACCCATATCGACTTTAAAAAAATCTCGTCCGCCATCTTTGATTTCCTATCCGCCATCTTTGATCACGAAATAGATGTTGTATTTGGATTCGCCATCCCTTAAATCATCAGAGACGATACCCATATTGATTTTTTTAAATTTTTCCCATCCGCCATCTTTGATTTCCCATCCACCATCTTGAATCACGAAACAGATGTTGTATTTGGATTCCCCATCCCTTTTAACATTGCAGGCGATACCAATATTGTCTTTTGTTAATTTTCCCATCCGCCATCTTTGATTTCCCATCCGCCATGTTTGATCAAGAAATAGATGTTGCATTTCGATTCCCCACCCCTTACAATATCGAAGGCGATACTCATACTGATTTTTTAAATTTTCTCATCCGCCATCTTTGATTTTCCGTCCGCCATCTTGGATCACTAAATAAATTTCATATTATTAATCAGCGTCCCGAAAATTTCGAAAACGATAGCCAGATAGATTGTATCCTGTTCGTTTAGCCTTTTTTTGCCTTTGACCCAACCCTCGGCTCGTTTGACCATTTTATTATTTTTGTCTGGCCCCTAAAAGTTGTAGCGTAATTTTATATAGCCTATATATAACCTTTCGGAATAATTGGGCTATTTTACAACTTATGGTATGTAGCCTATATTCGTCTCCATCGTCCAATATATGTATCTCTATATTAAAAGTCAACAAAATTGGTTCAGCCGTTTTAGCGTGAAAACGGAAAATACATACACAATTTCGAATTTATAATATGAAGTAGGGATTATCAATGGGTTTCTTCTGACATGAAGCCCGCTGGGTGGCAGCACTGAGACTCAGGTCCGGAAACTCTCAAAACTGCCATCAAACAAAAAGTAGGTATATCAACGCGCACGCGAATTTGAACTTTATGCAGCGGTAATAAATTACAAATTGACTCTACGTTTTAGTTAGAAAACGTTTGTATGGGAAAAAGAAAAGCGCTGTTTTTAGGGCTTTTCCGGCAATTATCAGATTTTTCTCGCCGTAAAAACCATCTTTGAACTTCAACGAACATTTAAAAAAAAGAATTGGCCAAATTGGTCCAGGCGTTGTTGAGTTATGCGCTTACCAACACATTTTGCGATTCATTTTTATATTATAGACTAGCTTTTGCCCGCTGCTTCGCACGCGTAAATTACGATTAGATAAAATAATTTGTACAAACACCCTCCTCAAAGAACATACATGCCAAATTTCACCTTCTTGCGCCAAGTAATTTCGGCTGTAATGTGTCTGTCAGTCATTCAGTAACGCAAAGATTTTATATACACAGATTGAAGTGATTCCATTGAAAAATTCAAGTTTTTCCACAAACTCTGAATCCCTTTTCTACCCTCTTAGAGGAAGAATTTCCAAAATAAATGTCTTTGTATTCGCTAACGTCATTTGCAGATCCAAGAAACAAAGTATGAAGTTAATCCCTTGAAGGCATAAAAGGTTCTATGCAAATTATGACTCTTTTCATCCACTTAGGGTAAGAATTTTCAAAAATACTTTCTTAGTGTTCACTAAATTCACTTGAGGAACCAATTCAACTCAACTCAAAATCCTTTATTCATTTAGATCACAAAGTGACACTTATGAACGTCAAATTTAAACATTATTACTGTATGCTTCTACATTTACATTTACTGCCACGTTCGCAATGCAATAGGTAGAACCATGAGAAAGAACGGGCAATAAAACTCACGGTCACTCTTTTTCATCGCCACGTTTTTAATAATACATAACAATTAAACTTTTGTAAGGTGCTGCAACTGTTATACCTTCTATGTTACTTGTATATATTTACTTTACATGATACTCAAGCATAATCAAGTTAAATTTTTCAATAGGTAGGTATACCAAGTTTGAAGTTAATCCATTGAGGAAATAAAAAATTGCATACAAATTCTGACAACCAGTTAAACCCCATTAAGGGAGGAATTTCCAAAAATCCTCCCTTAGTGTGCCCCTCCATCACACACCTCAAAGAACATACGTGCTAAATTAAATCTACTTGCGCTCAGTTGTTTCGGCTGTAGCATGTTTGTCAGTCAATCAGTAACGCAAGGATTTTATACACCACTATTTTTAATAAGTACAAAAAATTTAACGGTGCACTAAGTATCTTTAACTGATCATATATATGTAGTTAAAAAATAAAACACTAAGTCCCAAAACTGACAACAAAAATAAATGTAATAATTGGTAAATACATAACTAATACTATGATCGACCCGCGTACTTTGAGTAGTAAACAGTAGTAAACTGATCCATTGATAAATTCTCCCCTGTTCCTCTGCGCCCACGCCGCGCCCGGCGCCCCGATGCGACAAACAGTGCTAAATTGCTAGCAATAGTGAGCGCATCCATTTTTTCGTAGCAACAGTTAATAAATTGTTTGTCTACGTTTGCCCGACGCGATGGATTATCAGTTCACATCACAGGAGGGGAGTATGTAGAAGTAGCTATGCTTCGTGCGTACTTTTTGAGTGGAGGAATTGCGAGTGCAGTTGTGTAGGTACCCATGGACATCTTTTTGTGAGTGTACAAATGTGAGCCGGTTTGTGTCGAATAATTAAAACAGCACATATTGGACTCTTTTGACGAAGTGAAAAGACAGAAGCGTACTTCTCTCATTAAAAAACAATTTAATAAAACGTTCCCGTCTGTGTATTGACAATGGTGGAGGACATTTCGAAGGACAATGGAAATACTTTAAAATACTTGTAAGTTTAGTTAATAATACCTACTGTAAATAATAATTTGATGCGGGCAGCTCAAAATCGGTCTGTGTGGAGAACCTTGAGGTAGGCCTATGTCCAGCAGTGGACGTCTCTAGGCTGACATGATGATGATAAAATAATATTTGTAAATAGCAGATGATTCTAACTTCATAATGACGCCAAAATAACTCTTTTCTTTTATTACAGAATACCTTCTTTTATTTTGATATTTGTTTGCTTTCTAATTACATACCTCCGTATTTAATTACTTGTAAAATGAGTAAATTTTGCCGGTCCTAAGCCCAGATGAAGTATGAAGAAGAGGGTAGAATTTAGAAAATTAAAAAGGAACTACCTACTCCTTATTATTTTGCTTCATTTTATTGTATAAGGCTACCTACATTATAAGTGCGACGGAGAGAATGCGTATGAGTAGGACGGAATGTAAGTACTTTCAATGAAGTAGTGAATGGATTGTAAAATATGTCTATGATTTAGGTGAGATTTTCTACAAAAAACAAATGATTATAACTTTGCTATTTATAGATATTATGAAATTCTTACTTCACATATATGATAATAATGTCTTCGCTAATATGTTCTTAAAGCTTTTGTACTAATTAAAAAATAGTGGTGTATACAGACAGATTATACAAATAAATGATATTTGACTGCCTCAGTGGTACAGTGGATAGCGTATGCGTCTGCTAAACGGGAGGTCTCGGGTTCGATTCCCGGGTCGGGCAAAAGTATTACTGAGTTTCGCCGAATTCTCAGTAGTAGCACGGAGTCTGCCAATGTGCCCGGTAACGACTATCGGCTCGCCCTCTATTACGTGGAACCTAATATGCAACATGGTGAAATGTGAATGTAATATTACACCTTTGCTTACCCCTTCGGGGAAACAGGCGTGAGACTATAAAAAAAATAATTAACAAACTGTCTGTAATCTCAAAATAACTGTATTGCATATTGTTGCTAACCTGTTTCCAGTACCCCAATGATTTATTTAGATTGTTTTTCTGTCTGTCTATTTATTCAGGGTAATCTTAAAAATGGCTGAATCGTTTTAGATGTGTATATAATAATTCATGAAAACTCTCAAACAAACTATAAACATTTTATTTAGGCGTAGCTGTTAGCAAAATCAAGTTTAAATTAAATTAGTCAAGGATTCCGTGGCAGTATACATTTGTATATCTTAGGGACATTGTGAAAAATTTAAAATAAATTAGGCAATTCTGTGTATTATCTATATTCTAAGGCTCGCCCGAATGTTCGTGAGAATGGTCGCTAAAACACACTCATTTGTTTTGTAACATTCTCGAGAATGCTCATTACAGGTGAATGCTCAAGTGTATCAGCGCCTTAGGAAGCCACGCTACTTTTCTTCGACGACTCTGACTTTCGTTTCAAAAGACTATAACGTGATGTATTCTTGCATGTCATAACTTTAATTGATAATACTAATTGACGGCACGCTCGACTTTTTGTCGTCTCTAATAACATTAAATTCAAAGTAAAATTGCAATATCAGATATAAAGCATTATTTTTCACTATCTTGTTATACATCCCTCAACGTCAAATTAAAATTTCTTGCAAATAATATTAACATCGTAAAATTTAATAATACATTTCTCTTGAAGCCTGAGTTATAACAGAAAGCATTCTCTAGAAGCATAAAATTTAAAAAAGTAATGAGACTGTTGTAATTTTCTTGTGTCACGACGACCAATTCACTTGTCTGATCTCGATTTACACTGTGAAAATTCACCAAAACAAAAACTATTCTCGCTAAATCTTGAATATACCTCATATACAGAGTGTTTGGTAATTCAATCAATTCCTTGAAGGATATATACATTTTTTTTAATTCATTTTAATTTTCAGAAAATCATCCAAAAATATACCTTTTATGTCTTAAATCTTCACATATTTTAACTGAAATTTTTGTTTGGATTAATTGCTAGTGAACAAACTTTCCAAAAAGTAACAATTTAGAGCCAACAAGTGAATAGGTTTTTTTAATTTTGATTATTTTGATGACAAAGTGGGAAATTTTAAAAACATCTTTAAAGCTCGATATCTCAGAATTATAAAAAAATATCGTAAATTTTGGTCCTCTAGTTGACGGGGGGTCAATTTGTTGCACATGACCCCAATTATAACCTCCTTCAAGGAATTGGTCGAATTACCAAGCATTCTGTATACATAGCAAGTGAGAAATCTGTTCACAAGCAAAAATAAAAAAAAGGTAAACGAGGTCTCTTGCTTTTTGTATTTGCCACAACTGTGATAACACAGCGTGTGTCACCGGATAGCGAAATGTAAAAAACAACTAGTTACTCTTGATCCTCCTACCAGGCAAAGTGTCTTGTTTTCTATCGGTTTCTTTAAGCGAGACTTAAGATGACAGAAACCTTATCAATCATAATCTTTCCACATGTTTGTAGAAAAAAATATTAAATTGCACCACACAATATTTTTGTGTAACTAAAAGTGTAACAAGACTTTATAAGAGCATGTATCATAATATGACCAAAATCGCGACGATAATATAAGGCATACTTTTAACGGTCAAAGTTTATCGAGTAAGCGCTGATCGTAATTCTAACACTTACTTGGCGGATAATCCCTGTAGCTAATATCCGAGTAGACAGCGAACGGGGACGCGCAGACGATGGAGATGATCCACAGGACGATGATGATCCTCAGTGCCCTGGTGAGACCCGCCATCGTATACAGATGTAAGGGGTGACAGATCGCCAGGTACCGCTCCAAGGAAAACGCCGATATCGTCAGCACTGACACGTATGTCGCTCTGAAAAGTAAAATATAAATAAATGCTTTTGACAGCTATAGCTTACTGCTTAGTTAAATATTCGACCTATCCAGTTTTTTTTAGATTTTAGAAAGGTACATATTAGACATAAGCTCCATACAAAATATGTCAAACATATCTCGAGTCTCCAAATCCATGGATGGATCGAATATTGAAACCGGGCGTTAGTGGAGGAATTATCAGACCGACGAATTAAACCCACCACACACTATTAAGGTTATATTTTATAGTCAACTGTCGCTTAATAAACAGTGAAGGAAATCATTTTCACAGTGAGAAGAGACCCTTACCTAGTAGTGGGACAAAGCTGATGATGTTGATTAAAATAAAATACATCGAACAAAATTTTGCCGCCGGTTTTTCTCTTAAACAACCTAAATGCATTACCTACTGTAGCGGTAGCTACATACAACTGTGGCCATCTAGCGAGCGACGACAAAGTCTCAATAACAACAATACGGCGAAATCTATCAGACATAATGCGACGGAAAACAAGGTGCTGAATCGCGCAAGCAGAGTTCGCACGCCGAGTTGTATATATACAACATCTGAAACACGTCCGTCAGACTGACAGTTCACCAAGCACGATCACCCAGCCTGGTTAGAGGATCCTCACTCTAGATGGAGGAACACCACATCTTTCGTCTTCCACACTACCATAACACAAGCCTTGCTATTTCGTTACTTCTCCCCTTTTGTTTCAATAATCAGCTGAAAATGCAATTAAAAAAAACGTAGAACGATTTATTTTTATAATTATGTTTTGTTGCTCAAATATTTCGCCCACATTCGTCTAATCTTTTCCCTGTGTTTCTTTCTGTAACGAAAATATTTGTCCAAATGACAATATTAATTATATTGAAGTCGCCTCTGTCCTACTTACCCTAAAGGCGCTATTACTACAAATACGGATTCCCTTTTGAAGCTATAATCTTTGTACAATTGAATATAAGAAACTGATATCACCAACAGAAACAAGGGTTCAGAAATTGTAATCCAGGCTTATCTTCGGGGACAAAATCATCAAATGGAAACGTCTTACGTTTACAAAAACAATTGCATCAAAGGTCTTAGAATCAAGGGCAGGCAATAAAAGCCATCTGCGACCGACATTTTAATATTAAGACAGGAATTTGTAAGGATTGCCTCCGTGGTCCAGTGGATAGCGTATGCGACTGCTGATCGGAAGTCCCGGGTTGGATTCCCGGATCGGCCAAAAGTGTAACTGAGTTTTTCTGAATTCTCAGTAGCAGCCCGGAATCTGGTGATGTGCCCGGTAACGGCAATAGGCTCGCACCCTATAACGTGGGACCTAAAATTTCGTGGCAAAATGTGGGTGTAATATTACACCTCTGCCTACTCCTTCGGGGTTACGGGCGTAAATCTATAAAAAAAATCTAAAAAAATTTTAAGTTATTACTGAAAGTTCGATGAAACTTACGAAATGCTCTGAATACTTAGTATGAAGAATTGCTTTAAAGAAACTAGCATATACGTTTAATGTGTAACAGTAGAGATAAAAGGCAAGGTTTTTGGGTAAATGTAGGCCTTTTGAGAGGCCGTCAAAGCTTTCAAGAACTCCTTGGGTCGGCAGAAATCATTATATAGGTATTATATACATAACTTTTATAAATTCTCATTTTAGTGAACGATCTCTCTCGAGAGATGACGGTAATTAAAACTTATTCATGTTTTAGAGTAATCAGCTATTTTAAAGTTTACCCATAAGAATTTATAATTGTTCTGAAAATCATTCGAGTATACATTTCACGGTTTTGGCAATCGGCTCTGGTTCGCAGGGTCTCGTTTTGGGTTTAATCAGTTTATTCAGGTTGTGCTAACTAAATCTTGAAACTTTGCTTGAACTATCACTGTAAAACTAAACAGAAATAATAGGCGTGGTTGCTACGAGTAAAATATAGGTTCTTTTATCTAGTAAAGCATGTCACAAAAATTTTGTATTTTTTTTCAAAAGTGTCTGATTTGACTATCGGCCGGTTTCTGAATTGAGAATTTCAGCTTACATCAGTTGAAAATTTCTGAACTAGTTGAAGTCAACTTGAGTTTTTTCTGTTTCACAGGTCAGAGTGATATTTTTTCAAAGCACTTTCATTTGAGTTTTCTTCAAATCATGAATAAATTAAACCAAACAACACTAGTACGTTCCAATACAAGTAAAAAAAACCGGTACTAAACATAAATTCGTATTAATTAACATTTTACAAAGAAGCACACTTGTCAGTTAATTATTTTTATACGGAAACAAATAAAAAGTCGAAATAAAGTTGTATTTAAAATTATTTCAACGTTTATTTTATTTTAATGAATAGTTTTTTGAATTTGTTCAATTCAGTATCTTAGTGAAAACGGAACGTGTATGTTATGTCAAAGTCAGTTTGTTTTATTTTTAATACAAAATATTTGTGGCCAGGTATATTTGAGGTATAATTCTATATACCTCCATGGTGGCCACCATGGAGGTATATAGAATTATACCTCCTTGGAGGCCACAGCGTAATTATTTGGATTAATTTAACACGGAAATATTTTTTTGATATTTTCTATCCCTTCGATTTGTTCCTAATAATGTTGTAATCTATTTGTTCCAAATATTGAATAGGCTTTGAACCTTTTTTCTATAAATTCTGTTTAACGGCCTTCTTGTTGTGTAGACGTCAGTATGACGTAGCTGCTGCTTGGCAACGGTAGTGTGGACATTTTGACATACTGGCTGTCATATTACTCGTGATCACGGGTTAAAAGACCAAAGAAGTGTAATTATTTTTTTCTCAATTTATCAGTGCTAAGTGAGGTTTGACAAATGTCAAATGTTTTCAGAAACGCGAATATAGAGTTGATATGGAGTTGATCATGAATTGATCATATGTTGTGTCAAATTTAAGATTTTACAAGCACAAATACTCAAAAGGTGTCAAAACAATTTTTTGTGAAACAGAAAATTGATTAAGTGGTATATAATTAGTGTTTAAATTGTTCTCAACGCGAAATTCTCAATTCAGAAACCGGCCGTATGTCTGTTCTGTATCTGTTGAAATCATCCCTATTTTGTAATTTAAAGTATGTAAGATTATAAGCTTTACTATATTGAACATATCATTGGTTACTTAATCCAGTTATAAGAAAACTGAGTGGACGCCATACAAATCTTTTAAGAATTTATTTAATTTTATTATTTTCTATGTCAATAAAAAATCAGATCGGACATATTGACATTCGCATTTCAAGTTGGTATTAAAGACGTTATTTAAGCGAAAATTTAATAAAATGTAACTCAGACTTGTATAAGTAAATATTCGAAATCCTTTATTGACATTCATACAAAGAATTTAAGTATTATTCAGACTACAAACAGTACGAAACTGAGTGACGATAGTAATCAATCAATTGAGCATAAAGAGCATCTGAAGTGGCGGATCCATGATATTGTTTTTGAGGAGGCGTATATCCTGATTAGGCTGGTGAAGGGAGATTTTATCTAGAGAAACAGTGTAAAGTCATTGCACACGCAAAGAAGAAAACTGATGATTTTGGGGAGGAGCTTGATCCACCTAGCGTTTCCTACTCTCATCCCCTCTGGATTCATGCCTGATCATCAGTGGCGACACTCTTACTTGATGAAATAGTTTCGCACTTCACCACTAATGGATAAACCAAAAACGGGTAGAGAAAGGAGCTTATCGAGGTGTGACACAGCAAGATGAGAGCCTACTACTGCAACACAATTATAGAAGTTATTGCAGATTTTAGGTTAGGTTAAAGTCATCATGCATCAAAGTTAATTTGCGATTGACTTGGATAACGAGTATCTGTTTGACAACCGGCTTCGGTAAATATCAGCAAGGTCTCACTTGCTTAGAACAATTTTAATTGTAATTTCTGTCATTATGTTCAAATTGTTGAGATGAATTCTAAATGTTAAAGATTCATTTAGAAATTCAACTCCACGTCAACACACGGCTGTATAAAGATCAAATGTAAAGCAAGACACGACCTATTGTGTTCAAAATCGAAAGAATCTTTTGAGAATAAAAGAGTAATTTGTTATTTTACACTATTGACTTTCATATTATAATATATTCTATTATTTGGCTGCATAGATAGAAGAATTCAGATCGAGTGGAATCATCCCATTGCTAGTTAATTAATAATGTAATTAAATCACTACGTAAGTCAATACATTCTCGAGCCTCAATTGATTAGAATGGTTTTAGTATTTGATTTTCTCTCCATGTAGGAATTGCTTTTTTTATAGTAATAGGCGGCAAACGAGCAGACGGATCACCTGATGGTAAGCAATTACCGCCGCCAATCGACACAAGCAACACCACAGGAGTCACAAGTGCGTTGCCACCCCTTGGGGATGAGAAATCGGATAGGATGAGGAGTGGGATGAGGGAGAAGGAATAGGGTATAGGGCCTCCGGCATTCTCACTCACCGAACGAAACGCAACAGTTTAAGTACTGTTTTTTACGTCGGTTTTCTGTGAGAGGGTAGTACTTCCCCGGTCGAGCCGGCCCATTCCTGCTGAAATCAGCAAGGTTCTACTACGTGTATAATAAATTGAAATTGCTAATGAAAATACCCTAATATTAACCTTTAGTTAGGCGCGCCAATAAACTAACATTGTTAGTCGCACGGGGTCTGCAGTTACCCCAAATTGATAGGTATGAAATAAGAAACATCTTAATTAGTAATCAACTTTAATTGCTTTTATTCTACTTATTTCTTATTATTTTTTTAGAAAAATAAAAATAAAATCTTAGAAAGATGTTTAGAACAATAGAAAAAATTGTTTTTCGTAAGTACTACAAAAATTCAACAATTATCACAAATTTTCTGTGTTTGATCGCCACAGATGAATTTATTGCACTTATTGCACTTTGCGGTCGTTTTCATGTCGCCTTTTCGTGGACAGATGTAGCACCATCCTCTTTTTGTTGAGTGCAATCCAGTGTTAGACGTTGAAAGAGTCGCAACTTCAGGTTCTGACAATCGTTTTTCAAAGCACTGGGCAGGGATGGAACGAAAAAGCCCCTCCGTGCAGTGCGTGTGATCAACTCCGCGGCGCGGGTGACACAGAATCGCGTGGAGAGTAAAGAGTTAGAAAGCTAACAAGAAATTCGGGTTGCCAGCATTAATAGCTAAAGAAATAACTTAATTTAAAGATCACTTGGGGTCGCGGCGACCCAGCGCGCCTAATTAAAGGTTAATATCAAATTCATTATTAACAGACTATCTTGTTGCTGAATGATTATAGAATGACTCCTTGATGTCGTATCTTATCTCCAGCTTTTTTACACTTATTTTACATACATACATAGACTCACGCCTGTTTCCCGGAGGGGTAGGCAGAGACTACGGAACGCCATTTGCATCGATCTTGACATACCTCTCTTGTTTCATTCACTCCCATCAAGTTTCTCATGCATGCTCTTCTGTTAAGGGTAGTTCTAACCTGTCCTTTTTTCAGGATGTCTCCAATCTGGTCAAAGAACATCCGCCTAGGTCTTCCCCTTCGTCCTGTCCCTTCCACACTTGCCTAATATATCTGTTTGGTCAGTCTTTCGTCATCCATCCTCTCCACATGCCCAAACCATCTTAGCATACCTTTCTCGATGCTTGTCACTACATCTTCTTTTACCCCACAACACTCTCTTATCACACAATTCTTTACTCTGTCAGTCAAAGAAACACCACACATACTTCTCAGTGCTCTCATTTCTACGGCATTTATTCTACTTTCATGTTTAATCTGCCATATCCAACTCTTACTTCCATACATAAGTGTAGGTACTAACACCCCTCTATGCACAGCCAAACGTGCCTTTTTGGACACATTTTGACTGTTCATAAAAGCCTTCAAAGCTCCATTCACCTTATTACCTGCATTAACTCTTCTTTCAATATCTTCCTCATTTTCAAGAGCGTACCTAAATATACAAAATAATTCACTTGCTCCACACGTTGTCCATCGATCATAACATTACAAGCCGTAACACATTCCCCCTTTTCAAAAACCATAACTTTCGTCTTGCTCACATTCACTTTCATTCCTTTACTCCCTAAAGCACCATGCATGATTGCCAACATTTCCTGCAACTCCTCCGCTGAAGACGCAAGTATTACCTGATCATCAGCATAAAGGAGGCATTTGACAAGTTACTCATTCATCCTTAATCCACAGTCACTATTTTTCAAATCTTGCAAACGACTGTCCATGAAGAGGTTGAACAGCCACGGCGACGCTAGACATCCCTGTCTAACACCTGTCTCGATGGTAAACCAATCCGTGTACGACCCATTTATCCTCACACAAGCTCTAGAATCTTCATAAAGGGATTTCAGAGCTCGTATGAGGCTGCTGTTCACCCCATACATCGACAGTACCGACCACATTTCATTCATCACCACTTTATCGTAAGCCTTTTCCAAATCCACGAATGCGCAATAGACCTTTTGAGCTTTGGCCAATAATTTTTCGGCTATGCACCGCAAGGAAAAGACTTGATCCGTGCACCCCATACTCTTTCGGAATCTTGCTTGAACATCTGGGGGCACGGTAGTGCCCCCGCCAAGTCGAGCAAAAAGCGGCACGGCCGTACCATCCTTTTCTCGAAGCAATTCAGGCCATTTTCGACCCCCTATAACTTCGTTAACTAGAAGCCTGAGTTTTTAGTAACCATGCAGGCGTTGCATAAACATGGTAGATTTAAAATTTTCCTCAATTTGAACCAGTAGTTTAAGAATTATAACGAGTCAAAATTCTTAATTTTGTCACTCACTGACCGATCATCAAAAGTCTAAGGCATTTCTAGCAGACATAGAAGCTTCAAATTTAGAATACAATTAGTGTTTAGTATATGAATCAAGGAAAAATTCAAATATTTTTTAATTTCTGTCCAGTTTTCGAGATACATCAACTACATGAATAACTTTGTAATCTTAATATATAAAATCCTTGCGTTACTGACTGACTGACAGACACGCTACAGCCGAAACTATTGGGTGCAGGAAGCTGAAATTTGGCATGTTTATTCCTTGGGGACCGTAGGGGTGCACTAAGAAGGGATTTCCCGAAATTCCCACAGGATCGGCCAAAACGGGTAAATTTAATATAAAAAATTGCAGGCGTAGCTGCTGGCGTCCTCTAGTCCCATATAAATATATAGGATTACAAAATTACATTTGCAGTTAGAGCTTTAATTAAGAAAATTCGTTGATGGTGTACAAGAAGTAGAAGGTACCGGAAAGGATAAAAGTAAGACTATCTACAAAAAGAAATTAGATCCATTACGTGCTGTTTAAAAGTTTAGAATTGATAATTATTATTGATGCCAATAGTGTTGACGCATTTAGGGAATGTGTCAAGAATGGAGCCACGTCATTGGTGCACGAATGTACATATGCGCGACGGCCGCCATTTATGGTCAACTTTCGTGAACCGACCTATAATTCGCTTTTTATCATAAGCCTTTCAAATATAAAAATGATATATTCGCGATAAAAAATATGTGCGTTGATCGATGACGCTTATTACTAGATACAACGTCTTGCAAAACCTATTTATTTTTGAGATAAGAGACATATTAAGGAATTGGATAAAATTATTTAATAATATTTCTTTAAAATTAAACAAGTACGTATTATAATATTAATGGTTTGTGTTAATAGTATTACACATATAACTTTATAAGTTTCATATTAAGGCGCTGTTATACCTCAGAAGCCGTGAAACACCTAATTTTTCGTCGCGCATATAGCCATAACGGTACATATTACAACCTAGCCAAAAATTGAGCTTAAAGTCAAAAGTCTGATCAAAAGACTTTTGAAATAATTTTTCATGTATGTAAAATAGAATCACGGTAAAAAAATCACAAAATCGAGGCAGAAAATAATCTTTCGTCTCACTGTTTGCAATATTTTGATCGTAAGCTGTCATATGTTTTTTAATAATATTGTAGGAAACCTAATGAACTAAAGAATTACCTAATTTATTTCCATATTATACGGGTATATTTTGTAAAATTAAATAAAATCTGCCAAACGTCTATGATTTTGACGCTCGGTAGATCCCATCAATATCAAACGCTTCAGCAATTTAAACCTTAAAAGCATAAGCGGTGTACTGAGTGTCAGTTGCTAGTTTACGCCCCGCCCAGACCTCATCATTCGGCTATGAGCCCTGTGAGAGATAGGTCATGTCGCTTGCGTCTCCGCTGAACGAAATGTTACGTAAACCTGTTTGTTATTGTAATACGCCGATTTGAGATTTGAGGGCGGAGGCCCGTGCACTTCAACTCATTTAACACCATCGAACTGCACTGACTTCTACTCTCTGCACCTGCGTCCATTGCAGAGTTTGGCGAATGGCCTGCCGGCCGAGGTTGCCGCCCGCTTTTGGTCTGGTTCCCTATGAAACAGACGCAACAGAAACCTCCAGCCGTCCTCACCCACACACACGTACATGCAGACATACACATACATTCACCACACTGCTTCAATCACTCACACGGACGCCCCCCATGGGGCTGCCAGCTCCGCATCTCCGACTGCCGTCGTAGGGTCGCGATGGGGGTTGCCCGGTGCTGCACCGGCCGGAGTGGCGCGAACACCCGGGCCCAGCCAGCGCGATGAGGAAACCGCCCAGGATGATGCAATCGGCCGGACGCGGCGCGAGTGGTGGACGCAGCAGCTCAGGCATGCAAGCGGAAGCCAGGCGGACGGCGAAGAGTGAGCCTTCGGGCTCGCTCCCGCCGGCTGCACGCGCCGCTCCGGCCGGTGCAGCACCGGTCAACCCCCGTCGCGACCCTCCGACGGCAGTCGGAGATGCGGAGCCGGCAGCCCCATGGGGCATCACCGGGCCACGCCGCAAACGCGGCCCTAGAAAACGCGGACCTCGGCACGCACCAACCAACCTGGCGCTCTCGGGACGGCCCACTTCGGCGACACCGTCGAAGAGGAACCGTCACGACGACACACCACCAAGCGCCACGTCGAAGCGTGCAAGAGTGGACGCAACACCCAAGAGGGCAACGATAAGCTACGCCGATGCGACTAACTCGCATCTGATGGTGGCCGTCATTGCCACTCCACCTACAGACCTGATGGTGGAACAAGCACGGGAGCTCGAACGCTACATAGAGGAGCGGATTCTAGAAGCAGCCTTCGCACCTCGGTCAAACAACGAGCCTGCACTCGCGCCATCCTTTAGAGGCAAACCCCTCGCAGCGGGAGGTGTCCTAAAGTTATGGTGCGAGGATGAAAAATCACTGGCGTGGCTCAAACAGACGGTAGCGGGACTACAATCACCCGTTAAAGGAACCGGGCTGACCGTCATCAGGCAGACGGATCTCGCGAAGCGCGTACGCGCATCGCTCTGGCTGCCGAGGTCGACCAGCCTGGACCTCCCGAAGATTCACCAACTCCTAGCTGCCCAAAACCCATGGTACGCTGTCCAAACTTGGCAACTATACAGCGCTACCATGCAAGAACACGGCCTGTACCTATCTCTGGGCATCCCCGAATCGGAAATGCCGAAAATCGAGACGCGCGACCGCCGAGTCTCCTTCTTCACCGGCAGCGTGTACGTAGTGTTCCACGCTGCCGGGGCAGGAGGTGGCGGGGCGGCTGCCGCACCCGGGGAGATGCCGCTCGCCAGTAGGCACACGCAGAGACAAGCGACAACACCGGCCGAACCTTCCACGTCGGGCACAGCCCGAGCAGACACGACGCCCGCAGCGACAAACATCGCTGTGACGGACGTCGACGACGAGCACGACTCGTCTGACGGGGAGTCCGTGGACATCAATGTTCTCGGATCTTCGTCAGACTAGAGTCGTACAGACGAACCTCCAGCATAAGCAAATTGCAACGGCTACCCTACGCAGGCTGCTGGAGGTTAACCACCACACAATAGCCCTAATCCAGGAGCCGTGGATTAGAGGCGACACCATAATTATGTGGACTCAACAACATCGGAGGTAAGATATTGCACTGGAGCTCGGCTCCTAAGCCGAGAACATGCATATACATTCCCCGAACGGTACCAGCATTGCTGCTGACTAACTTTTGTTCTAGAGATCTCACAGCCGTGGGAATACGAACAGGGCCCAATGATCAGATGCTAGTACTAGCTTCGGTCTACATTCCCGGTGATGAGGAGATCCCATCGAAGGAGCTGGCCGAGCTAGTGCAGCACTGTGAGGACCACGGCTGGCCAATAATACTCTCGGCAGATGCTAACGCCCACCATCCATTGTGGGGAAGCCCCGAGGCAAATAGACGAGGTGAGATCCTAACTGAATACATCTACACAACAACACTAACGGTAATCAACAAAGGCTCAGAGCCCACATTTGTTAGCTCCAGATATCAAACCATAGTAGACATTACACTGGCATCGGATGGGGCCGCGGAACTTGTCACGAACTGGCATGTGTCCGCCAAACCATCCTTTGCCGACCACAGACGTATCTGCTATGACATACGAGTGCAAGAGAGGGTCACACAACCAAAACGCAACCCACGCAATACCAACATTGCGAGCTAAAAGACCCTGCTCGAACAGGAAATAGCCATGACAAATTTCAACGACATGACCGCAAGTACTACAAACATAGAACACAACACTAACTTACTAACAAAATGCATACAACGCAGCTACCAACAAGCCTGCCCCACCACACTACCGAAATCGAGTAGTAAAACCCAATGGTGGGGATCGGAACTGGAGAAGCTCAGGCGCAATCTGAGAAAACTCTTCAACCGGGCCAAAAACACAAGGAAAGGCACAGATTGGGACAAATACAAAGAAGCCCAGTCGCACTACAAGAAACGCATACGATTCCGCAGGGGAGAGTCCTGGCGAAATTTCTGCACCAACATTAACTCCACATGCGAGGCAGCCAGGGTAAAAAAGATCCTATCCCAGGACAGCAACAAGACCCTAGGCTCCATCAGAAAGCCTGATGGCACCTACGCAATCACAGACATGGAAATAAGCCAAGTGCTAATCGAAACACACTTCCCAGGTTGCACTGTGACCGACGACTGTGACTGGGAAGAATCAGAACACAGACCACCGACCCAAACAGACTAGACGATAGCCAACAACATGGTTACCGTGGACCGGCTGAAATGGGCAATTGATAGCTTCCAGCCGTACAAATCTGCAGGCCTTGACGAAATAACACCAGCACTTCTACAATGGGGCTGCACAACGATTGTGCCACAGCTACTCAGCATATATAGAGCATCTATAGCGCACAATTACATACCACGAAGGTGGAGGGAAGTAAAAGTCATATTTCTCCCAAAACCGGGCAAAATGGATTACACTCAAGCAAAATCGTTCAGACCTATCAGTTTAACCTCCTTCTTGCTGAAAACGCTGGAGAGGCTCGCTGACAGATACCTACGGGAAGGCGCACTGCTACGCAGACCACTACACCCGCAACAACACGCCTACAGAAGTGGTAGATCAACGGAATCAGCGCTTCACTGCGTAGTGGGGACCATAGAGACAGCGCTATCTGACAAACTAATGACCTTAGGCGCCTTCATTGACATAGAAGGCGCCTTCGACAAAACTAAATTCACCAGCATTAGCCGAGGCCTTGACAAGTTTGGAGTTGAACAAACCGTCAGTGGCTGGATTGATCAACTCGAAACTTGAAACAAAGGGCTATTCAATTCACGGTTAACACCACCACAAGGGGGATAGTAGTAAAAGGCTGCCCACAGGGAGGTGTCCTATCACCCCTGCTTTGGAACATAGTGGTAGACGATCTGTTGAGAAGCCTGAATGACAAATGCTTCTACACGGTCGGCTACGCAGATGATATAACCATCCTTATCAAAGGAAACTCGGAAGACATGATCCATAATCGGATGCAAGCAGCCATCAGGATCATGGAACAATGGTGCAACCACCATGAACTGACGGTCAACCCAAATAAAACGGAGCTAGTACTTTTCACTAACAAAAGGAACACCCGTATGACCAGAAAACCAAAACTTTTTGGCACGGAGCTTAACCTATCGAGTGAAGTCAAGTACCTGGGCGTAACACTCGACCACAAGCTCAACTGGAATAAACACATCACCACTAAAACCACAAAAGCATGTACAATCTTCTGGCAGTGCAGGAGAATAATAGGCAAGAAATGGGGTCTCAAACCATTCATCACCCTATGGATCTACACTGCCATAATACGCCCCATGCTCACATATGGTGCAGTAGTGTGGTGGCCACGCACTGAACTAAGCACAGTCAAGAGCAAGCTGCAGAGCATACAACGCCTCGCCTGTCTGGCCACAACAGGCTGCATGAAAACAACTCCAACGGCGGCATTGGAGGTGCTTCTCGACTTGCGACCATTGCACCTCATCATCCAGCAGGAAGCAGGTGCCGCCGCGATCCGGCTCGATAAGTTCGGGCTTTGGAGAAGAGACGACCGAATAACCCATGTACGCCTGAAAAGGACGTTAACTAACGAGATCCCGATGCTAGATGCAACGTGCGACCTCATACCTAAAACCTTTGTCTTTGACAAAAAATACCGCATACAACTGCATGAAGAGCACAAGGATAGCTCTGGTATACACGAAGTTAGAGTATACACAGACGGCTCAAAAACAAAGTATGGGACAGGTGCCGGAGTATTCTCCCATGACTTGAACATCAATCTCTCAACATCGCTTGGTAAACTCAACACCATCTTCCAAGCTGAATGCGGTGGGATTATAAAGGTGGCGACGGCGATCGCGGCCAGAAACGTAAGTAACCTGTCAATACACATCATCACAGACAGTGCCTCAGTACTACAAGCTCTCGATGGCAACTGCTATAACAGCGGCCTAATTATGGAGTGCCACCAAGAGCTGCAGAAAACTGCAGCGAGGAATCGGGTCACGCTCCAGTGGATACGAGGACACAGTGACTCCACGGGCAATGACGCAGCAGACCAACTGGCAAGGAAAGGATCGGACACAACAACTCTGGGACCCGAACCAACTGTTCCGATACCTTTCAACCAACTAAAAACGTGGTTACGCGAGAGAACCCTACAACAACATGAAAAAGAGTGGGCAGAGTTAAAAGAGTGTAGGCAATCTAAAGATGTCTTTCCCCAATTAGATAAACGACTCTCGAAAAAATTGTTGCACTCCAACAGGAAAACACTCAAGCATCTGACTGGCATAATAACCGGCCACTGTCCACTAAACAAGCATCTCTACAATATCGGCGTCACGGACAGCCCACTATGTAGGGGCTGCATGGAGACCGAAGAAACACCCGCTCATGTGATCCTACATTATACCAGCGTGAGCGACCAACGGACGAGGTTCCTGAACAACCCCAGAACCATGAGCGAAGCCATACGCAACACTGGTCAACTCATGGCCTTCTGGAAGGAGCTTGCATGGTATGAGTAGCAGGCGACAACCGTGTCCCTGCTAACGCACAATGGCCCAATTAAGTGGCTAAGTGCGGAAAACACCTGTCCAACTAACTAACTAACGCCGATTTGAGTTTGTAATTTCATGATTTATGTTATAGACTGAATACTTTGGATCAAATAGGCTTTTCATGTAACTATGGGCACATATAATTAGGACCTAAGTTTATACTCTTGTTGCGTTTAATGTGTTATTGTTTCTGTGCTTATAAATATACAGGGTGATTTGTAATTGCTCGTATTCCCTTCAGGAGGTGATTCTAGGGTCATAATGGAGTATTTTTACCCCCTACATATTGGGGTCCAAAATGCACCAGTTTGGAATAAAACGGTTTTTAAGATTTTTTGGGCAAATTCCAAATTTTTGTTACAAACATCTTCAAAAAAATTATTTTGACTATTACTGGTAGCAAATTGGGTCTTATTTAATGGACAATTAAATTGCCCATCTTTTAAAATAAAATAAGACTACTAACTCAGCATGAAATTTGAAAATAGAGCCAAAAACATACAAAAAATGTTGGAATAAAATAAAATGACGCCACAAAAATGCAATTGTTTAAAAAAAAATATATATGTGGCATGTTATGTAAAGTATTGGAATAACTTCTTGGTATTACTTGCTATCCAAAAAGGTATAATAGTCTTAGCCAGTTGGTGTAAATTTGGAGTAAATAGCCGATTTTGTTCAAAAAAGAGCTTCTGGATGCTTGGAGCTTCTCGCTCGGCAGTACATTTTTTCTGTATTTAATCTTAAGCTTTGCAATCAGCAGTGATTTACTAGTAGGGAGACCAACCTTTCGAAATGCAGAGGGTCTAGGGTTTGAATCCTTAGCGTAAATCACTCTCTTTTGTATGATAAATGCAAATTAAGGTTTTAATTCTCACTTGTCCCGCGACTCCAAGAGCATATTCAGCCAGTTGGTACCGGACGTCATGTTTATCTTGAAAACTCTTTTAGGGGAGTCAAAACCCTCAAAAAATTGAATTATTGAAAGAAAAAAGCCGTGACACTTAATTAAACCACAAAATATCCGGCTTTCAGATGGGATCGCTTTGCGGCAAAACATAAATTACATTAAATCTTGTTGAATCAACGTTGTTACTCTAAAACATGTTATCTTAAGTGAAAAAGAAACTATTACGAAAGCTTATTCATAATATGAGGTGCCGGCTCTGTTGGAAGTAGTTCCTCTGGATGTGCGATTACGTATGATATTTTGCCCAGCATAAAAACCGCCCGTACTGGGCAAAAACCAAATCGCCAACGTGTGTCAAAAAACAGGGCAAAATACGTAATCACCGGACAGTGGGTGAACCACAATATTCACAATACTAGTTTGGTAGGAGTGGAGTTCCTTGGCCTGCAAAATATCACGAATCTAAGTTTTGCGACAGATTAACCCCATCTGACATCCGTTATATGAATTATGAGCCGTGACACTTAATTAAACCATAAAATATCCCAATATTTTATGGTTTAATTAAGTGTCACGGCTTTTTTCTTTCAAATATTTATTTACTTGAGGGTTTTGACTCCCCTAAAAGAGTTTCCAAAATAAACATGACGTCCGGTACCAACTGGCTGAATATGCTCTTGGAGTCGCGGGACAAGTGAGAATTAAAACCTTAATTTGCATTTATCATACAAAAGACAGTGATTTAAGCTAAGGTTTGAAACCCAAGACCGTCTGCATTTCGAAAGGTTGGTCTCCCTACTAGTAAATCACTGCTGATTGCAAAGCTTAAGATTAAATACAGAAAAATGTACTGCCTAGCGAGACATCCAGAAGCACTTTTTTTAACAAAATCGGCTATTTACTCCAAATTTACACCAACTGGCTAAGACTATTATACTTTTTTGGATAGCAAGTAATACCAGGAAGTTATTCCAATAATTTACATAACATGCCACATATAATTTTTTTTTAATAATTGCATTTTGTGGCGTCATTTTATTTTATTCCAATATTTTTTGTATGTTTTTTGGCTCTATTTTCAAATTCCATGCTGAGTTAGTAGCCTTATTTTATTTTAAAAGATGGGCAATTTAATTGTCCATTAAATAAGGCCCAATTTGCTACCAGTTATAGGCAAAAATTTTTTTAAGATGTTTATAACAAAAATTTGAAATTTGCTAAAAAAATCTTAAAAACCGTTTTATTCCAAACTGGTGCATTTTCGACCCCCATATGTAGGGGTAAAAATACTCCATTATGACCCTAGAATCACCTCCCGAAGGGAATACGAGCAATTACAAATCACCCTGTATAATTAGAAGAATAAAATATAGACAATTAGAGAAATAAAGTTCTACGAAGGATTTGTACAAGAAAGCGTCGTAATAAAATAGAAATTCATCCATGGCCAAGTGATTATGAAATATGTAACATTTTTACACAAATTATTTTCATAAGAGTCTTATATGATATGTTATAGATTATCGATTATGCATAATATAATTATATAAATTATTCTCACAATACATAGCGGCCACAGTTTTCAATTTTTGAAAGAGTAATAACACAAAATCGAATCATTTTATGTACTTATATTTCAAATTCATTAGCTTGTCAGAGCACCTGGAGCGCTAAGATGCTGCCACGGCGAACAATAAACAGCGCTAATATGGCGCTCCGCAATCCACACACAAGCGGTAGCGAATGTAGTATTATTGTGTTGTGAACATAAACCTATTCAGGTACATCGGGTAAAACTTTGATTATTCATAAACTATTAGGTATGTATCAGTACATCTAATATCTTTTTAATTTCTAAAATCAATCATTTATAAGTAAGAAAGTGACTCCTCTGTTTGCTATAACACAAGATATAGTATTTTTTTTAATAATAAAGTACCTAACTAATTATCTTTATTGTAATTACTGTAACGTTAAACGTCTTACACACATTTGACTGCAGTCATTCCTAACACGATTTGTTCAAGAGCTAGCCAAGAAATGCCAAACAATTTTTAACAAATTTGACTCAAATTCCGTAGTGATAAGCAAAAATTACAAGAGGGATAGCAGTGACTGGTTCGAATTGCGTAAGAATATGTTGACAGATTGAAATTTTGGTATAGTGGTAAAAAGAAGAGATAACAGCAGTAAAGCCAACTTAGTGAAAATTATTATGTAAAAATAAAATATTTGCAATGTAAAAGCAGTTGCGCATGGAGTCTAAAATGAACAACTGGCTTTGCAACAACTGGCGAAGCAAGAAAATGTAACAATCGAGCCTTGTGGATTATCCGTTTATTGGTGCCACGCCAGATGGATTAATAGGTCTAAACACGATTGTGGAAATGTAATGTTGTATAGTTGCCTATAAGAATGGCCTGGAGAATAGTATAAGAGCAAATGAAAGACAAATATGGAAAAATTATAAAAAAGTGAACTGACTAGTCTAAACAAATATTGTAATTGTTATTACCAAACTCAGTGGCAACGCCACCTTACACGCAAACAAAAGTGTATATTTGCTGTGTGGAGTGGCGAAAGTATACCACTAAAAATAGAAATTATAGAAAGAGATGATGTTTTTTGGGAGAAGAAAATGAAAGAAAAGCTTGTGGCGTTTTATATGAATTGGCAGTTACATGAAATTGTTGATTCTCGTCAAGCTCAAAGGATGGCATTGCGAGATCACAGAGAGGAAAATGTTTCATCAGTGCTTGAAATTTCTACAATACCAAGCCGTAACAGGAAAGTAAATGAAACTGTGCCTCGTGAACAACAGCAAATAATATGTATTTGAAGCCTTATCACCTCACACACTGCCTTTAACTTTCGATGAGAATAAAGAAAACCTGCCGGGTTGTAGCAGACAGCTAACTTTTGATGAGCTGTAAACTCTGTATTTCGTTCATAAATGATATAAATAAATATCTTTTAATATTTATTTTCTTTGAAACAACACATATTTGATGCAAAAGAATTTTTTTATATTTTTCCATACAAACATGTATAAGGAGAGCTAACGAAAAAGCAGTAACTCAAATTCTAATTCTATAATTTTCTAAGCGACATAGCAGTATCTCATGAATAAGGTATAAGTATCCACATATATTTTTGATATTTCATCTATTTTGAAAAATAATAATGGGTAAGGTTTCGAAACGAGTCGCCTGAATTTGAGGGTGTTGGTAGTGTAGGGGGCTTAAAGAAGTTCGTTTTAATCCCCTAAAAGTAATTTTGGCTGCCGGAGTTGCGACTAAATATTTTTAAACAATTTCCAAAATTTCATAAATATTTCGGCAATTATGTAAAACGGAACGTAGTTTTTATACTTTAGTAAAGTTTTACAAATGTAATTTTTAGGTTTTATGTGAAAAACGTGAACGCAAAACCGCCATCTTGGAATGATCATATTGACAGCTAATGTCAAATTTGTTAGGTTAGGTTTGTTATGTTAGGTTTTCTTTTGACCCTTAATCCGAAAATAGGAGCCCTTCGCAGGGCTCCGTTAACCTTAGTTTATTAAACTAGTGTGATGAATGTGGAAGTTGGCAGTGCCATACACACCGATGTTTGTAGATTTTTTTTTTCAGAGGAAATCAGGTATTTCCGGCAAGTGAAAATGGTGTGGGGGGGGTTTCGAGATCTCGAATCACTCACAACCCCTCAAAACGGTGACGTATTTCGCAACTTTTACCATAATAATTATACCTATAATAACAATAAACATCCATAAATTAATAAAATAAATCAAATTTTCTCGCTTAACTCGCTTTAGTTGAGATACGGCTTTTGCGCTTAGTAGGGCAATATTGTGGTTTTTAGGGTACCGTAGCCAAAAATTTAAAAAACCGAGCCCTTATAGATTCGCCATGTCTGTCTGTCTGTCCGCCCGTATGTCACAGCCAATTTATTGCAAAACAGATTTGAAAACTGGCAGGAATGGAATTAGATGTAGGTTACGGCACGTAGGTATTTACCTACTTTTGTCAACTATCAATACCTATGACGTCTAATGTAAACCAGTTTTGCTCATGGCTGCACTGTGAACAAAAATTGCGCTATGCCTATATTGTACAAACAGATTGATGTATGTAATATAAATTTTAATATCAGTATCTCAATTCAATATGCTAAAACGTTTTGCTAGCGCTTTTGAAATATTGGAATACGGATGTCGCCAGAATACGGCCGCACGCGACGAGAATGAAGGGGGGCGCCCCGCAGTAGGGGGAGCTAAGCTCCCTTCACCTCCCCTGCTTCACCCCCTCATTTACCAAAACAGTCGCTTAGGACAGCGCCTTAAGGCATGTTTCGATTCGGTTATTAAGATATATCACAATCAAGGTTCTCTCATTATTTGAGGTGCGTCATACCGTGTGAATTCTTTTTTCATAAATTATTTGCTTTTATTTCGTAGGTTTTTTTTTGTCAGAATATTAGAATATATGTACACACCAAGGGTACACACAATCTACAACATGTTTAGTATGCAAATTAAAATAAAGACAAAAATGTAGCGTCAACTAAAAACATTTCATTAATCAACCACGAGTAACAATTTATTGGACTATTCTTCAAAATTGTTTCACACAATAATTTAAACCAGTATCGGCTCATATTAAAGCGGCAACAGCAAATTATATTCGACTACTATTTTTCGTTTTTCTACGATACAAAAACGATTTAGACTACTATAACATTTTAGGGAGCACGATTTAGTTCAAAAGCTTTGTAAGCTACAGAGATTGATATACATATTATAAGATACTGCTAACGCAGCAAAAACTCAAACATTTATGTCTAAAAAGTAGAATTTGATACTTTTATTGCTTTTTTGAGAAACATGTCAGCCTTGTTTATAATCAGTCTCACTGCTGCACACATAATGAGAAGAGGCCCGTGCCCAGCAGTGGGACAGTATATATACAGGGCTGATGATGATTATGATATCTTCTGTGTCTTTAATTTGGTAGCGTGCTTTTGTACCCTATTCTAATGGAACACACTGATTTCAAATACAAACCTAACGCATATACCTAGTTCTAGAATTTTATATTTAGCTTCGTTTTAAACGGCATGCTGTATGGTAACAAAATCATCATAAGTAGATTTCGAACGAACACCACTTTACATGTTCCTTACCCGTGAAATACAGAGACATATTATAAGACTGAATAGTTGCCGAAATTTCAGCACAAGATCCCAATAGCACTTTAGGGATTCGATACCTAGACGGGACCATATAATTAGTTGCTAACAAAGACGCCAAGTCATACGATGAGTAGCAGTTTATAACGTACTAGGTTTTGCCCGCAGCGCCACCCGCCTCGTGACAAAGGTAACCTATGTGCTTAAAACCCTACATTTGTAACTTCCACCCGAATTGCAAGTCTACAAATAATACTACTAAGAATTTTCCAATGGAACCTGTGTCCTCCTATAAGGTTTAATCTAATATGCATCAATTTCGTTTCAGCAATTTTGACTTAGAAATTAAAAGTACTTACACACCGACTTGAACATAAGTAGCGATGATAGCTGAATTTCAGAATTCTGTTCAACAAGACTGTTTATGAACGCGAGTACCAACGTCTGAGAGGGAATTGGGATGTAAACAGATTAACCCTTGTAAATATATATAATTAAGGCCGCAAAGTTGATGATACGCTCCATAACTCTAATATAAAACTAAAGTCATGTCTGATTGTGAATTGAGATATAGGTAAATAGAACCTTTAAACTGCGAAACTACCTGAGATGTACGCAGCTGATGATTGGTGTCGAAAATATGGAGCTGAGCGAACAAGGGTACAAAAAAAAGTGACTTCATCTTGATGGAGAGTACTCAGACCTTTCAACAAGTGATATTAAATAATTTAATACGCACATAACTGCCATAATGTTCTACAAAGACATGTGAAGTCTGCCAACTCAGCCAGCGTGTTGGACTATGGCCTAATCCTTCTCACAGTGAGAAGAGGCCCGAGCCCAGCAGTGCGTTAGTAAGTATATATACAGGGCTGATGATGATATCTTCAAAAAGTTATTGTTGTGCCCCGTGCTATAGCGTCAAAGCTTCTACAAAATAGTCTGCTGATCCATCGAACGCTGCTTAAATAAGGTGTCATTATGAGTGAAAATTATGTGCCTTGAACTCCATTTTTCTGCCTTGTTCATCTCTTGTGTACCGGCAGTCTTTAATACAAGAGTAGCACTGAATACACAAATATACGATAAGATTTGCTGTGACTTGCCGATCAGTTACATTACGGTAATGGAAATGCTACCGATTCTCAGATTCGGCCACAAAGTAAGCTTTGTTGAATTCACTCAAATTCTCAGAGGAATCACGATTCTTCGCTAATGGAGAAGATCAGTGCTCCTGTAAGGAAATGAATTTTATTTTTCACATTACTGTGTATTGTGTTTGTTTAAAGTTATTAATATATGCTGCAGATGACTTTACTGGCAGAAGCGTGCGAAATGGCGAAATTGATCTTAAAATGAAATAATCAGCGATAAATATATATTGAGAAATTAAACTATTTCTCTATATATATATATATATATATATCGCCTTTACGAAGTATATAATACTATTCCGACATTTTGGTAATTTTATGTAGGAAATACTAGGCTGTATGGCTAGAATAAAAGCTTATTCCTACACGGGTTAGACGGGTTAGAACCGATTAATTTAACTTTATCACAACGATTATCTTTAGTTCAAATTGTTTTTTATGGTCTATATAACCAGTATTTTCAAAAATAACTGTGTTATATTTCACGTTTTATTTTTATAAAGGCTCGTGTAAAATAGCAGTCACAGACCCGTTACTTGCTTGCCGGCTTTGTCAAGAAAAGGTGGAACAAAACCATAGATTTATAACAAAACCGACAATATTTGTATTCCCCGACATAATTGTTGTACTAAGCCCATTTCAACTATTTTGATTTCAGAACATATTCGGCCTTATTGTAAAACATACATAAACATACAACAAACATATGCAGTTCAAAATGTTGTCCTGACAGTATTAAAGTTATTTGTGCGAAATTTCTAATGGAAAATTTTTATGTAATGTTTTATAGCAAATTTCGAATAAAATTAAATAACGTCTTCTCTAATAGATGGATAAAATTGTGTAAATCGTTGACTAGTGATAATCCTATGTAGTTTTGCAGTAGCACCGATAAAGGTGTAGAATTTTCATCCTTCTTCTTCCTATCCGCATGTGATACTGATTAGGATTTCATTTGGATGCGAGAAAATCAAACGCATTCAATACAATCGTCATATCTCTAGCCCCAAATTGTACGTGAATAATTTTCGTAATTTTTCGTCAAAGATATGTCACTGCTGACTGGAATTAGATTTCCTGTCTCGTTCGATCCCGTCTCCAGACTTCACCATGATAAAGGTTATATTGAAACATTTATTTTTAAACACAGGGCTACTCGTACTACACTTTGACCCTTGTAACGTTCTTATGGCGTAAGAAATAAGAATCAAAATCGTAATACAACTGTTAAGATTGACTAAATAATAAACAGACTTAAGCAAACTTTGTTTCCATAATTTATTAGCCAGTTCTGAACTTTACTAACGTAATAATAAGTAAACGGAATTCAAAGAAACGAAACACATTAGTTACACGTTAGGCTTAACCCGGCATCAATGAGGTGGGGTATGTTATACCCGAGAAGATTTGAAACGCAGATTATTTAGTGTTGCTGTTGTCTTACGAGTCTTGACTTTTCAGTAGCTGGAGGTAAGGGTTCGAAGGGCGAGGTACAGTATCGAGTTTAGTGTTGCGCCCGCGGCGACGCGACGCACGGTACGAGATACACATGGGTAAACGTGGCTTGGGTACGCCACACCCGACCTCGTAGTCGGTGTAACATTTTTGTGTGGACAGTATTTTTTGATTTACAATTATTTATAGTATTTTATGATTATTTTTGGATTTATCAAGATGTCTTATGAAGAAAATGAACATCGGCTACAAGAACTATTAAAAAACTGCTCAAATGATAGCACCTGTTATTACGAGATCTTATAGACAAAAAAGATAACATAGTAAATAAGTGAAGAAAGTGATTCGAAACAAGAGGGTATTATGGAAAATTTGGAAAAGTCGGAATCTGTGCCGGCGGCTACTGAGTGCACTTATAAATAAGACAGACAAAACATTGCTGTACAAAAATGTAAAAAACACGCTCACGCACATGAAAATATGTGCGGAGATTGTGCTGATTTGTAGGTGTAACATTAGTGCTGTGTTACATGATATCATAAGCCTTTACAGCTCCTTTTTTATTTAAAACAATTACAAGACACTATTATTAATTATGTTGATTTACCGAAGAAATTAGAATTTTATTAGATTTTAATGCGAGAAGAAGTTAACTACCTAAAATTTTATTTTGTCATACTACTACTACTGCTCTGGCGCAGCGACCCGAAGTGGGTCTTGGCCTCCGATACAAGAGAACGCCATTTGTTTCGATCTCATTTGTTTCACCATTTATTTTGTCATGGATAATTTATAATTATACTTTACTAGCTGTCCCGGCGAACCCTGTATCGCCTTTTAAAGGTCTTTTTGCTTATTCCTTTTTTTTCCAAACCACTTTTCCAGGAAATTCTGAACAAAGTTACCAAAGTCACCAATGCTTAATCTAAAATTTCAGAGTTTACAAAGGTATACAAACAAACGAAGATTGAATTTTATATACCTATATGTATAGATAGATGACCCAGCAAAAACCGTACGCTATCTTCGATTTCCCATTTGCCATCTTTGATCGCGAAATAGATGTTGTATTTGCATTCCTCATAGCTTAAAACATCGGAGAGGATACCCATATTGACTTTAATTTTTTTTTTCATCCGTCACCTTTGATTGCCCATCCACCATCTTTGATCACGAAATAGATGTTGTATTTGGGTTCACCATCCCTTAAAACATCGGAGACGATAATCATATTGATTTTTTAAAACTTCTCCATCCGCCATCTTTGACCATGAAATAGATGTTGGATTTGGATTCCCCATCTCTTTAAATATTGGAGACGATACCCATATCGATTTTTTTTTTAAATTCCATCCGCCATCTTTGATCACGAAATAGATGGTGTTTTTGAATTCCCCATTCCTTAAAATATCGGAGACGATACCCATATCGACTTTCGAAAATCCCGTCCGCCATCTTTGATTTCCTATCCGCCATCTTTGATCACGAAATAGATATTGTATTTGGATTCTCCATTCCTTAAATCATCAGAGACGATACCCATATTGATTTTTTAAATTGTTCCCATCTGCATCTTTGATTTCCCATCCACCATCTTGAATCACGAAACAGATGTTGTATTTGGATTCTCCATCCCTTTTAACATCGCAGACGATACCAATATTAATTTTTAAAAATTTTCCCATCCGCCATCTTTGATCACGAAATAGATGTTGTATTTCGATTTCCCACCCCTTAAAATATCGAAGGCGATAACCATATTGATTTTTAAAATTTTCTCATCCACCATCTTTGATTTCCCGTCCGCCATCTTGGATTACTAAATAAATTTCATATTATTAATCAGAGTCCCAAAAATCTCGAAAACGATACCCATATAGATTGTATCCTATTCGTTTAGCCTTTTTTTGACTTTGACCCAACCCTCCCCCTTCTCGTTTGACTATTTTATTATTTTTGTCTGGCCTCTAAAAGTTGTGGCGTAATTTTATATAGCCTATAGCCTTTCGGAATACTTGGGCTATCATAGGCAATAACATTTTTTTTAAATCCGACTGCTAGTTCCTGAGATTAGCCGACATTATCTTTTAGCCTTTTTAGCCTTTTGCCCGGCCCAAAGGGTCGAAGCGTTATATTATATAGCCTATAGCCTTCCGGAATAACTGGACTAATAGCTTCTACATGAAAAAGGCGCAGCGTCGTTGGACTTGGGTCTCGCCGGATGGATATACACATAATGAAATCGATTATATTTTGACCTCTGACAACGATATAATTAAGAACCTTAGCGTTATCAACAGAATAAAATTTAGCTCCGACCCTATGGTCGGAGCTAAATTTTATTCTGTTTATGCTGCTCTTATTGGTCTATACCAATACGAGCCAAAGTTCGACTAGACTTTAAAATCCAAAGAGCCAAATTTTTTACAAAACACCTCAAGAGATTTACCAAAGACACACTAATTAATAACGAAGACCAATTCAATCTGACATTATCAAATTATTTTAAAGATCTAAATATTGATGACATAAGCTCAGAAAATCAGTACAATATCATAGTCACTGGAATAAAAAATAGTTGGAAAACTATAAAAAGCACACCAAGAACTAAAAACAAATTAACAGCACAGAGTTTGAAATTGATAGAAGAACGAACAAAGAAACAAATAGGAACACCAGAATATAGACAATTAGATAAAGAAGTCAAAAGAAATATCAGAAAGGATTTAAGAAATTTAAACACACATTTAGTCAAAACAGCTTTGGAAAAACACACATCTCTGAGAGTTTTGAAACAAGGAGTTACTATAGGGAAATTCTGGATTAATAGCCTAATAGATAGTAATGGCATAAAACATCACAACAGAGAGAAAATTATAGACATAGCAACAGATTTCTATGAGTCATTATATCCCGACAACACTACAGATGCTGCAAGCACAGAATATCACCTACCGGATACCATCCCACTTATAAGTGATTCTGAGGTGCATAGAGCGCTAAAGACTATGCAATACGGCAAAAGTCCAGGCGAGGATGGCATTACTACCGAGGCTCTTAAGGTCGGCTCCACCTCCTTACTGTCTCCACTTACAAACCTATTTAACACCATTCTACGTACAGGCAAAGTCCCAAATGATATGTGTCACTCGAACATAATCCTTTTGTATAAGAAGGGCAACAAAAGTGACATCAATAATTACCGGCCAATCAGTTTAACATCCCACATATATAAGGCCTTTATCAAAGTAATTCATAATCGCATAGACGGACAATTAGACAAACACCAACCTCCAGAACAAGCTGGCTTCCGTCCTAGTTTCTCAACCACTGACCATCTCCAAACATTAAACCAACTATTAGAAAAATTTACAGAATTTAATAAACCAGTGTATTTGGCTTTCGTAGACTATACGAAAGCCTTTGATAGCATTCGGCATTTCGCAATATTCAAAGCGTTAGAAAACCAAGGACTTGAGCAACAATATATTCAATTAATTAAAAGCATTTACCGCAATAGCTCCGCCAACATCAAGCTCAATATCACTGGACGACCATTCCGCATACAAAAGGGTGTTAAACAAGGTGACCCGCTCTCTCCCAAATTATTTACCAGCACTCTTGAGGAGGTATTCAACTCACTGGCAGCCTCGTGGAAAACCAAAGGCATAGTGCTCGGCAATAAGAGGCTTACAAACCTGAGATTTGCCGACGACATTGTCCTTTTTGCGTCCACAGCCCTGGAACTACAGACCATGCTCCAAGAACTGAGCACAGCAGGCTTCGTACGTCGATGAGTATATCTACTTGGGCCAGTTAGTTTCCTTCGAAAACAGGCAAGAAAGAGAAATCGATTGCCGAATCGAGAACGCCTGGAAGAGCTACTGGTCCATGAAGACGCTCATGAAGGGTAATCTGCCGATCTCCCTAAGGCGAAAGCTCATCGATATGTGTATCCTGCCCATTCTTACCTATGGTGCCCAGACCTGGTCATTGACTGAATCGCAACGGTCTCGCCTCGGAGTCTGCCAAAGAGCAATGGAACGCAGCATGTTGGGTGTCAGACTAAGGGACAAGATCCGAAACACCACACTGCGCGCCAGAACAGGGGTAACAGACGTGGGAAAAAAGGCAGCCAGCCTCAAATGGGACTGGGCGGGACACGTTACCCGAATGCACGAAGACCGTTGGGCAAAGATCTCCTCAACATGGGTGCCCGAAGATGGACAGCGCCGCCGAGGCCGGCCCCGAAAAAGATGGCGAGACGAATTGGACGCCTACCACAACAGCTGGTATGAGGTTGCGCATGACAAGCGATTGTGGAAGGATATGGGGGAGGCCTTTGCCCAGTGTGGGAAAGTATAGGCTAAAAAAAAAAAAGTCGTATACTAAAAGAATTTTTCACATCCGACCAGTAGTTCCAAAGTTCCAAGTAGTTTGTTGAACAAACAAACAAACTCTTCCGCTTTATTATATTAGTATAGATAGTAGGGTATAGGGGATAGTAGGGTTAGGGTGCATAGGGTTCCCACCAAGAACTTAGGGTCCCAAGCCAATCTCACCTGCAAGTGGTGCATCTGCCGATCAACGGACGAGGCTCTGGCACACAAAATGTCCCAATAAGCGGCAATAGGCTCGCCACCTATTACGTGGGATCAAAACACTGGCGAAAAGTGGGCCTTAAATATGCCTCTGCCTACCCCTTCGGGGAAACAGGCGTGAGTCTATGTATGTATGTAGTTACAGACGGGGTAACGGGATTGGAAGGAAACACCGAGTAGCACTGATGACACTTTATTCGACTTCACACACGACGCGCCGTTTAATTTTGACGCGGACAGCACCAACACAAGCGTCTTTTGCACTGCACTTTTCAATGCACTTCACAGCACTTCTTCGCTGCACTTTACTGCACTATACTTTCACTTTCACTTTATTTTACTACTTCTTCTTTCTTCCTTTTCTTCTTCACTTTACCACTTTTCAACTTAAGCTGGCGCTTAGCGCGTCTACACCGCCTTATATACCCCTAAGAATGTTCTAGATCTACTTATTTCGATTGTCTTTTCG
This sequence comes from Euclidia mi, assembly GCA_944739405.2. Taxonomy (NCBI): domain Eukaryota; kingdom Metazoa; phylum Arthropoda; class Insecta; order Lepidoptera; family Erebidae; genus Euclidia; species Euclidia mi. Next base: position 44,802,361 of record OX123195.2, read on the forward strand.
TTATTCAATTGTTTTTCCATCTCCTGTCTCTTTTTAACCTTTCCATTCCTTCTTGAAGTTTCTAGAATTTTCTAATCTTTATTCGAAATATATAAATTTGTGTTTCCATCTCCTGTCTCTTTTTAACCTTTCCATTCCTTCTTGAAGTTTCTAGAATTTTCTAATTTTTACTCGAAATATTTAAATAATCTTTTAAATATTTGCCAAATATTCATAAACATTTTCCAAATTTCATAAAAACCAAAATCCACATAACTGTTATGACTGGGATTTGAACCCACGCCATCAGAACGTGAACGGGATGCGTTATCCGCACGGCCATCGCCTTGTTGTCAATGACTGGTGAATTTGGCGAACACTTGATACAGAGTGTATACGTCATCGAACTAAAAACTCATTTCAAAATAATAAAATAGTCTTCAAACCTCTTTGCTAATTATAGTGTTTCGTGACGACGGTTTGACATGACACCGGCCATCACACTACCCCCCCTCTAAGACATGCGCGTCCCGCGCATCCTTAGACCCATAATACACCGCTCTCCTATCGACATGGACCAAATGATTAAATTTCGTAGCTATAGAAGCTTGTGATCTATGTGTAAATTTGCTTTCTCTGAGGCACAAAACTTTCCCCATGCTACCACCTTTCATTGGAATTTCCACATCTCCACACTTAAGTATACCACCGTTAATGTCTAATCTGCACTGATGATCTCTAAAGAAATCCAGCCCAACAATACAATCGTCTACGATGTCTGCAATCACCGCTCGTTGCCAGTATAGGTTGTCACCGATTTTTATAGCCACCATCTGTTCGCCTTTAACTGGGATATACTGGCCGGTAGCCGTTGTCAATCGAGGTGTAGTTGACGGTGTTAGAATTTTGCCGTTCTTTCTTACCAAACGAGTTCCTATAACCGTTCGTGTCGCACCGGTGTCCAGGGTCAGCAAACAGGTAACGCCATTGACTGTTCCATCGATAGTTAAACCGTTTCCATCCGTGCGTTGTCGAATACGAACTTTCGGAGCTTTCCGTCTTCTGATCAGCGCTTGCATCGAAGTCCTGGATGTAATCGCTTCCTGATCATCTTTCAACACTTGAACACTAGCGTCAATCTGACGCCTTTCTGCTACATGTTTCGGACAACTACGCCTTAAATGTCCGGGCTCTCTACAGTTATAACACTTTAGGACAAAAGATCTTCGACCAGTTCTTTCTTCTGCTGCAATAACTCTATCTCGATCACTCGTCACTTCTTGTTGAACAGCCTCGACTTCTAAAGCATGTGCTAATGCGTCTTTAATGTTGCTGTGGTGTTTTAAGCGCACAGCAGCTCTGACCTCATCGTCATAAATTCCGTCGATAAACGCCTGGAGTCGCATGCTTTGAACTTGTTCCACGGGTGCCGACTGATAAGCTTTTCGTACCATCTTCATCACTTCCATCGCCCACTGCTGCAAGGATTCGTTCGGATACTGACGGCGGTTGAGTAACTTGGCTCGAAACACATATTCTAAGTGCTCGTCTCCAAATCTGGATTCTAGAGCCTCAAACAGCTGAACGTAAGTAGCGTCCTTTCCCACGGCCTCAAGCACCGACAATGCTTCTCCACGCAACGCCAGGATGAGTGCAAACTTGGCCTGGTCGATATCCCAACCGTTGCTTATAGAGGCGGCTTCGAACTGTATTCTGTAGGCCTCCCAGGAAGTGTTTCCATCGAATAATGGTTCTTTTAAATAACCACCAGAACTTGATGAGTTGATAGAAACCGAAGGGCTGTTGGACTTCATCTTCTTTAACTCCTCCTCTATCGTAGCTATGCGAGTGTGAATCTCTTCTGATACTGACGCCATGCGGGACTGCACCTCTTCCGACACTGCCGCCTTGCAGGACTGTATCTCTTCCTCTATAGTAGCCATGCGAGATTGCACTTCACCGATACACATCTCCATCTCGGTGATCTTACGAGCGTTCTCCGATATATAATGTCTAATCTCATTCTGGCTCTCCATCATCTCGCTAAGCTGAGATTGTAGCTGCTGCGAGTTTTGCTCGAGTCGCTGCGAGTTTTGCTGGAGCTGCTGTGAGTTTTTCTCGAGTCGAGATTCGAGTCGCTGCGAGTTTTCCTGAAGCGACTGTTGGAATAGTGCAGCGAGGTCTGCCAGAGATAGCGGGTTAGCTGCGCTTGCGGACGTAAATACCCCTCCTTCGTAGCCACCTCCTTGCGAAGGAGCTTCCCTGCCCACAACTTCTGGATTAGAGTCGCCTTGTTCTTGAGCGGCAGCCCTCGCACGTGTCGTAGGCCCTTCCCTTGGCATGACTGGCATCCTTAATCCTTCCAATCCCACTTCTGACACCAATTGTTACGGACGGGATAACGGGATTGGAAGGAAACACCGAGTAGCACTGATGACACTTTATTCGACTTCACACACGACGCGCCGTTTAATTTCGACGCGGACAGCACCAACACAAGCGTCTTTTGCACTGCACTTTTCACTGCACTTCACTGCACTTCTTCACTTTACTGCACTATACTTTCACTTTCACTTTATTCTACTACTTCTTCTTTCTTCCTTTTCTTCTTCACTTTACCACTTTTCAACTTAAACTGGCGCTTAGCGCGTCTACACCGCCTTATATACCCCTAAGAATGTTCTAGATCTACTTATTGCGATTGTCTTTTCGTTATTCAATTGTTTTTCCATCTCCTGTCTCTTTTTAACCTTTCCATTCCTTCTTGAAGTTTCTAGAATTTTCTAATCTTTATTCGAAATATATAAATTTGTGTTTCCATCTCCTGTCTCTTTTTAACCTTTCCATTCCTTCTTGAAGTTTCTAGAATTTTCTAATTTTTACTCGAAATATTTAAATAATCTTTTAAATATTTGCCAAATATTCATAAACATTTTCCAAATTTCATAAAAACCAAAATCCACATAACTGTTATGACTGGGATTTGAACCCACGCCATCAGAACGTGAAAGGGATGCGTTATCCGCACGGCCATCGCCTTGTTGTCAATGACTGGTGAATTTGGCGAACACTTGATACAGAGTGTATACGTCATCGAACTAAAAACTCATTTCAAAATAATAAAATAGTCTTCAAACCTCTTTGCTAATTATAGTGTTTCGTGACGACGGTTTGACATGACACCGGCCGTCACACTACCCCCCCTCTAAGACATGCGCGTCCCGCGCATCCTTAGACCCATAATACACCGCTCTCCTATCGACATGGACCAAATGATTAAATTTCGTAGCTATAGAAGCTTGTGATCTATGTGTAAATTTGCTTTCTCTGAGGCACAAAACTTTCCCCATGCTACCACCTTTCATTGGAATTTCCACATCTCCACACTTAAGTATACCACCGTTAATGTCTAATCTGCACTGATGATCTCTAAAGAAATCCAGCCCAACAATACAATCGTCTACGATGTCTGCAATCACCGCTCGTTGCCAGTATAGGTTGTCACCGATTTTTATAGCCACCATCTGTTCGCCTTTAACTGGGATATACTGGCCGGTAGCCGTTGTCAATCGAGGTGTAGTTGACGGTGTTAGAATTTTGCCGTTCTTTCTTACCAAACGAGTTCCTATAACCGTTCGTGTCGCACCGGTGTCCAGGGTCAGCAAACAGGTAACGCCATTGACTGTTCCATCGATAGTTAAACCGTTTCCATCCGTGCGTTGTCGAATACGAACTTTCGGAGCTTTCCGTCTTCTGATCAGCGCTTGCATCGAAGTCCTGGATGTAATCGCTTCCTGATCATCTTTCAACACTTGAACACTAGCGTCAATCTGACGCCTTTCTGCTACATGTTTCGGACAACTACGCCTTAAATGTCCGGGCTCTCTACAGTTATAACACTTTAGGACAAAAGATCTTCGACCAGTTCTTTCTTCTGCTGCAATAACTCTATCTCGATCACTCGTCACTTCTTGTTGAACAGCCTCGACTTCTAAAGCATGTGCTAATGCGTCTTTAATGTTGCTGTGGTGTTTTAAGCGCACAGCAGCTCTGACCTCATCGTCATAAATTCCGTCGATAAACGCCTGGAGTCGCATGCTTTGAACTTGTTCCACGGGTGCCGACTGATAAGCTTTTCGTACCATCTTCATCACTTCCATCGCCCACTGCTGCAAGGATTCGTTCGGATACTGACGGCGGTTGAGTAACTTGGCTCGAAACACATATTCTAAGTGCTCGTCTCCAAATCTGGATTCTAGAGCCTCAAACAGCTGAACGTAAGTAGCGTCCTTTCCCACGGCCTCAAGCACCGACAATGCTTCTCCACGCAACGCCAGGATGAGTGCAAACTTGGCCTGGTCGATATCCCAACCGTTGCTTATAGAGGCGGCTTCGAACTGTATTCTGTAGGCCTCCCAGGAAGTGTTTCCATCGAATAATGGTTCTTTTAAATAACCACCAGAACTTGATGAGTTGATAGAAACCGAAGGGCTGTTGGACTTCATCTTCTTTAACTCCTCCTCTATCGTAGCTATGCGAGTGTGAATCTCTTCTGATACTGACGCCATGCGGGACTGCACCTCTTCCGACACTGCCGCCTTGCAGGACTGTATCTCTTCCTCTATAGTAGCCATGCGAGATTGCACTTCACCGATACACATCTCCATCTCGGTGATCTTACGAGCGTTCTCCGATATATAATGTCTAATCTCATTCTGGCTCTCCATCATCTCGCTAAGCTGAGATTGTAGCTGCTGCGAGTTTTGCTCGAGTCGCTGCGAGTTTTGCTGGAGCTGCTGTGAGTTTTTCTCGAGTCGAGATTCGAGTCGCTGCGAGTTTTCCTGAAGCGACTGTTGGAATAGTGCAGCGAGGTCTGCCAGAGATAGCGGGTTAGCTGCGCTTGCGGACGTAAATACCCCTCCTTCGTAGCCACCTCCTTGCGAAGGAGCTTCCCTGCCCACAACTTCTGGATTAGAGTCGCCTTGTTCTTGAGCGGCAGCCCTCGCACGTGTCGTAGGCCCTTCCCTTGGCATGACTGGCATCCTTAATCCTTCCAATCCCACATCTGACACCAATTGTTACGGACGGGATAACGGGATTGGAAGGAAACACCGAGTAGCACTGATGACACTTTATTCGACTTCACACACGACGCGCCGTTTAATTTCGACGCGGACAGCACCAACACAAGCGTCTTTTGCACTGCACTTTTCACTGCACTTCACTGCACTTCTTCACTTTACTGCACTATACTTTCACTTTCACTTTATTCTACTACTTCTTCTTTCTTCCTTTTCTTCTTCACTTTACCACTTTTCAACTTAAACTGGCGCTTAGCGCGTCTACACCGCCTTATATACCCCTAAGAATGTTCTAGATCTACTTATTGCGATTGTCTTTTCGTTATTCAATTGTTTTTCCATCTCCTGTCTCTTTTTAACCTTTCCATTCCTTCTTGAAGTTTCTAGAATTTTCTAATCTTTATTCGAAATATATAAATTTGTGTTTCCATCTCCTGTCTCTTTTTAACCTTTCCATTCCTTCTTGAAGTTTCTAGAATTTTCTAATTTTTACTCGAAATATTTAAATAATCTTTTAAATATTTGCCAAATATTCATAAACATTTTCCAAATTTCATAAAAACCAAAATCCACATAACTGTTATGACTGGGATTTGAACCCACGCCATCAGAACGTGAAAGGGATGCGTTATCCGCACGGCCATCGCCTTGTTGTCAATGACTGGTGAATTTGGCGAACACTTGATACAGAGTGTATACGTCATCGAACTAAAAACTCATTTCAAAATAATAAAATAGTCTTCAAACCTCTTTGCTAATTATAGTGTTTCGTGACGACGGTTTGACATGACACCGGCCGTCACAGTATGTATAGTATAGCATCGTAGACTTACTATTCGAGTGTTACTTTTTGAGTGCAAAGATTCAAATTAACTAATAATTATGTAATCCGGCCAGATAGAATATTTATTAAAAGAAATCAGAAATCAAAAGCTAAGAATTTAGGTGGCAGGTACAGGTTACTACGTAAGAAACTTAAATATGAGTGTGATACTACAAGTTGGTAAAATAATATTAAATTTATAAAATAGAAATTGAGCCGGCATTAAGATTTATGAACGAATGTTGTGAAATTGATAACTAGGCATAGACAAGCTGTCGTATGGCATACTGAATACAATATTTTGATTGTCGTGGTACGTCATGTCATTGAATCACGTTTACGTCTAGTGGACGTTACGATGACACACGTCTTGAACATGGTATTTCCAAAGAAATATAACCTTAAGTCATAGAAGTAACACTAAATAACAACAGCGGTTGCTATGATTGATATCTTCTTTCTAATGGCACATGCAGTATGATAGAAAGAGCTGTCGATAGGTTTAGCAGCACGCTCTTATAGCAGTCTCGTGTTAGCCAAACAGTAGACAAAACATAGACTTAGGAAACCGAGTGTTGTTCGTAACAGTGATGATTTATCGATAAAGATTTTTGGTCAAATGTCTAACTTTAGTATGTGTCGATATATTTAAGCCGTAGAAGTAAACAACTAAAACATTGAAATTGTAGTTTTTGCTGTCGACGCCGGAAAGTGCTTTGCAAAGACTTGCCAGACAGACAGTACTAAAAAATTTCACGTGTTTAATTGTTCGTTTTAGCCATAAAATCTATTGACAAAAAGTATTCATAAACTAATGAGCGATGTGTTGTGATGAGATGCTAAGAAACTGTCACTTAGATTATGTATTGTACGAATTATACCAGATTGGCTAATACGGCAGGCTTTGGCAATTTGTGTGCGTCGCATCATATCACGTTGCTTGCTATCGCTCACGTTGGACACTGCTCTATTTTTTTAGAGTAATGTTGTAGGTAATCCGATTTGTGATCCGCCAGCACAAATTATTCGCCTTTATTTATGTATTAGTACAGCAGTGAACTACTTTAACAACCCAGTTGGCGTGAGTGCAACCGACTGCCACGCCCAAACTTGCGGGTATGATTCAGTTTTATATTCATGTCCGATAGTTTGTTTCCGTATTTATCCCTCATTAAAAAAAACATCGATATCTCCTTTCACTGTCAAATCCCATCACTCCTTAATGCTGGGATTTGACAGCACGGCTATTTAGAGAATGCAGTCAAAGATATGAGTCTGTAAGGAGTCTATGCTTCTTTAAATGAGACGCGTAATTTGACGTTATGATTAACCAACTAAGACCAACTGACATTACATGTTGCACGTTCGGTATAAGGAAATATGGCGAGCATGTTCTCTCTATTCTAAACGTCCAACCTCTTTGGGTATTTCAGTGGTCATAGTGAATAAGCCCCCAGGTGTAACAATTTTTCACCTCATTCACGCCGGGTTAAGACACGTCCTCTCCTTTACTCTCATACAACACATTGGTTGTATTCTACAACGTTCCTTTCGGTTCAATGAAGGTTTAATTTAATAATGTTATTTATGTTCGTATGGAAAATAAGTAGATACGAAACATTTTTTATCGGTTAGTAGAAAATTCCACTGGATTTGGAGAAATTAGTTGTGGTAAGTGATTTGTATCGTCACAAAGAGCATAAGAACGTCATCATTGTCTTGCCCTGGTCCCAATTTATTTGGGGTCGGCGCAGTATGTCCTTCTCTTCCATACTTCTCTGTCACCAGTCATCCGATCATTTACCCTCTTCTCTTTCATATCCATCCTCACACAGTCCATCCATCTTTTCCTTGGCCGTCCTCTCCCTTTTCGTCCTTCTACATGCATATTCATCACTTTTTTACCTAAATACATCTCATCTCTCCGCATAACAGGTGCATACCAGGCCAATCGACTTCCTTTTATCTTTTCATCAATGGGCGCCACTTTCATACTACCTCTAACGTAATCATTCCTAATTCTGTCCATTCTTGTCACTCCACACATCCATCGTAACATTCTCATCTCTGCCACATGCAATCGTTTCTCATCCGTCTTCTTTGGAGCCCAACACTCAGCTCCATACAGTACGACAGGCCTTATAACCGACTTATACATGCGGCCTTTTAATTTCACAGGCATTTTGTGGTCGCATATTGTGCCTGAGACCTGTCGCCATCCTGCGTTGATTCTTTGCCTAACATCCAGATCAATTTCGCCATCATCTTGCAGGAGTGAACCTAGGTAGGAGCCTACTGGTAGAAGTATACCGCCGAGTGTAACCGGTATAGGACTGGAGAGACCGCCAAAGTCACAGAACATATATTCTGTTTTGGTTCTGCTTATTCTCAGGCCTACATTCTCCAATCTCTGCCGCCACTCCTCCAGCTTGCTCTGCACCTTCTGTCCACTCTCTGCTACCACAACGATGTAGTCGGCAAACAGCATGCACCAGGGTGCCTCTTCCTGTATGTCCGATGATATAGCATCCATAATTAACAGGAAGAGGTAGGGGCTAACGGCCGACCCTTGGTGCAAACCTACGGCCACATCGAAACTGGCTGTGATACCAGCTGCGGATCGGACTTGCGTTCGGCATTCAGCGTACATGGCTTGAATCAACGTCAGGTATTTCCCAGGTACTCCTTTCTTCTTCAGGGCCCACCACACGACTTCACGAGGCACTCGGTCATATGCCTTTTCAAGGTCGACGAACACCATGTTGCAAGTTTTATGCGCCCCCCTGTATTTGGCGAAGTGCAAAAATGGCATCCACCGTACCTCGACCAGGCATAAAACCGAATTGGTTTCGTGAGATCTCACTCTCGTCACGCAGGCGTCGCTCAATTACTCTCTCCCATACTTTCATACTATGAGGCATTAACTTTATTCCCCGATAATTGTTGCACTCTTAGATATCACCCTTATTTTTAAAAATGGGCACCAGGTAACTGTTGCACCATTCCTCGGGTATGGTCTCCTCGTGCAACAGCTTATCGAAGAATAAAGTCAGGCACGCCCATCCATCATCTCCTAACGCTTTCCATGCTTCTACTGGTATTCCATCTGGTCCTAACGCTTTTCCAGTCTTCATTCTACTAACAGCCATTTTTACCTCGTCCTTATTTATGTCCTTCACTAAACCAATATTCATCACCTCATTCTCAAGGTTTCCGTTCCAATCGTTCTCCTCATTCATTAACTTTTCAAAGTATGTTTTCCATCTTCCTTTTATTCTGTCTTCGTCCATAAGAATCGCTCCTGTTCTGTCTTTGATGCACTTAATATAGGATACATCCTTTGCCTTTCTCTCTCTAGCTTTAGCCATGCTGTATAAATATTTATGACCCTTGGGTTTTTCAAGTAACCCGTACAAATGGTCTAGGGCTTTGGATCTAGCAATGGCTACGGCCTTTTTGGCTCTCTTTTTACGTTCATTATATACCTTCTTCTTACTTTCTTCTAAAGATTCATTTCCTCCTTTCATCAGCTGCCTTTCTTTAAACCTTGCTTTCTTTTCCTTAAGTGCATTCTGTACCTCTTTTGTCCACCACCACGTGTCCTTACCTTTCATTCGCTTCCCTTTCGACTCTCCTGACACATCTTTTGCTACACACTTAATACATTTACTCATCTCTTCCCAACACTCATTGACATTAATATCATTCATATCGCCCATTTCTTACATCTTATCTACCACTTTATCTCTGAATTTTTCTACACATTCATTCTTCTCTAACATATGCCATCTTATTCTTGGAGTCAGTTGCTGCTTGGTTCTTTGAGAGCGTATTCGAATCTTAAGTTCGACAATCAGGAGCCTGTGCTGCTAGACTAAATCTTCTCCTGGTACCCACTTTTCAGTCTTTGACCCAGTTGAGTCGATTACGTCTTAGCAAGAAATAATCGATCTGGGTCATGTGGTGGGCGCTATTTTATGTGATCAGATGTTGTTCTTTTTTCTGGAACCAAGTATTTGCAACTACTAGGTCAAAAGCGGCAGCAGCTTGGAGAATTGCTTCTCCCTCACAATTTTGGCTGCCGAGTCCCCAACCTCCATGTACTCTTTCATACTCTTCACTTGTTCGTCCCACATGTCCATTAAAATCTCCTCCCATAATAATCTCTTCATTCTCCGGTATATTCGTCATCATGCTATCGAAATCCATCCAAAACTTCTCTTTCTCACAATCATTACAGCCTACCGGGGGGGCATACACACTTATCACATTCAGAATAATACCTTTCCACATCACTTTCACAGCAATCAATCTGTCATTAACTCTATTTACACTTGTCACGCTATCTTTCAGATTTTCGTCTAACACAATTCCCACACCATTTCTTTTGCCATCACTTCCACAATAATAAAACTTGTATCCTTCACCGATCTCCCTAGCTTTCGTACCTTTCCGTCTTGTTTCCTGCAAACATGCCACATTTATTTGTCTTCTTTTCAAAACACTAGCTAACTCTCTAGCTCTTCCAGTCATCGTATCTACGTTCCAACTTGCATACCTCCCCTTTACGTCACAGGCTCGCTTCTTACGTTGCACTCGCCCAGAGTAGTGCAACAACCCTTGCATACTTCTCGCAGGTGCCGGGTGCTGCCCCTGCGCGTCGCCTGCGGGGAACGCCCTAATCCTATCGCACTCATGTATACACTTGGCCATACTGCAGAAGGTTTTGGTATGTGTTTTACCAGCCGGCCGCCTGCCTGACGCCAACCCTCCTTGGGAATGTGATCGTTATAGAGGACGGTAATAGGAGATACGGGGTAAATGGATAGGATGGATTCACGAGGAAGAAGGGGGTTGTAGGCGGGGGTAATGTAATCACTGGACGGATATGGGGTAGTGACTACAGTAGCCTGGAGAGCCGGGAGCGCGTACCCGAAGCCCTATCTAATGGTCGGACAGACCAATAGACAGAAACACCCCCTGACTAAGAGCATAAGAACGTGCTCATGCTTTATTAATAAACAAGATGAACCCACGGTTACACCCCCTTTATTTGGAACTACTGCTCCACTCTCGAGGGTCATAGCGTTATGTTATTTAGCCTAAAGCCATCCTCAATAAATGGGCTATCCAACACAAAAATAATTATTCATATCGGACCAGTAGTTCCTGAGAATAGCGCGTTCAACCGAACAAACTCTTCAGCTTTATTGCATTAGTAATGAACAAATCTAGTATCGAGATTTGACAGATTATCTCTAGTGACAGGAAAAAATCCACAATTGCAATATAAACTATCACCGGGCTCAGTATGGGTTGTGTAATGTAGTGAGCTAGCCTTTCAAACACTCTTATGTTGTGTGTATTAGATTCATATTTGGATTGCGCAAATATGATCACGTTTCTCAATTCCGCAACTTGCTCAAGTGGCTCCCAATTCGCCTTCGACGGAATACTCACATACTTTCTTTACTTTATAATATTCCTTATAATTATTTCTTATTCCTTATAATACCCTTCTACTCTCCATTACTTAAAGGATCGCTTCGAGTTCCTTTCTGGTACGCATTTTAGATCTCTGAGGTCATCGGTGAATTTGAGACTGGCAATACCAATGCATTCCATACAAAATAAATTAGCGGGTCTTAATCGCGTACAACTAAATAATTTAAGGTATAAATACCTATTTTGGTTCCGACGTTTCGCTCGTCTTGCACCGAGCGTAGTCTCTCCGCGACCACGCTCAGTGCAAGACGAGCGAAACGTCGGAACCAAAATAGGTATTTATACCTTAAATAATTTAGTTGTACGCGATTAAGACCCGCTAATTTATTTTGTATGATGTATACAAATCGCGAAAGTTTAAAACCAATGCATTCCAGTAGTTTCTACGATAAATCATTTACTGTCCAAGCTGCACGCTTGTGGAATGCATTGCCGATGTCTATTAAACAAGCGCAAATGCTAACTTCATTCAAGAAATTACTCAAAGATTACTACTTGACTCTTTAATCTTATTACTCTTGTAATTATCATTTTTCTATTTCCTTTCATTTATTTAGTACTAATAATTTATGTATCATTAATATTAATATCTATGTATTTAATAATTATTTATTTCTTATTTATGTATGTACCTACATAGTTATTTATGTAAGTATATCGTTATTTATGTATATATATATATATATATATATATATATATATATATATATATATATATATATATATATATATATATATATTTTTAATAAACTTATTTATTTTCCAAACAAAATCAACTATATATATTACATAAGAAGCAACTTAATTATGTCCTAAAATTAAAATAAGCCTATTTAATATATACAATACGAAAAATAAATTAAAATTAAATTTAGAAGGCGTCATGGAAGTCATTCGCATCGCAGTCAATCGGAAGCGTGCCCAGAAGACTGGCGGCATTGCCTCGTTGTATAGCAATGCTTATCTTTTGTGCTAAATACGTGCCAGCCCTCTGGTCACCCGAAGCGTCGATCATTCTCTTTGCGAGATCCCTAAAAAGGGATCTCGCACTTGGACCCCATGGCCCCAAGGTTTCGACCCCAAACGGCTCAAACACATAATCTCCTACAAGATTTACGTATTTGCGCCGTTTGAGGGTCTCTGCAGAAGCAGCAGCAGCGCCCGCACAACCTGCTGTGCTGGAAAGATGGGATGGCGCAAGGGTATCGACACATGTCGCGTCCCATACCAAAGGCCTACCCAGCTTCCACGGCAGTAAAGACATCCCGCCCGGTCTCTTGCCATTGTCGCGTGCCAAGCCCTGAGGTTCAAGTTGGGCTGGAACGCCAGCGGTGACAAGAGCACGGCAACTGTATATATATAGTTATCCATCTATGTAAATATTTGTATTATTAATCTTTATCAATAATGATCGCCAAACTACCCTTTTTCTGAATCCGTGTTTATCTTATCTATCCAAGTTAGGTTGCCTGTAAGAGATTACTTAATAGTGATAAGGCTGCCAATTGTACTATCTGACATTTTGTTAAGGTTCATTATTGTAAATTTCTTTGGTGCAATAAAGATGATTATTATTATTACACACAACACCATCTAGTCCCAAATTAAGCAGAGCTTGTACTATGGCTACTAGCCAATCGATATTTTTTCATAGCGTCACGTCTGCATATCCGAAGGGTAGTCAGAGGTGTAATATTACACTCACATTTCGCCTTATGAATTTTAGGTCGAACGTAATAGAGGGCGAGCCTATTGCCATTACTGGGCACATTGCCAGACTCTGTGCTGCCACTGAGAATTCGGAAAAACTCAGTAACACTCTTGCCGACCCGGGAAGCGAACCTGCGACTCCCGATCAGCCGACGCATACGCTATCCATAGGACCACGGGGGCAATCGATTAACATATTTATATGTAAAGGTACTTTCTTTTGTAAATACAAATTATGCATAGAAACACCCAGACCGAGACAAACATCCATGCTCATGTAATGTCATGCTTGAGTTACAGTTCATCGATATTACATTTATACTTACTAGACTAATATAAGTAAAGAAAACGACATCAACACAAATATTGGATTTCACGGTAGTAGAGCCTTGCTGATTTCAGCATGAATGGGCCGGCTCGACCGGGGAAGTACTATCCTCTCACAGAGAATCGACATAAAGTAACAGTACTTAAACTGTTGCGTTTCGTTCGGTGAGTGAGAGAGCCGGAGGCGCTATCCCCTATTTCTTCTCCCTCATCCCACTCCTCATCCTATCCCTTTTCCCAATCCCAAGGGGCGGCAAAGCACTTGTGACTCCTGTGGTGTTGCTTGTGTCCATGGGCGGCGGTAATTGCTAACCATCAGGCGATCCGTCTGCTCGTTTGCCGCCTCTTACTATAAAAAAAATTGGAGCTAAATAAAATAAGGAGTGTATAAATATTGAAGTTTCCGAATGAATGCGATATATCATAATCACCATTACCTTTGAATGATCGATAATATTAGATACATATGACAAATAATATTATTCTATTACAGGAGTCATCGATAGCCTAGTGGAGCTGCCAACAGACTATCCTGTTCGGAATCCACGGCGCGCAACACTAACTTTTTGGAGTATGTGCGTATTGAATTGCTAATAATCGCTAGCCTCGTGCCTCGGAGAGCACGTAAAGCCGTTGATCCCGGCTGTCATGAATATTTGACAGCCGGCATAAGCCACAAAATAGCGCCATTCAACGGACATCCAATGAACGTTGGGCTACAGCTAGGATCACGCTAGGTCGCTAGGACGATGATCATGAGAAATGAGATTTACAAAAAATATTTAAAACACGGCGTTACAAATGCGAATATTTGTATAAGCCATTAAACATTATGTTGTACAATAATATAATCCGTACAGTCGATTAAACCGACTACACGTATGGCGTATTGGTTTAAAAGCGGTCACAACGCAATTTAAAAGTGCTCTGTGCGTTGTGGGTTCTATTCCTAGAAGAGACGACATTATGTAATCCACATAATTATTGTAAATCCGAGTGTTAGTCCAGTCAATTTAGACATCCGAAGTTGCAATGATTCGCACAAGATAATTATTTGATCTAAAATTTTAGTCTGGGTTAATTTTACGATATCACTTAACGTTTGGCTGAAAATCGCGGCAAACCCGTTTGGTGACGCCGTGTAATTTTTTTTCCAGAGATTGGATCAGTGAGGACTTTTTCTCATTTATAATGGTGTTTTAAGCAATCCTACAAATTTTCAGCAGAGTGCGAATTCTTGTAACCTCACCCCGTTTTTTAGTCGAATTTGACCGGATTATGTGTAATTTGTGTCCGTTTAATAGATATTTGCAAAGTTCGTCGTTAAAAAGGAATCGAATGCAAGCAAACTATACTATACCAAGAAGAATTCATCACATTTATAAAGAATACTGTCGTGAAATATCTACAAAAGTAAAACCTTAATATGACACATTAACATACGACGACGTACATTATCTTACAATAAATTCGGTTACTTAAAGAAAAAAGAACCAGTATCTTATTAAGGCACTGAATATACGCGCTTTTAATGTGTTATATTAACGCCGAATATTAGATACACATATACACTTACTATCTGTCTCGTGGAGAATTTCGTAACTGCTTCTTGAAAAGATGTCTACAGAGACTTAATAGTAGAATAATGTTTTATGTAACCTTGTAACATAGGCTGGTATTGCATTTTATATTAAGCGAATGTTACATGTTGATGCAACATGTTGCATATTACAGAAAAAGTAGGGAAATTAATACAGTTTTCCTGCTTTAGACCGAGACTATTATATACTATTATTCGTATGAGGTCGGTTGTCAGGCAAAATATAGAATTTAAATTAATTAATTCTACATTTAGTGCATTTTGCGTAAAAGAGTAAGAAACATCCATAATATATCTACCATAAAATCATTCCGTGTATAATAGTAGTAAAATTATCCAGAAAAGTAAAACTTTGTATTAACTTTACAGATTATCTCTAATGTGGGTGACGCGTAGCCATAAAAAAGTCATGATGTTGGCTGAAAAAGCAGCACGGGCAGAAGTTAGCACGGGCGTCATCGAGGGGGAAAGGGGTTGAGGGGCTGCTGCCCCCCCAAGAGATTCAAAAAACCTTACAATGTATACTTTTCTCAATACTTTTCTCATTTTCCACATCAACTTGCCTACCCTCCCCTATAGGCCATCGGCAGGCGACGCCCTTGGCTGTTAGTATCAAAGATTTAGTTGAAACTCAATTACTTTAGAGGAAAATCGTCTACTAATGCAAAATGAACAATTTAGTTAACAAGGACTACTTTATTAAAACTATCGTGAAGTAGTTGGGATAAGTTTTCGGCAGCTAGTATAAAATTATGATAAACTTCAAAGACTGAATTTTCTTCCTATTAAACACGATTCCTTTTTATTAAGTGCCTATCATGTTCTAGAATCGAGATATTTTAGATATTATTATTAAATATGAGTTATATTAGAAAATAGTCTTATTTATAACACTAAATTGTTGTATTTATCTATGTACTGTTTTGTGTATGAGAAAGTAATAAATATTTCGGGATTTACTTTAATCGTGTAATAATCTTGCTCGTGTGCTTTAAAATTGGCAGTCTAAGCCTTTATTTTTTATTATATTACTACGCATCTTCATCTAAGATGCAGATCGTTGTCCTGGTTACGATCCAAGCCCCTCGCTTTGGAGCCTTGGGGTTAGCTGTTTACATTATACGCATATACTGAAGATAGCTGCACAGTTAGTGCAGAATTTGAATGGCCAGAATTTCTAGTGGTTAATTATTACGGTTACGTTGGTAAGGGAAACTATGTATCCATAGTCTTAGGCCTCCCTCACATTGGTCATGAGCGTTCCTCGAGCGTACGCTCGGCGACCGTTCGTACTACAGAGTGAACGCCGAGCGCACGCTGGGCGTACGTTCGAGCAACGCTGACGCCCAACGTGAGGTCGGCCTTAATATCTCTCATCTTAATCGCATGCATTACGGTACAACATATATCTACCAAATTTAATTTCCATAACAATCAACTCCCGCCCACGAGGAATGATTGTAGAGTAATAAGTACGTATATAACAAGGCATAGAGCATTTACAACAACGGAATTCGTCACGTTAGTTTGGCAAAGGTTCTTGGTATCAAGGGTTTAATCAAAATGTCAATTACTGTACCCAGTGAAACCTTTTACTGAAGCACAATGACTGATTTAGTTGTCAGGCACAGCCTTTATTGAATCCAATGATAAAATGGTTCGCAATAAGTTTTGAACCGGTAATATAAAATGCTGAATTTATTTCAAAATTAAATTTTCTTTATTTGAATAAACGTGGCCTGTGATTTTATATAATTTATACCTTTTTGAGTAATAAACGTGCATCATGTAAAATAACGTTTCCCGATGCGTCTGTCTGTCTATCTGTTAACGATAAACTTAGCGACGGGCTGGGTCGGTCGTCATGAATAGATGTTACTTATAACGATACCAACAAGCAAATATACCTAATTACGAATTTTAATCGTCGATGAGCTTGAGTAAATACTTAGCGTCTAAACACACTATGCCGAACTTACGCGACCGAAGTTTGGCATGATTACGCCTGCAATTCTATTTGATTTACTGACGACGCACTACACCGAAATTACGTTGCGTTATAGCGTACAGCGTAACTTCGGTCGGGCGTAACCGAGTAAGTTCGGCGGCAACTTTTCTAGTAGTAGAGCACAAATTATACGCGACCGAAGTTCGGTTCAATTGACGCCAAAGATACTACTAGTAGAGTTCACATTATACGCGACCGAAGATCGGTTCGATTGCCGACGAAGATACTACATAAAGTTGCGCAACGGCATTTCGGCCGCGTAAGTTCGGCACTTATGATGTGTCATATCAGCCGAATACGGCGGAACGTAAATTCGGCCGTGGAACTTCGGTCGCGTAAGTTCGGAATAGTGTGTCTAGACACTTAGTATAATAATTTAATCAACCAACTTTAATGTTCTTCGTATGCATTATACAAAGTACATCCAAACTCAGACATTGAAAGTTGTTCTGGCAAATGTTAAGTTCGAAGTTGCAAATGATTGAAAACGTCGCTTTTATTAAAAGCAATCCTTAACTTTTATTTAAAGCAGTCATTTCATTAGTTTTTTATTGTGTTCGTATTCATTTGATTTTTTTAAGGCTGATTATGACCAAATAAATTTAAAAATAAGAAATATGGATTGGCAAGAGATTCTTATGAATGAGAAAGATATAAGACATGGTAAGGAAATTTTATAATACTTTATGGATTATTATTGAGGAATGCGTCCCTTTAGTTTTGTTCTCTAAAAAAAGATATCCCGTGTGGTATTCCAATCAACTTATAAAACTTATTATGGAGAAAGATTAATATCGTAACAAATATAGTCGTTTTAAGAATCCTTATGATCATATAGAATACAGATCAGCTCGTTCTCGTGTCCACAGCCTAATAAAACACTGTTATAATAACTATTTGTGTAAAATTGAGGAAAACATTTGCAATAACAATATGAAATTATTTTGGTCTTTCATTAATAGTAAGCGAAATAATAAAACTACAATTCCAAATGAAATGAAACTGGGTAGTGAGACCTTCTCCACTCCACAATCCATATGTAATGCCTTTGCTAAAAGTTTCTTTTCAGTTTATGCCACTAGCGACGATATAAATGCACATAGTTCTAGTTATGCGACAGTGAGTGAGTGTACCCAACTCAATATTTCACAACACTCTCGGATCCATACACATCAACAAACCATCTGTAGAAACGGCCCTAAAGAAGCTTAAAATTACCCTGAGTGCAGGCCCCGATCGTATACCAGCTGTATTTTTAAAAAACTGCTCACAATCTCTAGCTACTCCTCTTCAAATTATTTTCAACTCTTCCATAACTAAGGGATTTTTTTCTTCTGCCTGGAAATCAGCTCACGTTGTTGTTGTACCTAAACGGCGCAACAGCGCAACGCTGTGGATACGTCGCCGTGGCCAAGATGTGGTTGGTACACACACGCAAAGATGTTGGTATCTATTAACTGCAAAAATGTTGTCCATGTGAAGTGACCTTTAATTTTTTTTAGTACAAATTGCTCGCACCCGCTTGTTTATGGGACCGTATGAATGAATTCTGATATAATCGTAACTGTAAATCATTTTTGCAAAATTGCGAGGAAACATAGTTGTTAAAATAGAAATGGATAATGTTAAAGCCTTAAAGTTATGTACATGCATATTTTCCATTTTTCCATTTTCGTCCGTGTGGTGACGGATTAAGAAAACGGATTGTCACCACCCCATATCATCTCATGGGTGTCGTTAGAGCCGAAAGAGGGAGCATATTATGCATAGAACAGCACTGTAAGAGAAGGAAAACTTGATACAAACTCTATACTAACCCGTTTGGCCAGCGTGGTTTAGTAGGCCAATTCCTCCTTTCAAATGAGAGGCCTATTCTAGCAGTGGACTGCTAAAGGCTTGCGATGATAATTTCCCATTTACTCTTTATACAATTAATTAGAACTTATATTCAACTTACATTTTAAACTTATAGACTAACAAAGGTATATATCTATCTTGAACATAATGCAAATCAAATTATAGGCATACTCGACATGCACTCAGATTGCACTATCAATCAGATACTCAACAGTCTACACCAAATTAAAATAAAATAACAATAAAATCAAAAAAGAAAATAACTAACAGAAATTAAATAACTACAAAATAAAAAAAAAAACAAAAAGAACTTAATTAACTATCACAATTGTTGCGAAATTTATATAAAGATTTTTTATATGACAGTAAGGACACTGATATGATATCGACCTTTTCACATTTATAAAAGGCATTGTGCTCGCGACAGATTCTAGGAATCACACAATTGTAACCAATATATGTTACATAATGCTTAATTGCGAAAGGGCGGAAGTTAAATAACCTGTGACCAGTGCGTGGTATTGACAAGTTTATTTTTCTCAGTAGTAATGGACAATCGAGGATTACCGACAAAATTTTAAACAGGAACACTTGATCTGCAACCCACCGACGATCCACAAGAGAATTGATTTTGAAAAAATCTAATCTTTGTCGATAACTATGGAGAGATTGTAGTTTTCTAGCGTGAACAGATAAAAGAAAAAGAAAGCGCTTCTGAACTCCTTCAATTCTATCAATATGGCATTGATAGTGAGGAGTCCAGGCACTGCTGCAGTATTCCAATCTACTTCGCACTAGCGCGTTATATGCAGTTACTAGAGCAGTTCTGTTTTTAAAATTTTTACCATTTCTCCATATAAACCCCAGCATTTGGTACGATTTTGTAATAAGATTATCTATATGAGGAATAAACGTTAATTTTGAGTCCAAAAGCACGCCTAAATCCCTTATTTGAACAACCTCTTCCAGTTCAGAGTGTTCTATAACGTATGATGTGTGTAAATAGTTACGTTTGCGATGAAATTTTATGTGCTTACATTTAGTTTGATTTAAGGGAAGTTTATTTACTTTTGTCCAGTAAGCAATAGCATTTAGATCATCTTGTATTGCTTACTGTCTTCAATACCTTTGATAACCTTATACAATTTGAGATCGTCCGCAAAAAATGAGTATTTAGAAAATTTTATTTGAGTGCCTAAATCATTTATAAAGATGGAAAATAACAATGGGCCTAAATGAGAACCCTGTGGCACTCCAGATGTGACTTTATAGCTTTCAGACTCATGGCAACCAATCACAACCTTTTGAGATTTTGAAATTAAGTAGGATGAAAACCATGAAAGAAGTGGTCCATATACTCCAATATTTGATAGCTTAGTGATAAGAAGCTTGTGATTCACTCTATCAAAAGCCTTGCTAATATCTGTATAAACAGCGTCTACTTGCAATGATTTATCCAAGGAATCCGATATTTCACTTACGTTATGGACAATATTGGAAGAGGTAGACATCCTATTTCGAAATCCGTGTTGCTCTTGCATCAATAGTGGCTTAATGTGAAAATTCAAAAAAGGACAAATAAGAGACTCGAAAACTTTTCCCAATACGGACAGCATAGATATTGGCCGATAATTCAATATATCGCCTGCAAGATAACATTTAGACCCAGATTCACCAACTTTTGGATGTGCCATATCTGCAAGATAAATTCATAATTAGAAAAGTATTTGTCCCATGTTACCTGCCAATTAATGTCTTTGACATTTATATTTACAGTGGTGAAACTGACCCCAAAGCTTTGTCATCACCTCTGGATAGGCATTATCTTCCAAACAAATTCAAAGTGGAAACATCATTTGTTTAATGTTATCTGAATTTTAACTTTTCCGACACTTTTCGGTTACTGATGAACATCTTAGTCTCATATCAGGTCTAATAATAAAAAATAAGACTTACGCTTCTGATATCAACGCTCTCAGTTTGCAGAACCCGATACCCAGGCTGTACGGATACTGGTGCCAATACACTGATAGGTCATTTGGCAAACCTGAAACAAGAAAAAATCTTTATACATTTTTTGTTTATGAGCTGGTAGGCAAAAGAGCGATGGGACAGCCTGATGGCAAGCAATCAACGCCGCCTATGGACACGCTCAACACCAGAGGAGTCACAAGTGCGTTGCCAACCTGGATGGGAAAAGGCATAGGAGGAGAAGTGGGTGAGGGAGAAGGAAAAGGGGATATGGGTTCATTTAGTGACATAACAATTATATAATGCCAGAGGCAGATGCGCTATAACAATCTTTCCAGCTCTCCTCGACATTCCTCGGTCACAACCTGGTCTGCGGACTGCTAGGAAGCATGGCTTTTTTCAATTCTAATACGAGAGAGTCCACGAGCTCTTAATGTCTTTGTTACATCACGAGGTAAAAGCTATCAGAGTCGACTACGTTCTTTCGTAGTCCACTGCTGGACATAGGCGTCTCCTAATTTGCGTCTCTATTGCATTGTGACTCAGTTGGAGGATTTGACCTACTATACCACGCTGGCCAGACTAATGGTATAGGGTTGGATGTCGAGTTTTCCGTTTCTTCGCAAAGTAACTATTGCTTCGTGTATTGTCTTTAATCGCCTCTTTCGACGCACATGGAATGTAATGGGGCAGAGACAGACTTTATTCTTAAGCCGTTACCACAACTATATTTATTCCTATCATATGCTGTCAGAGCCATTTTTGTAAAATATTTTGTAAAATATGGTGACAGTCCGATATTTAAGATAGGACTATCCGATAGAAGTGAGGGGTGTTTGTATTTAACCATGCGATTCCAGTTACGATGGAGTTCATTAAGAACATCCTCAGTGAAAGTTCTGCACCAGTCAACGTTGCGGTAGCCTAGTGGAAGTACCAACAGACTGCCTTTTTTTGAACGCCTGAAATTTGTAGGGTGACGTTTTGTAGCTTTTCTCGTAAATGTATCTATCATACCTATAGATACACTAAGTATTTTTGAACTAGGTCTGAGAGTTCTAGTTATTAGAGCTTAAAACACAAACTCTACAGCTTTATTATATTATTTACTGCAATTTATTCAAATATGTTCCCTTAAATACTCTATTTTCTGAAGCACTGAGATTATTGCTAATACTACATACACACATACATAGACTCACGCCTGTTTCCCGGAGGGGTAGGCAGAGACTACGGAGCGCCATTTGCAACGATCTTGACATATCTCTCTTGCTTCATTCACTCCCATCAGATTCCTCATGCATGCTAATACTGTTGTATTAATATTGACTTATCACGCTAAATAATTGGGTATTAGCCAATATACATTGACACCTTGCTCTACGCGAAATATTTCATCGCCAATACAATTTTATCGAATTGATGACAAAGAGACTTATCGTGTATCACAAAGTTTAATGAATGATTGCTTATAAGTTTTCTAAATGCTGAGTGCTCTAAGTTCTAAGTAAGGATACTAAATTAAAGGACTTTAAGTTATATTTTAAGATACAGAGGCACATTAATTACTCTATTTTGCATATTCTTTGTGTTTTGTTTTAAGATAAGGTTGCTAAGCCTCTCGTCATGGCATTATCTTAACGACCTTGAGACAGTGTAATTGACAGACAATGTTTATGTAATAGATCACAATCAAAAGATTAGGAAAAGGGAATGTAAAATAATTTACTTTTCTTGCAATCTTACTTACATAAGGCGCTGATACACTTGAGCATTCAGTATTGAGCATTCTCGCGAATGTTACAAGACAGAAAAACAAACGAGTGTGTTTTCAGCGAGCATTCTTACGAACGTTCTGGCGAGCAATCACGCGAATGGACGGTAAATTCGTTACGAGCTTTTCGCCGAACCGAGCTTTTGTCATTGTTCTGTCGTCGCGCCCCTGACATTGTAACTAGGGTTGCTAACTTATTTTGCCAAAAATCAAGTATTAAATAGTTTTTATTTATTTTATTTATTTATAGACTCACGCCTGTATCCCCGAAGGGGTAGGCAGAGGTGTAATATTACACCCACATTTCGCCATGAATTTTTAGGTCCCACGTAATAGGGGGCGAGCCTATTGCCGTACCGGGCACATTACCAGACTCCGTGCTGCTACTGAGAATTTCCTAACGGAAAAACCCAATAACACTTTGCCCGACCCGGGAATCGAACCCGAGACCTCCTAATCCCACGCGCACATTTATGCCGCGAGACCAACGATTATTATATTATATTAAATAGTTTGTATAGAACAAAAATAAAGTATTTGGAAGAAAAAGTATTTTTCACATTGTATGTTTATATTTTCTTAATAAGAACGTATTTTTATGTGCTTTATGCTCGCGGAAGTAATGCTAACGCAGTTCCCGTGGCCTCGCGATTTAATGATATCGGATAGAGGAACACCATAACATGATGATTTTAGTGAGTAGTCCCGGCGCTTCTCGTCGATGTCTCACAGCTAGCAGCACTTTTTTCAGTAAATTTATACTGAACATTCATTACGATCATGCATCATTAATGAATTTCTTTTGGATCTCTTGAAGTCTAAATAGTTTCCATTATCCGTTTCAACTTATATGTTACCTTAAATAGATAAGAATCCATAATTAGTGTTTGGTCTAGGCATCACAGTAAACGTTGGAAATAAAGTATTATGTTATAGTTTATGTGTATGCAAAAGTATAATTTCCATAAAGAAAGTAGAATACGTTATTATAAAGTATGGATGGGAACCCTAAGTGTAACGCTGTTTGTACAACGATGTGTTTGCACGCAGCTACGTTCCTCTGAGTTACTATTGCGGTAACGAAACATCTGCGGCACGTTATTACAATGCAGATTGTTCCGCAAACTACTGTGCTCGTTTTTTCTTGAATTTTCATCACGCTGCCTATATAATTTATATGTATTTTGATAAGCTACGTGTAAAAGCACGTATAAATATCGACCATTGCGAATTGAGTAATACGTGGATTTATCTATATTTGTTTTTTTCGCAAACTCTTAAAGGTTTCTGGCCTTTTAGAGTTTGCGAGTTCAGCGTTGGAACCATGTCTCCGCGTATGCCTGCCAAAGGGCCAGGTAATATTCTAAAATCAAAGGTTTTTAGAATAGCCGTGAAAGGGAAACGAATAATAAGTGTCATCATCATCATCATGTTATGCCAATGAATGGGGCAACCCTTATATCTTAAAACTTTCTTTTTCTTATGTGGAAATAACTTTTAGTGGTAATTTCAACAGCTATGTCTAGAGAAGTTTTTATTTGTGGTTTCTGGTTGTTGGCAAAATTGTCTCACCGGCTAGTCGTTCACGCTACGTCCGATCCGAGGCGTTTTTTAAGTTCAACTGTAAAGTTATACACATTGTTCCGTCACTGCCACTTTCGTCGCCAGACCAGTTAAACAACCGGAGTGGCCAAACAGACGGTCTGAATTAGGTCAGCGCACATAAAGCGAAGTGAATAGAGAGCATTTTTTCACTGTCAAAGTCAAATCATTTATTTGTTCATAGGTTCATTACAAACACTTAAACAAAGTCATACGTTTTTTTTTTAACTAAGCTAGAAGAGGCCGGTTTTTCCTACCTGACTGCCCTGAGAAGAAACATCCGAAACAAACTCAGAGGTCATAGTCTCTTTTAAAGTCTAGACAAAAATTGCTTATTATAAAAAAAAATATATAAAATAAGATAAAAATATAATTATGAGAACAATGTGAGAAGCCTACATTACAATATAGTAGAAATAAGTTAAAATAATATAGTCCTTTGATAGAATTGTGACAACAGTTCAGAGCTGACCAGTCCCGGCAGACGGCACCCGTTCACGAGTATGACGTGTAACTCAGCTATAGCTTAGCTCAACCATTTTTTAGGGAACCAAACCAACCGACCCACAACGCCACTATAAGCAAGACGAATTGACTATTCGCACATACGCACGGGAGCGCGTCGCGTCAGCGCGTATCGGCTTGCATGCTGTTTGCTGTAGGTATGTACTCCGGCCCTAATTGAAAACAATCGTCGAGATGCATAGATTGTCACAGTTTGTCACTAACTTTAAGTTGGTTAGTGATGGGCTTTCTCAGAATGAATGTCGATAGAACATAGGTAAAATGTTGATAAATCCTCAGATCAAACAAAATAAATTAGTGGGTCTTAATCGCGTACAATTAACTTATTTGAGGTATACATACCTATTTGGTTCCGTGATTTCGCTCGTCTTGCACCGAGCGTGGTCGCGGAGATACTGATGAGACCTCAGCGCCGTCTAGTGGAAGCGCGGGTTTCGGCACCTACCCTCAATTGGTCTTTATTTAAGTTCGCAATGTCGGTACTCCGACATTGCGAACTATCCTGGAGTAATAGTGACGATCGGTGGATGAGACTTGTGGTTGATGCAGTTCTATCCAGTGGTTTGGTCCAGAATCCTACAAATGCTCAGGTATCACCGAATTGTTAATATGTCGGTTTTTTACAGCTGCGATATGTTCCTTTACTCTTTCAGCGATTGCACGCTTGGTCTGCCCGATATATGAACTACCACAGCTGCAATCGACTTTGTAGACGCCAGGTGTTTGGAGAGGAATGAAATCCTTTGGAGTACGCAGATTGTGTGCAATCTTAGAGAGCGGACTGTATACAGTCTTGATGGACTATTTCTTGAGTTCTGTTCCAACCTTGTCCGTCACTCCCTTTATATATGGCATGTACGCCGGCACTCTGCTTACTTCAGGTCTACGATCTTTCCTCCTCAGACGGAGTATCTTTTTCTTGTATCCATTGCGCCTAAGTACCTCCTGAACATGTGACAGCTCACAATTTAACTGTTCAGGGTCACACAGGTCATATGCTCTGTTCGCTAACGAGGACACAACGGAATCCAAATGCCGCGGATGGTGGTGCGAATTTGCGTTTAGATACCTGTCGGTGTGTGTCGGTTTCCTACATACAGTGTGTCCAAGGGTACCATTATCTCTCACTGTCACTTTAACGTTGAGGAAGGGTAACGATCCGTCTACCTCCATTTCGTTTGTGAATCGGATGTTTGGATGTACGGAGTTCAATTTGTCTGCGAATTGTTCCACGTCTTGCTGGTTCCCCTTCATGATGCAGAAGATATCGTCGACACACCTCTTCCATAGCTTCACATTTGATGCCTGCATGTCTATGGATTCTTCGAAGTGCTCCATCCTGATGTTGGCCATTACCGGTGCTATAGGGCTACCCATAGCCACTTCATCGATCTGGAGGTAGTGTTGTCCACGATATAAGAAGTAGTTACCATCCAAGCAATTCTTAAGCAGAACTGTGTATTCATCAGACAGACCGTTTTCCTTTAATTTCCTCTATACGACCTCAAAGCAATCTTGAACAGGAACATTGGTGAATAGTGACTCAACATCAAAACTCACCATCACCTCGTCTGGTTCCTTTTTCGTGCTCCTAATAATTTCTATAAAGTGGCGAGAGTCCTTTACGAAAGAGTGTGTCTTGCCTACTAACGGTTGTAGTACCTTGCTTATGTGTTTCGCCAAACCGTATGTGGATAAATTTATACCTTAAATATTTAATATACCTTAAAGAAGTGAATGCACGAAAGACGAAAGTGATGGTGTTTGAAAAAGATGAAAGTGTGACTGAGTGTAATATTACGATTGGAGGTGAAATTGTAGAGCAAGTAAAGGAATTTGTGTATTTGGGTAGCGTATTTACAAGGGACGGAAGATGTGAGGGAGACATTGAAAGGAGAGTGACTGCGGGAAATCGTGTAAATGGAGCACTGTGGGCGTTTATGAACGGTCAGAAGTGCCAAAAGAGGTGCGATTGGCGGTTCACAATGGAGTGCTTGTCCCCACGTTGATGTATGGAAGTGAGAGCTGGGTTTGGCAGAAAAAGCATGAAAGTAGGATTAACGCAGTTGAGATGCGATCACTGCGTAGTATGTGTGGGGTAAGACTGATTGATAGAATTCCGAATGCAATTATACGAAAGAGCAGTGGACTGAAAGAAGATGTGGTGACAAGGATTGAGAAAGGAATGCTTAGGTGGTTTGGACACGTGGAGCGAATGAGTGAAGGAGGAACGACGAATCAGATATATAAGGCAAATATGTGTGGGCAAGTCGGTCGCGGCAGACCTCGGCGGACATTCGTCGACCAAATTGGAGACGTCCTAAGAAACGGAAAGGTCCGAAGTACCCGAAACTGGCAAACATGTATGAAAAGAGTAATGAGTGTAGAGGAAGCGCGTGAGGTTTGTAAGGATAGGAGCAAGTGGCGTTCCGTTGTCTCCGCCTACCCCGACGGGAAAAAGACGTGAGTATATGTATGTATGTATGTATGTAAGAAGTTAATTGTACGCAATTAGGACCCGCTAATTTATTTTAAATCGCGAAAGTTTAAAATTCTCAGATCAAGTAAAATAAAGGAATAAGTCGTATGAACCTATGTGATGTATTTAACCTGTTCAAATTAAGATCTAATTATTATTATTCTATGTATCTTAGCTTGCGATTTCCTAACCTAGAGATATCTGGACTGCATCGGTAGCTAGACTGCATGGCAATCTGTTTACCAGCAGACTGCCATGCAGAGAACATCGGGTTACACTATGTTCGGAATCCATTCAACATATAATATCAAAGTCATATAAAAATAGCAGAATTGATCCCCAGTTCTAATCTTTAGGATGTAAGTTTAATATATTTAGTGGATAACTGTAATTGGTCAGAATTTAGTAATAAGTTACTGTTAAAACATTTGTAATGACTGTTGTTATCCTAAATAAATAAAATAAAATAACATGATTTTTCCTAAAATAGCCAAACAGGACACATGGTTTAGAGCTGCAATCACGATAACAGAAAGGTTAACAGTAACTTTCCGTTTTTTAGCTACGGGAGATAATAATAATAATAATGTGCCCGTTGCTGGTAGGATCCCACGGTTTTTTATATTTTTAAATGTATTTTATGATTTATTGTATATTTAAAAATGTAAATGATATCTGAAGAAAAATAAATAAAGGAATAATAATAATAGAGATAGTTATGTAAGCTTACAGTATCTTTTTAAAATGTCAAGACATGCCATTGGATACATAATACAAGAAGTATGTAAAGCAATATCTGAGTTGTTGGAAGAAAACGTCAAAGTGAGTGCAAACAGTTTATTTTCATAAAAGTAAAGGCTCAATGAGACTTTGCTTTAGCCCTTTTTCGTATCTAGGTATTTATGAATTCATTAATTGACTCATTTCGCACAAATCGGTAAGACTGCCATCATAAGCATTTCTGTCCTGTTGACTTGCATTTTGTACAGCAGCAGAAGTAGACGCATTTGATAGAGAAGACTGCACTGTGCCATAGCCCCGAAA
Organism: Euclidia mi; assembly: GCA_944739405.2. Taxonomy (NCBI): domain Eukaryota; kingdom Metazoa; phylum Arthropoda; class Insecta; order Lepidoptera; family Erebidae; genus Euclidia; species Euclidia mi. Next base: position 44,830,646 of record OX123195.2, read on the forward strand.
ACTGCCATACATATCTGTATTGCAGCTCTCAAATTTTCTTTTATCAGCGCTATACACGCTGATTTTTAATTGGTTTTGGAGCGAAAGCCATCTTATTACTTAACATTAACAGAACCTAACCAGTTAATAATATTTGAAATATAAGCTAAAAAATATTGAGAAAATAAATAATTTAGAGCACGAAGTATCACCAATGCCGCGCGCTAACGAAATCCGTTCGATCTTGTCATATACAGACATAGGTACTAGGCATTGGTCATTCAACTGCGGTGTCTGCGATATCCCCCCCCCCCTCCCCCATCCTGCGCGCGCGCCTCGCTTGCACGAGAGGCCCCGTCTACATTTCAACACGGCCAGCCAATAGCGGTGGCTTGACGCGGGCGCAATGCGTCACTCGTGTCCAATCACGTTCGACTGTGTTCGGGTTCATTTGGCATGGGCTGACAGTCCGTAGCCTTGAACTTCAGTCTTAAGAAATTAGGTCAGCGAGATAGTTGTATGTCACAGAGTTATCCTATCACTTTGTGTCCGTGTTACGTAATAAATTGAGTATTATGGTTCCTATGTACCTAATTATTACTTGTTTGGAGAGAACACGGAAGAAGCGACGTGTTCGAAGTGTAGTTAAAATACATAGGTAATAAGATAAGGTGAACGAAACACAAGTGAAACTAAAAGACAATGTGTGAGAGGTGTAAATTGATTGCGATGTAGGCAGCAGACAGCAAAGGTAAATAAATGATTTGGTTTATTAATTTTTGAATATCTACTGTGATTACATTCTTTTAAATACGTTAGAAATACGCAAGTACTAAACTATTCCATTGTTAAAATCTTTGTATAGTTATTCAAAAGATAATGACTGTAGGTACCTATGACGAACAACGTAACTAATAATTCTTAGTTTATCGTGTTTCTTCTAAAAGTTCATTATGATTTCGTGAACCCACACCTTATTTCAACGATTATTGATTCTTAAGTCCGAGTAATGTACAAAGGAATTATTGAATAGGTATAGCTATTTAGTTACATACGTTTATTGTTCTAATTATTTATTACTGCACTTCCAACATAGGATGTGATACCAAATGATCGGTTATGGGGTACACTTTATTTCGTATTATTAAGCCTAAGTCAATATCCAACCGGAACATAGTGTAACCCGATGTTCGGGTTGGATATTGACTTAGGCTTAATAATACGAAATAAAGTGTACCCCATAACCGATCATTTGGTATCACATCCTATGTTGCTGAGGGATTGGACCAAAATAACTCAACATCCTTTAGCGACAATCTCAACATCCTGTTTGCCGCAGATGATTTTATATATAAACTATTATTAACGCCAAAGCTTGTGATGATTGATAGATTTTTGTTACCCTTATATGTAAATACATCTTTGATTAACTATTGCGGAATAGCTTTACATAACATTAAGCTACCTTCTTTTCCGATAACTGACAACCATATCGGCGATGCCGCGAGTCGAAGCTAATCTGCAAAATTTGGTATCGATATTATTACATCATTAATACGAATATCAATACAATTTCTATGGATAAAACATCAAAATGTCTATTAAAAAAGTCTCAAACTTTTAAATGAGGTTCGTCTCAGCGCGAATGATTTAACCTTGCTCCTTGGATTTAATTTTAATAAACCTCAACGTCAACGTAATAAAAGAAAATGGGAGACGGATGCTGACATGATGATGCGATCAGCATTTGATACCCTAGAAAATTCAACAAATTCTCTTAACACCCTGAATAACGAGTTTGGTACATTTGGGATATTCGTAGCAAATAAGTTAAGGAAATATACTGAGAAGACAAAAACCATGTCCAACACATGATATCTAATTTACTATACACGCTGATGTTTTATTGGTTTAGGAAAAAGAAACCTCATGTCCGAAATAAAATCCTCTATTCATATTCAAAATCAAAATTCATCTACCACCTAAAACAAAAAAGTTACAAAAGTCAGTAACTGTTGGAAGTACGTAGTAACGCACGATTCTCTCGAGTTAGGTATGTTCGAGCACCGCACGGTCTTGACCTCGACGCGCCGTCAGCTGTTACCTACAGTGGTTGTAGGTAGTTAGTGCGGATCGATAGTGACACGTATTTACTTAGAAAACACGATTTAGGTAATTACGATGCCAACAATTTTAAACACATGTTTTTCTTCTTTTGTTCCCTTTTTAAGAACCACTCCCGCACCCTAGTGCTAAAGCCTGTGTTACGAGGGACATTACAAACCTACCACTAACGGATACAGGAGTCGAAACAAGAATTTATGAATCACACAAAGTGTTGTGTCAAACATCGCTTAAACCACTACGCCAACCATGAAGTGCAGTAATAAATCATTAGAACAATAAACGTATGTAACTAAATAGCTATACCTATTCAATAATTCCTTTGTACATTACTCGGACTTAAGAATCAATAATCGTTGAAATAAGGTGTGGGTTCACGAAATCATAACGAAATTTTAGAAGAAACACGATAAACTAAGAATTATTAGTTACGTTGTTTGTCATAGGTACGTACAGTCATTATCTTTTGAATAACTAGACAAAGATTTTAACAATGGAATAGTTTAGTACTTGCGTATTTCTAACGTATTTAAAAGAATGTAATCACAGTAGATATTCAAAAATTAATAAACCAAATCATTTACTTACCTTTGCTGTCTGCTGCCTACATCGCAATCAATTTACACCTTTCACACATTGTCTTTTAGTTTCACTTGTGTTTCGTTCACCTTATCTTATCACCTATGTATTTTAACTACACTTCGAACATGTCGCTTCTTCCGTGTTCTCTCCAAACAAGTAATAATTAGGTACATAGGAACCATAATACTCAATTTATTACGTAACACGGACACAAAGTGATGGGATAAATCTGTGACATACAACTATCTCGCTGACCTAATTTCTTAAGACTGAAGTTCAAGGCTACGGACTGCCAGCCCATGCCAAATGAACCCGAACACAGTCGAACGTGATTGGACACGAGTGACGCATTGCGCCCGCGTCAAGCCACCGCTATTGGCTGGCCGTGTTGAAATGTAGACGGGGCCTCTCATGCAAGCGAGGCGCGCGCGCAGGATGGGGGAGGGGGGGGATATCGCAGACACCGCAGTTGAATGACCAATGCCTAGTACCTATGTCTGTATATGACAAGATCGAACGGATTTCGTTAGCGCGCGGCATTGGTGATACTTCGTGCTCTCGAACTATTAAATTATTTATTTTCTCAATATTTTTTTAGCTTATATTTCAAATATTATTAACTGGTTAGGTTCTGTTAATGTTAAGTAATAAGATGGCTTTCGCTCCAAAACCAATTAAAAATCAGCGTGTATAGCGCTGATAAAAGAAAATTTGAGAGCTGCAATACAGATATGTATGGCAGTTTTCGGGGCTATGGCACAGTGCAGTCTTCTCTATCAAATGCGTCTACTTCTGCTGCTGTACAAAATGCAAGTCAACAGGACAGAAATGCTTATGATGGCAGTCTTACCGATTTGTGCGAAATGAGTCAATTAACGAATTCATAAATACCTAGATACGAAAAAGGGCTAAAGCAAAGTCGCATTGAGCCTTTACTTTTATGAAAATAAACTGTTTGCACTCACTTTGACGTTTTCTTCCAACAACTCAGATATTGCTTTACATACTTCTAGTATTATGTATCCAATGGCATGTCTTGACATTTTAAAAAGATACTGTAAGCTTACATAACTATCTCTATTATTATTATTCCTTTATTTATTTTTCTTCAGATTTCATTTACATTTTGAAATATACAATAAATAATAAAATACATTTAAAAATATAAAAAAAGCCGTGGGATCCTACCAGCAACGGGCACATTATTATTATTATTATCTCCCGTAGCTAAAAAACGGAAAGTTACTGTTAACCTTTCTGTTATCGTGATTACAGCTCTAAACCATGTGTCCTGTTGGGCTATTTTAGGAAAAATCATGTTATTTTATTTTATTTATTTAGGATAACAACAGTCATTACAAATGTTTTAACAGTAACTTATTACTAAATTCTGACCAATTACAGTTATCCACTAAATATATTAAACTTACATCCTAAAGATTAGAACTGGGGATCAATTCTGCTATTTTTATATGACTTTGATATTATATGTTGAATGGATTTAAAAGCGGTATTCCGATAACCTAGTGTCATTATCGTATAATTTAAAATAAAAAGTTCGTCGTCGACATACGATCTCGTTACAATTTCATTCAAATAAGTATCATTTAATTTAGAAGAATACGCTTTTTGTGACGTAAGTAAGACATTGACATGATATCGAGACTATATTTATTTAGCGGAATTGGGCCCCAAACTTCGTTACTCGTGAGGTAAAACATAAATCGTAAAATTGTACAGAAAATACAAATAAATTGTTTCCAGAATCTATCATTATCCAACAATCATTATGTATGTTTTTCAATGCTACCTACCGTATAAAATAATGTATAATGGTCGCATAGGTACCTACCTACATTAAATACTTAGTCGCGCGATGAACGCTCGATCGAGCAAGACCAGTTTACTGGTAACATTATGGTAAGTAGTTGTTTATGCGTTTCAGAAAACAAAAGAAGCATTATTTTCTGAAGCGCTCAAGAATTTGACAAATATTCTAGTTCTGCACTAATTTAAGTTTATCTAATAACATTTGATCGATATTAATAATACACATATCTACTCAAAAACTTAAGCTTCTCTAGTCAGCTCAAATCTTTACATTAATATCGTTATTGTAATTGTATAAACTGGATATTGTATATAAAACAAGAAAAGGCTGCTATGTTTACAAGTAATAACAGTGGATTTAGAAGTTTGTATAAGTAAGTATGGGAATGTTATGCCACATAAGTGCCTAGCGCTTACATTTGTGTGAGTCCTAGCTGGAGATCCCACGGGGGAGTCGATCTCAAATCTTGAAATTTGGCATAAAGCAACGTTTTATAGCACATAGGAAAAAATCGAAAACCTTTAATTTTTAGTTACATCACATATTTTTTAATAATTATATATATCTACAGGTTTGTACGGTACCCGGTGCGCGAGTATGACTCGCACATGACCGGTTTACTTTTAAAACCAAATCTGTCTGTGTGGAGAACCTTGGGGGAGGCCTATGTCCAGCAGTGCACGTCTCTAGGCTGACATGATGATGATGATGAACACGTATTTTATTATATACCCACAAAATCACTGCAATACCGTAATAACAATGAATTTAAAATATAAATTAACAACCAATTTTTTAATTTTACCACTTTGTCTGTAGTTAATATTACATGTCCTGACTGACGTTTCATCGCAGAGCCCAAACTACTCTCGCTAGAAAGATTAAAGGGGGTTTACGATTTGAAAATCCGATGCAAGTATGTAATTGTGAAGCTAGTACTTTAAAAAGCTGGCCACAACAGCTAACAGTTTCCCAAATATGCAATTTTTATTTTAAATTGATAACAACAGTAAATTAATAGCTATCAAGTACATATGCTCAGTCGTTAATTACACTTTCACATTGTTACAGTTTAATTGGAGGGCTGACACAATCATTGTTAAACAAACGCTGTCACGCGCACTACACTAATCGATTTTTTATGGTAGGTACCATAAAGCATGTATCATGTAGAAATCATTTGTGTATAGTATAATAAATAAAATATAGAGTAAGTATACTTTTAAAACTGAATGAGATAGCCGCGATGGCCTAATATAGATGCGAATCAAATGCAACGCAGAGGGTTTTAGATTCGAATACACGACGCACACCAATCACTTTTCGGATGTTTGTGTGCATTAAATTAGCATATTAAGTTGACAATCCAAGAATTACGAATTCATAAATCTATTTGGCATTCTTTGTATTACGGAGGCCAGACGGCAGTCGCATTTTAGCAAAGCTAAAATTCTTTTAATGTTTTGATTAGACTTTACAGCGAATCCCGGGTTCAAAAGCTCTTTAGAAACAAGAACGATTACATTTGAAGGGTCCACTGCAATAATGATGAATGTCCTTTGTTTATTGTTATGAGATAATACGGTTTCAAGTTTATAAACGGTTAAAAAATAAGAAAATAATTTTTATTTCAGTTAACGGGCATAATATGTCCTATAACTGAAATTATATTATAATATTCATTCTTTGGCAAATAATCATTCAAAGGTAACTTAAACTAATTAAAAATTAAATAATCAGAGGTAAGTTATAAAAATTAAGAACAGTAACGATCATTGTCCACACTATGCTCACAGTCAATAATGATAGATGTCCTGGACATTGATCATTGTAGCCGTGAACGCCAGTGACTTTCAGCGTTCTAGCCATGTAGCCAAATATTAAAAACTAAATTTTCTCGGGACTGTAAGCGATATTGCTGAGTTTGTAAACGAGATTATTAATTGCATATATTAAGTGACCGAATGCCGTTCGAACTTAGAGTTTGAATTTTTTTGGACATTCATCATTATTGCAGTGGACCCTTCATTTGTCATGGTAACAATTTGTCATGGTAAGACAACGTGTAGCGCTACACACCAGCTAAGTAATATAAAATAAGAAGGCAAATACCTAAAGAATAATCACAATAGGGTATTTGACTAAAAATATCGAATTAGTCCGTCAGATAGATTTCCAAAAAATATTGGACACGTATATTTTCTTTAGTCACGTAAACAAAAAATGAAGGCGACAAACTTCGCTGAAAACTCGTGTGACGTCACTTGCCAGTACACTTTTTACTGGCAAGTGACGTTACAAGCCCCCACTCTTAGGCGTTTCTCCATCTTTGATGCGTTTTATCTTCGTAATTTTTTACTGATTTGATAAAACAAAAAATACGTATCCGATATTTGACTAATTCGATTTTTTTAGTCAAATACCCTATTGGACTTGGTTCTAAAAATTATACACGATTCTAAAATTACCACGTTATATTAAGTCACGATTCTTGTGGGTCTATAGAGTTTGCCGGTGCGTCGTTTTATTCCCTAAATTTAATAAGTTAAATTAATATTATGATCCTAAATTGGATTGGGGTGTCTTATCTCAGACCTAATTGATATAGCTCAGTTTCATGATAAAGGAGCCTATTTGATTCCAAGTCTCAGTGTTCTAGGGAACCTTCACAATAGGTTGAATTTAATATGATTTAGATTTAGGATATTCCTTAACTAAATTAAATTTTATCACAGAGAGTAATTGAATTGTATAGAAATACATAATCCTAATTCCTCCTGCCTACTACTCCTATTTATGAATTGATCTGTAAAAATATTATATAAGTTATTTTTGCTTTCAGATACAAAGTAAAAAGTATATGAACGTATCTCGAGAAGCTGATGTGTGAGGTAACTTATAATGAACGACTGAAGCTTGTAGCCGACTGTAATTAAACTTGCTGGTTTCGGTAATAAAAATAATGGCCTCTAGACTGCATTTCGGTCACAACACCTCAACAAGTATTAGCCAAGTGTGTGCATAGACTATTATAACCTTAATTCCCTCCTAGTTCGATAAAACTTTGTGCCCTTCTCGAACACTGAGCGTAAGACGTGCTTGCAGACACATGAGTGTTCATCACCGTCAACTTCCTTTTCGCTCTACTTGGGAAACAAACGGAATCTCTGATCTGCAGATGCTCACACTGCCGTGGAGCCTATAATGCATTGTCATTTACTTTTTCATTGTAGTGTACATTTAAAAATTGCAAGTCGCTATCAAAATGAATTGTACTCGTGAACAATTTTCGTTCAGTGATTTTTCATGATTTTCGCTGTGGCTTAACTCAATAAAAATGTTGCCAGAGACTTCAATCACTTTAATGTGAGATGATGATCATTGTAGGCTTTTGTTCTGCGACTACTTTAAACAAAATATCGTTGAGCAAAAGGGTTACGCCATACTTGCAATATTGCATGCTTATACCCGTGGACATTAATCTAATTTTGGTGTTAATACCTGTTTTAATCGTGTATACGTTGACTAGTAAACTTAGAAACCTGCTTAATTAAAATCTATTTTAGGAAATATACATTGTAATTAATCAACTATTTTAATAGGTTACTACCCTAATATTGTTCTATGAACCTCGTATCCAATCATTTATACTACAAATAAACGTAGGAAATTGAAGCCTTTTTCACCAACAGTTAGATAGGGCAAATAAATAAAAAATAGGAACAGAGTTTTTATGAGTTATTCGGTGAATTAATTTAACAGGAACTCTATATTCAGAAGTCTATTATTGTATAAAGAAACAATATGGCATTAAGTTTAGTTTATAAGTATTGAACGACGGCATTGTTTTTATTGAAATCCTCAGACCGAATACCAGCCACAGCGGGCGGCGGTGCGGCGCTGTCGGCGATCAGTCAACTGAGACAAGTCAACTACGCAGAAGTTACTGTATGTGCGTAGGTACACTAATATAAGTGCAACACATTCTCTATATCCTGTCTCATAGTCCCATGGGCTCATATTTTCTGTTAAGATGAGCGATTTTGCTGTGTCATATCAGCCGATGGACGTCCATTGCTGGACATTGGCCTCTTCTAAGGCTCTCCACATAGACATAACTTAAGTCACCCGCATACATCCGCTGCCAGCGATCCCAATAAGATAGTGGGTACCTTGCGGGAGGCCTATCTCTGCTACGAAGTCTGATGCGTGGCTGCCACTCCAGAACCTTTCTGCTCTAACGGCTATCGTTCCTTTTCTCTTTGAGATTGCTTATTAAAGCTTTCTTATCGTGACAAGCAACCTAATACCTATCACTTTTTGCTCGATCCCGGGCCGGTCCCGGATGTCATGATCGGCAGTCGCTGACGCCACTGCTGGACCACAGAGGCAGTATTTTTTTATACATTCTAACGTTTAATAAATCGCTTACTTTATTTTTAACGTTTTCTTACGTTTATCAAAGCAGCGATAGCCGCGTGACGAGACCGACAGACTGCTACGCAGAGGCTCTCGGGTTCGAATCTCCGGCACGCACCAATGACTTTTCGAAGGGAAGTGCGTACTAAATTGTTAATTATCGCTTGCTCATCGGTGAAGAAAAACAGCGTGAGGCACAGAAATAAATAGTAATAGAACGGTGACATGGGCGTGGTGCGTGTGTCAAACTATTGCACTATAGCGCATGTGTTTACACATGTTGTACAACATTATTCTGCCTGACAATCAGCAATGGTCAGTTTTTATATAAATAATAACATAATTTCATTTTCCACAGCTACATCACACACACACATCGATAATAATTCCTTAGTGTCCCCTCATTATCTATACGTCACTGTGGGCGGGGCTTGCTGAAATGTGGCACGCGCGAAATGTACGCGATGACGTGACATTCACCATTCTATTACTATTTATTTCTGTGGCGTGAGGAAACCTGCATCTCTGCGAGTTCTCCATAATGTTCTCGACATGTGCAGTTTGCCAACCCGCACTTAGCCAGCGTGGTGGACTATGGTCTTACCCTTCTTATAGCCCAGCAGTGGGGCAGTATATAGGGCTGATGATGATGATAATGATGATAACATTTTTAAGTCAAGAGGTTTATGCGACGTCCGTGAGAACGAACACAGGTTATCATACGGGTTTATCAAGTATATCAAACTTTTTAATATGAGAACTTGTTAAGAATATTATTTGTCGAGTCGAGTAAGAGTCTCATTGATAAGTCATACACTGGACTTTACACTGGACTGAACTGGCAAATTTAAAATCTTACCTATTACTTCATATTAAAACATTCATTTGTGTCAGATAATTAAACGGAGTGATATTTAAAAGTAATTATTTTTCGACCGTCAAGCTGACCTACAATTCCCTTTCCTCAATTTTAACCTTTTTCGTCAAGTGATCTTTGTGTGGTTTCAGATTAGCGTATTTTTCTGCGCGTACGGTCGTTTCTGTATACTCGCTTACACGCGCGCTACATTACGCGCTTCAATAAACCGGACTTGCGTAAACGGGCATATTTTAGCGTGTTCGCTCAAAACCGTAGTGACATCGTGTCAGTGTCAATATGGATTCTGACGGCTCGCGCTTAAACTAGCTTAGAAGCGCGTTAACGCTTGTACGAGTAGCGCGTGTGCCAAGAGCGCGCCTATATGCGCTTACATGCTCTTCCAAAAACGAGCTTAAAAGCGCGTATAAAACGCCAATCTGAAACTGCCCTAAGCTTCATCGTGACTAGACGAACTTTTTACTTAACATTTAATTTGTTTTTAAATTGCCTCATTCTCATAATCTTTTCAAAACAATTTAATTTTGGAGAAGCCATTTCCTTGAAAGTCTTTCATTAATGGTATATTATCAATATTTATGTCGCCGACAATTTAAAAATCACTTGCCCATATATTCAATCTAATAAGATTGTAAACTGTCGATTAGCCTTTCGTTCAAAAACGCATTGCTGGAGTTTCATTGAAAAATATTTTTACGTTGTAACTTTTTAGGTCGAGCCGCTTCACTTCGTAACTTGGGGGTTACGTTATGAAATTTCCTTTCATCAAACTGAAATCTTTACATTTTACCCATTCACATCTCACCCGCCTTAATAAAATATAGCGCTGATCATGATGATCATACAAACTCCATTGTTTATATATTTTTTAACGTTTTACTGGCTAAAATATATTTTACCTGTCTTATTTAATTATAACATGCTAAAATATATCTATCATACAAAGTTTTGATTATGCTATCACTAAATCTTTGTGTTTTTAAGGTTTTTTGCTTCATATTATCTATAATATGAAGCAAAAAACAAACACAAATCGAATAAGGGTTCCAACCCTTATTCGATTTGTGTTTGTTTTTACAAGGTAGAGCCTTGGTGCTTTCAGCATAAAGACTGATTCGATGAAATACCAACCTCTCACAGAATTTTGACGTAAAGTAACAGTTTCTTTACTGCTGCGTTTTGTTCGGTGAATGAGAGTGCCGGAGGCCGATTCCCTTTGTTTCTTCCCTCATCCTGCTCCTCTTCTTATTCCTATTCAAATTCCAAAGACATCAGACGGACGAAAAACGGCAAACGGACGGATTGGCGGGTGTCCATGAGCGACGGTAATACCTCACTCCACCAAATCAGGCAATCCACCTGTTTATTTGGCGCCTATCACGCAAAAATGTGCGTGAACGTGTGAAAGTACCAAGCAGTATTTTATTAAAGCATCATCATAGTGTTGTGACATGTCATTTTCTCTGTAAGTGATTTGTAAATCTTTTGAGAAAATAAATGTCTTAAACCATAAACCATAATGTCGTTTATAAAAATGTTAAAGCGTATTCTCAAATCGCAATTGTAAAATATCTATAGTACATTCTATGGTTCTAGAATCATGACATTGGTAAGAAGCGAGGTCTTATAGCACAAGATAAAAAAATATCTGAAAATGGTAAACTTCTTGACATTGCGGGTAAAATTCACTGTTAAAAAATCTTTAATAAGATAAGATGACTGATCTTCCATATCAGATAAAAATATCCTGTCTGCCCAGACCATGGCAGACAGGACATATTTATCTATAAAATTATCTTAGTCCTTCCGATCGAACTGTTTGTTATAACAGATTGTTATATACTGTACTTTAAATCTGTACAAAACAAATGCGTCAGATGATTTAATAATAATAATAATATTCCACTACATTCACACAACACCATCTAGTCCCAAACTAAGCAGAAGCTTGTACTATGGGTACTAGATAATGGATAAACATACATATATACTTTTTTTTTTTGTAAATACATACATATTATACATAGAAACACCCAGACCAAGACAAACATCCATGTTCATGCACACAAATGTTTGACTTGAGCGGGAATCGAACCCGCGACCTTCGGCGTAGCAGTCGCTTACACTCCCGCGGCGCCAACCGGTCGGCATTGTACTATTGCATACTAAACCCTTTTTTTGTCTGGACTTTAAAAGACCAAGAAAAGACTAAAGAAATTGAAGTGACAAAAAAAAAAACAATGACTCTGAGTTTGTTTCGGCCTTTCTTCTCAAGAAGTCATTTAGCTAGGAAAAGTCGGCATCATCTAGAATAGGGTTTTAACATGTATAAGTGTTGTAAACAACCAAAATGCAGAAATAAATATGTCTTAATATGTCTTTATTTCTTAGATGTAGAGATAAATCAGACTACGCAAATGCGTAACAGAGTACTAGAATTAAACATAAAAACCTTCCTACATAATTCATTTAAAAAATCTCTATTTCGATCGAGTGCGATTAGCCTCTTTCCTAAAAGAAATTAATATTCTGCGCTCAATTTTGACTTTCTTGGTAAATCATTTTATAAATTGGTGGTCATTTACTCATGTCGAGGTCATGACGACACTTCGGCCAACCTGGTCGTGTATAATTTATTAGGTACAAAGACAATTTAAGGAATCTTTCTACTCATCTCCTAAAGTATGTTTGACCCAGTAAAGAGTTCTCGTTTGTCATTTCTCGAAGTAAAGGTCCTAATTTCTTATTTTTTCCCGGTCACTCGTGTAGCAGCCAAACTTAGACTGATATTGGCGCCCAACATGGGGCAACGGCTATCACTTCTGGGACACGTGTGTGCACATGTTTTTAGCCTTGTAGGCAACAAGCACAGAAATGTTAATTAATGTGTCTAATGAATTATTAATATTTTTCGACAGTTCCAAGTGTCCAAATGGCGAAATATTATTTATTTTCTAGAGTCGCAAGATATAAAAGGAAGAGTTTCTTAACTTTTAAACATAACATCAAGTTTACATAACAACAGAAATAACATAAAACATGCGTTTCCATTTCTCCAGACGACTGTATGTATAATGGTATTAATAAAACATCTGGCAAGAAAATATGAGATGTGTCATTTTCGATCCAAACGATCGACTTACGTATTCTTTTCTTTCTTTTTTAAAGACAACTCCCGCATTAGGACTAAATCCTGTGTCGCGGGGAACTTTACAAACATACAACTAACGGACACAATGAACACCCAGTCTCGAAACAACAATTTATAAATCACACAAAGTGTTATCTCGTGTGCGTATCAAATCGACTACACTCGGCGCAATGTCAAGCGATGAGGCGGCTGCTTAAACCACTACGCCAACCGTGCAGTCATATTCTCAAAGGCCAAGTCACAAGCGAGATGTAGGTATCCTTATTTAAGTAATAATGTTTGTTTGCCGATAAAACACTCTACATATTCGAATACATATTGTAAGCCTTCATAAAGAATTTAAAATTATAGTCATAGTCTGGAAAATACCAAAATAACAGTGTTGTTTATAGACATACATATTTCAAATTGCCACTTTGAATTTAAAGACATTTATTTATATCGTATGCCTTCATGAAGAACTTTAAATCACAGTCTGGCAAATGTTAAAATAACAGTGTTGTTTGAAGGCATATTTCATATTGTCGCCCTATATTCTGTAGACACTTATTTATATGTAGAAATAATTATGAAATGTAAGCAAACTGCCTATGAAATACCGAGTTTCTACCTAAATCAGATACAAAGTTATAAGTAGGGTACACGTTGTAACAAAAGGATTTCTGTGCTACATGTTTTATTCTAATTTGTAGTGTGCGACTAATGTAGATTTTATACTGCGTACCACATCCACTTCCACTTTTGAAGCGATGCAAAAATTGAGACCGGATCCACCAAATCAGAAAATATAGATAATGAGTTCCAATTATAACACTGTGGTACTTGCAGAATGGCACTTTCAAAGGAAGTTTACAATTGGCGCTAAGATAACTCAGGCATGGCATAATAGAAATAATCGTTTGAAACTATGGGTAAGTATTTTAGGTAGCGGTCATTAGCACAAACACAAGTAGCCGTAAAGGCCCTTATCTTAAATCAATCTGAAATCGAAACAGTTCCTTATTTTGGTTAACCAGACATATGTAGGTTTCACCTATAACATTTTTTTGCTATATACTAGTGAATCGATTTTAATAAAAGAAAAGGCAATGTATAAAAAGCACACAAAAAAGCTTTGATAATATTTAGACAATTATTTAATAACCTAGGAGGACAATTATAATAATCATCTTTATTGTACATATGCCAAAGAAACAACAATAAGGAATTTTAACAAAAAGAAAATAGCGGATAGTACAATTGGCGGCCTTATCACTACTAAGCAATCTCTTACTCTCGTCAGAAAAAGGGTAGTTTGGCGATCTCTACCGATATAGATTTATAATAAAAATGTATACATAAACATAGATAACTACATACATAGAAATATAACTATAATACACACATACATAACAATATACATACTTACATAAAAACTAGGTGCGTATATAAGATTTCAAACTCGATGTATAAGTCTGAGTTGCCTGATGAGCATACACGGCGACACGTCTAACGTTGACACATTGACCTTTGTAGATACCGTTCTTATGGCGTGGGAATTAAGTATTAAGCTTGTGCTGTAACTGTATGGCTTGACTTTTTACTATGTACTGTGTACAATCTGGACGTACAAAACCCAAATCAATAGGTAGCTCCTAGCTAAGTGTACCTACCAAAGTCGTCTAGGTAAGGTCGAGGTCAGACGCTGTATAAGTCTATAATTAAAAAGGCGCAATTAATGGAATGTCCATTGACGGCTTTACATATGAAGAGATGAATACCGATATGGGCATTCAAAAACATTCAGTACGTATGTATTAGAACGAGGTCAAAGCATCAATGGAAATATTTTCCTAAGCCGACCATCGCTTATTCTTTACTGCAATTTTTCCCTCCAGAGTCTGATGAGAAATAATATTATAATTCTTATATATTACAAGTCTGTGCTGCGGTTTTGCCAGGGTATGTTGTGTAATGGGGAAAATTATGTATTTACCTGCCATATTACTTCGCGAATTCAGCGTCGTGTCTTAACTTCATACAATTTTTAAATCCTCTCATTATAAACCTTCAAACCGTCTCGCAATGGTATTTCATAAATCAAAACTCCTACCTTAGCTTGCCCCTATGTTAAAATTTAAAGTGTCTGAACAATTTTATAGTCGTGTTTACATACATTGACTACTTTTCCAATGTTCATAGCATTCTTATTCTTTTTGCTCATCCCCTAAAGGTCGTAGCATGATGTTTTAGAAAGAACTTCCTTGAAAATTGGATTGTCAAAAGACAAATTTGTACAAAGTTTGTCTGGTTGTTCCTCAGATTAGCGTGTTCATACGAGACTTTTGCTATATTAATATAGAACAAGATGTGTTTAAATCATCATCATCATCGTCAGCCTTTAACAGTCCACTGCTGGACTAGGCCACTCCTTTGAAAGGAGGAATTGGCCTACTATACCACGCTGGCCAAACGGGTTGGTATAGGGTTTGTATCAAGTTTTCCTGCTCTTACAGTGCTGTTCTCTGCATAATATGCGCCTTCTGTCGGCTCTTACGACACCCATGGGATGATATGGGGTGGTGACAATCCGTATTCTTAATCCGTCACCACACGGAAAAATGTGTTTAAATGTTTAATATTAAAAAAAACGAGCAGGTTTATATACGAGAAGTTACGTTCAATCTGTTTCAGGTATTGTGTACAAAATTGTTAAGATTGTATTTAATTATAAATTATCGCTTAAAAGCATCGTGACGAAACCTGCATATGTGACAATTTTATAATGTTTTTGCAAGACACGTGCAGTCGGCCAAACCGCACTTGACCAGCGTGGTGGACTGCGAGCCTTACATTTCTCATAGTGATGTAGCGTTCATAGTGAAACTTGGCTTGCCGTTCATAACAGATCAGCAAAGTTAAGCAACGCTTGCGCAGGTCGCCACTTGGATGGGTGACCGCGTGTGGCATTTACATCTGAGCGCTACTGTGCTTCGGAGGGCACGTAAAGCTGTTGGTCCCGATTCTTGTATCAGGTTAAGAATCGTTAGGCCATGTCGGTGGCATTCGGACGGTCTGAAATCTCCGACACTAGACTTGGCCACACACTCACATGAAAAACATAAAACAAACCATAACAAGTAACGACCCGTGCCCAGCAGTGGGATAGATTATACACAGAGCTGATAATGTTGATATAAATTAGAATAATGACGAACTTATTTTGATTTCTACTTTATTTCAAGTGGGCCCCAATAAAATAGCCTGATTATATGAATCTACGGAATATACTTAAATAAAACGAAACTAGGTACATTTTCTACCTTTTTTGCCTTTTTCATTTTGTAATGAGAGTAAGTGTTTATATAGGTATGCATACTAGCTTCTGTTCGCGGTTTTGCGTGAGATTCAGCTATCGGGACAAAAGGAAACCCATGTGCTACTCTTATGTATAAGCTATATTACTGCATAGTTTCATCTAAATCCGCTCGATATTTTTTGCTTGAAAGGGTATTAAACACCTATAAATCCATCTGCCCTTGCAATTTTTTACATTTATAATAGAAGAAGGTAACATTCACCATGTTTCTCACACTCCCTGAGGCGACAAAGCACTTGCCAATTTAGGTTCCACTTATATTTTACGTACGTTAGTAGGATGTGAGTTTGTCGCACTCAGCCACCAAACTAGAGCATTGTGCGCGGGTGACGTGGATTACACATAATACTTATGTACCTGAGACTATAAAACTAGCCTAATTAAGAATCTAGAAAATTGCCGGAAATCCACAACAGGTGTAAATGATGTTTTGCTTTTCATGTTATAAAGCGATATACCCAATATTATTATAACACACTACCTACAGTGTAACATGTAGTCAAATGCGCCCTTAATTAAGTAAATTAATTACCTTATCCAAATATTTCCACGGCAATATTTTTAAAACGAGGGAGTGGAAAATCCGGACACAGTCTAGAAACCAATTTCGAAGCCAATCATAGCGTTGAATAAAAACAACCAAATAACGTTTCATATTTGCTCCAATATACTTCCCATTATCAAAATAATAAATATTTTAAATTCGAATGGAACCTCAACATAAACGAGGGCACCGAATGTTGCCAACATTAAAACGTAATTAACACGCATATAATTTAAATGCTAATGTTCTCGCAATTAAAACTTAAATTAACATACACCCACTTGACTGGATGATAAAAGTATGTTATATTCAATTAAAATAATTGTGCACTCGCCAGCTAAATCACAATTATCAATTTATTTTAAAATCATTTTACTAGTTTAACTAGCATAGCTCTAAGGATCTTAACGCCCTCCCCCCGTGGGATCTCCACCTTGTCGTGGTGGGGAGGCTCAGTAACCGTGGGTTTGAGGTACACCCACGGTGAAGCTAAGCGGGATCCCGGGAAGGGACGCTCCACGTGGGCTTGAGTGAGGTCTGCGTAGGATGTGTCCAAAGAGAAGTAACAATGGAGCAAGTTAAGAAACATCACTTTTAGAAAACCTCTGGCAAGATCAAGATCACTAGAAAAAATGGACATGAGTAAATCGTTTAATTTTTCGTTTTCTGACGATTTATTAGGGAAAAGCATGGACATGTCAAACCATTTTCTAGCAATATGTAGAGAGGAAATGAAAGGTGAAATATCTAATCTAAAATCTAATTTACAAAGCACTCAAAATGAATTAGACAATGTAATATTAGAAAATATAGCCCTGAAAGACCAAATTTGACAGCTGACACAGGAAGTAGCAGTGTTAAAGCAAATCTGTCAAAGTCCTCTATCTTCACATAAGAAACGCATATCATTGTGTAGAAAAAACAGTCTCAAACGCCGACTTACTGATACTTTTAAGACCACTCCTCTTACTGTGCCGGATAGCAACTTGTCTGAAAGTTCATGTACATCAAACGTTCCAGACGCGGAAATGCTTCCATCTGAAAAAGAAACCACTTTAGACAAGAACCCTGCTATAAAATCTCCTGATACCAAAATTCCAACGCTGTCTAAAAATGATCAGAAATCTAAATCTCCTATACAAAAGAAAGACAAATTATGTATCCTGAGCACGAATAAAAGAAATCACATCTTATCTATTATAGAATCCACAGTCAATAGTACATTTGAATACTGCCATTATATGACACCGAATGGAGACATTAAAAAACTCTTAGAAGGCATAAAACCAAAGTTAGCTCAGTACTCAATGCAAGATTTTTGTGTTATCCTTATTGGGGAAGAAGATTTCAAGAAAACAAATAACTATTTAGCTACCGTCCTGTACATCAGAGAGATCTTACAAAATATAAAAAATACGAATATAATTATCTGCTTACCGACATACAAAATATGTAAAACTCATTTTAATTTATTTAATTGGCGAGTCGAAACTTTCAATAACCTTTTGTACTTGGACGTCTGGACTAATCAATATGCATACTTTGTAGATAGTAATCTCAATTTTAACTATGACAACAGCATGTTTGATAGACGTACAGGCAACATAATTGATTCAGGTATGCGCACAGTATTTTTAGATGTATTGAAACTAATTGGTGATCTACAATATGATAGTCAGGTCAGTCAGTCAACCGAACTTTCTCCTAGTAACTCTCCTACCACCGACTGTTTTCGTACGTAACAACATAAAACCAATTTCGTTATTGCACCAAAATATTGCTGGCATATTAAATAAAAAAGACATCTTTGAAGTGGCACTGGAACAATTAAGAAATGATGATATTATTATAGACATTATTTGCTTAACTGAAACTTTTATGAAAAAAGGAACAGAGGCAAATTTGCTTCTAAACAATTATAATTTTATCTCTTCGTACAGTAGAAAACATCAAAAGAGAGGTGGCACATGTATCCTAACTAAACGAAACCTAGAGTGTGAACCATTAACTTTTCTAACTAAGCCGATAGATTACTTATTTGAATATAGTGCCGCTGAAATCACTTCACTTAATTTATGGGTAGTATGTCTATACAGGATTCCAAATCAAAATGCATCCTGCTTTTTACAGAATCTTGACCGTCTCTTATACAATATTTCCAAATATAAGAGGAGTAAGAATCTTATTATTTGTGATGACTGGAACATTGATATTTCAAAAAATAATAATAATACCAAGGAACTATTATCTATATTAAATAATCATAATATTACTAATCACATCACAATGCCGACCCGTAAAGATTCATGTATTGACCTAATTGCCAGTAACTTGAGTAATGTCTAATCTAAAATACCTCACCTAGCTCTATCTGATCATGAAACTGGTCAAATCATTACTTTCAACTTAAATGACGTAAAACCAAATATAACCAACCCTCAACAATGGTTCGAAAAAAAAGAGATTTTAACAAAGATAACATATGTAAATTTTTTGAATGTATGAGCGCTATAACATTTTACGAAGTCTTTAACAGTCAGGATACAAACGAAGCATTTGATAGCCTACATGATGACTTGATGCTCTACTACAATTTGCGTTTTCCTATAATCTTAGTGAAAAAGACAAATAAACCGCTGAAAAATAAATGGATAACCAAAGGTCTTAAAAAATCTTGTACTAACAAACGACGTACATATGTTTCTAAGCTGCCATCTTTCTGCTCTTAATAAATATACCAAGAAAATTAATTACAAAAATTATACTAAGATCCTAAAGAAGTGTATGTTACAAGCGCAGAGAATAGACAATTCTCGTTATATACACAACTCGAGCAACAAATGCAAAGCGGTGTGGAACACGATAAAAAACAACATTGTCGAGTACAAACCAAAACATGACATAACCTGCATAAAGTATGACAATTACCAATACACTGACAAAGCTGAAATAGCCACAGTTTTTAATAATTATTACATAAATATGACTACTAATTATGAGAATTTGACCAAAACTTTTATGACTTCCTATTCGTATGACATACAAAAAAATAATAATTCTATTTTTCTGACACCCACAAATGAGACTGATATATATAAAGCAATGAATTCCTTGAAAAATACTAAATCCACTGGCTATGATGACATAGAAACCAAGATTTTAAAATTATGTGCTAAGGTTATAGCAGCTCTACTTAGCCATATTATTAATTTATCATTTACGCAAGGAATATTTCCAAACCGGCTGAAAAAATCGATCGTAAAACCGATATACAAAAAAGGCGATACTTCTGACTTGAATAATTATCGTCCAATCACTCTTATTCCTATATTATTAAAAATAATTGAAAAGATCATGCATGATAAGATTTATAGCTTTCTTAACAAAAACAACATACTCAAAGACGAACAATACGGGTTTAGGAAAAACCACTCAACGACCTTAGCATGTTTGAAATTGATGAAGACAGTAACGAATTGTTTAAATGGAAAAAAATATGTTGTAGCGATATTCCTTGACATGTCTAAGGCATTCGATTTTGTTTCCCATGACACACTATTACATAAGATAGAAAAATATGGAATTCGCGGTAATGCCTTAGACTGGATAAAAACATATCTATGTGATCGCCAACAATGTGTAGAGATCTCAGGATTTAAGGAGAGACAGAGATTATCCCAAAGGTCACCTTATTTAATTAACAACACAGGAGTACCCCAAGGGAGCATTTTAGGTCCACTGCTGTTCCTACTATACATTAACGACATGCCTGATATTACAAAGCATGAATGTATACTATACGCTGATGATACCACTCTTGTAATTGAGAACAAGGACAAAAGCGAACTGGAAAGCGAAGCTAATAGAACTCTAGAACAAATGATTAATTGGCTAAATAATAATAATTTGCATGTGAATATAGATGAAACAAAAATGGTTCAATTTACTACACATAATAGAACTCCACTAAAACTTGACATTATATACGACCACAAACAAATAGATTAAGTTGCTCACACTAAGTTCTTAGGGATAACAATTGACAATCTTTGCAGTTGGAAACAGCATATTGGCGACCTATGTACTAAATTGGATAGATTCGTGTATGCTCTTAACCGTATTAGGCAAATAGCAACAATAGACGCTACACTATGCGCCTATCATGGTTATGTCTCATCTCTACTCCGCTACGGGATTATAATATGGGGTAATTCAACTGATTTCTTAAGAATATTCAGAGCCCAGAAAAAGTGTGTCCGTTCACTTGCTGGAGCTGATCCATTAGATGGCTGTAAACCTCTATTTAAAAAATTCAATATTCTACCATTACCCTGTCTGTACCTCTATGAAATCTGCTTATTTGTACACGAACATAGCTATTTATTCGAGAAGCACAACGCTGTAGTGTCTCGACCGGGTCGCCATATAAATAAATTAAATGTACCTAAACAACGCATCAATGTGTTTAGTCAAAACGCGTACTGTATGGCCATACGCGTGTACAACAAACTAAATGACAAATATAAAATACTTCCATTAAATAGAATGAGATCAGAATTGCATACATTTCTATTAAATATGATAGGAATATATAAGGACTGTTCATTTGTAAGAATCAATATGTAATTTAATTAAACATTATGCTTTTTATGACATTCTAATTTAAATGACTTTAATATTGTATGTATAGTAATGACATTATGTACTGTGTAATTTTTAATGAAAGAATTAACTTAAATTGAATTGAATACCTATATCTTTGTATGCACTAAATATTTGTACACTGTTAATGCAGTAGAATATCATGGACACAATTATATTGTAAGACCTTATTGACTGTATTCTCACAAATAAATCAATCTTTATCTTTATCTTTAAAGTGCGGGTGCGGGGGCAGTTCTGTCTGTCCCTCGCAGTCGGGTTTGGTCGCGGGAGGAGAGGCGCGTCGGTGTTGCGTTGACGCGCGCCCTATCTCCCGCGACCAAATGGGGGCGCACCACTGTTGCGTTGCGGTGGGGCCGCAGAGGAAGAGGAGATGCGGTGTTGCGTTGCCGTTCTCCCTATCCTCTGCGGCCGCTGGGTGTTTTGGCGGCGCAGCCCAACACCTTTATCCGCCGCCAAGGAGGTTTCGTTCGGGGCCCGCCTGACCATCTGGCGGGCCTATACCCGTCGGGGGGTAGCGAGGAATGCTTCGGTGAAACCCTACCCTCCGACACATGGGTACATGAGGAGCACGGGTAGGTTTTTAGTCAGTAAGAGTCTGACAGTCCCCTTCGTCCTTCCCCCCAGGGTGGAGGGACTCCATGAGGATTTTCCAACCCGACACCAAAAAAAAAACAAGGATCTTAATAGGAGCCCTTATAATATCAGAATTTATTTTCAGTCAGAGATATAAAATAGACTGAAACTATTTCGAATCGTGAAATCAGCATGACTTTTGTTTTTGAAATAATTACAACCATTTTAATATTACAAATCAGACAAACAGTGAGGCCTAGACTGGCGTGACGAAGACGAGATACTTTTAATTAAACAAAACATTTTAAAATTTCATTAGAAACTTTTGAACGATTAGATTGATAGTGTTTAATAAAGTTTCTCATGAATAAGTTTCTGTATTTTGATTTACAAACTATTATAACTGCATGTAATGTGTAATAATGATTACAGATTATATATACATAATTATTGTTTATACCCTTTATATGAATTCTTCTTGAAATCTAATTACCTATTAAATAAAAATAGTGCATAGGGTTCCCACCAAGAACTTAGGGTCCCAAGCCAACCTCACCTGCAAGTGGTGCACCTGCCGATCAACGGACGAGGCTCTGGCAAAAAAAATGTCCCAATAAGCGGCAATAGGCTCGCCACCTATTACGTGGGATCAAAACACTGGCGAAAAGTGGGCGTTTAATATGCCTCTGCCTACCCCTTCGGGGAAACAGGCGTGAGTCTATGTATGTATGTATGTATTAAATAAAAATAAATACTTTAAGTACGACCGGTTGGCGCCGCGGGAGTGTAATCGACTGCTACGTCAAAGGTCGCGGGTTCGATTCCCGCTCAAGTCAAACATTTGTGTGCATGAACATGGATGTTTGTCTTAGTCTGGGTGTTTCTATGTATAATATGTATGTATTTACAAAAAAAGTATATATGTTTGTTTATCAACTATCTAGTACCCATAGTACAAGCTTCTGCTTAGTTTGGGACTAGATGGTGTTGTGTGAATGTGGTTGAATATTGTATTATTATTATTATATTTGCGACGTTATTACTTATCATCCTCATCTGAAATGAGTATACAAACCTAAAATTAGGTGCTTGTAATTGATAAATAATATACCTGGATGGAGGGACGGTGGAACGATGATAAAGTTATCTAGTTATTCCTGGTAGCGCCATCTACCTTTCCATCGAAGCTAATCACATCAACGTCAATGGTTCGTCGCTGCTTGGCCAATGCGAGCGATGCCTTTTGTTCCCGTCCCTGTCTGTCCCATTCCCTGGAAGGGGCACGCCTTTCGCGGATTGCTCACCGCGATCGTCGACGCGAGAGACAGTCCAGAACTTTCGAGACGCTGAGAATGTGTCTGCCATACCGCACCGCACCGCTATAATTTTACCCGCTTTATACTAAAAACCGCCCGTGAGTGAAAGTGAATTGTGTAGTGGAGTTATTCAAACAGCTTCAGGATTCTCGAAGACACCAGGAGGCTGCCATTTGCAAGGAAAGAGGACTGACGTACAAGGTAGGTGCCCCTCATTCGTCAGCATCCTTTAGAATATCCTATACCCACTCACAATCCTCTTCCCTTATCCCTTCTAGGCGAGCAGAACTCGATACAGTCCATTAATCCTTCTTCAAATCGCCTAGAACCTACGGTTTCGGTGTAACGCCGAACCAATTGCATTACAAGCTCTACCTAGTCTGGGATCAGATGAACGTATATGAGATGTCGTATCAAGTCAAATTATTTATTCTTTATTAGCTAGCCACTATAGCACGTAATCGTATTGCAAGAGGACCATTTAATTTGTTCTGTGTGAATATTTTTGTACAAAGATCGAGCCAATTGAGAGAAAACACTGGGTTCAATTTATTTTAAATTAAAAGTACACATTAAGCCTTCACATCAGTGGACTTGCTACTATTAGTTCATTGGTTCGACTGCGACATAAAAAGCCTTTGTGAATCGAGCATAATTAATTTGGTCTGTCTGGGTGTTTATTTATCAATATTATTATGTATGTACTAATATAATCGAAACTTGATGGGAGTGAGTGAAGCAAGTGAGGTATGTCAGGATCGTTGCAAATGGCGTTCCGTAGTCTCTGCCTACCCCTCCGGGAAACAGGCGTGAGTCTATGTATGTATGTATGTATGTAATATAATAAGAACAGAAACCCATTATACAGGCACTTATTTTGATTAATACACTTATCCTGGAATTATGCCAGTTAGGTACTTATAGATCCTGCCAATGTTATTGAAGCTGTACTTTGGGAAGACCAGGGTTGCAACTGAAACTGTTTTCGAACTATTAAGTAAAAATCTATTTGAATACTGCACTTTATATTACCTACTGAATACAAAGTCATTATTATAACTCTTGTATAAACACTGTCCCAGCATGTTGCCATGCTGGCTAAGTGCGAGTTGGCAGATTTCAGAAGTCTTCCGAAAACATTATGGAGAACTCTCAGAAATGCAATATTTACGATATTTCCCTTCACCGTTTATCAAGCGATAATTAACAATTTAATACGCACTAAACTTTGAAAGGTCAGTTTCAGAAAGAAGAAGAAGAAAAAGAAGTATTAAGAAACTCAATTTAATTTTTGAAGATCTAGATCTAGACACCACGCAAGTACATATATGATAGCCAAAAAAAATCTTCAGTCTGTTCCAGGCATGGAAAGCCCCCATTAATTTCCAATTTTAATTTTTGTGTAATAATCGTGAAGCGGTTTACAGAATGCATGTACCTATCAATTTTCAAATGTGTTGTCTCAATAGTTTCAGAATAAAGCGGCTGTGACATAAGGACCGAACGAGAAATAGACAAACATACAGACATGGCGAACCACTTAGAATTTCTTTTGTGCTATTTTTTGTTAGGGAACCCTAAAATGTAGCGTGGAAACGGTGCATTATTATGACGATTACACTCTTTTAACTTTTTTTATCGTTTTATCTCAAAACGGTGGCTCTTAGGGAAAACATATAAATATAATAAACATTTCTTATACTCGTAGATAAGTAGGTATCTAATCTACAATTTTTGTTGAGCAAGATTTATGATAAAAATTATAGTTTTTGCTTTATATCGCAAAAATAGAACATTTTTGTGACGTTTGAACCCGTGTAATTTTTTTTCCAGGTGTGGGATCAATGAGGATTTTTTAGATTTAACGTGGATTTTTTTTAGATTTATAATGGTGTTTTAAACAATCCTACAATTTTCAGCTGGGTGCGAATTAGCGCAACCTCGGATGTCTAATTTTACCAGACTAAACAGGCTGCAGTGATTTACTCTCTAGGAATCGCACTCGCAAATAGAAAAATGTTCGACTAACGGAGGCGGAAAGAATCCTGACAGATTCGCGCTTACCGTACCACACTGGTATGTTCACATAACCGCGTATAACGGTGCGTTCTGTGTGGAGGCAATATATGCGAGTATTTACGCACTGTGCACCTACGTGACACCCGCCACTAATAACGGTCGAGGACACCGCGGTGGTTTTAGACCTAAAGGTTAAAGGAATTTATTTTAATACTAGATGAGCCCGCGGTTACACCCACGTTATTTAAGGCTACTGCTCCGCTCCCATGCCTCATAGTGTAATGTTATATAGCCTATAGCCTTCCTCAATAAATGGGCTATCTAACACCGATAGAGAAGAATTTTTCAAATTGGACCAGTAGTTCCTGAGATAAGCGCGTTCAACCAAATAAACAAACAAACTCTTCTGCTTTATATATTATTATATTTTAGTATAAAAACGTACAGTTTCACTTAATGAGAACAATTTTATGCTTACTAAATATCATACCAGCGTGTCGCACACTTAAATATAACAAAGTTGAATCTGCACGAAATTACAAATTACATGTAATCTTTAAATACCTCCTTTGACCTCCTTAATACGATTTTAGTGAGTTGACCCGAAAACTATTAGCAGAGAGGCTCACCTACTCCGATTGACGTAGAGAACGTACCGCAATGAATATTCGTTGTGAGAATAAAAATAATCTTAATATATAAAATCCTTGCGTTACTGACTGACTGACAGACACGCTACAGCCGAAACTATTGGGCGCAGGAAGCTGAAATTTGGCATGTACGTTCCTTAGGGACCGTAGGGGTGCACTAAGAAGGGATTTCCCGAAATTCCGACGGGATCGGCCAAAACGGGTAAATTTCAAAGAAATGCAGGCGTAGCTGCTGGCGTCCTCTAGTAAGTAATAAAAGTGTGGAGAGTGCTCCTCGGTGTTACATTTTTCATTCTGTTCTACGTATAAAAGCATAAAACTGGCTCAAGGACAGCGCAACACGAATTCGATAAAATAATATCGCGTAAATTTAATATTAATAATAAAATGATGAAATGACGATTTATTCACGTTGAAATTCATTCAACGTGAATGAATCGTCATTTCATCAAGCCTTTTAACTAATGTATGCATAATACAAGTTTATTTTAATACTTCTATACTTATTATTATTGGTAGAAGGCGCTGATCTCAAGAACTACTGATTCGATTTGACTACAAAACAGACTGTAAAACATCACGCTATGAAACGCGGGTGTAGAGCAGCAGCCATTAATAACGGGGTGTAACTGCGCGCTCAGGTAGTAACTCATTTAAATATCTACCTATTACTTAATAGAGTACCCGCGACTACGACCCATTTAGCGATTTACAAATCGCCAAAGATAAATGTCATTTAGATGCTTTTTTTTTATCAACAATACTATTCTAAATAGTAAACATTTTACCTAGAAAATAAGTTAGTTTCCGCCACGTTATGTCTGTCCGTTAGAACGCGATAAGCACAAAAGCTACCATAGGTATATATTTTCACTGATAGTTAGAGTGATTCCTGGTCCTTTGGTGTGTTTGATCCGTCAACGAAGTAAATAATATATTATAACCTAAGTTAATATTATGTTCATTATTTACTATACTTCGCCGACTTCAACTTTCAATAGTAAGTATAACAGAAAAAGCTACTAAATAATCCGAAGACGTTTTATTCCTTCTTCTGTTATAATTCAAAGGCCACATTACTCAAAGCGGTGACAAGAACCAAAAGAATATTCAAATGAGACCACATTTTCGCAACTCGTTTATAATAAACTGCCTTATTCGTTTCGTAGCGTAGGTTCGCGTTAATACTAAGCTAGAGTCGCC
This sequence comes from Euclidia mi, assembly GCA_944739405.2. Lineage (NCBI taxonomy): Eukaryota > Metazoa > Arthropoda > Insecta > Lepidoptera > Erebidae > Euclidia > Euclidia mi. The sequence continues at coordinate 44,857,937 of OX123195.2, forward strand.
CACGGTACTGCCTGCATATATTTCAATCAAATTACCGAAAACAAACATTAATTATACACCTAAACCTGCATGTTAACCGAACAAAACCCTGTGCGGTGGCTTTGAGTTTATCGCTTTCTTACAGATAGACAGATGGTTATGAGCCTTCGATAATCAAATCACATAGTACTCAAAATATACAGTAGCAATTTAAAATTATGACGAAATGTTGTATGAATAATCCCTATTATCTTTAACTAAACTACACATGCACTGCAAATAAATACTGTATCACGGAGGATTTTAAAAACAATCAACCAACGGACACAAAGAACATGGATCACACAAAGTTTTTTCCCAAGTGGGAATCGAACTCACGATACTACAGCAGCATTACAGTTGCAACGTTAAAACGGAGGGTGCTTGTTTAAATCACCACACCACAGGTACAGTCAGTGGCTTTTTCTGTGACGCAAAATATTAAGGTTAAGATAATCTCGTCCTCCATACCATTTGAACTTTTTTTTGCGTTCAGATGTATACTTAACGCAATAAAGCTACGATAGCCTAGCGGAGATACCAACAGACAACCATGCAGCCCTCTGCATGGCAGTCTGTATCGGGTTCGAATTTCCGGCGCGCACCAATGACTTTTCGGAGTTATGTGCGTATTAAATTGTTAATTATCGCTTGTCTCGTGCCTCGGAGAGCACATTAAGCCGTCGGTCCCGGTTGTCATGAAGATCTTTGACAGTCGTTATAGGGCGTCAGTACCTTCTAAACAAACTGACACTAGTCTAAACCATGGAATATCGCTATCCCTTCGGGTTGCGGAGGTCAGACAGGCAGTCGCTCTGTGCAAAAGCTAATATTCAGCCAAATCCGGTTAGACTAGTAAGCGGACCCAAGGTTGAAACTGGGATAACGCTAGGAGGATGATGATGCAATTAACTTAATGCAATAGCTTTTAAAACAACTTGCAGATGACCCTTCGCAACGATTACAGATGACCCTTCGCAACGATGTAATAATTTTCCTTAAAACCCTTAGAAGCACTCTCTGAGTCCAATGCTCGTCTTTAGTTTGCATGAATATTATTGCTTACTGTTCCAGATAGTTATTCAAGCGGTAAAAAACTGCACTTTAGACTTTAATTGGCAAAACATCGTGCAGTTTCTAATGGGTTTTAAACAATTCAATGTGCCAACGGCAAAATGGTATCGATAATTTCTTTAAGAAATTTATATTGCATTTTATTTACAGCTTGGTGCTAGAACGAACGAAACATAACTTTTGATGCATGAAGCAACGCAAAGGGATAGCGATATCCTATGATTAAAACTAGTGTCACTACCAATAACGACCGTCAAAGATCTTTAATAAATATAATTTAAATAATAATATAAGTAACAGCCAGGAACGACGGCCTAATAAAATAAAAAAATACGGTTTGAATAAAACAATTCAATATGCACATACCACCAAAAAGCCAGCGTTGCGCGCCGTGGCTTCGAACCCGATACCCTATTGACGACAGTCTATATAGCTGACTTTCCCTATCCTAGGCGTGTTATTACCTAAAATAGTCGCATTTCTAGTCTAACTAAATAAGGCTTGATTTCAGTTTTCTACACCTGCAATCCAACTGCTACATCCAAAGGACAAATATGTTTTAAAGTAAAACGTGTTGCAATTTGTTTTCTAGCTTATTTTGAGTAACAATTTAATGGAATATAACCATATTTATATTACTTGTGCTAAAGGCACTTTCTCATCGAGAGCATTCGGATGTAATGTGAAAATTTAGAATTAATAAAGAGAAACGAAGAGAAAGCTCGCCAATTAGTAAGGAAAGATTGTTACATGTTGCTAAAATCGAATTATTACATTACACTCCAACGCAGCTAGTGAGACAGCGCGTTAAGCTTAGTGTGAAATACAGCAGTAAATTAAGCTAAAAAGGTTAAGTCTTCAAACATATTATATCAGGATTAATATGAAACGACATATACACACTAAGATAATTAATTTGAAAGCTTCTAAAAGCTGTTCATTCTGTTCTCAAAAGACATGTGAAGTCTACCAGATTGCCAACTTGGCCAGCGTGGTGGACTATAGGCTAACTTCATGTACCTTTTTAATTCTTCATGCACTAGGGCTTAACTTATGTACTCATGCATTTCAACTCTGTACATTTGGGGGCACAGGCACACATTAATTTTGGTAAATTTACGTTTTTCCGTTCGTAAATTTTATAATTGCGCTTAAAATTTTTAGTAGGTAACTCGAGATGGAGCCTACATAGTATGCTCAAACTAAATAAACTTTTTGTTTAACGGGACCTATGCGTCAAACTTCAGCTCAATTTTATGTTGGCGAGAATTAACCCATATATTGTTATGTAGGGGCTAACAGTTATTCGACAATTCATTCGTTTGAACTCTCTAACTTTAGTAGTATAGTATCGCTGAAATAGTAACAGCTTTTGCTCAGCACTGATAAAATTTTGGACCTTAAATGTCCGATAATTATATAAAGTCAAAATGGTTATTGAAATTAAACTACAGTTTGCAGATTTTATCGCATATATTATATAAACTGTAGTTTAATTTCAATATGTTACATTCGCATAAACCAAATAAGATATGCAAATGATTAGGTATTATATATTTTGTAGTGCTAATAATATACATATATGGAAAGCATGATTTTCGTCGCGTAGCACTCAACGTCTGCGTCATGATTTATATAACTTGCATCCAATCTAACTTTTATTTGCCACGCTTGCATAACCCCAACTAATGCATAACTAAAAGTTAAAACTAAAAGTTAGCAATCACCTATTCGGTGTCAATAAAGGGGACGCTGTTTGATAAAATTCCCACAAAGGAATTAACCGAATTTGACTGTACTTAGGTCACGTTGGCGTAGCTGCGGGTGGACGTTATCAAGTACCTACCAAATAAACTTTATTTTTAGAGGCATCTCTACTATACTAGGCATAAATCCTGTTTCGGAGGACTTATCAAACACATAATACTTAAACAAAGGACACAAAGAATACCCGGACTCAAAACAACAATTATGGATCACACAAAGTATTGTTGTGTGATGATCGACCCTACAACAGCCGGCGCAGTGTCTGGCAGCGTGCCGAACCACCAAGCGAAGTGATGATATGATACTACCTACCTACTTATTACCAAAGGCCTCTTATTCGAATTTTAATGGGGCCATTCAGAGGTTTTATATTTCCGTCTGTCACCCAAAATAAAGTGAATTGCTGAAACTCCATGTAATTAAACTTTTACGGTCTTTTAATAAAATTTGGTCTCAACATAGCGCCGCGTTTAGTCATTTATTTATGATCACCATTTACGACTATTATTACAGGCTTAACCTAATTCATGCCTGCCTGTGTATGAGTCAAGAACTGAGACCGACAGTTTAACGTGGTCTTTGATGCACGGTAGCGTTCTGATAGAAATGCCAGAACACGCGGTCACACATCTGTATGTTGACATGTGCAACGTACCATTACGAATGGCGAGTCAAGTCACGCTATGTGCGTTACTCCCATATATCTCATTTATCATGTATTTTTTTTTATTTATAGTCTCACGCCTGTATCCCCGAAGGGGTAGGCAGAGATATAAATATTACACCCACATTTCGCCATGAATTTTTAGGTCCCACGTATTAGCGGGCGAGCCTATTATCGTTACCGGGCACATCACCAGACTCCGGGCTGCTACTGAGTATCCGTAAGGACCCATTAACACTTTTGTCCGACACGGGAATCGAACCCGAGACCTCCCGAACCCACGCGCACATTTATGTCGCGAGACCAACGCGGCAGTATCATGTAATGTGGAGGACTTTTATGACGCCCTCTAAATTATTTTATTTTCTGTTTTGTAAGTTCTGTATATATTTCTTAGGATAGTATTAGTGCACCTCCCCGGTCCCCAAGGAACACCAAATCGCCGAAGCTGAACTTCAGTAAATGCCAAAGTTCAGCTTCTTGCGTCAAATAGTTTTGGGTGTGCGTTGTCTGACAGTCAGTGAGTAGCGGAAGAATTTAATATAACAGATAACCTGTGTAAGAGCCTTAGATTGGGCGAACCGAAATACGCGTGGCTGTTATAAATCTACCATGATTGCAAGCATATACAGATTTGTATTACAACAAGTCACAGTCCGTTTAATTTATATCCAATTTTATTGCTCTCCCTTCCATTCTACCTTAACCGGCACCAAACGAAATCACTACGATTTCAATTCAGTTTCTCTCATTTCAACATATTTGCGAATAACGCATTTCCCTACATCCAGTCATATTATTATAATTGTGTCATAATATTATAACCCTAGAATATGTATGTATATGACAATTTCGCAACCTACGATGTGGTAAAATACGACACATCCACATAAATATTGTATGAGGTTTATATACTGACTACTTAGAACTCATCAACCTTTAACGAAATCGAGAAACGCCATCCACATTTATGAACTAACTAGATGAGCCCGCGGTTACACCCGCGTTATTTAAGGCTACTGCTCCGCTCCCGTGGCTCATAGCGTGATGTTATATAGCCTATAAGCCTTCCTCGACAAATGGGCTATCTAACAATTTTTGAAATCGGTGCAGTAGTTCCTGAGATTAGCGCGTTCAACCAAACAGACAAACAAACTCTTCAGCTTTATATTTTAGTATAAGATTTATAAGCAATTTTATAAGTATAATACCAACGCTAGCCAACTCACACTCGGCCAGCGTGGTGGACTATGGCCTTACCCGTCTCATATAGAGAAGTGGCCCGTGCCCAGCAGTTGGATAGTAAATATACAGGGCCGATGATAACAATAATAACATTTACATTTAAAATAACATTAATAATGATAATTAAGAACAAGGAAAGTCATTGCGATAGTGTAATAAAAAGGATTAAAAAGTCACTTCAAGGCAGATCCGCAACTAGGGATTTCCATCGCCAAAAAACAATAGCATATAATACCTAATTTCTTCTTACCCTTTCATCATGTCTTTGCGTTTGTGACTACTCGCGTAAAATAATAACCTGACAAACTTATACTCCACTTCTACTTTGTAGAGGCGGTTTTAGGTTTCAAACTAAGTACTGCCTATGTCGTTATTTGTAAACATTTCCTGATCGATTAAAATAATACAATTTATTGGAACATTGTTTATTCATAAACATTTAGGTTATCGACTTTTTATTAGGAATAGGAATATTTATAAGACCTCCAAAACATTTTTTAATAAAGTAAGTGAAAATTGAACATATTCACTCAGAGACCCTAAAAAGTTAAAAGTACAGTAATGTACATAGCGCTTTTCACCATAAACGCAGTTTCATAACTTTTATCAAAGTTTATAATCATATTCTACGAGTAGATATGAGAACTTCCTCTGACACAATTAGAAAATAAACTGAAGCTTTGGCTACACGAAAAATGTTAGATGTATTTTATCCTATCTAAACATGTATACCAAATATCCCAGTGTTATAATAATATTAAGTTTATAATTATTACTTATCCATCAGTAGACTACGGCAGGCTGATGATGATTAAGATGAATTATTACTTACCTAACAATGTAGGAATTTAGTAAAATGTTAACATTATTTATATGACGTATCAAGTAAAATAAATGTTTCTGCTGTGATAAAGATTTGCGGATCACGCAAAGTGTTGTTTCACGCCATCTCGAAACCCATTTGTTATTTGATATTCACATTTGAAAAAGTAAGCGAAGTTGAGGATCGTAGCAGATAAAAAATAATTGTTACTATTTCCTTGAAAGCTCTACTTTCAACTGAGCCAAGCTTTCCCTAAATCGCAATCCTGTTCTAAGCTTAAATAAATCAAGGCGACATAATATTATCAAACGGTCCATAAGGAGAAACTGAACCACATATAACTCAAATAACACGTTTAATACAACGTAAACATTATTACCATAGCCAAAGAGCTTCCTTAAAAATATATGTACAACAAAGGTTTCATTCATGGTACGTAATTGATTGAAACATCAACGACTGCGCATAAAAAAAAGGTGCTTGCTAGTTGACCGAGTTAGGCCCCCTAGATCTTGTAGAATATATTGTTGCTTTCGACATATAAAAAGCAAGCAGTACGATTTTGCTCTCTATGATTGTATTATTATAAGTCTAATATTTTTGCTAATAATAAAGCGACGTGTGTAAGTCGTAATTAATCCATTTTATTTAGGCAATTAAATAATGCGTCACTAGTCCTATATGCTCACAAATCTGTTACAATAAATTTATGAATTTGCTCTTATTGTAAATCCAACAATATTTCAGAGAGAATTATCGAAAATTACATAATATACACTATGCAGCTTTTTAGGCCAACCCTTCACAGTGGGTTCAAGAAATAAGCTCTAAGAAAGCTATACAACTCCAGAGGTTAATTAATCATAACATAAAGTATGGACACAATATCTGGTAACGCAATATACTTTAATTTTCCCGCTAGTAAGATTAGACAGCATCTATATAAATGCGTATCACAGCGACTAGCGATTGTTGAATTAAATGTCGCATTTTAACACCAAGAATCCAGAGTTGTCATCAGCATTGTTAATCATCTGCCCCACTGCTGGGCAAAGGCCTATTCTTATTATGAAGAGGTAGAGAAGATAAATTCGATTTATACAAATATATATAAAACAATTTAACTTTATCGATAGGTTTTAAAACCACTCAAAAATGCAGCTTTAAATCAAAGTTTAATTGCCATTTAGAATATTTCAAAATGCGTGTTTATTTTAGATTACAATTCTATTGAAAAATCTTTATTAGTATTGGTACTTATCTAAACATATATATTCAAATTACTGTAAAAAAATCTTATTGTACCTAATATTTATGACACATAATTAAAAAGTATCGTCATGCGAACTGCGTTTATCTTTTCTCGATATTGTACAAAGCAAATACGTACATAATACATACATAATATCTACATTGCTTTTTATTGACTAAAAGATGCAAAACAAATTAATTAAAGCATTCATTAGTACCTAATTGAATATCTAATTAAATATGTCTTAATCGCTATTCATCAAAAATACTTATGCCCATTACATAATTAATTAATCTGGACTATTTTTTTTTAACAATTGGAAAAGATACTGTTCAAAAAATTGTGCAGTGTTTATTTATACTAATAAAAAATAGTTATGAAAAAATTTAGCACTGTAATAATATTTCCTGAACTTTCGTTATAATATTTCATCTTTATACACGAATCTAAAATAAAAAACGCAAATACTTATGTAGGTATATAAGGAAAAATGTAATACGACAAAAGACTAAAATGTCACCACAATAACTTACCAAATAGCAGTAGCAGTAGATCGCTGACAGCGAGACTGAACAAGTAATAATTAGTCGCCGTGTGAAGTCCAGGCAGTTTGACAATCACGACACACACACACGCATTCCCTATCACACCCGTCAGGAATATCACCACTAGAACAATACTGATCGGCACTATCTCCTTCAGAGGCAATCGTCTAGAACCCATCATCCACCACAACATTTCCTCCTCACTACAATCGAAATGCGACAAATTATTGCAACGGTTGAAAAAGTCATCGTAAGTTTCATTTGCACGCAAAAACAATCTTGAATCCATTGTTTAAAATGTTAAGTTCACTAGTCACAACAAAATAAATAAATTATTCTCCAAAATCCTGTTTTTGAGATGACTTTTCGTTCTCGAAATCACGAAAACTTGTTATTCCAAAGGGCAGCTGAAAACATGACCGCACTCCGTGAATTCTCGCGCGTACTGAATTTCTCTCGCTGAAAGTTAGGTACAGGACTCTGGACCGAGTCTGTATCTCGTGCGTGACTGCTCTAGTCGCTTGTTTATTGTGTGCGATGTTTACACCGTCACTTTCATATACATGCGTGCGGCGTGCCATATGCGAATATTTAGGAACAAGCAGGCAGAAATACCTGCATCATCCTATGTTGTCTGGGAGAGAATGATTTTAGCATTAAGACCGCCATTGTGCCTACTTAGTTTCATTAATCGTAAATAAAGATTGAAATAACCAATACTTGCGGTATTGGCCATTAAAAAGGGATATTTTAACAGCGCATCAAATATCTTAAGTAAGACTGAAGTGCGTTACGCTAAAAAACTTAATTCTTTCACTACAACTTTTGTATTTCAACTAATTGTACTACTCGATCGGAAAACTTATCCACTCAGAAAACTTAATAGGTTATGTTAGTTTTTCTTGTGACCCTGTACCCAAAACGAAACTTAGCTTATTAAATTATTTGGTTGTTGAGTAAAACTAAAATATGAAATCCTTCTTTAATTGAAAGAATTATTTTTATTATTAAAGATTTGGATCGATCAATAAACAGGTGTCCGTTATGAAATATTCTAGTGTGGATTTTTGGTGCACAATTATTTGGTATTTTTGGTGGGACATAGGTATATTTTTTGTAGATATAGTAGATGTATTTGATCTGTATAATATAATTATCATACTGGCATTTTCCTCATTTTAATTAAATATCTTTGTATTGAATATCGGGATCTACCTTTTAGTCTATCCAAATTTGGCGGCATATAACTTCTATATAAGTTTTCAACAGTACGAAGCCTAACTAGTCTGCAAACCAAAGGAAAAGCGAAATTATACGAGGTTTATTAGACAAGTGTTGATTTATGTCTCAGTTTCTTAGAACGCAATAATAAGCATCATCAAGACGAGGAAAGGTCTTTGGGTTAATCGTATTTTTATATCGACCCAGATTCTGAACGAGAGGCAGACATATTAATTTCTAGCTGCACCCGCGTGATTCTTCCTCACGAACCACACTACCTATTGATGAAAAATGTACAGTATCCGTTCGGTATTTTTTGGTTTATGGCGTTCATACGATGATAATATGTATTGATGTAACTAGTCAGTGTCAAAAGCGTATTGTGCTATAATATCTATAATGTGTTATGTGCGTATGTATTTATGTATGTATGTTTGTATGTATGGATGTATGTATGTATGTATATATGTATGTATGGATGTATGTATGTATGCATGTATGTATGTATGTATGTATGTATGTATGTATGTATGTACCTGTGCATGTATGTATATTATATGTTTCTGTATTTACGTAATATATGTATGTTTACCTTTACTTAGCAAGGAACTTTATTACTACACCATTTTATAATTCTATTTCCGTTATCTACTTCTTTCCATCCAAAGGTTGCCTGGAAGAAATCGCTTTTAGCGATATTCTTGTTCTCTTTTAACTCTGTAATGTGACTTGTGGTGTACAATAAAGAATTGTCTATCTATCTATCTAAGATTGCACGGCAATAGCGTAGTCTGCGTAGCCGTATATAGTCCGGTCAATTTATACGTCCGAGTTGCTGATTGTTCAAAACACCATCACAAGTAAAATCTAAAAAATCTTCAGCTATCTGACATTTGGAAGAAAAGATACTCGAGTCAAAGGTCACAAAACTGGGTCTTCGAAATTTTTAGCAAAATGGTCAGATTTATAAAAAAAGTACTTGTTAGATATAAAAATTACAAAGTACTTAAAATTTTTCACTTGAAAGAAATAGGAGATTTTTAAATATTGTGTTAGTATATAAGTAGTCATAACCGGTTCAAGATTAAATACTACTACACATTTAGAATAAATTCGCTCTAGTTATGGAAAGGGTTATTTTTCTATTTCGTGTATAATCATTTCTAGTGCCGGCGTTTTCAGACGCCCTGAAGCACAGTAGCGTTTTGATATAAGTAAATCCCACACATGGTCACCCATCCAATTGGTTACCTGTGCAACCTAATAGATATATAATCATAAATATGCATAAAAAATTGGTTTGTAGCAAAAACTCGATGAGTGCACTAATTAGTCGCAGGATCTCGTACTAATTGTTTTACCAGTGCCTTTGATTATAAACGTGTAAAGTCAAAGGCACTGGTATAATATATGATACAGCACACACCAATGACTTTTCGGAATTATGTGCCTATTAAATTGTTAATTATCGCTTGCTAATCGGTGAAGGAAAACATCGTGAGGGAACCTGCATGTCTGAGACTTCTCCATAATGTCAAGATTCCTCGCAAGACATGAGAAGTCTGCCAACCCGCACTTGGCCAACGTGGTGGACTATGGCCTTCCCCTTCTCATAGTGAGAAGAGGCCCGTGCCCCGCAGTGGGACAGTATAAAGGGCTTATGATGATGATAATAAAATTAAAGACCAGTGTCTACATTTTTAACTTTATTTAGTCTTATTTTTCTTTTCGTAAGAGTGTGTAGCCTACTCTGGTATCGGAGTTTATAGGTCGTCCAAAGGCAATACACGGCCTGAAGATTTACTTCCTTCTATATGTCTTATGAAAGGCGTACTGATTTTGCGTTTAGGTTTACATGCTCTGGTAGAAAATCGTAAGACATCAGACAAATATCATTCCAACAGCTCTTTACCGCAAGTGTTTCGGTGTATCTTATTATATAGTGCACTGTCTAATAAAGTTCTTCAGTTCTCTCGCAGACAATGCAGACTGTTATGCACGGCTGTTGAGGTTTTCTTTTATGATTACCTACTTACTTTGGTATTTTTGTATAAAGTTTAATTAAACCAGTAAAGGAAAACTAATATCTCTCAAGTTGGTTCGGTTTTATTTTGTCTGTGTAGCGCTCATAGCGAGACTTGAATTGCCGTTCGTAATGGTTCGGCAAAGTTAAGCAACGCTTGCACAGGTCGCCACGTGTATGGGTGACCACATGTCGCATTTACGTGCTTCGGAGGGCACGTAAAGTGTCGGTCCCAGTTCTTGCTCAGGACAAGAATCGTTATATAGTCTACCGCTTCTCGGAGGCCTTTGGGCGGTCTGACCACTACGATACTAGAGTTAGCCACACACGCAAAAATAAAGATTTTGTGTGTATCTTACTAATAAAATATATATAATTTTGAGATGAGGTCTTTTAGAGAATTTTCTATCCGTACGGTGTGCAGAAGGTATTTTGGTAAGGTATTATTATGAGTAGTCTGCAGTATCGACTATTTAAGAGCACTATATTATTTTAAAATTATGGCTACGGTTATTTTAATACGAAAATAAGACTTACGCACTGTCGCGATTGTGCAATTAAGGTTTGTTTGTGTGAATAGGCATGTGCTACATCAGCGGTGGTCGAGATGTATAATAATAATATAATAATAATTTTATTGGCGTCAGACATTAGTACAACGCTGTTTACATATGAAAATATTAAATACTTTCGTTTGGTTTCAATGAGTACAATTTGATCAGTGTCCACCGAGCTAGGAAATTCCTGTGTTACGGGGGACATTCTTCCGTCATACAATCAGTTACTATATAGATTAAACATGGTTGATACATGTAACTACAGGTAAGTGCAAAGGTACGATGCCTTTTGATATTTAAAAATATATATATAAAATAAAAAATAAAAGAGGGTAAGAAAAGTGTGTGCGTGTGTCATGGTTTTAGCAACTCTTCAGTATCGTCATAATTTAAAGAGAGCAAATACATGCATTGGAAATTATTTAGGGTATGTATGTGTAGCATACTGCGAAATTTGTTGTATAACAATGCGCTAAAGTATTGGTGTTGACGTTGTGCGAAGGTGGTGTAGGTGTATATTTTAGGGCATATTGGTTCAAGTCTTCTTCTAGCTCTTGCACTTAAATTACTGTGAGTGTGTTGCCGCAAAGGCAGATTTAAATGCTTTCTTAAAATTGTTCGCAGAATGTACATTTGTCGAACCGTTAGTACTTTACACTCTGCGTACAATTGCTTCGAGAGGTATCTGAAAGGCTTTGTAAGCATTACTTTGAAAACGGCTCGTTGCGCTCGTTCTGCTTGGATGATAGTAGATAGATAGTAGTACAATAAGTTTTCTCATAAGCGTAGCCAGGCTTTTTATTTGGGCACTCCAGGAGAGACAGGCGTCAACCTGTAACCCTAAGTACTTAACCACCTCGGCTCGGGCCACTGAGATGCAAGCGCAATGAGCGCTTCCGATTGCACATACGTGTGCTTTGATCTTACAGTTTGTGGGTGAGAATATTTTCTCCCATCCATGCCATTACCGTCGACAACACTATTTGAGATTTTTCTCTGGCTGTCTCCCAATCGTCCGCAGTAGTGAGAATTACCGTGTCATCGGCATATGCAATTATATGCGAAGAGGCGAAAGAGGGGTGGCAAAGCTCGTTTAAGTAAACCTGAAACAGAACATGACTAAGTAAACTACCTTGCGAGAGGAGTATGGTGTACCCCAGGCCGAAATATTGACAAATAGAACCTACCTACTTCAACGTTATTTATAAAGTAGTTATACGATTGAGACCTGTTATAAACCAAAATATTAGTTAGAAATCTACCTAAGCATGAGTATATACTACCTTTTTATTTTCTTATTACTTACTTACTTACTCCAATGGTTATCGACTCAAAATGTGCCTTGGCCTCCAATACGAGAGATCGCCACTTCATCCGATCAAACTGGTGATTGGCGAGAAGTGGCCAAAGGTTTTCTAATTGCATTTAACTTACTAACACTCTAATAATATCACACGTTTCACGCATCACGTTTTGTGCCCACGAATTCAGGTTTAAAAGTTATAACAATTTATTTAAATAGGGTTAGCAGCTGCAACTTAAAATTTTAAAATATTCATAAAAAATTGTTTTTCTTTTGTAAATTTTTCCGTCGATGAAATTGTGTTTAGTTTCCCTGGTTTTGATATGTGCACTATATATTGCTTAAAAAAAACTGCCCGAAACAGGAAAATACATCGAAAATATAGTATTTTCTTCTTCACATTTAGAAGCGAAGAATCGAACCCACGACCTTCAAAATTCCTTAAAATATTTTTGTAAGAACATTAAATACATTATTGGATGGTCCATTAAATTACAACCACCAATAATAAATTATCTGCCAAAATGATCTGCTTTATAAAAACATGACTCCATTGTGCGTTCTAATTATATATAAATACTCTCGAAAAAATGATTTATTCAACTCTGCATATAAGATCAATAGTGAAATACTAGAGGAAGTAGAGACTATACGTGACCTGGGGATTACAGATGATAGAAAACTGATTTTTTTCCACATTTAGATAATATAATTAAAAAATCTTCAAAAATGTTAGGCTTCATAATCAGAACTTGTAAATGTTTTAAGAATATTAAAACTAAAATCCTCCTTTATAAAAGTTTGGTGAGAAGTACATTGGAGTATTGTAGTGTAGTTTGGCGACCACATTACGCAGTACATACCTTGCGAATCGAACGCGTTCAAAAACGCTTCCTCTGGCACCTAGCATTCTCCGCAGGTATGTCAAAAAAATTACCATCTTACATAAGCAAACTAAACCACTTCACGTTGAGCAGCCTTGAGAAGCGCAGATGCTATAATGGTGCAGTATTTGGGGTGCAAAATAATAAAAAAAAAAATTGTCTGTTCTAATCTGCTTAACATCTTTAAATTCCGAGCCCCCGCAAGGGCCCCACGCATCTCAATCACTCCACTCTGCCCTCCTCTTCGACGAACTGTTTTAGGAAGCAACTTACCATATGCCAAAATTTGTAGGACCATAAACAGCTGCAGCGATAAAATTGATATACATCATGATTCAATCGCGACACTCAAATCAAAGATCATGGCCTTCTTGTAAAATGGCTTGTAGGTACTTGTCTAATGTTGTCTAACGTTGTTGTTCGTACGTTCATTGCTGCACATTGTTATTATTTATTGTCTATACATAATAACTTGTATTTCTGTTTCATTTTATGTATTACCATCATAAATATTTCGCTAAACTATGTTTGTATAGTCTCAATGCACATATATAAAATCAGCGTGTAACTGCATGCTTAAGTTAGCTTAAATTAACACGTAGATTTTACTCATGCGGTGATCACCTGTAAGTGATTGTTACACTCGCACTGTCACTAATATTGTTGTTGTACAAGTTATTTTTGTGTAAACAATTGTTGGTGATCCAAATAAAGAAAATAAATAAATAATTAGATTTATGAACGATGTTATTAGCACGATTTTTATTAAAAAATAATTTTAAACTTGGCCTATTTAAAAGGCCGGGCATATTTAATTTAGGGATATTTTAGTACAGGTACTTTTAAATATAGATATCTCTTATCGGCTGGGGTACGCTTGCAACCCTTTCACACATTGGGCATGCGCGTTCCCCGAACGTGCGCTCGGCATGCGCCCGGCGCGGTGTGCACTTTTTACTACAGAGTGAACGAGCGCACGCCTACGTGAGGTCGGCCTTAAGAAAGCAGGTATAGTAACAATATACGTAAATGTAAATATATTTTAGGTATACTTACTTTAAGTTTAGAATAAGTATATATTTAAGCGAATTGTTAGTTTAGTTGACAAATTACGCAATTTGGAAACCATTTGGCGAAAAGCCGGGGTCAAGAGTACCCTAAGCGTACATATTTATAGTGAAATGCAAAACTGTAATGTCAGGCTTACAATGACTAAGAAGCTTTTGGAAACAGTTTTAGCTTCCTGTGATAAACATAAGGCTACCTGGCATAAAACGTCTATTTTCTATACTGATCTCGTACAACTGAAGAAATTGTATGACCATTCGAATCAAAACATCATCTATCACAATCTTTCGTACTTTCAAATAGTCTTAATTAAATTTTAAGAGTAGGTATGATGTTCTATTTATTGAACTTTGTTGTGATGATAGAAAACGGGTTTCCTTCAGAAATTTTATTTAAAGTAAAATTAGTAAAGCCTGTGTCGAGGTGTGATCGCTGCGTTATCGTCGCGAGAAGGCTAAGAGTCCGGAGTCCCGTACTAAACCTCTAAATTCAATCGATCGATAGTTAATCGACCGATTGAACAGAACACTATCCTTACTTTAAGGACAGAACCATTCGACAACTGAACGATTCTATTTACGTATGATAGTATCTTCTGGTCGTGTAGTACTTAGAATTAAGTTTCTAAGTAAGAATCTGTGGTTGTATCTCCACCACTCGTCGCAATGTCTAGAGGTATGTCATTTAATTGTTAAATTAGAATATTACTGGTTCAGTTTAAAAGTAATGATAGTATCACAAAAATATATCGGATTATTGATATAATTGTGTGGATAGTATGCTCACTTTTCTGTAAATAAAACCTAACTAGATGTCGACTATAAAATGTTATCATTACCCTTGAATATGGTATATAGTAGCTGCAAATTATTGTGATTATTGATTATGCTATATTCACTATCCATATCGACGTCAAAATAACTCTGTGTAAACATATAGTAGTACTTGTGACATCGGAGAAAATACTTGTTTATCGGTAACCAATCTATGGTTGATTCTTGCAAATGGCTTAAGTATACTAAACTCAAACTCAAACTCAAAATCATTTATTCATTTAGGCCACAAAGTGACGCATATGAACGTCAAAAGTCAAAGTTAATTACTAGATGATTCTACATTTACATTTACTGCCACGTTCGCAATGCAATAGGTAGAACCACGAGAAAGAACGGGCAATAAAACTCGTGGCCACTCTTTTTAACTGCCAGTATAATGGTTTTACATGTTATATTTGTAAGGAGCTGCAACTGTTTCACATTGTGAGTTATCTACTATTGCAAAAGTTATTGATATCATACTCAAGCAATAAATTTTGTTCATTTATTAAGCCTCCCAAAGTGAATATGGTGAAACAGGAGCATCCACTTACGTCTTTTGATGTAAGCAACTCGCGAACATGACTGTTCTGATCTATGGTGGAACAGTATGTTCTGAAAAGTAATGCAGCAATTTACAATCTATTAGTTAGCAGTTCATGACCACGAGTTACCCTCACCTTACAAATCCAATAAATTATAATAAAAAGAGTAGAACAAGAATGCAAATGTAGCATAAAAAGAGAATACGGTAATTAACTACACTATAAAACTGCATATTGACCTAATAATAAAAATAAATTGACCTAATAAAAGAATATTTATTTCCAAGCGTACTTGTCGTCAAAATACTCATTTAAACTGTAATATGCCTTTAGTAAAAGATTATTTTTAACAATTGTCTGAAATGACCTTAAAGGCAAGTCTAAAATATTACTTGGTATTTTATTATACATTCTTATACTAAGCCCAATAAAAGAGCTATGCGTTTTGTGTAAACGGAAATATAGTACACATAATTTGTGCCTGTTCCTAGTATTAATCTTGTGTATGTCACTATTCATTTTGTAGGAATTTATATGTAGTCGTACATGCATAACACTGGCATAAATATATTGTGATGCTACAGTAAGAATACCAATATTTTTAAATTTTTCTTTAAGTGAGACTCTTGTCTTTAACTGGTAAATGGCCCTAACTGCTCGTTTATGTAATATAAAAATATTTTCGATGTCAGCGGCCCTACCCCATAATAATATGCCATATGACATAACACTATGAAAATAGCTAAAATAAACCAATCTAGCCGTATCGACATCAGTCAACCTACGAACCTTCTTAATGGCATAAGCAGCTGAGCTAAGTTTCCCTGAGAGATATGTAACGTGCGCACCCCACTGTAATTTCGAATCAAGTGTTATTCCTAGAAATAATGTAGATTCAGATGTTTCGAGAACATCGTCATTTAGAGCTATACTAGGACCAAGGTTTCTGACATTAGGCAGAGCAAACTTAATACATTTTGTTTTTTTGGCGTTCAGTACCAGATTGTTTACATTATACCATTTAGTTACTTGAATGAGCGCACTGTTAATTTCGTTAAAATGTTCCTTATTTCTATCTACTTTGAATATCAAAGAAGTATCGTCAGCAAACAGTATAACGTCACAAATGTTTTTCAAGTAAAATGGTTACTCGTTTATGTAAACAAGAAACAGGAAAGGCCCTAGGATGCTGCCTTGCGGCACTCCCAAATCAACATTTAAGCCACTGGATTTTGAGCCGTTTATTTCAACACATTGGATTCTGTCACTTAAGTATGACTTAATGACTTCCAATGCTTTAGTCTGTACGCCGTAATGTCTAAGTTTGCATAAGAGCGTTTCATGGCAGACACAATCGAATGCTTTCGAAAGGTCGCAAAACACACCAATAGCATTTTGGGCATTCTTTCATGCACTGAATATGTGTTTAAGTAACGCTACTCCTGCATCTGTTGTCGAGTGATCCTTGGTAAATCCATATTGCTCACTATGAAGGAGGCTGTTTAGATTAAAATGTCTAAGTAATTGCTTGAGTATGATCTTTTCAAAAATCTTACTAAAGGCAGGTAGTATCGATATTGACCTATAATTACTAGGATCAGTCTTACTGCCGGATTTGAAAAGAGGTATTATCCTACTGTGTTTCATAAGATCGGGAAAAACACCTGATTCAATACACTTAGTAAATAAGTTGCTTAAATAAGGAGCTACTACATCAATTATACTTTTTAAAACCTTAACAGAAATGCCCCAGAGATCACCTGTATTCTTAGACTCTAGAGATTGAAAAGTACTTATAATGTCGGTAGAATTAATACAATCGAACTTAAATAATACATCACATTTTCCTACACTAGATTCTAATAGGTTTTTTGCGACTATAGCTGATGATTTTAATTCTCTAGTAGTAGTAATCGGTATGCTAGCAAAGAATTTATTAAATGTGTGTGCGACTTCTTTGTCATTATGAATAAATTTGTCACTATCAAATAAACTAAAACTATTACCTCTAAGTGTTGTCTTACCTGTTGCTTCATTAATAGCTCGCCAGGTTGCCTTAATTTTATTCGAGGATTGTTCAATTTTGTTCCTAACTAATAATGCCTTAGCTGTATTGCACACTCTTTTAAATATCTTTGAATAATTCCTAACATACTCAGTGAAGTTCGAATCAGAATTGTATCTCTTCATACCATACAACTCGTAAATCTTTGCTCTGCTTTTGAAAATACCTGCAGTAGCCCACTCACTAAAAGCTCGAGATTCCTTAACTACTTTCTCCGTAGTCCTAAAAGTATTCTGAAATTCCTTGTTAACTACATTAAATAAATTATTGAAATTTTCATTTGGCGAATCAATCTCCATTAAATCAGGACTCATAGCATTCATTTAAATCAAAATTTTATTCCGGAATTCATTAAACTTATGCCTAGGTAATGGCCTAACTAACACTTTCCGTATAATGCTATCACTATAATACGGAAACCTTGCTAATTGACCACAGTGATTCGAAGTTAATTCAGAACTAACTAATTTATTCAAAACTGTACAATTACTAAATATATTGTCAAGACAGGTGGATGATGTTGCTGTAATCCTAGTTGGTTCAAGGAACAAATTTTTTAAATTAAATGATTTAAATAGATTTAAAAATCTACTAGTCATTACTGAATGATCAAGAATATTTACATTAAAATCACCACAAACTATAATACCTTTCTTATTGCTCCTAATTTTAGTAATTGCATCTTCAATAACTGATTCAAACAAGCTAAAGTTACTTAACGGTGGACGATATACACATATGATAATATGCTGCTCAAGTTCTACACATGACAGTTCCACGGTGCGTTCTATAGACAAACTTGTTATGTCTTTCCGTTCTTTACATGTTAAGCTATTTGAAACAATAATCAAGAATCCACCATGAATAGCGTGTTTCCTAGAGAAGGCACTGTGTACCGTGTATTGCGAGTTATTTAAGAATTTAATTTGGTACTCTTTTAGCCAGTGTTCTGTAATACACATTATTTGTATACTGTGATTTTCTAAATATAAACTTAATTCTAAATCCTTGCCAGATAGACCTTGTATGTTTTGATGTGCTACATTCAGTTGAATTTGTCTACCCTTTGTCCTAGTCTTAAGTTTAAAGAACTTGTGTCAGTATATTCAATAGAAGAATTACTATATGAACGTGTCCCATTTAATTCCGTAATCCACCAAGACCTTACACATCAGGCGTGGGATGGGTGTGCAGTGTTTCTGTTTTTAAAAAAGGTGAAAACCTTGCTGTAAAACTATTGACCCATTTCACTCCTGAGCCACGTCTACAAGTTGTTCGCGAGAGTCCTAACAAACCGCCTCGCCAGAAAACTCGACGATTTCCAGCCACCGAAACAAGCCAGGTTTCGAAAAGGCTACAGCACCGTAGACCACATCTATACTGTTCGGCAGATTGTACAGAAGACCAACGAGTACATCAGCCGCTGTGTATGGCTTTCGTGGACTACGAGAAAGCCTTCGACTCCATCGAAACCTGGGCAGTTTTGGATGCTCTGCAGCGGTGTCGCATCGATTGGCGCTACATCGAGGTGTTGAGATGCTTGTATGACACGGCCACTATGACCGTCCCGCTCCAGGACAGTAAAACCAGCCCCATCGAGTTGCGAAGAGGGGTGAGGCAGGGGGAGTAATATATAATATCATTTATAATATAATATATAATATAATATAATATTCTACCACATTCACACAACACCATCTAGTCCCAAACTAAGCAGATATTATATCTCCTAAGCTCTTCACCAACGCACTCGAAGACGTCTTTAAGACGCTGGACTGGACTGGACGGGGCTTAAACATTAATGGCGAGTACATATCTCACCTTCAGTTTGCCAACGATATCGTCATCGTGGCAGAGAGCCTGCAAGAGCTGAGCGAGATGCTGCACAGCCTAAATGGAGCCTCTCGACGGGTCGGTCTCGGCATGAACTTGGATAAAACCAAGATTATGTTTAACGAGCACATTGTGCCGGGACCAGTTTATGTCGACGGATCGATGCTCGAAGTTCAAGAGTATGTCTACCTTGGGCAAGTAGTCCAGCTTGTTAGAAACAACTTCGAGAAAGAAATCGACCGCAGGATCCAGTTGGGTAGGGCAGCGTTTGGCAAGCTACGTCGAGTCTTCTCTTCGACCCTACTGCAATGACTGAAGACCAAAGTCTTCAACCAATGCATCCTACCTGTTATGACGTACGGTGCCGAGACGTGGAAACTCACAATGGGATTAGTCCATAAACTAAAAGTCACGCAGCAAACGGGCTATACTTGGCGTCTCTTTGAAGGATAAAATCCGAAATGAAG
This sequence comes from Euclidia mi, assembly GCA_944739405.2. Classification (NCBI taxonomy): domain Eukaryota; kingdom Metazoa; phylum Arthropoda; class Insecta; order Lepidoptera; family Erebidae; genus Euclidia; species Euclidia mi. The sequence continues at coordinate 44,878,106 of OX123195.2, forward strand.
TTATCCGACAAAGAACCAAAATTACCGACATTGCTCACAGAATCAGTAAGCTCAAGTGGCAGTGGGCTGGCCACATCTGTAGAAGTACTGATGGCCGATGGAGCAAGCGTGTCCTAAAGTGGAGACCACGCCTCGGCAAGTGTAAAGTAGGGCGGCCCCCGGCTAGGTGGACCGACGACCTGAAAAAGGTGGCTAGGACAGACGGGATGCGGAAGGCTGAAGACCGTGTACTGTGGTGCGTGTTGGGAGAGGCCTATGTCCAGCAGTGGACTGCGATAGGCTGATTGATGGGCGTGTCCAGATCTGACAACAGACGGATTGCCTGATGGTAAGCAATTACCGTCACCCATGGAAACAAGCAACACCACAGGAGTCACAAGTGCGTTGAAGCCCCTTGCGGTTGGGAAAGGGATAGGATAAGGAGTGGGATGAGGGAGAAGGAATAGGGGATAGGGCCTCCGGCACTCTCACTCACCGAACGAAACGCAACAATTTAGGTTCTGTTACTTTACGCCGATTTTCTGTGAGAGGGTAGTACTTCCCTGGTTGAGCCGGCCCATTCATGCTGAAATCAGAAGGCTACCTAAAAAAATATTGACGTTAGCCGCGCACTATTGCAATCGATCAATGACACAGAAGTAAATAAACATTTTCTCCACAATAATGTGACTCCGCCATACAGTCGCCCACGAATTACCTCCGTCAAATCCATAGCTGACTTGCCTGTGAATGCGAACTCGTCACTGAGTGTTCATAGGAAAGCTATGTCGTGTTGAAAAAGCCATTTTGCCTCAATTGAAATAATGTCAGCTGTTTTGCAGATAGATCCCACACAGTCCGCGGATCTACGAATGGACTTACAGTTAAAACTTACTAGTTTTACTAAATGTTTATTTTCCATTGCTCTCATTGTTAGAATTCACTTTATCAGAAGTGCTACTCCTAAAATTCATAAAACATATGCCATCAGGCACATGCTGTCATCCATGAAATCTATAATTTATGTCTCGGCACAAAAATTTTATACGCGTCATAATCTTTTTCTTTTTTCATGGTAATCTTTTCTAATTCTATTGACAACTGCGTTTTATTTAGAACTAACTTTTGCTCGCGGCTTCGCTCACGTTAAATTTGGGGTAACACAAAACTTCTTCATCGTTCAAAGTAATTTTCATTTTAATTCTGTTCATAACGATAATGAGAAATATAACCGCAAGAAGAATTTTCGCTTTACGACGTTATAGAAAAAAAAAGAATATTAAGGGGGCTCTTCATACATGGAACTGATGTGGTAAATGGGTTGTTAAAAATTACTTTGAGGTTCCTAAAACCATTGTTTCTCAATTTTGGGTGTGTGTGTCCCTCTAACTTTTAAAGTAAGAGAGTGACAAATTGCAAAAACATCAGACATCGCGTTGCCTCTCAAAGTCAATGACCTCGCACTGCACCGATCGTCGCACGTAAACACAACACAACGTAACACGACGCTGGCCGCGTGAGGACGATTATTCCAATGCTAATCACTCATCCCTCAGAACTAAGCATTCCACATTGATCGGTTACGTTGCTGATATCCTAATTAATTATTAATCACCTAAAGCTCAAGTCCTATGTGCAAATCATCGTGATTAGCGCCTTGATATCCCCGCCGAAATATATAACTTCGGAAACTCTCAAGAAACCACAATTTGCAGTGTACCGTTAAATAAAGTTGATATAGATACGCAAACGGCGAGGCGGCAGCTTCAACCACTACGCCAACCGTGCAGTCGAAATCACAGTGTTGTCGACACACTGTTGTCCCATGCATGGATTGAATCCATAATATTTAAACACACCGCTTTGTTAAACGACGAAGTAGCAGCTTAAACCACTGCACCATCCGTGCATTATCAAACGTGAACAAAAGAAAAAAGTTTATATAGATCGTTATGTTCGAGACTTCTAGAAGCTTCTCCGATGAAGCAAGAGAAGGACATCCAAGTTACAAGCAACGGCACGGTTCAACAGAAGGCACTCAATATATTAGGTATTTTTATGGAAAATATGCTAAACAAAAGTAGGTACATGAAAATTTATCAAGTAAATATAGATATTTTCCTGTTTGATCTTCCTTTTATATAATAAAGTATCATAGGGGCATGTCCTACCGTCTCCTACTAGCGGCGATCACAAAAATCGGAATAATACTTTTGACATTATGTAATACCCTCTGTAAAAGATTCTGCTGGCGTCATGAACTCCAGCTCGACCAGGAAGTACCACCTTTTCATAGAATATTGACATAAACTATGTGTGGTAGTAGATAGAGCCTTGCTCATTTCAGCATGAATAGGCAGGTTTGGCCGGGGAAGAACTATATCACTCTCTCAGAATAGAGATGTACACAATAATAACAGTGCCTATACTGTCGCGTTTCCTTCGGTGACTGAGAGAGCCGGAGAGCCCATTCCCTTCTCATCCTCTCGCTTCTCGCTCCCACTTCTATTCTCTTTCCCGTTCTTGTGATACGCAGCGCCTTGGTTGTGCTTTCGCACACAGCCCTGTCTATGAACCAGGGTTCGGTCTCTGGCTCGTCTGTTTTTTGCCAGCAGAAAATACTAATATTCTTACGTGTATTTATGACACGAAATATGCCACGCTCCAAGCATATCTACAAATATATTTTTGTTAGACCTTATGCGTGACACACGTTACAAGTTGACGTGGAAGCCTGAAATTCTTACAGCATCAAGGGACTATAATAATATATAGATTTCAGTGTTTCATAGTAATTTCAACTTGATACTTTTACGTGTTTCAAAGGAAAAAGGGTCTGACGGCACAGATGGACGGATAATAAAGTGATCCTATAAGAGTACCGATATTTTTTAGGCACGATGATACCTAAAGTTATTTTAAGTCAAAAGAGGATCTCCCGGCAGTACACGGCACACTTACTAGTAAAAATAATTTAATCATTTTCGAAATGAATTTATTTTTACTAAATAATATTAAATATTTGTGTAGTAAAATCAACTTGTTTTTTATCTTTAAGTTGTTTTAAAAAACAAAGTTTTTATTTTGTTTATTTATTGCCTGAAATCGCTCACGCTATCGAATACAACATCATATCAGCCGAAAGACGTCCACTGCTAGACATAGGCCTCCCCCAAGGCTCTCTACATAGACCGACCCTGAGCTACCCGCATCCATCCGCACGGATCAAACACGACAAGTATCAGCTAATTTTTACGCGCCTTAGAAGCTTAGTGTCCTTATTAGATTTTTTTTAAATAGTTAACTTTGACCAATTTTGTGCCGCCCGCATCCAACCGCTTCTCGCGATCTTAACCATATCGTCGGTCCACCTTGCAGGAGGCCTACCCCTGCTGGGTTGCGTCGTCCGGTACGTGGTCGCCACTCCAGTACCGGCTTGTCCCAACGGCCATCGGTTCTTCTCGCTATGCCCATTGCCACTTCTGCCTGGCTATTCGGTCTGAGTTGAGAATCTTGGAGAAGGCCTATGTCCAGCAGTGGACGTCTCTAGGTAGACATGATGATGATGAGTTAACATTGTGTCATGGTAAAAATAATTGCAGCTTATAAACACTGCTAAATTAAAAACGTAATTTCGCCGACGCTCATGAAATCACCGCTAACGGTAGGACAGGTATTTTTCTGAATAACAATTTGAATTCTCCAAAAGATAATTGTGTAACTTTTTCACTAGAAAGATTTGCTAATAAATAGCTCGTTTGAAGCGCCTTTATGACATTATATTAGCTCCTTGTTTGAAATGCTATGCAAATAATATTATATAATATTTGTTATTAATGTGTTTTATTACTTTGCAAGAAATAAATTTTGTTATTTATTTTATTACTTTGCGAGCATAAAAATAGATAAGAATATTTGTTGCATTGCCGTAACGTTTCTGTTTGAATGTTTGGTCTTTTAGTTAAAAAAGAGCTATTTACTTTACAATATAGATTTTTACTTGTTTATGTAGTGATCCGGTGTCTTAGCAATTCACACGCATCACAACCGCACTACAATAGTGTGTAGTGCACCTGAACTTTGAGTACCACTGTACCGTGCTCGTAGATTTACAATCACAATATTATGTGTACTAATGTGACTTTTGTCGGGATAGTTACTGAGCTCGACTAGACATTCTTCATACCGTGTTGATAGCAATACTTGTCACGCGGTTTTAGCCCTGTACTCGGCAACGAAGTTCGCATTAGGCCTTACTTGGTACTTGGTGTGCACGATTCTGCGCTTGTGAGGCACCTTAGCATATGGCTTATTGATTGTGGTAGTCAACACCAGACATTTCGGAAAGCTTTCATAGTTTCTAACGTCAATTTTAACACGGTTTTAGTATTTGGTTCCATTACAATAAAATTTATTTTATATACATGCGGTTGAGGTAGCGATTTCGACACGTTATGTGAAGATTTGATTGAAACGACTTGTCAGCTAAAATATTAATTCATATTCGTGTATTGTCCGTTGAATCGACAATACTTATGATTTAATTTAGAAATTTTGGAGTATCCATTATATTTATGCTACATGCATATTTGCGTGCTAGAGGCCTTCTAAAAGAGTCAATACATCAATAGCATATTTAATTTTTCGAAAAGAGTAAATCTCGTGTCACGGAGATCTTCATAAAAAGTCAATCAACGGTCACAAAGTACATCCAGGCTCCAAATATTAACACAATTTTCGTGTCGTGTGGCGACCGAACCGACAACATAATCGGCGAGGCAACTGCCTAAACCAATACACCATACGTGCAGTCATATGTGTAATCTAGATGGAACAGTACGTATAGTAATGACAGTTTCTATGTCTATAACTCTGGTCGCCGATTTTTGCGTATCGTATCGTATATGCGAATAGATGTGTATATATCCGTAACTCAAATTTCGATATATTTTGCAATTGCTGTTTTTCACAACCTGGCAATTATGAAACAGGATTTTTTTATCGCTTCCGCACTAGTAAGAAATCGTCTGTCGTGGGGTTACAAAAATTGAACACAAAGAACACCCAGACTCAAACACCACAATTTATGGATCACACAAAGTGTTTCGTGTGGGGATCGAACCCACAACAGCGCAGTTTCGGGCGGTGAAGTGGCCGCTTATACCACAACATCAACCGCGCAGTCATATGGAAATACTTAGAAAATATTGTATTTAGTTTTTACTCACATTCAATATCTAGTATAGGTATCCACCAAATGGAAAAAGGCCGTAGTCTATCATTTTCAGTAACTTTTGCTTCAATCAATACGAAGGAATATATGTATAAATAACAAACACGTTAATAGGTTTTCTGAAATTCCTTCGAAGTTTTGTTTCAAAAGAAAAAACAATTGTGAATTTAATATTCAATATCTACCTGAGTGCTGTCATAGCTTTTATCTGTTAGTAAAGACTTTCTTATGAATAAAATGTTATTAATTAGAGTAATATAATATCTGTATATATAAAATCGTTGCGTTACTGACTGACTGACAGACAAGATACAGCTAAAACTATTCGGCGCAAGAAGCTAAAATCTGGCATGTATGTTCCTTGGGGACCGTAGGCGTGCACTAAGACGGGTTTTCCCGAAATTCCCACGGGATATGGCAAAACGGGAAATTCGAAAATATGTGCATGCGAAGCCGCTCGCGTCGACTAGTTACTAATATTACTAAGAGACAAAGTTACTTAAATAATATAAAAACTTTTTAAGTGTGGCAGTATTGGATTATTATTAATTTGTATGAAAACGACTTACAGTCATTTTCAATATTCGAACCATACATGGGATTTGAAATTCCAGATTCGTGTTTGACATGTTTGGTATGGAGCTTATGTCAAAAACGAATCTAAAATCTACAGATCTATCAGTAGATGGAATATTTAATTCCGTAGTTAGTTGCTGTGCTGCGAAAAGTTCTTATAAATAATATGTCATTAATTAGAGTAATATTACTAAGAGACATAAGTTACGTAAATGATAGAGAAAAATTGCAGCGTGGCGGTATTAGATTATTAATTTCGTGCTGAAACGACTTAGTTGCTAGGTTGCTGCGCTAATGTTTGTAGCGCTGCCTAACCGTAGCACACATAGGTTTATACCGCAACGGCGTAGCTCTACACCCACCATAAAGTTTGTAACCATGTTGAAGACTACATTCCACCACTAATTCATCATCATCATCATCATCATCAGCCTTTAACAGTCTACTGCTGGACCAGGCCTCTCCTTTGAAAGGAGGAATTGGCCTACTATACCACGCTGGCCAAACGGGTTGGTATAGGGTTTGTATCAGGTTTTCCTTCTCTTACAGTGCTGTTTTCTGCATAATATACTCCCTCTGTCGGCTCTTATGACACCCATGGGATGATATAGGGTGGTGACAATCCGTGTTCTTAATCCGTCACCACACGGACACCACTAATTAAATATTATGAAATATTTCTGGCGGTTTAGTACATATCTCTCAAATTGTTCAGAACTATGTTTAGTATTATTTTATCTGTGGTACTATTATCAAATCATTGCTGGAGTTTTAATTAGTTTTGATTATGTTGGCATCGTCCGAGTAGAAAGGTTCTGAAAATGAATTAGTTAAATATGTACGTCATGTGCTTAATTATGACGTGATTGAGTTTCCAATTAGTTATAAACAATTTGTTATTTTGCATTTTTTGTCATTTGTAATTATACTAGCTAATTAGGCTTGATTCATACAACACAGTACACAACCCCACAACACCGTCGCGACCAAATGCGGTCAAGTTATAAATAGAGTCGCTGCATTTTTTTGCGATTGCGTTGTGGTGCCTGCAAAATGTGGTTGTGGCTACTACGGCGCTACTGCTTGCACACGTCATTCAATTAACAAGGTAGAGAGTGCGTAGTTTCGTTGTACTGGAATTATAAATGATAATTTAAAAACCTATCTTTGTAAAGAAATTGTACGCGACTTAAATAAATAGTAAAGACCTTAATGAAAAAAGAGCTCCAGCATTGGTAAGAAAGTGTGGCTAACAAAGAAACATAAATGCCCAAGAAATATGTAGATAAAATATTGTTTCATATACAGTTTAACCGGCTTAGCCTTTAAAATTAGCTTATCAAAAGGAATTAGCTTATGTATGAACTCATCACTCAGTAAGTACTAAGTAACATCGCCTTGCCCGCCTCGCGTAGTGGGTAAATGCAAGAGACAATTTAGTTTAGTGAGCGTAACAAGCTTATACGGCACGGCTGCGCTGAGCTACAATTAGTCCATACGCAACCCCGTACTGTAAGCTTTTCCCACCACATCATGTCTGTCTGTATGACCGCGATAAACTCTAAAACTACCAAACAGATTTTTTATCGGCGGCTCATAAAAATAGTTTGTATTTAGGTAAGGACGCTTTAGGTGTAAAGCACACGGGCAGAACTGAGAGCGAAGTCTTGTAAAGTATTTAATATATTCAGATAACGGTATTAAGAGCTGTTAAATAAACTTTTATAATAATTGAAGTTCGTGCCTTATCACGCAATTAATCCACAACAGCTGATACAACATAGTGACCACTCCAACTATGTACACTACAACTAATAATATAAAGCAGAAGAGTTTATTTGGTTCAACGCGCTAATCATAGAAACTACTGGTCCGATTTGTATTAATAATTTTGTATTTGGTTTCACATTTTTCGAGGAAGGCTATAGGCTTAATAAAATCACGCGACAAGCCACGTGTTTGTCGCAGTAGCTCTAAATAATGCGGCTCGTGTTACCACGGGCTTAGCTAAAGCCATTTATTGGCTCCACATGAGTATACATATTTATATAGACATGTAATGCAAGACGAACACATCATGTTTTACGATTGCTGTATACAAATTATTATCAAATTAAATTGTAGTAGGTAATCTATGGTGAAGTGCTACACATCTACCTGCCGACGACTTCAATGAATCTAAAATTAATTTATTACAACACTAAAATCTGCCATCATTCCGCTTATAACGAGGAAAAATGCTGAAGGAATATTCGTGCGTGGGATGTTGAATAAAATATTGGAATTATTGGATACATTTATTTGAAATCTTTGAGATAAATTGAACGTACCGAGACCTTTGATATTATCCAGCTGTTTCAGTTGAAGAATCGCTTTAGATTAATGAATTGTCATGCCGTTATTTGAAAAATGTAGGTTAGGAAATGGAATGGCGATTGATTTAGCCAGGAGTATACGAGTATACACGGTGACTACAGACCAGTCAGTAAGCCGATGTCTAGTCGTTTTGCACATCATGCCAAGTCATACTAAGAATAAATAATACCTGGGCAACGAAAAAATTAAGTCGACACCTGTCCAGGATTGTTACTAAATTGAACTGCATTTAGTAAGAATCTCCTCCTTTTTGAAGTCGGCCGGAAGTCATTTAAACTAAAAGCACATGTGATATATATATACAGGTTGTTTTGTAGCTCATCGGACGGATTTTGGTATAGTATTCAGTTTCGATTCTTGTTACATAACTTTAAAATACACAGATACACAGAAGTTAAAATTGGAAAACTATTATTTAAATTGTAAGTTTGTGGAGGAAATTATAATTTTTTTAATATTATTTATAATTGTTATTTTAAATAAACTATAATAAACGTGAAAGTTTTTGAGATATGTTTGATATTTTTTACTCTATCATGAAAAAATATTTTTCGAAGCCGTGAGCCGAAGCTAGTCTGCAAAATAAAAGTATCGATAAAATTGTAACGTCACTACGAATACTTATCAATACTTACAATCTTAATACGAATAAATTAAAATGTCTATAAACGAAGTCAGACAAGAGGGAGAGCTTGAGTCTGCAGGGGGAAAGTTTTATGCAGAGATTTGTCTCAGGAAGAAAACAAACACTTTTGGTGCCGGGGCTGAGCCCATTTCAATCTGCCCCCGATTGGCCGATCATGTTGTTATTGTATATTCGGTAAGAACTTTTAAGTAAAAATATGAAATCTATGGCGGATGTGGTCAATAAGCTCCTATTACAAGGTGATCTGAAAAAAAAATGACTAACCTAATAATTATCATCATCATCAGCACTATATACTGTCCCACTGCTGGGCACGAGTCTCTTCTTACTATGAGAAGGGTATGGCTTTAGTCTACCAAGCTGGCCAAGTGCGGGTTGGGAGACTTTACATGTCTTTCGAGAACGTTATGGGAACTCTCAGAAATGCAGGTTTTCTCACGATGTTTTCCTTCACCGATAAGCAAACGATAATTAATAATTTAATAACTCCGAAAAGTCTTTGGTGCGTGCCGTGGATTCGAACCCGAGACCCTCTGCATAGCAGTCTGTCGGTTTCTCCACTCGGCTATCCCTGCTATATAATAATAACTATATGAATAACACCTACCGATCAACAAGTGTACATATGCGGCTAATAGTCTTATTAGCGAAACATCTGTTAATTCCGATGCTAATCACTCATCGCTCAGAACTAATCATTCCACATTAATCGGTTACGTTGCTAATATTGTATATCATCATATCATCGTGAGTAGCGATATGATAACCGCGCCAGGAAATACAAAACTTTGGAAACTGCCTCCAGAAGCCATAATTTACAGTCTACTGTTAATTTAAGTAGATATGTATTTGAGTATTTTAAAGAATAAGTAAATTCTATATAAAAGGAATTTTGAATACTTACTTACTTACTTACTCCGATGGCTTAGCGACCCACAGTGTCTTTTGGCCTCCGATCTGAGAGCTCGCCACTTCACTCGATCCTTCGCAGTTTCTTGCCACTCAATGGCTTGAAGCTGCCGAAGGTCCTCCTTAACTACGAATACAGTACAACAATATGTAAATCACACAGTGTTGTTATAAAAACACTTTGTGTGCTTTAGCAGAGCCTATTGAAGCCTAGTGAAGATATAAACAGACTGCCATGCAGAGTGTATCGGATTCAAATCCACGGCGCTCACTATTGATTTTTCGGAGTTATGTGCGTATTGAAATGTTTATTATCCCTTGGAGAGCATGTTAAGCCGGTCCCTGTTGTCAAGAAGATCTTTGACAGCCGAGTCAGTTCCTCAGAATAAACTCTACAAACCATGTAATATCGCTATCCCTTTGGGTTGCGGACAAGCAGTCGCTCGGTAGGAAAGCTAATATTCAATCAATAGTAAGTGGACCCCGGGTTACAACTGGGTTAATACCAGGAGGACGATGAAAGTTCTTAGCAAGTTCTCCCGCACTTAGAATAAGTTAACCTTATATAGGGGGCGTTTTGTAAATATTCAGTCAACTGACACGAAGAACACCTATACTCAGTACAAGAATTGTAAATCACACAATGTATTGTCCCATGCTTGAAACGAACCCATAATGAATACAAGTGCAGTGTTAAACGGCTGCTTAACCACTACGCCATCCGAGCATGCAGCTTATTATGAACTTAAACGAAAGAGAAAAGAGTTCAAATTTTTAGGTGATGCTTTTCTTATTGCCTATCAAATTGACTACATGCCGCCTGATCTTAAGCAGTCATGGGGTCCCATAATAGAGCTCATATCAAATGAGCAAGGGAAAACACGTGGGCTGGTAATGAGCTCCACATCATAGGAATTTAAAACTTCGTGGTCATTAGCACTGATTTTAAATTGTCTTTCGGGTATACATTCAGTCAAAAAAGTTTCGGGAATGGATTATTTGTTAATGGTTCCAAATTATTATTTTTTTTGTTGTTATTAGATTGGCACATGTGTTTTCCATTTTGGCGCGGAGTTTGACTTGCATCTGTTATTTATATTAAATACAGTGCTGTTTTTAGTTAGCGGACCCCAGATTAAAACTGGGATAACGCTAAGAGGAGGAAGAGGACAGTGCTGTTTTTAGTTATATCATATTTAGTGTGTATTGCGAATTTCATAATGGACAAAAACATCGAACAAAGAGTTTGTGTTAAATTTTGCATCGCCAATGCAATTTCGTGTTCGGAGTTATGAAAATATTAAAAAAGGCTTACGGTAAATCGACTATTTCTATGTTTAGGCATGCCATATAATGTCATACGAATACTACTATGTTCACTGATGTAGGTACTGAAGTATTGCGGCGGGATAAATGTTACAAGCAAGTAAAATGTCTACACATCCACAGTTCCACATCTTTATGGTTCCGCAAAGATAAGAGGCACCTAACCGTTTTGTGCGAGTATCGATCTATACTTATGGACCATAACGCAATAGAGGGACATCCATATAACAAAGAATAGCACAATTCCGTAAAAAGTCACAAAAAATATTATGTAAATATATTCTAAACAAAAATAATTATATAGAATGTTTTAAGTAAATATACATATTTTCCTGATTGATCTTCTTCCTTTTATATGCCCGAGTACTATAGGCGGATGTCCTACCGTCCCATATTAGCGACATGAATTGACGACAAGCGGCGAACTTTTGGCACATTGCAAAAATTTCTGTAAAACTATTTTATAGGGCGTAGAGCCTAGGACGGCTCGGCCGACTGCAGTAAAGTAACAGTGCAATGTATTGAATGTAGTATCGTTTCAGCATGAATAGGCTTGCTTGACCGTGGAAGTACATCACTCCCTCAGAATATTGATGTATTCTATATAATAGTGTTTCCTTCGGAGACTGAGAGTCTACGTCCTCTCCATCCTCTCCGTCCTCTTTTCATCCTCCTGCTTATCGCGCCTCCTGTTCTTATTCCAAATTTTGCGATATGCAGCGACTTAGTTGTGCTTTCGCACACAGCCCTGTCTATGAACCAGGGTTCGGTGACTGACTCGTATGTTTTTTGCTGGCAAAAAATTACTTATAATAAAATACTAATATTCTTACATGTACTTATGTCACGAAATACATGCTCCAACTATGTCTACAAATACATTTTTAGTTAGACCTTATGCGTAACATACGTCACGAGTTGAAATCTAATATTCAAGGGACTATAATAATGAATTGACTTAAGAATTCCAAATTATTTGCAACTTGATATTTTAACGTGTTTCAAAGGAAAAAGGGTCTTGACGCACAGATGGATGAACAATAAAGTGTCAATCGTGAAATCCTATAAGGGTACCGATTAATTTTGCAGGCACGGTGATACCTAAAGATATTTCAAGTCAGAAGAGGATATGCGGACAGTGCGGCGCGACGGTGTTTCGTGTAAAGTAGAAAAAATAGTATAAATAACGATATGAATAGGAAAATTATTAAACATTGATTGATGTAAAATCAACTAATGTTCTTTTATCTTTAAGTTTTCTCAGAAAAACAATGTTATTAATTTGTTTATTTATTGCCTGAAAATCGCTTATGAAATGAAATGAAATGAAATGTTTATTTCGCTTGCTGTATGGTAGATTACAGTTGTTATGTATTATCGGTTAGCACATCACATACTGCGTCGGAAAAGGTGTCTGACATGCAAAATATTTATTACATGTAATATTGAAGACAATTCATGCTTAATTTATAGAATTTTCATTATTAATTTTACCAAACATTACCAATTTTATTATTATACATTCATGTCATAAAGAATACATTCATGTCATAAAGAATTCATTCATATTTTAAAAACACTTATTTACCAGCCACATAAATATAAAGTTTTGTCTTAAACTGTCTTAACAGTAACTCTCTTACACTTCTATGCAGATTATTATACATTTTTATTGTCATAATGTAACAATTTTTATGACAGAGAGCAGTTTTTTGGCTAGGTATTATTAATCTTGTTGGATCTCTGTTTTTTATGTTACAGTTAAAGAACAATGGCAAGTTCCCATACAACACTTTATTTGAAATCGATTCGAAGCGTCTATGTATGAAAAAATATTAAAAACAAAGGGGTTCTATTACTTAAACATAATGATCAAGAGTTTTTATTTTAGGAGGCCGTAAAAAAAGATATGAACATTGTTTATATTTTAAGGTTATGTTAATAGAAAACAACTTTGTAACTACACAAATGCATTAAATACATTTAGCTAAAGAGTGACGATGTGCAAAAAGCATTGATAGGATATACCTAGACTGATTCATGATCAGTGTCTAGACTTGATAAGTACCTAATATTAAAAAATCAAAGTTCCATCACGAAATAGGGATGTAGACTATGTAGGATTTATGTAATCCTTTATCTTTCACAATTTTATTGAGTATTAGAGCCCCACCTCATTATGAGGCCATGGCGACGTCGCCAGCTACCGTAAAATTTATATTGAAATGTATGGTACCTAACTCACTTGGCCACGGTTTGACAGTCATAGGTACATTTCAATATAAACTGTTTGGATACGCAGCCGGTGACGTCGCCATGGCATGATGTTAGATCTCTCTAATAAATAGGTATAAGTCACTTGCTTTTATAAGGAACTAGCTTTTGCCCCTGTGGAAGTCGAAAATTATCCCACAGGAACTCAATACCAGTATAAAAAGTATACTGTTACGAGCTGGGGTTCGTGATAAATTATATACACTATGCCAGAAAAACTGCACTTTATTCACTAACACAGTAACACTAGATACACACACTTTTTTCACAACACTAATAAAACACACTATTCACACCACTAGAACAACACTAAACACTTCCGACTTACTTCCTTCGCTTCTTGTATTTCGCTTCGATATTCCAATTGTAACTGTCCGATAACATCACTAGCGCATTCAAGATGCTTCTACAAAACTGTCGAAATAATCTCGAACAGTCGATTACTCGATACAGCAACGCCATCTAGTACAGAGTAGCTGAATTACCTTTAAACCACCGATACATTCAATCTCTTCTAGTACCCCCTATTCACCGATAGATGGCGTAACACTGCCCCCCTCTTAAACGTGTTCGTCTCGAACATCGTTGGACCCATGGTAACGAGCCAACCGGTCCACATGAACTATCTTCGGTGCACCTCGCGACCCCTTCTGCATTCGATAGGTGACGTCGTTCATCCTGGTAATTATGCGATATGGCCCGTCCCATCTGGCTTGTAACTTAGGCGATTTGCCTTTCGTACTGGGTTATGAAGCCACACCAATGATCCCTCGTCGAAGCCTTTGCTGTTTGCCTTCCGGTCGTAGCGAGTCTTCATCTTTTCAGACATCTGTTGTCCTGACTCCCTGATGTGCTCGTATACGTCGTTCATCTTGTTGCGTAGCTCGGTCGCGTAATCCGTTACATTGCGTGGAGATTCTGGCGGAATACCGGTGATTAAGTATGCTGGTAAACGTAATTCTCTGCCGAAATTGGCAAAAGCTGGTGTTACTCCTGTGGTTTCGTGGACCGCACTGCGATATGACAGAAGGAATGGTTGGATGTGCTTGTCCCAATCTCTTTGTTTGCTCTCCACGACCTTCGCCAGGTACCTATCCAGTGATTGGTTAAATCGTTCAACCATGCCATCTGATTGCGGGTGATAAGCCGTGGTCCTGGTTTTATGTGCACCCATCACGCGACAAGTCTCCTTGAACAACTCGGATTCGAAGTTCCGGCCTTGATCGCTGTGGATTTCCAAGGGTACCCCGAATCGACAAAAGACTTCATGCACCAGCTTGTCGGCCACTGTGGTAGCTTCTTGATTTGGGATTGCAAACACTTCAGGCCACTTCGTGAAGTAATCCATCACAACCAAGAAGTATTTGTTTCCATCCTGGCTCTCGGGAAACGGCCCAGCGACATCCAAGGCGCTCCCATGGGGCTCCCACATTGTACACCTTTAATGCACCTCTGCTTCGAGTATGTGGCCCCTTGACAGCCGCACAACTTGTGCATTTGCGGCACCAATCCTCGACGTCATCCCGACAGTGGAGCCAATAAAACCGCTCCCGGATCTTAGTAAGGGTCTTCTTAACTCCCATGTGACCTCCCGAAGCACCATTGTGATAGAGCTGCAAGACTTCCGGTACCTTAGTTTTGGGCACTACCATTTGCAAATGGCACTGGTTACGCGAGCGTTTTCCCATTTGCGGCACAGAACTCCATCCTGGACAACCAAGCTTTCCCACTGTGCCCAATAACTCTTGGTGATAGGGCTCATTGCTGCGATATCACTCCATTTGGGCCTAGGAGCGCCTGATTTCTTCCATTCAAGAATCGGCTGTACATCCTTGTCATCTTGCTGAGCACTCTGCAAAGCTTCTCTCCATTCGTCGCTTAGATCCGTCTTTAACATCCTCACTAGCGCTGCCTGCTTTGCTTCCTGTCGGCTACAGTGCTTGCACTGGTCGGGACACGGCCTACGCGATAGGGCATCTGCGTTACCATGGGACTTGCCGCTGCGATGTTGTATTACAAAATCAAACTCTTGCAATAGTTCAATCCATCTAGCTACTTGTCCTTCTGGGTCCTTAAATTGAAGTAGCCATTTCAGCGCTGCATGGTCGGTTCGCAGGTGGAATTTACGGCCCAACAAGTATTTGTTGAATTGCTGCAACGTCTTTACTACAGCCAAGAGTTCCCGCCTGGTGACGCAGTAGTTTCTTTCGGGTTTGGATAAGGTCTTGCTGAAGTATGCTATAACAACTTCTTGATCACCCTTCTTTTGTGACAGCACGCCGCCAATTCCGGTGTTACTGGCATCTGTGTCAACTACGAATTCATGCTCATTGTCAGGGTAGCCTAGAATAGGTGCAGTACACAGATGTTCCTTGAGCTTCTGGAATGCAACGTCACAGCTCTCATTCCAACAGAACTGTACTCTGTCTTCGGTGAGCTTATGAAGAGGTCGAGCAATGTCAGCAAAGTTCTTCACAAACCGTCGGTAGTAGGAGCATAATCCGAGGAATGCTCTGACCTGCGTTTTGTTCTCTAGAACTGGCCATTCCTTCACGGCAATGATCTTTTCCGGGTCAGTTTGAATACCGTTCTCCGAGACCACATGTCCTAGAAAGTTCACTTGCCATCTGAATAATTTCTTCGGACTCAGCTTCAAATTAGCTCCTCGTATCTTTGACAGCACTTGTTCCAAGTTTCGACGGTGATCCTGGAAGGTGCGCCCCACGATGATGATGTCATCCAAGTAGACCAGGCAGGCGTCTCCAATCAGTCCCATAAGCACTCGCTCCATCAGTCTCTCAAAAGTAGCCGGAGCGTTGCACAATCCAAAGGGCATGACGTTAAATTGCCATAATCCTTTCCCTGTGGAGAATGCCGTCTTCTCCTTGTCTCGAGGTTCTATTTCCACCTGCCAGTAGCCACTTTTTAGGTCTAAGGTAGAAAACCACTTCATCCCCGTCAGCGTATCCAGTGTGTCATCGATCCTTGGCAGCGGGTAGCTGTCCTTCTTCGTGATGTCATTCAATCGGCGGTAGTCTACACAGAAGCGCATGCTGCCATCCTTCTTCTTAACTAACACCACCGGAGAGCACCACGGGCTGGACGAAGGCTCGATTACGCCTTCTTTCACCATACCGTCGATCATAGCTTCCACTTCACGTTCCCGTGCCACTGGCACACGTCTTGGTCGCTGGCGAATCGGTGCTTCACTTCCCGTGTTTATTTTGTGCTGGACTAGTGCTGTCTTCCCTATGTCGGCATCACTGGTCGAGAAAATATCGGCGAACCGGTTTAACATCTTCTTAGCCTTGGTCTTCTCTTCTTCTGACAGGGTACTTTGGCAGTCCTCCAAAAGTGAAGACACGTCGAATCGTGCACCCTGAACCTTGTCGCTGGTAGGTTGCTCTTGACATCTACGCATCCAAGCCGCTCCTTCATAGGTGCCCAATTCCGTCCCTTTTTTGAGCAACACTTCCTTGTCACTTGCATTTAGTGCGCGTACTGATGAAACTTTGGTACCCCTTACCAAGGTTCGTGCAATCTTCCATGAGGCATCTTCCTCTAGGCCTTCGATAAGTACGCAGCGGTTCCCTCGACCAGAACTCCCGGGTAAACAAACCGGTACAACCGTTTCCGACCGCGGTTGAAGCGTGACATTCTTCAGGCAGTACACTTTTCCTGAAGTTGCGCCTTCCATGAAGACTTCTTCCGAGCCACAT
Organism: Euclidia mi; assembly: GCA_944739405.2. NCBI lineage: Eukaryota > Metazoa > Arthropoda > Insecta > Lepidoptera > Erebidae > Euclidia > Euclidia mi. Next base: position 44,895,144 of record OX123195.2, read on the forward strand.
TTCAACACTCCTTGGTTAACATCGATCTCGCAGCGATACTTCTACATGAAGTCTAGGCCCAAGATGCAGTCGTCCACTATATCGGCCACGATGACTTTGTGACGGTAAACTTTGTTGCCTAGCTTCAGATCAACCTCGGACGGTTATGTGCTGACCGGTAGCTGTTCTCAGATTCACACATTCATTGTTCCTGAAGCAGCCCCGAAGAACCCGTCTTGCCAGATGGAAACCGACGACTGTCCAAGAAGCACCCGTGTCCAATGTCAGCTTGCATGGTGTTCTGTTAATTTCGCCTTCGATGATCAGGCTGTTCCCGTCGCATGATTGCGAGGTCGAGATACTTGGGGCTCTTCCATTACCAGCCAGCGCCCGCCCCGCAGTCCTGGCTTCTACTCGTTTCCCTGCTCTCGCTGCCTGGCAGGCACATCAGGCGACCCCTTTGGTGGAGACAGGGTGTCACCAGGCTGCCTACGCTTTGGGCAGCTCAAGCGGATATAGCCTCTTTCTCCGCAGTTGTAGCACCGAGGTGACGACACAACTTCCCTGATGCGGTGACCTCGGTCGTCGCGTCGCACTGCTTCCACCTCCAGAGCGTGGGCTAAGGCGTCCTTGAGGTCCTTGAAGTGCCCAAGCCTCACTGCTGCTCTTACCTCCAGGTCCCGGATCCCATCCGTAAACGCCTGTACGAGGTTCCCATCAATAAGCGTAGGAGACGACTGGTATGCCTTCCTGACCAGCTTTTCCACCTCTAGAGCCCACTGCTGCAGAGTTTCTCCGGTGCGTTGCGTCCTGTCCTTCAGCTGAGCACGATACACATGTTCGAGGTGCGCGTCTCCGTACCTCGCCTCCAGCGCCTCAAGAAGCTTCTCGTAGGTGACGTCTTGTCCGAGTGCCTCCAACACTGTCAAGGCCCGGTCGCGAAGGCCCAAGGTTAGGGCGGTTAAGGCCTGTTCTTTGGTCCACCCATTCGATCGCATCACAGCCTCAAACTGGATCTTGTATGCTGACCATGATGACGAGCCATCAAATGGTGGAACCTTAAACCCACGAGGTGAGGGCACTACAGTCGCAGATGTCACTTCGTTGGATCCGAGCCCACGCAATCTCCTCTCCACTTCAGCGACACAGGTCTCGTGATGGTCGTGTACACGCGTGTCTCTATAGAGGCGACGCGAGTCTCAAGCTGGTCGTGTACGAGCTTCTCCACGTCGCTGATACGAGCCTCGTGCTGCTGGAGCTCCTCCTTTACCACCATCAGGTCCTTCCCTACAGCGGCGCTGAGGTCTTTCATCACCACCAGCTGTTCCTCCAAACGGCGGGCCTGCTCCTCCTTGTCGCGCTGTAGTTGTTCCTCCAGGCGGCGCGCGTGCTCCTCTTGACGGCGAGCCTGCTCCTCCTTGCCGCGCTGTAGCTGTTCCTCCAGGTGGCGGGCCTGCTCCTCCTTGTCGCGCTGTAGTTCTTCTTCCAGGCGGCGCGCGTGCCCCTCTTGACGGCGAGCCTGCTCCTCCTTGTCGCGCTGTAGCTGTTCCTCCAGGCGGCGCGCATGCTCCTGCATGAACGTCATCAGAGCCGCGATGTCGGGCACCGCCACGGAGTGTGCGCTTGTAGGCTCCACTGCATCTGCGGATTCGCCTGGTCCACCAGACGATGGAGAAGGAACGTCTCCGAAGCGTCTCTGGTCCAGGTCTTGCTGGCGCTGGTTCCTGGTACGCACACCTTCAGTTTCTTCCTTCGGCATAACCGGCATAATTTATCCCACTTCTGACACCAATTTGTTACGAGCTGGGGTTCGTGATAAATTATATACACTATGCCAGAAAAACTGCACTTTATTCACTAACACAATAACACTAGATACACACACTTATTTTCACAACACTAATAAAACACACTATTCACACCACTAGAACAACACTAAACACTTCCGTCTTACTTCCTTCGCTTCTTGTATTTCGCTTCGATATTCCAATTGTAAGTGTCCGTTCCGTTCGCTCGTGCTCTATTTATACTGGCCGGATAACATCACTAGCGCATTCTAGATGCTTCTACAAAACTGTCGAATAAATGTCGAACACTCGATTACTCGATACAGCAACGCCATCTAGTACAGAGTAGCTGAATTACCTTTAAACCACCGATACATTCAATCTCTTCTAGTACCCCCTATTCACCGATAGATGGCGTAACAATACTATATCCTATTCCAGGTTATGGTCTATCTGTGCGCCTAGTTTCATTCTAATCGGTTCAGTAGTTTTTTCGTGCGTAACAAACAGACAAACAAATAAACATCGCATTTATAATATTAGTAAGGATAAGGATATGGGATCTCTCTCTTAGTGCGCCACCAACAGGTATGACAAACCTTATCTGAAGGTGACAGCTGCAAATGAAATAAAGGAATGTTTTTGTAACCAAATACTTACTCCATAATTTATAAAAAACAGACAATTTGTATTAGATTGCTTTAAAATGAGACACCAATAGACTTATAAAACTCTTTAGTAATAAAACATTGCAAAAGGATTTATTATTTAATAAATACTTATTAACATTACGTAGACACGGTCCAGCTTGTTCACCTTCATTAGCATCTTGCTGCAAACTCTGATTTACTCAATCCATAGCGAGTTCCCAACATGCTTCACAAACACAATAATCATCAGTAATCTAAAAATTAAGAAAAGCAATTATTACTACAGGCAAAGAAAACGCATCACACTACATCTAGATAGACTAATGTTACCGAATTTTGTAATATTTTAAACTGCTTTGAAAATTCACTGAAACTTACTAACGCTAAATTGGTAAGTAAGTATAATAATGTTTAAAATCTTACGATTTGTGGATAAACCCAGTTGCAGAGCAAAGTACAAACTCTTGTGTTCTGATCTAAGATGCGATATCGCCGGAGTGTATTGACGCAAATGTTACAATTCACGCACAATATGCGTGTAGGCCTGCTACTTCGCATCATAACACAATCGAAATCCGTGTAGAAAAAGCTATAGGTCCAGATGTTTTGAGCGCAGATAGTCCGTAAGAAAGCACAAGTCGTCGTATGAGGCAGCGAATCAAGTCCAGGGGCCAGGGTAAGCAAGAATCAAAAATAAGGATAATTCAACAAAAAACTGCGAAAACAACGAGAACACTACCGAACAAGCTTTTCGGAAAGAAAGGAACGTTGACAATGTCAGAGACTATAGTTGGTGCCACGAGAATATAGACTTTTTGCAAACACACATTCAGGGTTTCACAACCTTTGTTTCTAACAGTTGTTTTTGAGATTTTATGCCTAAGTGAACTTTTATGCTTTTTGAACAGTAGTTTTTTTGTTTCAATGCTCAATTATGCTACTAAGTATTCGAATTTATATTTTATTATCTATGATTTCTTGTCGTAACTAATTTTTTTTCTAATTTTACAAAAATAAACATATTTTATTTTGTGTTTAAGTAAGTATTCGAATTTCCCGGAAGTATTTTTATGAATTTGCCATTTTTTTTTAGTTCTTACACGTTAGTAATTCTGTAAATGCTAGACAACAAAAGAGAGCCATGTATGTCAATAATAGAGTACAAACATGGTACTCGATAGTATAGTCAATAGCTAAGCTATCGTAAAATATAAAAAAAAATCCACTAGCTAGTACATTACATTACAGACCACTAGCTAGTACATTACATTAAAATGTCTAGGCATAGAGATTTTACATTGTGTATGAAAGAAAACGTCACAATGAACTTAAACAAAATCGTTATATAATAGTTTGCCATCTGCAATTCTGCACCCGCTTTTCCGAGATACCGCCCGTAGGACGAGCATTGCGACACCAAAAATATTCTTAACATCCAAAAAATATGTTTTATCCTCTGATAAATGCCTAAGTGAAAAAAAAATGGATTAACGCAAAATGTTGACATTCCAGGCGTCTGACATAATCCAGTACCACAAAACACTATTGGCAGCGCATATATCGATAAAAACCCGAGTAATTGACATATTACTTTGCAATGACGCATATTTGTGTACCGTTGCGCTCATTGGATTTGACATTATTTGTTTTTGACAGATCTGTCGCTAAGTTACTTAGTAGAAATTATTTGTTTCAAAAAGTCTATGTTCTCGTGGCACGGTCTATAGAGATCATAGACAAGGGCAAGGAGTAAGGATACTGACAATGTAGACATTTTCACTTCGTCATTTCAGTTCATTAATTATCTTTCAATTGCCTACTGATACCTCTAATTAAATGATATTTCAGATCAGGTAAAAAAAATATATTTATTTATTTAATATAAAATACATAAAATCTTCTTTTTATATAATATATTATACATAAAATATTTTTTTAACATTATCGTGAATTGTTTCTAGATGTAGGTTAAAAAGATTACTTACCTTTTTTCTGTTAAACAAATACGATTGTTTTGTAAATGGTAACTCTGAAAATGACATTAAACAAGCACCGGAAATGTATGTATTTAATAAATAGCTTATCAATTTAGATAATTTAACGTACGCTTTTATACTTGAAACTAAAAACGTACAAAATACGAAATAATTTTACTAATGAGTTTTTCATAAGTTACGTTTATAGACGCTTCTAATACTTCACAGGTATAATCCTGCCATTGTTCTTTGTCATTAAATGTTTTAGGTAATGGTCCATATTCCTGAACAAAACAACCAGCTTGAAAAATGTACATAGACGTGAGGGTTAACATATTAAATCTTTTAAACAGAGGTTTACATGATGTAAGCGGACCTACTCCACAGATTGCTCGTAAGCATTATTTTTTAACAAAAATGCTCTATTTACATCAGTAGAGTTACCCCATAGAAGTAGCCCATACCTCAAAACAGAGGCCACATAATCATGATATTCTGTCATAGCTGTCTTTTGTCCTGATTTATATCTTAACCTTTTTATAGCAAAAACAAACTGATTTAATTTTTTACTTATTTTATCGATATGTGTTTTCAAATTACAATGGTTATCAATACTAATGCCCAAAAATATTGTATCATTTACAGATTCTATAATTTCATTTCGGCATGTCAGTTTATAACTAATATTATTTTTATTATTGTAATTAGCAAATCGACTGTGAACTGGCAACAGGTCCTATCTCATTTTTTTGCAGATTTCACTTTTTAATGCCAATTTATACTATTTAATACTCCACGTCGTTGCAAGAAATCCTTACTTAAAGCGCTGTTATACCTCAGAAGCCGTGAAACACCTAATTTTTCGTCGCGCATCTAGCCATAACGGTACAAACTAGCAAAAATTAGAGCTTAAAGTCAAAAGTCTGAACAAAAGACTTTTGAAAGAATTTTTTATGTACGTAAAATAGAATCACGGTAAAAAAATCACAAAATCGAGGCAGAAAATAATCTTTCGTCTCACTGTTTGCAATATTTTGATCGTAAGCTGTCATATTTTTTTTTGATAATATTGTAGGAAATCTAATGAACTAAAGAATTACCCTATTTATTTTCATATTATACGTGTATATTTTGTAAAATTAAATAAAATCTGCCAAACGTCTATGATTTTGACGCTCGGTAGATCCCATCAATATCAAACGCTTCAGCAATTTAAACCTTATTAGCATAAGCGGTGTACTGAGTGTCAGTTGCTAGTTTACGCACCGCCCAGACCTCATCATTCGGCTATGAGCCCTGTGAGAGATAGGTCATGTCGCTTGCGTCTCCGCTGCACGAAATTTTACGTAAACTTGTTTGTTATTATAATACGCCAATTTGAGTTCGTAATTTCATGCTTTATGTTATAGACTGAATACTTTGAATCAAATAGGCTTTTCATGTAACTATGGGCACATATAATTAGGACCTAAGTTTATACTCTTGTTGCGTTTAATGTGTTATTGTTTCTGTGCTTATAAATATATAATTAGAAGAATGAAATATGTACAATTAGAGAAATTAAGTTCTACGAAGGATTTGTACAAGAAAGCGTCGTAATAAAATAGAAATTCATCCATGGCCAAGTGACTATGAAATATGTAAAATTTTTACACAAATTATTTTCATAAGAGTCTTTTATGACTAACTATGTTACTTATTTAATATCGATTATACATAATATAATTATATAAATTATTCTCACAATACATAGCTGCCACAGTTTTCAATTTTTGAAAGAGTAATAACATAAAATCGAATCATTATATGTACCTATATTTCAAATTCATTAGCTTGTCAGAGCGCCTGGAGCGCTAAGATGCCGCCACGGCGTACAATAAACAGCGCTAATATGGCGCTCCGCAATCCGCACACAAGCGGTAACGAATGTTGTATTATTGTGTTTTGAACATAAACCTTTTTAGGTACATCGGGTAAAACTTTGATTATTCATAAATATTAGGTATGTCTCAGTACATCTAATATCTTTTTAATTTCTAAAATCAATCATTTATAAGTAGAAGGTAACTTCTCTGTTTGCTATAACACAAGATATAGTATTTTTTTAATAATGAAGTACGTAACTAATTATCATTATTGTAATTACAGTGAAGTTAAAGATAACAGTTCTGCAACGTCTTACACACATTTGACTTCAGTCATCCCTAACACGATCTGTTCAAGAGCTAGCCAAGAAATGCCAAACAATTTTTTTAACAAATTTGACTCAAATTCCGTAGTGATAAGCAAAAATTACAAGAGGGATAGCAGTGACTGGTTCGAATTGCGTAAGAATATGTTGACAGATTGAAATTTTTGTATAGTGGTAAAAAGAAGAGATAACAGCAGTAAAGCCAACTTAGTAAAAAATATTTTGTACAAATAAAATATTTGCAATGTAAAATCAGTTGCGCGTGGAATCTAAAATGAACAACTGGCTTTGCAACAACTGGCGAAGCAAGAAAATGTAACAATCGAGCCTTGTGGATTATTCGATTATTGGTGCCACGCCAGATGGATTAATAGGTCCAAACACGATTGTGGAAATTTAATGTTCTAAAGTTGCCTATAAGAATGGCCTGGAGAATAGTATAAGAGCAAATATATATAAATTCATCCATGGCCAAGTGATTATGAAATATGTAAAATTTTTACACAAATTATTTTCATAAGAGTCTTTTATGACTAACTATGTTATAGGTTATCGATTATGCATACTATAATCATATAAATTATTCTCAAAATACATAGCTGCCACAGTTTTCAATTTTCGAAAGAGTAGTAACATAAAATCGAATCATTTTATGTACCTATATTACAAATTCATTAATTAGCTTGTCAGAGCGCCTGGAGCGCTAAGATGCCGCCAAGGCGTACAATAAACAGCGCTAATATGGCGCTCCGCAATCTGCACACAAGCGGTAACGAATGTTGTATTATTGTGTTGTGAACATAAACCTATTTAGGTACATCGGGTAAAACTTTGATTATTCATAAACTATTAGGTATGTCTCAGTACATCTAATATCTTTTTAATTTCTAAAATCAATCATTTATAGGTAAGAAGGTGACTTCTCAGTTTGCTGTAACACAAGATATAGTATTTTTTTAATAATAAAGTACGTAAATAATTATCTTTATTGTAATTACAGTGAAGTTAAAGATAACAGTTCTGCAACGTCATACACACATTTGACTTCAGTCATTCCTAACACGATCTGTTCAAGAGCTAGCCAAGAAATGCCAAACAATTTTTTTAACGAATTTGACTCAAATTCCGTAGTGATAAGCAAAAATTACAAGATTTTTATTAGCAGTGACTGGTTCGAATTGCGTAAGAATATGTTGACAGATTGAAATTTTGGTATAGTGGTAAAAAGAAGAGATAACAGCAGTAAAGCCAACTTAGTAAAAAATTTTTATGTACAAATAAAATATTTGCAATGTAAAATCAGTTGCGCATGAAATCTAAAATGAACAACTGGCTTTGCAACAACTGGCGAAGCAAGAAAATGTAGCCATGACAGCTAATGTCAACTTTGTGCGTCATTGCTTTCGAGTGCCTAGGGTTAGGTGCGACTGTAATCTTAATATATAAAATCCTTGCGTTATTGACTGACTGACAGACACGCTACAGCCGAAACTATTGGGCGCAGGAAGCTGAAATTTGGCATGTATGTTCCTTGGGGACCGTAGGGGTGCACTAAGAAGGGATTTCCCGAAATTCTTACAGGATCGGCCAAAACGGGTAAATTTAAAAACAATGCAGGCGTAGCTGCTGGCGTCCTCTAGTAAGTAACTAAATAGGTTATGTTAGGTTCTCTTTTGACCCTTAATCCGAAAATAGAAGTCCTTCACAGGGCTCCGTCAACCTTAGTTTATTAAACTAGTGTGATGAATGTGGAAGTTGGCAGTGCCATACACACCGATGTTTGGAGATTTTTTTTTCAGAGGAAACCAAGTATTTCCGGCAAGTGAAAATGATGAGGGGGGTTTCAAGACTTCCCCTCCTTCCTCTCCAATCACTCACAACCCCTAAAAACGGCGACGTATTTCGAAACCTTTACCATAATAATTATACCTATAATAACAATAAACATCCATAAATAAATAAAAGAAATCAACTTTTACTAAACTTCAATTATCTCGTAACTCGCTTTAGTTGAGATACGGCTTTTGCGCTTAGTAGAACAGTATTGTGTTTTTTAGGGTACCGTAGCCAAAAATTTAAAAAACGGAACCCTTATAGATCCGCAATGTCTGTCTGTCTGTCCGCCCGTATGTCACAGCCAATTTATTACAAGATCAGAAAACTGGCAGGAAGGTAATTAGATGTAGGTGTTCTATGAACTGCTTCACTATTTTTATACAAAAACAAAACAAATATAATAATGGCCTCTCTATACATGGAACTGACTTAATTATTTTTATCATCTTACGGCACGTAGGTATTTACCTACTTTCGTCAACTATTAATACCTATAACGTCTAATGTAAATCAGTTTTGCTCATGGCTGCACTGAGAACAAAAATTGCGCTATGCCTATACTGTACAAACAGATTGATGTACGTAATATAAATTTTAATATCAGTATCTCAATTCAATATGCTAAAACGTTTTGCTTGCGATTTTGAAATATTGGAATACGGATGTCGCCAGAATACGGCCGCACGCGACGAGAATGAAGGGGGGCGCCCCGCAGTAGACGGAGCTAAGCTTCATTCACCTCCCCTGCTTCACCCCCTCATTTACCAAAACAGTCGCTTAGGACAGCGCCTTAAATACATTTCAATTTAGCGCCAGAATTTGATACATTCAACTTGTACTAGGTAACTGCTACGCGCAGTAAATCCGAGCATATTAACCTATCTTGCCAAAAATCTAGGGACATGAACGCGATTTCGCGCACTCTTAAAACAAATAACTGTTTTATGTATATTCATTAGGTTTCGGTGCCCTAAGTTATAAAGGGATATTATTGAGGACTTCTAGAAGCTAAAATGGTAGGGTTTGTTAAAAATTTATTACTAATATTTAAGATTTCTACGTTAAATAATCTGTAAATCGAGATAGCACATTATGCATTGCCGTTCAAACTTTTGGCAGATTGGAATTATTCAGAGATAGTACTTTTTAGTTCTATTCAACTAAGTATAACATTAACCGAAAATACCTTTAATTAGGTTTATCAATACATATACCTACGATGAAATACATACATGCTTTTACGTTGCACGATTCCGCTATAAGTTGTTATTGACGTATTATTCAAGTGTTATCTGCATTTAATAATATGCCCGGTAGATGGCAAAGGGTTCGCCAACTATTACATTGGGACCGAAACATAACTGGCGAAAAGTGGGTGTGTAATATACCTCGGCCTACCCCTTCAGAGATAAAAGGCTCGCGCCTTTTATCCCCTTTAGTTATATTCTCAGCATTTACGGCTTGATGTTCTAGCCCATCGAGTCACACAGGCTTGCTGCTTAGGGATTACAGGTTTATGTTCTAACTACCTATCCGCCTCATGACCAACTAGCCAATTGCTTGGTTGGATTCGAATGAGCATACATTTTAATGGAAATTATGTGTGATTACAAATGATGTATCCGTCTTGATATTGGCTGCGAAAAGCCAAAATATCGGCGCCTCAATAGACAGATATCAAGGTGTCTGACCCGCGATATCCGCCGATACAACACCAAATGTGTTCAAGAGGCGATCGAGCGGAACAAAGGCTCTAATGTATTCCAGAGAGATTTGTCTATCGGCCAAAGTCAGCTAACAAAGCTGAAGACGGAGGATGGCAGTGTTGTGTCATCCAGACCTCAGTTCTTGGAGAAGATCGAAAGGTTCTATGGAAAGTTATACACCTCCCCGCGACCATACGCGACCCTAGAGCGAAATTGACCCGAAACCATACCGAAAACGTCCCGGACGTCAGCATACACGAGATTAGTGTGGCCCTAAAACAGCTCATAAACAACAAGGCACCGGGTGATGCTAGAATTACGACAGAGATTTTGAAAGCTGGCGGCATACCCGCTTTGGAAATACTTCGTAAGCTTTTTAATTCCGTCATACACGAGGGTAAAACGCCACAGGCGTGGCACAGAAGTGTGGTTGTACTGTTCTTCGAAAAGGTCGAAATACCTTTTTAAAGAATTGCAGACTCATCTCACTTCTGAGCCACATCTATAAGCTGTTTTCAAGGTTCATCACGAATCGTCTGGCTTGCAAGCTTACACGACTTCCAGGTTTCCGAACAAGCCAATTTCCGAAAAGGCTAACAGTACTATAGACCACATACTGAACACATATAGAAGCCCGAGGAGTATAACCAGCCTCTATGCTTGGCGTTACTTGTAGACTACGGGCAAGCCTTCGATTCGATCGAAACCTGGGCAGAGCTACAGTCTCTCCAACGGTTCCAGATTGACTATCGATACGTCGAAGTGCTGATTGAAGTGTTTGTACGAAAACGCCACCATGTCAGTCCGCCTCCAGGACTAGAGCTCGAAACCTATACGATTACAGCGAGGGGTGAGGCAGGCAGCTGATATATCTCCGAAATTTTTCACCACTGCGCTTGAAGAATTCTTCAAGCTTCTGGACTGGGAAGGACTCGGTATCAACATCAACGGCGAATACTGTATCACTCACTTTCGACTCGCTGACAATATCGTAGTCAAGGTTGAGAACATGGAAGACCGCAGAACAACGCTCGGTGGCGCCTGTAGAGTCTCCCAACAAGTAGGTCGAACAAGACGAAAATCATGTATAACGTCCATGTCTTACCTGCTCCAATAGATATCTTCACGTCCGATATCCCGCAGTGTCAAAGCCTTGACCAGTGTGTGTAGCCAGTGTTGTCACTCAAAGGACGATGGAGAGAGCTATGCTCGGAGTTTCCTTGTGAGATCGAATCAGAAATGAGGAGATTCGCAGGCGAACCAAAGTCACCGACATAGTTCTCCGAATAGTCAGGCTGAAGTGGCAGTGGCAGGGTACATAGGCAGAAGAACTGATGGTCGTTGGATCAGAAAGTTTCTGGAGTGGCTGCCGCGCACCGGACGACGTAGCAGAGCAAGGCCTCCTGCAAGGTGGACTGACAATCTTGTTGGGATCACCCATAATGTTCCAAGTAAAATGTCCTATGTTTGTTTTTGTGTAGATTTATATTGTCCTATCTCGATTTTATATTGGAAGGAAGCATATAAAGTTACTTTTGTTTTTAAATACATATGAAATGAAAAAAAATATTAACTACGTATTTTTTTTAACATACGAGATGTTCTACATATGATGCAAACATGTTTTTTCTTCCTCCTCTAAAGTTGTCAAAATTGAGATATTACCGGTTGCCAGTTCACAGTCGAAATGTTATATACTTTGTCTTTGATATATTTGCATACAGATTATTATTTTCTAGCCATTGTAGTACTGATTCAATTTCATTATTAAGTATCAAACTGTCGCGCTATCAAACTGTTTTATCGAATCATATGTCAACATATTTTAACACCTAAATTTAGTGTTCGTATTAAATTTCTTTAATATTTTTTATTTAAATTTTAAAAATTAAAAGAGTAACATCGCTATCCGCTAACAGTTCGACAGGTATTTTTCTGAACAACAATTTGAATTCTTCAAATGATAATTGTGTAACTTTTTCACTAGAATGATTTGCTAATAAATAATATATTTGCTTGAAGTGCCTTTATGACATTTTATTAGCTGAGTATTTGGAATTCTATGCAAATAAAATTATATAATATTTGTTATTAATGTGTTTTATTAGTATGTAAGTAAGCAAGAAATAAATATTGTTGTAAGAATATTTGTTGTCTTGCTGTAACGTTTCTGTTTGAATATTTGGTCTTTTATTATGTTTATGTTTTATGTGTTTTATGTATGAAAATAAGCTATTTACTATACAATATAGCTGTTTAAAACTTGTCTTATGTAGTAATTCGATGTTTTAGCAATTCACATATACCACAACCGCACTACAATAGTGTGTATGTACCATCTGAACTTTGAGTACCACTATAGGTAAATGCTCCACGATTATCATCTCAATATGTGTACTGATGTAAATTTCGTCGGAACAATTACTGAACTTAACCAGACATTCTTTTCACCGTGTGGATGGTAACACTTGTCAGAGGATTTTAGTCCAGTACTCGGTAACGCGGAATGCATTTAGGCCTTGCTTGGTACACGTCGTCAAGTGTGCACTTACGCACCTGTGGGCACGTCAACATAAAGATGGCTCATTGTCTGTGGTGGTCAACAGCAGAAATTTGATTAACACACATTAAACAAGACAAATTACTCAAGACGTACGTCGTACGAGGCAACTTGCATTCGCAAGAACCTTACATTACTTTAAAGTTACAAACTAGGAAGCCTTTGCTATTAGCGAGTGCTAGATAACTGAAATATATAGAAACATGTATATTTTAACATGCATATTTTTCAGTTTCATTCAGTTAACAGTGTGCCACAAAAGAAATCATCGTGATCACCACAATAAAAATTGTTCGGGTTCGGAATCAAACCCTCTAGACTAAAAGGCTCGTTATTTTATACCAATCAAAAGAATGTTTCATTATATGCTCATGTGTGCTATTCACACAAAATCTTTCAGTCCATTATCTTATTTAATAACAGAACATATTTCTTGGCAGTTGCGAGAGCACTCTATATAAGGGCTCTCTACCTAATAATACAATATAATTTATTCTCAAAATCGCACAATAAGGCTCTAAAAGTCAAATGATGCTCAAGAACATTCTTTTAACTACTTATTTACAGTAAAAGATCTCAAGAGTCGTAGCGGCTTGGCCGCTCACCAGTTTTAAGTGCTTACTCAGCATCGACAAATTTGAAGTGCGCGCCGCCAGTTAAAGACCGGCGCGCTCAATTAATCCTTTTTTGTGCGATTGTTAATAACTTGAGAGGAGTGGTGTTTATTTTTCTGCAACCTAATGAATGACTCATTCTAATGGTACAAAACAAATTACGTTTGAATGAAATGTTTACTTTAGGCGAGCGGCCGTAACGTAAACAATGTCGTATTTACCGACTTACTCGACACTTTTGTTTATCATGATAAAACTATAAGGTGAATCTGGTTTGCTGTTGTATTTTCATGTACCTGGTGATATTATCTATGTAATAAAATAAAGTTATAGCAATACTTGCAGAAAATTATTTAGATGCAAGCATTTGAAAAAAAAAATATATATTTCGCTGACTTTGCATACCGCGCGCGAGGCGTAATTATGGATTAAAAACATCATTGTAAACAAATTATGTAATTATATGTCATATTTTTATGTTTTTATTGTAAATTAACTGATTAATTATGAAGTAACAGCAAAAAAAAATGTGTATTACTTTAATTATAGACAAACAATTATCGTAAAAACGTCATTTTATGTAAAAAAGCTTAAATACATATGTATGTATACAAGGTTACATTTATACGTTGTATTATTTTTTTATTATGAGTATATAAATAAACCTTTGATAAAATATATAATACTCATATTATTTATGAGATATTAGTTATCGAAAATTTTGGCGGGAACTTCAGTTTTTTTTGGCGGGAAAAAGTAAACAACTGTGCAGGTTCCAATAAAAATAATTCTTACCAGATTCTTATCAGAATTGGTTTTTATACTTGGAAATCTAGTTGGAAAGAAAGTTATCTAGGTTTGAATCTGATATATAACATAAAACGGTATTTTTAAAAATAAAATATGAAAATTGGCACCAATTAAAAAAAAACTTTGTTTTATTTTTTTATGTTTAATATTAAAATGTTACTTTTCGTTATATTTATTTCCTCCAAAAGTAAATTAAAAAACCTTTCTAACTGTGTATAATACTTATATACCTCCCATAATAAATTTTCACTAATTTTCACTTTATACTGCCCTTGCGTGGGCTTCAACCATATTATATGGTTTTAATTTATATCATTGGAAAGCTAATTTAATTACGCGTCTATTGATATGCAACATACCGCAATCGTTTAAGTTATCCGAGGTCCACAAACAGATTAGTGCGCAGCGGAAAAGCGTGGGAAAAATTACAGTTTACGCGCTCATCTGTTTTTGCAAAAAGGGAAAATAGTCACTTGTGCGCGGTCAAGCGGTTAAATAAACTACCTGCTAAAATAAACACCACTCCTCTCAAGTTATTAACAATCGCACAAAAACTAATTAATTGAGCGCGCCCTCGTCTTTAACTGGCGGCGTTGTCGATGCTGAGAAAGCACTTAAAAATGGTGAGCGGTCAAGCGGTTATAAACGACCTAATAATACCAAATAATTTATTCTCAAAATCGCACAATAAGGCTCTAAAAGTCAAATGATGTTCAAGAACATTCTATTAACTACTTAGTTACAGTAAAAGATCTCAAGAAAGAGTCGTAGTTCATTAATAAACGAAATAGTTTCATTTAAAAGGCTTTCATCGTTTCTAACGTCAATTTTAATACGGTTTTAGTATTTGGTTCCATTACAATAAAATTTATTTTATATACATGCGGTTGAGGTAGCGATTTCGACACGTTATGTGAAGATTTGATTGAAACGACTTGTCAGCTAAAATTTTAATTCATATTCGTGTACTGTCCGTTGAATCGACAATACTTATGATTTAATTTAGAAATTTTGGAGTATCCATTATATTTATGCTACATGCATATTTGCGTGCTAGAGGCCTTCTAAAGGAGTCAATACATCAATAGCATATTTAATTTTTCGAAAAGAATAAATCTCGTGTCACGGAGATCTTCATAAAAAGTCAATCAACGGTCACAGAGTACATCCAAGCTCCAAATATTAACACAATTTTCGTGTCGTGTGGCGACCGAACCGACAACATAATCGGCGAGGCAACTGCCTAAACCACTACACCATACACAGAACAATTAAAGGGGGTTAGAACGGAAATCGTTGCTGATTTGTATTAGAACGCCTGTCGCCGATTGTCTCCCACTCTCTATCTCCACTACAAGCAATACACTAATACGTACGCGCATTACGCACACAAATCAACTGCACTTACTTAGATCGCGAGTTTGCCATTGGTTGTCATACTAGCGCAAACACTTCGCTTGACATGGGACTATCGCGCTTGACGATCACTCACACACTCTCATTAATGTTACGGTGTCCAAAAGGTCGATTATTTATATCGATAAAATACTGTTGTTTTGTTACTTTAAGTTTTGCAATTGTTTGTTTTTATTTCGGGATGGTGGGATAGGGTACAAATAGTGTGGCCTTTCTTAATATATATAAATAATAATATAAAATTAAAGGGGAAGATACAATATGGCCTTTATCATATACGAATACCAAGAGCTAAAAATCATGTCCACGTAGGATGTCAGTGTCCGTGATAAACTATTCATGTGTACAACCACATAAGCTAAAGTTTGTAAAGAAATAAATGACACAAGTATATAATACAATAATATTTTAATGTTGAAAAATAATTTAAATTAAATTTCAACCCAGATTCTGTTATTGTCCCTGAAATAAGACGTATTTATTAAGAAGCATACGTTTGCTATCTTTTAAATTCAAATTTTTCAAAATAAAATGCAATCTTACATTGATATATTTATCTATGATAGCTTTATATAGGTCTGTATGTTAGAGGTTATGGACTAAAAGAGAAACACTTTTATAAATATTCACTTGCTATTTATTCACTTTGAATATCACTAGGAAGTATATAAATGTCCGTTCACTTTGAGAGCGTTTAACAGAGTGAGCAATCATTATAATAATGATACCCTATTTATAAAAAATATAACTGTCAAATGTTGCCATACTACTTGTATTGTTTTACACTTAAATATAAATTTAATAATTAAATTTTTGCATACACAATAATAATATAATCTAACACGCTCCCTCAAAAATTTAAATTATACAATTCAAACAACAGATCATATATATCACTTCCAAGTGTTTGCTGGGAGTACACATGCGTAAACATGGTCCAACATTTGTTGCTAGGATAAGGGAAAACCCAGAAAAACCTAATCAGACCATTTCAATCATTTGTTAATGATTAGGACATAAACTTAATAGCCGAATCTATGCGGCACAATAATCGACAATATATTTATTGTGCAATACAATATGGTTAATAAAATAAAACCAAACTATACAATAATAATAACAATTATTCTAAACCCATTTTGTATCTGAGGTCTTGAAAAGAACTCGCTGGTAACGGCTTAGTCAAAACATCAGCTAGTTGGTTACCTGTTAGAATAAAATTTAATTTAATTATATTTCTCTCAACTTTTTCCCTTGAGAAATGATATTTAATATCAATATGTTTTGTCCTCTTATGGTTAGATGGATTATTAGCAATGCAAATGCAACCGTTATTATCTTCAAATATAATAATAGGTTTATTAATTTGTATATTAATACTTTCTGCTAGAGACTTGAGCCCACAGAAATATATAGTAATAGAACGGTGACAGGGGCGTGGCGCGCGTGCCAAACTATTGCACTATAGTGCATGTGTTTTCGAACGCATTCGCATTACGCATCGCGTCTCCCTTTCGCGCGCTCAGGAGGTAAAAAAATATTAAATTCGTTACGAATATGCCATATTGTGCAGTTTCCAATTGTAAAAATTAAAAGTGATGCAAAAATATGGAAAAGGGAGGCATTTCATATCACCAGTAAGTATTTAAATTGAGTAAAACTTAAGATTATTGAGATTTAAAACAAGCGGGCTACTTTTACCATGTTTGTCTAATAAGAACATCATCGTTCATTTCTTCGTTATGTTAAATTTCCATTGCTTGAATTATACGATACTTGTTGACATATTTATGAAATAAACACGCAATGTACGGCGAGATACGCGATATTCACAAGATGCCAAAAACAATAACAAATCATGGGCCACGGGTCAAATAAATAGCTGTGATTGGTCAGCGCGCGCTAGGGATTGACGTTCGGTTTATGGTTACGTTTTAAATTTATCGATAAATAAAAGGAATATTAATCCGAATTAATTATTATGTCTCTGGCTGTCTCTCTCTCTCTCATAAAGAAAGCAAGCATCATGTTCATGCTTTCAGATCACGAAAATGACATCTATTTGGGAATCCAAGATGGCGAACGAAACATTTTTAATAAAATTAATATGGGTATCATTTTAGGGGTTTTTATGGATTCTAATCACGAAAATGACATCTATTTGGGGATCCAAGATGGCGGACGGGACATTTTTAATAAAATTAATATGGGTATCATTTTCGGGGTTTTCATGGATTCTGGTCACGAAAATGACATCTATTTGGGAATCCAAGATGGGGTTTTAGGGGTTTTTATGGATTCTAATCACGAAAATGACATCTATTTGGGGATCCAAGATGGCGGACGGGACATTTTTAATAAAATTAATATGGGTATCATTTTCGGGGTTTTCATGGATTCTGGTCACGAAAATGACATCTATTTGGGAATCCAAGATGGCGGACGGGTCATTTTTAATAAAATTAGTATGGGTATCATTTTCGGGGTTTTCATGGATTCTGGTCACGAAAATGACATCTATTTGGGAATCCAAGATGGCGGACGGGTCATTTTTAATAAAATTAGTATGGGTATCATTTTCGGGGTTTTTATGGATTCTGGTCACGAAAATGACATCTATTTGGGAATCCAAGATGGCGGACGGGACATTTTTAATAAAATTAATATGGGTATCATTTTCGGGGTTTTCATGGATTCTGGTCACGAAAATGACATCTATTTGGGAATCCAAGATGGCGGACGGGTCATTTTTAATAAAATTAATATGGGTATCATTTTCGGGGTTTTTATGGATTCTGGTCACGAAAATGACATCTATTTGGGAATCCAAGATGGCGGACGGGTCATTTTTAATAAAATTAGTATGGGTATCATTTTCGGGGTTTTTATGGATTCTGGTCACGAAAATGACATCTATTTGGGAATCCAAGATGGCGGACGGGACATTTTTAATAAAATTAATATGGGTATCATTTTCGGGGTTTTCATGGATTCTGGTCACGAAAATGACATCTATTTGGGAATCCAAGATGGCGGACGGGTCATTTTTAATAAAATTAATATGGGTATCATTTTCGGGGTTTTACTGGATTCTGGTCACGAAAATGACATCTATTTGGGAATCCAAGATGGCGGACGGGTCATTTTTAATAAAATTAGTATGGGTATCATTTTCGGGGTTTTTATGGATTCTGGTCACGAAAATGACATCTATTTGGGAATCCAAGATGGCGGACGGGACATTTTTTATAAAATTAATCTGGGTATAATTTTTGGGGTTTTCATGCTTTCTGATCACGAAAATGACATCCATTTGGGAATCCAAGTTGGCGGACGGGACATCTTTGATCACGAAATAGATGGTGATGTTGGATTACCCATCCTTTTAAACATCGGAGACGATACCCATATTGTTTTTTTTTAAATCCCATCCACCATCTTTGATCACGAAATAGATGGTGTTTTTGAATTTCCCATTCCTTAAAATATCGGAGACGATACCCATATCGACTTTTAAAAAAATCCCGTCCGCCATCTTTAATTTCCTATCCGTCATCTTTGATCACGAAATAGATGTTGTATTTGGATTCTCCATCCCGTATATCAACGGAGACGATACCCATATAGATTTAAAAAAAAAATCCCTTCCACCAACATTGATCACGAAATAGATGGTGTTTTTGAATTTCCCATTCCTTAAAATATCGGAGACGATACCCATATCGACTTTAAAAAAATCCCGTCCGCCATCTTTAATTTCCTATCCACCACCTTGAATCACGAAAAAGATGTTGTATTTGAATTTTCCATCCCTTTTAACATCGCAGACGATACCAATATAGATTTTTTTTATTTTCCCATCCGCCATCTTTGATTTCCCATCCGCCATCTTAGATCACGAAATAGATGTTGTATTTCGATTCCCCAACCCTTAAAATAGAGAAGGCGATACCCATATTGTTTTTTAAAATTTTGTCATCCGCCATCTTTGATATTCCGTCCGCCATCTTGAATCACTAAATAAATTTCATATTATTTAATCAGCATCCCGAAAATCTCGAAAACGATACCCATATAGATTGTATCCTATTCGTTAAGCCTTTTTTGCCTTTGACCCAACCCTCCCCCTTCTCGTTTGACCAAATTTATTATTTTTGTCTGGCCCCTAAAAGTTGTGGCGTAATTTTATATAGCCTATAGCCTTTCGGAATAATTGGGCTATCATAGGCAATATCAATTTTTAAAAGCCGACTGCTAGTTCCTGAGATTAGCCGACATTATCTTTTAGCCTTTTTAGCCTTTTGCCCGGCCACAAAGGGTCGAAACGTTATGTTATATAGCCTATAGCCTTTCGGAATAACTAGGCTACCGTATACAAAAAGAATTTTTCAGATCCGACCGGTAGTTCCTGAGATAAGCGCGTTCAAACAAACAAACTCTTCCGCTTTATTACATTAGTATAGATATTTTATAATATAGTCAAAAGTTTTGTAAGATTTCAATACAGATTTTTAACTAAATAAATACGTTTTATTTTTATAACAGTATACTATAACCAAACTATTCATAATAAAACATTTTATATAAACAATAACATAATTTCATTTTCCATAGCTCTCACATCGATAATAATTCCTTAGAGTCCCCTCACTATCTATACGTCATTGTGGGGCGGGGCTTGCTAAAATGTGGCACGCGCGAAATGTACGCGATGACGTGACATTCACCGTTCTATTACTATCTATTTCTGTGCTTGAGCCATAAGGCTTCTTTCACAGCCTCGTACAGGGCCATATATTCAGCTTCAGTAGACGAAGCTGCCACTGAAGTTTGTCTCTTTGTACACCAAGTTATAGTACATATAGACTGCACGGTTGGCGTAGTGGTTTAAGCGGCCGCCTCGCCGCTTGGTACTGCGCCGAGTGTTGTGGGTTCGATTCCCACACGAGACAACACTTTGTGTGATCCACAAATTGTTGTTTCGAGTCTGGGTGTTCATTGTGTCCGTTAGATGTATGTTTGTAAAGTCCCCCGCGACACAGGATTTATTCCTAGTGCGGGAGTTGTCTTTAAAAAAAAAAAAAAAAAAAAAAAAATTGTTCAAACAATTTGAATAAATAACCGGTAGTACTTTTTCTATCAGAATAGTCATGACCACCCCAATCAGAATCAACATATCCACATAATATATTGTCATAGTTATTCCTTTAATAGGTTAACTTTAAATTCATAGTACCTTTAAGATATCTTAATACACGTTTTAAGCAATGCCATAGTTCTTTATTATTATTTTGTGTATAACGGCTCAATATATTGACCGATGTACTTAAATCAGGGCGAGTACACAACATAACATACATTAAACACCCTATAAGGTTACGACATGGTGCATCATATTTATCTTTCAGATTTAATGAGTCATAATTCAACTTAGCTTCAGTAGGGGTACTAACAGGGTTGCAATCGATCATATTAAACTTATTCAAAATTGTTTGAATATAAGCACTTTGATCTAATGTAATTTTATCAAAATACCTTGTTACTTTGATACCAAGAAAAAACTTTATATTATGCAAATCAGTCATTTTAAATTTAGTCATTAAATAACCTTTGAATTCATTCATTGTATGAATGTCAGCACATGTGATAACCAAATCATCGACATACAATACAACATATATGTTTTTCTTGATATTTCCTTTATCTAACATATACACACATCAACAAAGTCTAGGGATATCTTAATCCTAAATTATTTACGAGTTTATAGTTAAGAACCTTGTTAGTTTCCACAAAAAGTTTATATACAGATTAAAACCTCTTTTATTCTATTTTCAAAATTTTAACATGGAAAGAAAAAAAACAAAATAATAAACAAAATATGGCGGCAAATTTGCTAGTAATTCGTTACATTAAAGAAAGTTAAAACTGTTTTATTATAATTATTAATGAAAAGGGTTTTTAATTGTTTTTCTTTTTTAATTTAACGTGACGTACGAACTTTAAAAGTCATGTCACGTCGTCATTTGAGTCGAGATGAAATGTTACGAGCCGTGGGCATGTTAGAAAATGGTGCAATTCAACGCGTCGTTGCTGAGGCCCTACATACCAGTCAAAATGTGATATCAAGGTTGTGGTCACGTTATCGCAGTACTGGAGATGTGGCCGAACAGCACACAGGTAGATATCGTGTTACTACGCAGAGACAGGATCGATTTCTCCAAATGACCGCCAGAAGACAACCCAATATCACAGCGCTGCAACTAGTGCAAAGGCTCCAGGAGGACCACCAGCTGCTGGTAAGCGACCAAACCGTGCGAAGAAGGTTACATGAAGTTGATCTTCATGCTCGAAGACCATTGCGTGTTCCAGCATTGCGACGTGGCAATCGCCGTCGGCGGCTTTCGTGGGCTCGGGAGCATTTACCATGGAGTGACGAACAATGGTCTTTGGTGCTGTTCACCGATGAGTCCCGGTTTGGGTTTCACCCGGATTCACGAAGAACACGCGTTTGGAGAGCTCCAGGGAGAGTTAGCCGTCTACGGCACCCTCAGGAGGTCCACCCATACCAAGGCGGGACAATCATGGTGTGGGCAGGAATTCGTCTTGGCGGACGAACCCAACTCGTTTGGATCCAAGGCAGCATGACTGCACAAAAATACCACGAGGAGGTAGTAGAGCCCGTTATTGTCCCACACAGAACTCAAATAGGCCATGAATTTCTACTCATGCACGATAATGCTCCTTGCCATACGGCGCGGCTGGTATCGACCGCTCTCCGAGAGCACGATATTCAAGTTTTGGATTGGCCTGCACAGTCGCCCGACTTAAATCCTATCGAGCATGCCTGGGACATGTTACAACGAAAAGCTTTGAGAGATTTTCCACCAAATTTGACGACTGAACAACAACTTTACGAACACTTGCAAAGGACATGGGACCTCATACCGCAGCAAGACATTGACAATTTAATTTTAAGTATTAACAATCGATGTCGATGTGTAATCAATGTAAGAGGTGGCAACACTGATTATTAATGATTAGATTTTACAACATTTTTTCCATTTTTATTAAAATTAATAGTTTTTTAAGAAGAAATGTTTGTTGTTATCATACTAATTTTCCATGATGATTAAAAAAATTAATTTTTTTATTTAAAACAAAAAAAAACACGAAATGTTTTTTATTTTTATTAAAGACCTTAAAATAATCTATGATTCTTCTATTTACTGTATCAGAAAATTCTTCATAGATTTTAGATATTTGATGAAATATAAAATATCCCTAGACTTTGTTGATGTGTGTATATACACCTATCAACTGATGAATTTCGAAAACCTTTATCTTTAAGAGAACGTTCGAATATCTCAAACCAACACCGTGCAGCCTGTTTCAATCCATATAATGCTTTATTTAATTTACATACATAATTATTAAACTTACATACAACGCCTTCAGAAATTTTCATATATATTTCTTCCTTTAAGACTACACACTACTTTACAATCTATTATATTTTTATTCTCTGGTCTTGGCACCAGAGTCCATGTATTATTTATTCTATGGGATTCTAGCTCATCTTCGATAGCTTTCTCCCAATAAGACCCACTATCAAGTGACTTTATATCATGAAATGATTTAGGTATAATACATGCAAATGATTGTGCACCAAATAAGCAATCATCGTCATCATCACTTTCCTTATAACAAATAGGGGGTCGACCTTTGAGCCTATCACTCCTTCTAGGTAAATCAGATTTTTCGCTTACAGGTAAAGAATCGTTTTCGATCACAGGTTCACATGGAACCTCATTTAGCACGTTGCGAATTTCGTTATGACTTGATAGTTCATCAGATTTCGAATTATCTGATTTAGGTATACTGGTATCTTGAGAGTCTTGAGACTCAATACAGATATCACTTTTGTGATGAGAATATTTCACATTATTCCCTTCAGGCTTTATTGTAGGCCTGGATACCAGAAAATTTACCTCGTCGACTATAACATCTCTAACAGTCATATACCTTTCGAATTCTGTGTTCCATACCTTGTAACCATTTGGACAATAGCCCACCAGTATGCCTTTCCATGACTTGTCGTCAAATTTACATTTACTGGTTTTATTATGGACATACACAGTTGAACCAAAAATCCTAAGGGTTTTAATATTCGGTTTCCTATCATGCCACATCTCATATGGTGTTTTATAAACATTTAAGGCTTTTGTTGGCGAAATATTTATTAAGTAAACAGCAGTTAACACTGCTTCCGCCCAAAATCGCTTATCCAGCTTTGCACCAGTTAACATTGAACGAGCCTTTTCGGTTATGGTTCACACCATACGTTCAGCTACACCATTTAATTGTGGCGTTCTAGGAACCGTTAAGTGATAACTAATACCCTTTTTATTTACAGTAATCTTTCATTTCGGTTGATAAATATTCGCCACCGTTATCACTATACAAAGTAACTAATTTAGAATTAAACTTTGACTCATTTTTCGCAACGAAATCTTTGAATGCCGAAAACACATCTGACTTATAAGTCAAAGGGTACAACATATAGAGGTCGCTTAATGTATTCCTTATTCTTCATTTTATTTAAAGGTAGTCTAGCCTGTTTGCCATTTATGCAAGCTTCACATAAACTATTGGTAGGTAATATGGATTCAATTTGACGTTCATCTTCAATCAAATTATTACGTTTTAATTCTATAAATTTAGTGTTACTAATATGACCCAGGCGTTGATGCCATAAATCATAATTATTTATATTATCCTGGCGTAATTGGCAAACAGAATGACCCTCCCTCACATTATTAAAAGGTATCACAAAATCTAAAGTAATTAAGTTATTTAAAACATTACCTGTCATGATTATTTTACCATCCTTCAAAATGAGTGTCCCATTCCGATCAAAAATTATGTCCAGGCCAGCCTTCTGCATCCTTGAAACTGACAATAAATTGTACGGTACTTCAGGGCAGTACAGAACATTCTCCAGTACACCTGGAACACTGTTGTTGCTTATAACATTGATTGAACCTCTCTTCGTGGCTGAAATAAATGTATTATTTTTAGCAACAGAAATATTTATTGGTTTACGTAAATATTCATATGTAATAAAAATATCATCCCTGTTTATAATATGATCCGAAGCTCCCGAATCCAACAAGAATCCTTTTAGAGGTTATGGACTATTTTCTTGCCGACACTGTCCAGTCATGAATGCATAACCTGAAAAGTCATCAGATTTCGACTCTTGCGATAATCCGACAGTTTGAATCGTTCTCGTTCTGTCCGCCATATTTTTTTGTTTATTCGTCCGTTTAAAATAAAAGAAATCCTTTTTAATGTGTCCCTTGCGTCCACAAAAATGACATTTTATAGATTTCGTATTATTCTGTACTTTAAATTTCTTATTATACTGATGCGGGTAGTTCTCAAACTTCCGCTTATAAGACGTTCCGTTTTTATTTTCAACATGTAAAACTTTTACACTTGTGTCGCTTACCCTCATTCTTCAATTTAACTTCGTGGTCTAATAATCTGGTTTTGACGAATGCGAGGGTTAGGTTATCTTCGGTTAATGTTTCTATAGCCGTGATGACCCCATCATAGGTATTGGGTAGTGTTAGCAACAAATGAGCAACCTTGTCGGTCTCTTCTAATTTTGCGCCGGCTGCTAACAATTCTGTTATCAAGTCGTCAAAAATCGTGAAATGCTGTATAAGTGGCATATCATCTTGTAATTTTAGGCCCAAAAGCTTTTTTCTTAACGCTAATTGACTTGCGAGGCTTTTGCGTTCATAAAGCAAATCCAAACTTTTGAAAACTTCTCTAGCCGTTATACCGTCGTTCACAAAACCGATAAATGAATCCGACAAATATTCCACTCGAATATTTTTCACCATTCTATTATTCTTTTCCCATGTCTCGGACCGTATTTGAGGAATGTCACTGTCGACAACGTCTATAATCTCCATTTCACTTAGTAACGATCGTATTCTAAACTTTCATATACTATATTTATCGCCGGCAAACGGTTTAATATTCCTTTTTTGTTTTAAATGTTCCATTACTCACGTTTACACCACTTTTTATTCCACACGATAGAATAACTATTTAAACACTATAGACAGTCGGTAGTTGTAACTATTTTTTTTTTTACTGAATTTAGAAACGCGGCACTGGGCCCATAACCTGTTAGAGGTTATGGACTAAAAGAGAAACACTTTTATAAATATTCACTTGCTATTTATTCACTTTGAATATCACTAGGAAGTATATAAATGTCCGTTCACTTTGAGAGCGTTTAACAGAGTGAGCAATCATTATAATAATGATACCCTATTTATAAAAAATATAACTGTCAAATGTTGCCATACTATTTGTATTGTTTTACACATAAATATAAATTTAATAATTTAATTTTTGCATACACAATAATAATATAATCTAACACTGTAACATGGCTCGCACTAGGATAAAATCCAACCTGGTGATAACTAATGTTGCTAAATAATTCAGTTCCGACAAAGATGCGCAAGATCTTTGTTGTCAACATATATTATGTTCATTCATTTGCCGAAGATTGTCGGTGTAAATCTTTATATAATGATACAGGAGACCCCCTTTATCTTTTGCTACGATGAATTTATGGTCCAAATTTATTTCATTTGACAGCAGTGCTCCAACGCATATGTCACAATCAATTTTCTTAATTAAAATATGTGATATGTAACCCGCGATACTAAGTTAATAACCCACAATAAACATTAATCGGTAGTAATAAACAAAGTTATGTTTATCTTAATATTACTGATAACAATCATTTGAATACATTCACACGAAGGAACGCACAATCGACATTTTTCACAACTTAGTAGGTACAACACTATCGGACCCACCACCATAGATTTAGCAGAATTCAAGCTTTGACGTTCGCAGTGAACGAAATACATTGCGCAATCGCCTACGTAGTACTAGATGGTACCCACGTATTGCCAGCAATGTATATTTTTTTATTTGCTTGCGATAGTATCGTTTTGTCTACAAATTACATAATACTATTGTAATAATTACAAATATCATTTTTATTTTAAGGTTTTTGGACTTACCGGTGAAAAGAAATCCCTTCTCGAGCCACAGTACATAACTGGCTTCTTTTTCGACACGTTATTATAGCGGCAAGACGGCATAATTATTTTATTTTCGCGGAGCTTCGTACGCTGTCGCAAAATGAGCACGATTGTTAACAGCGTCAATCAAATTTTTCGGCATATGAGCGTTTGCTCACAAGAACGGCGAGCCTGCCACGCCCACAAGGCCGTTCTAACCTCTCTTAACTGTTCTGTGACACCATACGTGCAGTCATATGTGTAATCTAGATGGAACAGTACGTATAGTAATGACAGTTTCTATGTCTATAACTCTGGTCACCGATTTTTGCGTATCGTATCGTATATGCGAATAGATGCGTATGTATCCGTAACTCAAATTTCGATATATTTTGCAATTGCTGTTTTTCACAACCTGGCAATTATGAAACAGGATTTTTTATCGCTTCCGCACTAGTAAGAAATCGTCTGTCGCGGGGTTACAAAAATTTAACACAAGGAACACCCAGACTCAAACACCACAATTTATGGATCACACAAAGTGTTTCGTGTGGGGATCGAACCCACAACAGCGCAGTTTCAGGCGGTGAAGTGGCCGCTTATACCACAACATCAACCGCTCAGTCATATGGAAATACTTAGAAAAGATTGTATTTAGTTTTTACTCACATTCAATATCTAGTATAGGTATTCATCAAATGGAAAAAGGCCGTAGTCTATCATTTTCAGTAACTTTTGCTTCAATCAATACGAAGGAATATATTTATAAATAACAAACACGTTAAAAGGTTTTCTGAAATTCCTCCAAAGTTTTGTTTCAAAAGAAAAAACAATTGTGAATTTAATATTCAATATCTACCTGAGAGCTGTCATAGCTTTTATCTGTTAGTAAAAACTTTCTTATGAATAAAATGTAATTAATTAGAGTAATATAATATTACTTATATTACTAAGAGTCAAAGTTACTTAAATAATTTAGAAACTTTTTAAGTGTGGCAGTATTGGACTATTATTATTTTGTATGAAAACGACTTACAGCCATTTTCAATATTCGAACCATACAAGGGTTTTGAAAATCCAGATTCGTGTTTGACATGTTTGGTATGGAGCTTATGTCAAAAACGAATCTAAAATCTACAGATCTATCTATAGATGGAATATTTAATTCCGTAGTTAGTTGCTGTGCTGCGAAAAGTTCTTATGAATAATATGTCATTCATTAGAGTAATATTACTAAGAGAAATAAGTTACTTAAATAATAGAGAAAAATTGCAGCGTGGCGGTATTAGATTATTAATTTCATACTGAAACGACTTAGTTGCTAGGCTGCTGCGCTAATGTTTGTAGCGCTGCCTAACCATAGCACACATATGTTTTTACCGCTACGGCGTAGCTCTACAACCACCATAAACTTTCCCAAACTTTTGTAACCATGTTGAAGACTACATTCCACCACTAATTCATCATCATCATCATCATCAGCCTTTAACAGTCCACTGCTGGACTAGGCCTCTCCTTTGAAAGGAGGAATTGGCCTACTATACCACGCTGGCCAAACGGGTTGGTATAGGATTTGTATCAGGTTTTTCTTCTCTTACAGTGCTGTTTTCTGCATAATATGCTGCCTCTGTCGGCTCTTATGACACCCATGGGATGATATGGGGTGGTGACAATCCGTATTCTTAATCCGTCACCACACGGACACTACTAATGAAATATTATGAAATATTTCTGGCGGTTTAGTACATATCTCTCAGATTGTTCAGAACTATGTTTAGTATTATTTTATCTGTGGTACTATTATCAAATCATTGCTGGAGTTTTAATTAGTTTTGATTATGTTGGCATCATCCGAGTGAAAAGGTTCTGAAAATGAATTAGTTAAATATGTACGTCATGTGCTTAAGTATGACGTGATTGAGTTTCCAATTAGTTATAAACAATTTGTTATTAAGCATTTTCTTTTCATTTGTAATTTTATTAGCTAATAAGGCTTGATTCACACAACCACACAACACCGTCGCGACCAAATGCGGTCAAGTTATAAATAGAATCGCTGCAATTTTTTGCGATTGCGTTGTGGTGTCTACAAAATGTGGTTGTGGCTACTACGGCACTACTGGTTGCACACGTCACTCAATCAACGAGGTAGAGAGTGCGTAGTTTCATTGTACTGGCATTATAAATGATAATTTAAAAACCTACCTTTGTAAAGAAATTGTACGCGACTTAAATAAATAGTAAAGACATTAATGAAAAAAAGAGCTCCAGCATTGGTAAGAAAGTGTGGCTAACAAAGAAACATAAATGACCAAGAAATATGTAGATAAAGTATTGTTTCATATCCAGTTTAACCGGCTTAGCCTTTAAAATTAGCTTATCATAAGGAATTAGCTTATGTATGGACTCATGCAATTGCCGTTGGAAGTATGTCGTACGAGTGTAAGTACTAAGTAACATCGCCTTGACCGCCTCGCGTAGTGGGTAAATGCAAGAGACAATTTAGTTTAGTGAGCGTAACAAGCTTATACGGCACGGCTGCACTGAGCTACAATGAGTCCATACGTAACCCCGTACTGTAAGCTTTTCCCGCCACATCCTATCTGTCTGTATAACCGCGATAAACTCTAAAACTATCAACAGATTTTTGATCGGCTCACAAAAATAGTTTGTGTTTAGGTAAGGACGCTTTAGGTGTAAAGCACACGGGCAGAACTGAGAGCGAAGTCTTGTAAAGTATTTAATACAGATAACGGTATTAAGAGCCGTTAAATAAACTTTTATAATAATTGAAGTTCGTGCCTTATCACGCAATTAATCCACAACAGCTGATACAACATAGTGTCCACTCCAACTATGTACACTACAACTAATAATATAAAGCAGAAGAATTTATTTGGTTCAACGCGCTAATCATAGGAACTACTGGTCCGATTTGTATTAATAATTTTGTATTTGGTTTCACATTTTTCGTGAAAGGCTATAGGCTTAATAACATCACGCTACAAGCCACGTGTTTGGCGCAGTAGCTCTAAATAATGCGGGTGTTACCGCGGGCTTAGCTAAAGCCATTTATTGGCTCCACATGAGTATATTTATATAGACATGTAATGCAAGACGAACGCATCATGTTTTACGATTGCTGTATACAAATTATTATCAAATTAAATTGTAGTAGGTAATCTATGGTGAAGTGCTACACACCTACCTGCCGACGACCTCAATGAATCTAAAATTAATTTATTACAACACTAAAATCTGGCATCATTCCGCTTATAACGAGGAAAAATGCTGAAGAAATATTGGTGCGTGGGATGTTGAATAAAATATTGGAATTATTGGATACATTTATTTGAAATCTTTGAGATAAATTGAACGTACCGAGACCTTTGATATTATCCAGCTGTTTCAGTTGAAGAATTGCTTTAGATTAATGAATTGTCATGCCGTTATTTGAAAAATGTAGGTTAGGAAATGAAATGGCGATTGATTTAGCCAGGAGTATACGAGTATACACGGTGACTACAGACCAATCAGTAAGCTGATGTCTAGTCGTTTTGCACATCATGCCAAGTCATACTAAGAAAAAATAATACCTGGGCAACGAAAAAATTAAGTCGACACCTGTCCAGGATTGCTAAATTGAACTGCATTTAGTAAGAATCTCCTCCTTTTTGAAGTCGGCCGGAAGTCATTAAAACCAAAGCATGTGATATATATACAGGTTGTTTTGTAGCTCATCGGACGGATTTTGGGATAGTATTCAGTTTCGATTCTTGTTACATAACTTTAAAAGACACAGATACACAGAAGTTAAAATTGGAAAACTATTAATTTTCGGTACTCATGGACAACGAGCGCGCGCAAAAAGTAGTTCAATTTCAAACCAGTGCCGTATGTGCCGAACTAGTCGCAAACAAAGTGCATTGCTAGATCACCAAGTGTATGTTACTAAGTTTGTTGTAGGTAACTATTCATGGAACGGTCGGTACGTATGTTGTCATCGTCTTTTATTTGTGTATATTTTTATTCGTTCCATTCAATTAAGGACTGACGTCAGTCGAAATGCGTCCGATGACCAATAATACAACCTGTACATCTAAGTATTTTTTTTATAGACTCACGCCTGTATCCCTTTACACCCACTTTTCGCCATGTCGCCATGCCAAATGAAAATGGGGGCGAGCCTGTTGCCGTTACCGGGCACATCACCAGACTCCGAGCTGCTACTGAGAATTCTAAAAAACCAGTAACACTTTTGCCCGACCTCCGAATCGAACCCGGAACCTCCGATCAGTAGTCGCATACGCTATCCACTGGACCACGGAGGAAGTCAAACAACAAACATCTAAGTATAGGGATTCAATATTCAACACAAATAGCGAAAGTTTAAAATCGTTAACAACAGAATAAAAAGAAGGAGTGAGAAAGGGTGTTGGGTTACGCGCGAATGGCGAGTGTCGATTATGGTCAGTTGCGATAATAAAAAGCAAATAGCGGCGACTCAGTGGCGTGTAGAACCAGTGTGCGGCGAGTCTATATAAATTATAGGGATATTGCAGTCCGCAGCTCAGAAGCGTTTTATAGTTGTTATAGGCTACATACTTGTGTGAGTAGTTATTGCATTCATGCGAATGTGTGTTGGTATTTTTAAAACGATCGCACTAGGCACGTATTCTATGTCACGTGGAACTTTACGAAAATTCGAGGGGTAGTATTTAACTCTCCCTCAATATTATCTCTAATTTCCAAAAAAAAATACCTTTGTTCCACCAAATATACTTCGAATAGTATAGCTAGAAAGATAATGACAACGAACGAATGCCAAGTAATACCGAGTTAAGGTCTCCCAA
Source organism: Euclidia mi (assembly GCA_944739405.2). Lineage (NCBI taxonomy): Eukaryota > Metazoa > Arthropoda > Insecta > Lepidoptera > Erebidae > Euclidia > Euclidia mi. The sequence continues at coordinate 44,926,642 of OX123195.2, forward strand.
AGTGATAATGCGCATCCCCCCCGTGTGGTGGGCGGGCTTAGTAACCATGGATTTGATTTTCTCCCACGGTGAAGCTAAGTGGGATCCCGGGAGGGGACGCTCCACGTGGGCTTGCGTGAGGCCTGCGTAGGATGCGTCCATAGGTGCGGGTGCGGGGGACAGTTCTGTCTGTTCCACGCAGTCGGGTGCGGTCGCGGGAGGAGAGGCGTGTTGGTGTTGCGTTGCCGCGCGCCCTATCTCCCGCGACCAAATGGGGGCGCACCATCGTTGCGTTGCGTGGGGCCGCAGAGGAAGAGGAGATGCGGTGTTGCGTTGCCGTCCTCCCTATCCTCTGCGGCCGCTGGGTGTTTTGGCGGAAGAGCTCAACGCCTTCATCCGCCGCCAAGGGGGTTTCGTTCGGGGCCCGCCTGGCCATCTGGCGGGCCAATACCCGTCGGGGGGTAGAGAGGAATGCTTCGGTGAAACCCTACCCTCCGACACATGGGTACAAGAGGAACACGGGATGGTTTTTAGTCAGTAAGAGTCTGACAGTCCCCTTCGTCCTTCCCTCCCAGGACGAAGGGACTCCATGAGGATTTTCCAACCCGACACCAAAAAAAAAAAGATAATGCGCATAGAAATCTTCGTCACTGTTCGGCAACGGTCGTATTCCCTGAGCGTCGGAAGACGATATGTATATAGAGTTGTTAAGTGCATAATTTAGTAAAATTATGTTTTTTGTGCTAAAAAAAAAATTGATTTATCAGTAAAGAAATTTGATTCGATAGTTCCATATAAGTAAATAGTGAAGAAAACCACACGATAGCGAATATGCTACCATTTTTGTTGAATTGATTTACTTCGATTATAATACTATTTAAGTGTCTTGCTGTAGCTGGTGTAATGATGGAAGAAAAGAAGGTTTAAGTAATACAAGGTTTATATTAGAAGAAGAAAAATGGTTTTCAAACACAGGTTACATTAAAATCTTAGAAATCTAATCATAACATCTCAGTTCAAAAGTATTTACAGCAGTGATCCTTCCAGAATAATAATAATAATAACCTTAGGGAATATTTTCTTAAGGGCAGCGTGGATGTGCATCGGGATGTGGTTGCAGTTGATGGTGGCCTCACCCCGCTCTCATTGGCGAAAGAGAACTGGCGCAGGCCTGTAGCTTTAGGCGTTGACGAACGCAGGCTTGTATGGCAGAGCAAGGAGCTGCATGGTAGATTCTATCGGGCCCTTCACGGACCTGATGTGGATCTACCAGCTTCTGTGGCCTGGCTACGTTTCGGTAATCTCTTCGGGGAAACCGAAGGTTTTGTCTGTGCAATTGCAGATGAGGTTATCAAGACGAGAAATTACCGGAGATATATCATGAGGGACGGCACAGTAGACCTATGTCGGGCTTGTAATCGACCTGGTGAGTCCCTCAGACATATAGTCTCCGGATGTTCTCATCTTGCTAATAGCGAGTACTTGCACAGACACAACCAAGTAGCCAGGATCATACATCAGCAACTGGCTCTGAGGTACAGGCTTGTGGACGTCGAAGTGCCATATTACAAGTACATCCCTGAGCCAGTTCTCGAGAATGGTCATGCAACACTGTACTGGGATCGATCTATTGTCACAGATAGGACTGTTGTTTGCAACAGGCCTGATATTGTGATAATAGATCGATCAGAGCGCCGCGCAATGATTGTCGACATCACTATTCCACATGACGACAATCTCGTGAAAGCAGAAAAAGACAAACAAGAAAAATATTTGGACTTGGCTCACGAGATTGTCGATATGTGGGATATTGATTCGGCAATCATTGTTCCGATAGTTGTGTCCGTTAATGGACTTATAGCGAAAACCCTCGAACGCCATCTAGAGAGGTTGAAACTAGGCAGCTGGGTCAAGAGTTTGATGCAAAAGGCAGTAATTCTGCAAACGGCTCGCATTGTGAGGAAATTCCTATCTCTGGAGCCCTAACCGCCGGTGACTTGGATCCTATTCCCGTCGTCGGTGGGAATCTATTTTTATATTTTTAAATGTCATTTTTTGTTTGGAATGTTATATTTAAAAATGTAAAAAATAGGAAAATTATGTAAATAAAGAGAATAATAATTTTATTGCCAAGTAAATCATTGTAGTACATTACATGTTAAGTAGTTACAGTATCAAGTAGTTTACTTACTGTTTTCCTAGCTAGGCTATGAAATAGCCTGTATTAAGGAAAAACAGCTCCAAACCCGCATTAATACAAAATACATAATATTTAACGACACTAGTTGCAATATAAAAGAAGGTATGTAAACTACAGTTTTAACACTTTTTGTATAACATGCATTATTAAGACAATAGGTGGAGATATTATGCAAAAATTTATAAGTTGGTGTGTGTGTGTGTATGTGTGTGTGTGTGTGTGTGTGTGTGTGTGTGTGTGTGTGTGTGTGTGTGTGTGAGAGAGTGTGAGTGCGCGCGTATGTATGTGAGTGTGTGTGAGTGTATGCAACCGTATCCAAAAAGGCAAATAGAAGCTATATATCAGGACAAAGCGATTAGCATATTTTCTGTCTCATCGTAATTTTTATGCAATAGGTAATTTAGGACGGCCGACTGACAATCATGACTAGGTAAGTTATATATATAAATGTGCCTGTTTATCTGGTTGTAGAGGTAAGGTCCCAGGTAATAGAAAAATCTTTTAATGAAAGAAAAATGCATTCTAGGTATAATACAGATGTTATCCCTGCGACGCTTGGAAGAATGTATGTATGGAGTCTTGCGATGTTGCAACATTAACGTGTGAAAAACGTAAATTTGTCGTACATTTAGAATGTTCCAGTTTCTATATAAATCGTCAGTCGGGTACAACATAGGACGAAACGTGGCTACTTTTAAAACTGCTCTATGAGCAATCTCCAATGATTTGAGAGTTGTTTTATGAGTACCTCCCCAGATAGAAATACAATAAGATATTATAGATTTGCAGAGGGCATAGTAAACACTACGTATGATTGCAATATTAGCGACGTAACGAAGCGATCTAAATATAAATATAAGCTTGCGAACTCTAGACGTCAGCGCTTCAACCTGAGGTTTATAGTTTAGATATTTGTCTAAAATAACGCCGAGATACCTGATACTGTCAACAGAGCTTATGTGAGGACAATGACAATTTATTACAGAGTCATTCAAGTAACTATGAAATATCAAATCTAATGGGGTATTAGGCAGGGTGGTGGACGAGATAGAGTACGTTAAAAATTTTGTTTTTGCAACGTTCAGAGTTAGAGCATGAGAAGATAACCAATCCGCTACCAAAATCAGAAACAAAGGTAATAGCCGTGTCATCAGCATATGAAGTGATTTTGGAATTAGGGATCTTCAAATTACAAAGGTCATTAATAAAAATTAGGAATAGAGATGGCCCGAGTATACTTCCTTGTGGAACACCAATGGATATAGGAAGCTCATCACTAGTGTAGTTACCTATCTTGACCATCTGTGTACGATCTGTGAGGTAACTTTTGAAGAATGCTAACTGTGGGCCTCTGACACCAATTCTTTCCAGCTTCAAAAGAAGAGTGGAAATGGGAACAGTGTCAAAGGCTTTGGCAAGGTCTAAGAAAATAGTCACCACCTTTTTACTATCATTTAAATTAGTGACTATGTGTGCTGTCAATTTCTGGACGGCGTCTGAAGTAGACATGTTCTTCCGAAAACCGAATTGGTTGGCAGAGAGGATATTGAATTTGTCTAAGTAGCTAACTAGTCTAGTATTTACAACCCGCTCCAAGATCTTAGATAATCCGGTGAGTACAGCTATTGGACGATAGTTAGTTACTAAAGACCCGTCTCCACCCTTAAAGATGGGATGTATAATGGCCCTTTTCAGTGCTATGGGGAAAACTGATAAATCAATACATTTATTAAATATATGGCTGATAACTGGCGCAATAATATTAGAATACCTTTTTAAAAAAATTGTGGATATTTTATCCCACCCGGTTGCTGCATTTGATCTAAGAGCGTTTATTATATTTACTATCTCACACGGGCTTATTTCTTCAAAAACAAAAGAATTAAAATTTGGAAAAGTAGAGGTATAGTTAGTTACTGGGATATTCGACTTATAAGTAATTTTATCTGCAAGGCTCTTACCAATTTGAACAATAAAATTATTAACCTTGTTACAAGCGTCGTTGGGTGATTGTGAAAGTGTAAGTAATTGCGAGGAAGACTGTTTTTGATGCTTTGTGTAAGTTATGTTTCTAATTATTTCCCATAAAGCCTTGGAATTTTGTCCTGCGTTTGTGAGTTGTTCAGAGTCATATTTACGTTTGGCTTTCTTTAATATTTTAGAACAAAAATTCCTATATCTTTTGTATGTGATGGAGAGAATCTGATTATTGGGTGAAAGTTTTGTTTGCAAAGAGTCTCTATTACGGATACACCTTAAAAGTCCAGGTGTTATCCATGGCTTTATAATTCTCTTTTTGGCTGGCAATTTAGTGGAAGTTGAGTTATTGCTTATTGTTTCTGATATCAAAGTAATTAAAGAATCAATGGCAATGTTAGGGTTATCATAAGATAATAGTAAGCTGAAATCAATTTGTGTAACGGCACTATCTAAGGTCTCGTAATTAATTTTTGTTATAGTTTTAGGTGTATTAATTTTATAATTTTTAGTTTTTAAACAAAGCAATGTGGAGCAGTGGTCAGTGATGGTCGTTTCTAATACAAAAGTCATTGCTTGCCTTTTCGTTTTCAAAAAAATGTGATCTAGGCAGTTATTTCCCCGAGTGGGAAAGCTGTGCGCTGGTAAAAACCCGTGAGAAGCCATGCAGTTAAGAAAGTCGAGAGCGCGATGGTCTGATAGATTTTTGATATCGAGATTAATGTCTCCACTTACAATAACTGTTTCAAATGATATTATAGTCGGCAAGATATTATTAAGACTGGAAAGAAATGTCACAATATTATCATTAGATGGCGATCGGTAAATACATAGTATTGCTATGTTTGAATTAAGTTTAACTACAAGCCCAGAGGCCGATTTAAGAAACTCTGGTTCTTCTATTGTAAAGGTTAAATTGGATTTTACATAAACAACAACCCCATCACTTTGATTAATGTGCTCAGATGATTTACAGACAGTGTAATTGTCATAATATTACAATTACAAAAAAATTAATCAGAATCAGGGAGGATCTCTATTCCTGACATCGTAGATGCATCAGAACTTTCATTATGCTCTTGTTCATTGACACTTTCCTCACTGCTATCACCTGTGTAAATAATCATTTCATCAGAAAAACTATCGATTCTTGGGTCAAATTTTCTATATTCATCTTCGCATTTAACAGCATGATCACAAACTTTTTTCCATTCTTCTGGTCGTATATTATTGATTTTTTCTAATATAGCATCTTTAACTGACGTGACAGTCATTGCAATATTTTTTTTGGCTACGTTGTAACGTATGTCCGGTACTTACCGCGTTTGCGTCACAGTACCGCCCATACGCTCGGCCAATCAGAGAAAGCCATCGTCCGCGCTCGCAAAGCCTGACCAAATATGGTCATAAACGGACTTTCACCCTGATGGAGGGCCCGGTATATAAAGGGGCCGACAGAGAGGCCGGCACCGCTACTCTAACGTCGCTTCTACTACCTACCTACTATAACTAAGCGTACCTACTGACCCTACGTCGTATCTACGTGTATCCTGGTTCCAGCTACGGGTAAGCACTACATTTACTGCGTTAGCGTACTGCCCATCTCTCTACCTGCTAGCTGAGGCCGGCTGACGCCACCTGCCTGACTCTATTGGTTGTGGCTTTCCTAATGCTGTTTCCCTTCAGGTTCCAGGTCCACCTCTCCAAAGAAGCTCCGGGCTACGCTCCTAGACCGCTACACTTTCCTGCATCGCCTTCGGCGTCACCTTGCAAAAGAGTCTGGCCTGCCCTGCTCATCATACTCGCACCGCCGGCGCCTGCCAGCTGAGCCAACGTCAGCGAGGACCTGTACCGCTACGCGCAGCCTTCGAGCAGCCTGCCTACACACTACCGGAGGGAACAGCGTGGGAGACTGCAGCCCTTAGTGTTCAGGCCAGTGTCGTGTTGTTGGTCGGTCATACTCGTGCAAGGGAAGTGAGACAATACTCGGCAATAAACGCATCTAGGGCCTCTTCTGCGTTTTACTACCAGAACCCGTTACAACGTGTTACTTTATTTGGGACCAAATATCTTCAATGGGGTTAAAATCGCGATGATATGGTTGCAATCGTATAATTTGATGCCCACGTTCCTCCATTATACGGTCAATGATAAATTCTGTGTATTTCTCTTTATGTCTTTTTATATTTTCATACAAATCGGGTTTCAGTTTCTTTAGGTCATGCGGAATGTTGTGTTGTTGTAACCAAGCTATGATTTGTGGTTTAGGTGTGTTTGAGTTTGGTGGTTTCACAGACAGCTTATTATGATATGGGGCGTTGTCAATTACCAACACACTGTTAGGAGGCAAGTTAGGAATCAATTGATTGCGTAGCCAAGCTTGATAACGTTCCGCGTTTATTTCTTTATGATAATCACCTTCTGAGTCGACACATTTATGTAACATTAGAGCCCCTGGGACGAAGCCTTTTTCATTGCCTGCGTGTACAATAATTATTCTCTCTCCTTTGGAAATGGGTTGTTTGATATCTTTTTTTGCTGCTATCTTGCCAAGTTTTACTCTAAGTATGTGATGTATGCACGTATAACTCGTCCATAAACACTATATTTTTACCAGAATTCCTCAGCTGTTGTATTTCTCTGAGATATTTGATGCTTTTTAAACGTATATCATGCTTTTCCATAAGTAACCGTCTGTTATTATCAGTTTTCAGAAACCTAAACCACATTTCTTTCAAGATCAGCCTTAAAGTCTCTGCACAGCCTTTGAAATTAATAGCTTCGATAAACTTATTTCTCAAATTATTTACAGTTGGGAGTTCTTTGAGCGTCAAGTGAAAATTGTATATCATATTACGAATAACACAGTAGTCGAAATCATCAAGTCCCAGCCGAATTCTACTTTTAGGTTTTCCTTTTTTCGGTGTGGAAAATTTCATTGATTGATTCTGTTTTTTTTCGTTTAAAATATTAGTCAAAGTTCGTCGTGAAATTCCTGTAGCTTTTGTAACACGGTCCTGATTTTTTTTTAAATAACCATCATGGTGTTTTTTGAAAACATTGGCTTCAATTAAGAAATAAAGGTACACATTAAATACCATTTGCCGTGCTTGTGACTTAAGTGGCTTTCCACGTTTAAATTTAACCATTCTGGAAGAATACGTCTGAAAGAAAATGGTATGGGCAGAGTTAGACATATTTTTATTTATTTGTTGTATTATTGCATTATGTACTAATATACTTTATAATATTATTTATTCCTATATCTATTTGTTTATTGTGTGTATCTTTTTAAAATGTTTTTTCTAGTACTTAATATGTATTTAAAGTAGGTATTTTTAATTTTTTAATATTAACAAGCCGTGAAAAATGTTAGTATATTTACCTATTTTACAAAATAAACTATTTAAATTTGAATAACATAATTAAATTCACCTTTGAAAACAAAACCAAGAAGGGTGTGTAATAGCAGCTCTATATAATTCCACACAGAGAGAACACGTGCAGTCACCACCATTATATAAAGACGACTGACGGACCATATATACCAATGTACTCTGTGTGACGGACCTTTGACGGACCGGCGACCGCCGCCGACCGCCCGAATTGTTTTCGATTGTGTTTTCGACACATAATATTCACTCCTATTTCCTTCGAACAAGGTGCAAAATGCAAGTGCATTGTTTAGGGCTCTTACAATTCTATGATTCGGGTGTTTCCGGGAATACGACAATTAACGAAGATCTGCATGCGCATTATTAATTTGGGAGTGCTGTACCTACATCTTAGTGTCCCTCCTGTATTTACTAAATTGGACTTGATGGATTACCTCCTTTCCAGAAAAGAGAAATTGGGGACTAGAATACATGTGTAATGTATTCAGGATTTTGGTTGTGCAATCTTCGTGGCTAGCATATAAAATGGAGTAAGGAAAAGTTCGTTATTTTTTTTTCTCTGCGTGTATTTGCAATCAGTCCTAGGACTATGAGCAAGTCTGTGCTGTGACGCTGTCATGCAGAATGGCTTCCCATTGGAAGCATCCACTCATCTGCTGCCCAGAGCTATTGCCGATCTTCCAGCTCTAGGATATGATGACGTTTTAGTCGTCTCACATACTGGTTCAAGGTGAGTTGGCGAGCAAATTCGTTAGGGTGATGGATTAACCGCTCTCTATATTTAGCCGCCAAACTCCAAATTTTCTCTTTGATTGTCCTCATTTCTAGGTGCTCGTGAACTTCATTGTTGGTTATGTACCAAGGTACTTTTGCAATTGTTCTTAGGATCTTCTTCTGCTGGCGTTGGAGTATATTTATGTTGGAATCGCTCGCACTGCCCCATTGTTGCAGACCATATGTCCAAATGGGCTTTAGGATGACTGTTTATATAAGCAGTTTGTTGTCCAATGAGAGTCGTGAGTTCCTTCCTAGCATCCAATATAAGCTGTTGTACTTTAGCTGAAGCTCCTGCTTTTTACATTTGATGTGGTGCCTCCAGGTTAGTTTACGATCAATGTCTAAGCCAAGATATCTTACATGGTCACTGTGGGGTAAAGTACATGGACCCAACTTTACTGGTGGGCAGTCTCCTTTTTTAAGGGTGAATGTCACTTGTACTGACTTTGCAGCACTAGCCTTTTCGTTAAAAATAAAATCCTGTTTTATATAGCATTTTGAACTAAGAAGTTGCTTCCTTTAATGGGTAACCCATTCCATCGTCTTATACTTTTTGTTTTATCAAACGCGGAGTTTGGTTGATGCAAAATCTTACTGGGAATAAATTATAATCTAGAAGCAAGTTTTAAATACTTTACTACCAGTCTTAAAATGTTGACAAAATATTAATTTTAATCAAAATAACTATTGTCAGAATATATTTGTCAAATTATTTGATAGTGACCTTAGATGATATACTATAACTATAACCAAAGATAGTGACATTAAGGTAGCAGAATACCATTTGTCAGTCAATTCAAAATCTAATCCCATTTCGTTCAGAATGCAGTGTCGTATCAGATAAAATACGAGAAGTTGCCTTCAGTTTTGGCAGACTGTACAAAATTATCTGATAAGAAATTACACATATAATTTTTCGTTTATAATTCAAGCACGCAAATAAAAGCAATAAAGTCGTGTAAAGGATATTCTGTGACAAAGGAATCAATAGAACGTCGCACACACCAACAGGTCCTGATTGAAGTATCACACACTAGGCACATCATTGTAATCCGCTTAGTACACAAATCCACCTGCGCCTCACACAATGCCCAGATTTGCTATACTGAATATATAAAGCATGGCTGTTTGTTTTTCAGTGGATTCCACGAGGCTCTAACCTCATGGTTTATATTGTACTCTGGGTAACAATCGCCTGATACAATTATATTTATTTGTGATGGCTATTTTGCGAGCAACTTGTGAGACATCCAAATATAGTACATTAGTAAGTAGTAGAGCCTTGTCGATATCTGCATTAATGCCTATCTGGACGAGTACTACCCTTTTATAGAATATCGACGTAAAGTAATAATGTATATACAGTACCCTTTCGTTTGATAAGTGTGCTGCGAGACTCATCCCCTTTTCCTTCTCCATCAACCTGCTACCTCGCTTATTCTTTCCCCATGCAGTTCGACAACACACTTGTGCCGTTGTCCTCGTAGCAAGAGTTCAAGAACGTCCAACAAATAGCAAGATAAAAAGCAAATAAAGTATTTTATAAATGTGTATGTTAAATAGATATGTTATTGCTTGAATGCATAACAGATTCAGGAGGAGAAGTGTGTATGTTAAATAGATATGTTACTGCTTGAATGCATAGCAGATTCCGTTCAAGCAATAATGTTTAATGGTTCGAACGTGTTTTCTGAAGCATAATAGCAATTTTTATTCAAATATATTTCTGAAATAAGAGCCTGTACATACATACATACATAGACTCACGCCTGTTTCCCGGAGGGGTAGACAGAGACTACGGAACGCCTTTTGCAACGATCTTGACATATCTCTCTTGCTTCATAAGGGCCTGTATGCATTGGCATACAGGCCTTATCCAGAGCACTTCAGCATTTAAAATAAAAAACTCGGCAATGACTACAACATTTTCTTGATAGCTTATCGACGCTCGGATTTACAGGTAAAAATCCTGCATGGGCATCATGTTCTACTTGCTCAGTTCTTCAGAAGAGGGGTCAAAATTGGGAGAGCCACATCGAGACAGCACATCGGAATAAACTGCCGCGAAGAAGTCACAGCGTGTCTCCACAGTTGACGCGGCAGTAATAGCAGCCGGGAGTTACCTCGCCAGTGCTGCAATAATGAAAAAACAAACTGCTGCCATAATTATGTAATCCACATTACGAACATTTGAATTTTTAGTAATGCTTTTAACGTAATCAAATCTGTATTTTATAAGTAAATATCCCGCGATCACTAGTTTTTAGTACTCTTACAAAATACAGCATCGTTTTCTTAAAAAAGGCATTCCTCACTATAAAATACAGATTTGATTACGTTAAAAGCATTACTAAAAATTCAAATGTTCGTAATGTGGATTACATAATTATGGCTTCCAAGTAATATCAATTATAGCGATTGGTTCATAAATTACATAATAAAGTATACAAATTGGTAGAGACACGGTAATAATTGTCTATACATTTTCGACGAAAACGTGTGAATGAATAGAATTTTGAAAGTAGGTAAGAACCTGTAGGGCTTTTACCTACTATCCAAAAAGTGTCATGGCTACGGAAACGAGAGAACGCCACTTGTACCACACACGACGAATAGAATTTTCAACAAGTATCTTAAGAGTAGTGTGGTATCCTGTCTCCGAAATGAATTTTAAGAAAAACCAGGAATAGTCTTTTTTACGAATTCTAATAAAAAAACTTATTCAATAATAAGCCGGGCGCGCTCTTTCGCTTCGCCTGAATAGCACCGAACTTAATATAAAGAAATCTTATTAGAGACTGGAACTGTGTTGAATTGAGGAACTCATGAATATGCTTTGTTTGATAGTTGCAAATATTTATTATTCACTAAGAAGTTTTGTAAGCGAAGAGCGTCAGCCCCCTTAGCCAAATGGCATTCGATTAACGATATCGCTGATCGCTAAGTGCAAAAATGTATGGAAATGACATAAGCCTTCGTTATATCACGTGGTCAACGGAGAAGGAATTCCTTATGTTGCCATGGCAACCAAACGTTAGCGAAAATAGAAAACTAAGCGAATGCCATTTGGCTAGGCCCTCAGGTATGCCATCTATTCTCATTTGTTCTGTGTCTCCACCATTCTGGATAATCAGGCAAGTACATAATAGGCAGGGCACTTGTTCAAATCTTAAAATTTTTCGTACTTTTATCCAACAGTACGAACAATTTTAAGATTTAGGCAACTAGGCTATTGCCTTTACTCTACAGAAAACGTCGACACCTAAAATGCCCTGCCCTAAGACATGGTAATAATGCCATGCAGTTCAATTTAACGGGTTTTACTCGCGATAACTAACAGATTTTAAGATATCAATATCTACCCTAAAAATTGTAACTGCATCCGAGGGTCGTGAAGGAGTCTCTGTGACCAGAAACGTAGTAAATTGGTTGAAACGTCGGAGGAAATAAACATAACATTACATAACTTCACGCCTTTTATCCCCGATGGGGTAGGCAGACGTGTATTACACACCCACATTTCGCCAGTTATGTTTAGGTCCCAATGTAATAGGGGGCGAGCCTATTGCCATCTGCCGGGCACATTTTTAAGCGAGCGGTATTTAATATTTTCAATACACACATAACTTCGAAAAGTCAGAGGTGTGTGCCCGGGGTACCTGGGGATCGAACCCGAGATCATCGTCTCGGCAATCCGATACGTACACCACTATATACCTCAAAATTGGTTAATTATGGCGAATAAAACTCGTTTAATAAAGTTGTATGATGTATACAGATTGAGAAAGTTTAATATCGATCATGGTAATCCAGCACGGTGGCCTACGGGATGTAAACGCAGGACGAAGTCTATTTGGTGACTGCACAGACCACTGGTCTGCAAGTGAAAGCATCCTTTAGGCAATAAATACCTGCAAGTAATTAATACCTACAAGTTAAAAGGCAATTTAAATACGTTGAATATAAAGATATTTATGAATAAAGATGTAGTCGAAATAGGTCTCGTTTGTAAATCAACTCGGCAACTTTTTAGCTTCCAGACCGGTCATGAAAATTTGTATTTCAGAGACAGACAAAGTTAGAATTTTAAAATAATGTGTCTCCTAAATAAAGTGCTGCTGCTAAAAGAGATACAGGAAACTCCGTCCATCATTAATTTTCAAATGATAGCTTCTAATGGCATTATAAATTTAATGCGAAAGTAATGTTTCTTAGTGATGCTTTTTGGTTCGGTGGTTTTCTCCGTCAATTTCTACCCAATTTATTTCAGAGTAAAGTTCAGAAATATATAAGCTCTATTTTTTATAAAAAGCAACGCACGCACTGGGAAAGAGTCTTGTGTAGCACGGCTTTGACAACATTAAACCAACGGACACAAAGACTCGAAACAACAATTTGTGGATCACACAAGTGTTGTCTTGTGTGATTTGTGTAGAAGTGGTAGCCTAGCCAACCTATGGATGGAACATTTCGAAAACCAAGCCATTGCTACTGCCCCATTAAGTGTAAAAATTTGGAAACGGTACGTGGACGACATTTTCTGTGTTATGGAAGGCGATGAAGAGAATGTTCATCAGTACTTGGCACATTTAAACAGCATCCACAGTAAAATGGGTTTTACTTATGAAATCCAAAAGGATAGAGGAATGGCGTTCCTCGACGTTATGATTGGCGTACGAGATGACGGTTCCTTGAGCCATTTCGTATACAGGAAATCAACGCACACAGATCGCTATCTACACGCCGACTCACATCATCAACCACGTCAACAGAATTCCGTTATAAAGTCGCTTGTGTGACGCGCATACAGCTTGTGTGACAAGGAACATTTAGATAAGGAACTTTCACATATAAGCGACGTTCTACACAAGAACGGGTACAGTAGGTGAATCAGACCACCCAGACATACTAAGAAACACCTGGACTTCAAGGTTGAACGACACCCAGCGTACTTGCCGTTCGTCAAAGTAGTGACAGATAAGGTCGCCAATATCCTTAAGAAGGTCTCAGTTAAAACTATCTTCACTCCTTTTAAGAAACTGTCGCAATATATAAGATCGCCGAAAGATAGTCTTCCCTTAGAAAAGCCAGGTGTATACAAAATTTACTCCAGCTGTGGGAATTCCTATACAGGACAGACTAAACGCACCATCTCTTGCCGGATAAAGGAACACATAAGGGCAGTCAAAAATAATGAACCACACAAGTCAGCCATAGCTCAACATCTCTTAGACTCGGGTACCGACCACTGGATTGAGTTACACAACCCTCAGGTGCTTTCGACAGAACGCCACTACGTACCCCGAATGGTTAGGGAAGCTATTGAAATTAAAAAGTTCAGAAATTTCAATTGAGAGGATGGGTTTCAACCGTCGAGTATCTGGCATCCAGTGGTACGTCTATGTAAAACTCGTGAAAATAAAAAAGTCTAATCGCGAGCTGACGTATTGAGTGTAGTATATCGTGATCGGGTACAGTGCGATAGTGAAAACAGTGGCAGTGGTGTTGTACGCAAAAAACGAATAAGAAAGCGGGTAGACCGTTATACTTGCTCGTAACATTCATCCACCCGCAATACCCTCAGTACATCCGTGAACATGGCGCTTGCAACAGTGCCGAAATATCGGTGACTCCAAACAAAGATACGTGGTGTAAATCCCCAAAGACAATTTAAAATATGTATATTAAAATTTGGACTATCAATATAATTGATCAAAATGTCGTCTCTTTCGACATTTCACGTATGGTGCAGTAGTTTAACATTGCTATGGATTCGATTCCTACACGAGACAATACTTTGTGTGATTAACAACTGGTAAGTCTTACTACTAGGAAAACGTATCATAATATGTATATTATTGAACTAAAATTAAATTATGTTTTTTATTTTTTTAAAGTTTAAACATATAAGTAAAAAATAAACGTGCGATCTGTGGTGAATTTGGTACGCACTCAGCATTATGCTCCACTGTGGTCCACAGGGCCCACAGTAGAGCGCTGTTTTTCAGTGCGACCATTTGGTGTCGCACGGACGTAAAAATCAGCACAGAATTAAATTGCTAATTTAAAACATTATTCAAATTATAAGTAGATCTTGAGAAAACGCGGTTGACAGAAAGATGGTAGTTGGACAGACGGACAACAAAGTAATCCTTTAGTATTAGTTCCCCCGTTTTACAGTTTAGGCAAGGAACCTTAGACTCATCGCAAGGAATCTAAGAAGGTTAGATCCTGTTTATGGTTGTAGAACACGCATCGGTTTATTTAAAAGATGAACATGTGTGTTGTTTATGTTTAATTTACTAGGATTTAAATAAAATTTCCGTTTGTTTAATTACGTAGACCTCAACAACATAAATAAATAATAATTGTAAAAAGATTCAAAATCACGGGCAGTTTCGGCAGATTCCCGGAACTTTGACGCCCCGTTGCCATGTATCCCGGGAATTTGATATACCGATATTGTCAAGATTTGCCGAGCCTTAGTCTTAAAGTAAATATACGGACTTACAGGGCAATTCATTTCATAATTAAGTCTCCGCTGCGTCCTGTCCGTGTGTATCAATTCGATAAACTCAAAAACCGCAGAACAAATTTTTGTACCGATTTCCCTAATAAATAGTGTAGTTCTTGAGGAAGTTATAATTATAAGTACATACTTATAATTTATGCGGGCCGATCCGCGGACGGATTCAAGTTGAATAAGAAAGGAAGGCAAAGTTTTTGTCATCATGGAAGATGACAAAAACTTTGCCTTCCTTTTCCTTTACACATAATTGCTTTTGTCAAACTGACATTTATATTAATTACGTACATACGTGAATGATATCTGAAAACTAATTCTTCATGAAGTTGTAAATCACAAACTATTATTAATGTGTTTCGGTGACTCTCAAATCTCAGTAGAAATGAATCAAAGAAAAATATTTTCTTTTATAAGAAGCTTATAAACAACGATTTATCATAGAGAGTTCTTTTTATTTTTAGATTTTGGCACAGAATGTTCACAAGGGATGTTATTTGCATGCAATTTAGTTTCATAATAGGTTATTAAAACAAGTTTGATTAGAAAATGAAAATCATTGTACTTTTGATTTATGAATATTTCACCTAGCCTTGACTCCCTTGTTAAAATATTTATAGTAAAGATAATGTCTCGAAACAAAATTGTGTAGAAGAGGCATTGTTTGGGTTCTATCTGTCGGTCCGTCTACTGACAATAGCCTATTTCAACGTGGAGAAGGGTTGTGAATGCCATATATGAACATTACTGCAGGAGAATTAAAACCCTTTTGTGAATATATGGTAAGAATTGAAATTTAAACCGGAAAACTACCGCTAATTAGGTATGTTTAAAAAGATATATAAGGAACTGTTATCAGCACTGATTTACTTAGTGAGAAAATAAGCTCACAAAACAGCGCTCAGTTTGAGTGTCTTACACTTGCTGGAAATGCGTCCATATTTGTATGGACTTAATTATAAGTACTATAGCTGTCTGGTACCTGTAAGCTATATTGCTGCCAATATTCATCAAAATACGTTCAGTAGATTTTGTACGACAGAGTATCAAACGTCCATCCATACATACATAGAGTCACGCCTGTTTCCCGGAGGGGTAGGCAGAGACCACGGAACGCCACTTGCAACGATCCAGACATATCTCTCTTGCTTCATTCACTCCCATCAGATTCCTCATGCATGCTCTTCTGTTCAGGGTACTTCTCACCTGTCCTGTTTTTAGGATGTCTCCAATCTGATCAGAGAACGTCCGCCTAGGTCTTCCCCTTCGTCCTGTCCCTTCCACACTTGCCTTATATATCTGCTTGGTCAGTCTTTCGTCATCCATCCTCTCCACGTGCCCAAACCATCTTAGCATACCTTTCTCGATACTTGTCACTACATCTTCTTTTACCCCACAACACTCTCTTATCACACAATTCTTTACTCTGTCAGTCAGAGAGACACCACACATACTTCTCAGTGCTCTCATTTCTACAGCATTTATTCTACTTTCATGACTTTTCTGCCATACCCAACTATCACTACCATACATAAGAGTAGGTACTAACACCCCTCTATGCACAGCCAAACGTGCCTTTTTGGACACGTTTTGGCTATTCATAAACGCCTTCAGAGCTCCATTCACTCTATTACCTGCATTAACTCTTCTTTCAATATCTTCTACATTCTTACCATCTCTTGTAAACAGCGTACCTAAATATACAAACTCATTCACTTGCTCCACTCGCTGTCCATCGATCATAACATAACAAGCCGTAACGCATTCCTCCTTTTCAAAAACCATAACTTTCGTTTTACTCACATTCACTTTCATACCTTTCCTCTCTAACGCACCATGCATGATTGATACCATCTCCTGCAACTCCTCCACTGAAGACGCAAGTATAACCTGATCATCAGCATAAAGGAGGCATTTGACAAGTAACTCATTCATCCTTAATCCACAATCACTATGTTTCAAGTCTTGCAAACAACTGTCCATGAAGAGGTTGAACAGCCACGGCGACGCTACACATCCCTGTCTAACACCTGTGTTGATGGTAAACCAGTCAGTGTATGCCCCGTTTATACTCACACAAGCTCTAGAATCCTCATAAAGGGATTTCAGAGCTTGAATTAGGCTGCTGTTCACCCCATACATCGACAGTACCGACCACATTTCATTCCTCACCACTTTATCGTAAGCCTTTTCCAAATCCACGAATGCACAGTAGACCTTTCGACCTTTGGCCAAAAATTTCTCGGCTATGCATCGCAAGGAAAAGACTTGATCCGTACACCCCATACCCTTTCGGAATCCCGCTTGTACATCCCATATTTTCTTGTCGGTTACTTTCATAACTCTTTCAATCAGTACCTTCGCATACAATTTGCCAACAATGCTGAGAAGGCTAATGCCTCTATAGTTTTTGCAGTCTTGTTGCGAGCCTTTTCCTTTATAAAGAGGCACAACTACTGCTGTGGCCCAGTCATCAGGTACTCGGCCGGTGCTCTAGCACAAGTTGAATAAACGCTGCAGCTGACTAAATATGATGCCCTGTCCAGCCTTCAGCATTTCGACTGTAATCCTGTCATACCCTGCAGCCTTACCTAATTTCATACTGGCCAGTGCCTTTAAAATTTCATCCACGCTAATATCGCTTTCATCATTACTATCATTACCATTCATTTCACCTGTTGGTGTCTCTGTCGTCGTTCTTTCAAATAATCCTTCAAAATACTCTTTCCATCTCTTCAGCACACACGATTCACCATTCAGTATATTTCCATTCTTGTCTCTGATTGCTGTGTATTCTGAGGATTGAGTTTTTTCTCGAACTGCACGAACGGACTTCCAGAAAAACTTAATGTTTCTCCGAAAGTCGTCAGATAATCTACTATCAAACTCATCTTTCTTTTCCTCTTTTTTCCTTTTAACCATTTCTTTCACTATTCTTTTAGACCTAACAAACTCCTTTCTTGCTTCATCTATGTCATCACTCGTTGCCTTTCCCATTCTTTCATTTGCTCTGGCAGCCAACCAATCTAACCACGCTTTCTTCTTCTCTGATACTGCTGATTGTACATCCTTGTCCCACCATGTATTCCTAACCTTTCGTAGTTTCCTTCTCTTGATCACACCACATACTTCAGACGCTACACATACTACCTCTTTTTTAAAGGAATGCCATAACTCTTCCATATCATTTATGCCATCGAACCTCTCAAATCTTGCTATCAATCTTCGTTTATACTCATCTTTCACATTTTTCTCTTGCAGATTTTCTACTTTTATTCTTTCCAAGACCCTCTCTTGATTATTTTCTCGGTGTCGCCATCCTCTAAAGAGCCCACTTATCCGGCTTAACACCAAAAAGTGGTCTGTATGGATGCCGATCCTTCGAAAAACTCTCGTATCCAACACATTCTTTCTCAGTCGTTCATCTACTATTACAAAATCAATCATACTTCTTCTAACATTTTTCGCCTCACGTGTATACAAATGTATCCTTTTGTGATCAAATATATTGTTTGTCACACAAAGGCTCCTCTCCAAACAAACCTCAAGCAGTTCTTTCCCATTTTCGTTCACACTCTTATCACCGAATCCACCTAAAACCCTTTCAAATCCATCTCGCTTTACTCCCACCCATCCATTGAAATCACCTAACAAAATCAATCTCTCGTTATCCTTACAGGTCCTCAGAATCTCTCTTAAACTCTCCCAAAACTCCTGCCTTTCGTCTTTTTCTTGTTGTGACATACCCGTTACTATATTGACCGGGGCGTAAACCCCTACAATAAGAAGACGAGTAAGTCCTCCTTTCATTCTCATCCATAGTAGCCTTGCATTTACACATTCAAACTCTTTTACGCACTCATTTATTCGCGCAGAAAATATTAAGCCAACTCCCTTGCAGGCTCGGGTGGTACTATCTACTCCGGACCAATACGCCGTGTAGCTGCCATGCTTTGTAGTGTCACATCCTTTCTTTTTCGTTTCATTCACACACAGAACATCAATCTTTCTATCATCCATCATCTGGCATACTTCATCCAATTTTCCGTCCATTCCACCGCCAACATTCAATGTTGCAAATCGGCTTTCCGTAGGCCGCTTTTTGCCCTCGCGGGAAACGAGACGTGACAGGTTGCGAACCGTGTCGCCGCCATTTGAAAAATAATTAATGTCTGTCCTCATAGCGTTCCCACGAGTAATAGGGATTTAAAAGGCCCATCCCCGCAGAGCCCTGTACGGGGGTAAGATGGAATCCTAGGTGTGCCCTGTGACCACCAACACAGGCACCCTCCGTTTGAGACCAGCTTGCCCTCTGGCCACGAATCCCTCGGCACGGGTCGGTTTACACCTTAGATCGGGGTTTTGTGTCGGGTATGCTCCCTGAAAGTTGGTTTAATTTCGGAGTTTTCCTTCTCCTAGACAGGTTGCCAACCAAGGCCAAGGAGGCCCATCTCCCCGAACGTTTGGTTTAATTTCGGAGTTTTCCTTCTCCTAGACAGGTTGCCAACCAAGGCTAACGTCCTTCTCCTAGACAGGTTGCCAACCAAGGCTAACGAGGCCCATCTATGTCCATCCATTTTTATAAACATTAATTAAGCAAGATTGTATTTACTTACTTATACATACATAGTCTCACGCCTATAACCCCGAAGAGGTAGGCAGAGGTGTATTTCTACACCCACTTTTCGCCAGATATACTTTAGCCCCACGTAATAAGGGGCGAGCCTATTGCCGTACCGGGCACATTTCCAGACTCCGTGCTGCTACTGAGAATTTCGTACTTACCTACTTATATATAAAAATAGGTAAAAAAACTTTTTAAGTTAAACGGTTTTATGTTAAACATACATTGCAATGTTTAAGATAAATGTACTAAAAACTAAAAAATAATAAAATAGATACAGTCGTGGGAATTATAAACATATGCATAGACTAGACTAAAATAAAACCGTGGGGCACGTCAATTGTCTACAATCGTTGATTAAAATGTTTGTTTTGTAATGTTACACTATAATTAGGCAGTTGTTCAACCGACAACGATGGACGTGTGATAAGTAGGGCAAGAATGTGGAAACAAGCTAGCAAGCTCGATTATAAGCGAGTTTTAGGGTTTCATAGTGGTGAGCGAGTAGTACTTTTATCATATGTTTTGTCGATTAAAGACAAACTACGAGCAGTGAAACGATTCCTCGCCAGCCAGCAGTGTAAATGTCCAACGATAAACTAGTTGAAACATCTCTTTTATTTACATGGAGTGTATAACTATTGGAATTTCCATGAGCAAGAAAATAGTAAGTAATTTCCTCACCGTCTGCGGGCCAACTGCCTATTTTAACGACGAATTAAACGATTCTTCTATCGCACATTAAGTCGATAATTTGTAGACAATTGACGTGCCCCACGGTTTTATTTTAGTCTAGTCTATGCATATGTTTATAATTCCCACGACTGTATCTATTTTATTATTTTTTAGTTTTTAGTACATTTATCTTAAACATTGCAATGTATGTTTAACATAAAACCGTTTAACTTAAAAAGTTTTTTTACCTATTTTTATTTTCTAGTTTTTAGTTTTTATTTCGCATTCTGTTTAATTCATTTAGTGCTTCATTATTGCAAGGTTTCTTGCCCGTTAATTTATTGCAGTCCAACTCCTCTATACGTAGTCCCTGCAAAGATCTTACTCTACTAAGAGCCACGTAGGCTTGACCTTCTTTAAACAGTTTCGCACCTAAGTACACGACTGCGTGATCCACAGTGCTGCCCTGCATTTTATGTATTGTAGAAGCCCATGATAGTATTAAAGGCAACATTCTTCTTTCAGCCGTCCCGTAATTGTACTTAGCTGGAAACTGTATGGCTTTCGGGTGTATAAGATGTACTCCGTCTCTTGCGAAATCAATTCGGACGGAAGGTACATCTGTTGCATACATCTGAGTTCGACGAAATTGAGGCCAAACGATTTCGTTGGTGTAGCCTATAGCGCCATTTACTAATCCCTTTGAAACGTCAATATTGGACCGTAGCATGACTTTTGCCCCCACAAATATTTGCGGTTACCCATATTGTTATACCCCATATATTTATTGATAAAAAATTGTTATTAGCCATTTGGTAGCGGCGGCCATCTTAGATTTCAATTTTGCATAGTAAATTGTATTCTACTTGTTGAGACCTTTCATTTGATACCCATGTTGATGGGATTGATAAAACCTAAGTTATCCGCCATTTTGTAGAGGCCGCCATCTTGGATTTTAATTTTATATAGTACATTGTATTATACTGGTTGAGCACTTTCATTTGATACCCATATTGATGGGATCGATAAAACCTACGTTATCCGCCATTTTGTAGCGGCCGCCATCTTGTATTTCAATTTTTTATAGTATATTGTATTCTGCTTGTTGAGCCCTTTCATTTGATACCCATATTGATGGGATTGATAAAACCTACGTTATCCGCCATTTTGTAGCGGCCGCCATCATGGATTTCAATTTTTTATAATATATTGTATTCTGCTTGTTGAGCCCTTTCATTTGATACCCATATTGATGGGATTAATAAAACATAAATTATCCGCCATTTTGTAGCGGCGGCCATCTTGAATTTATAATGATAATGAATAAACATAATTGTATTGTCACCAAAATCCAAAGTGTATACAAAATTTCAGATTAATCGGTTGACAGGAAGAGGGTGAAATTTGAATTACTAAATTTGACCCAAGAATAATAAATAAAACAAACGGGGTGAGCTAAATAAAACCGTTTAAAAAAAGAAGCAGATTTTATAGAACTATTTTTCAAATTCTCATTAAGGAAAGAGGAACCTGTAAGAAGTCACATATTTGTGAAAGTTTAACGTATACACGTGTGCCAAAATTTCTTTAATAATAAAAGTAGGTAACTCCACGATTCCCGCGAGAAAGGTTTCCTTGAAAATCACAATCTCACATTTTCACTTTCATATTCAAATCTTTTTCATGGTGGAGATAAAACTCGTCCATATGCTATTCTAGAATTTCTTACTCTCGTTGCTTTATGTTATTTACCGAATTCCATGATACGTGTTTTCTAAGTTATCTTAGATATACTTACTTGATGTCGTGGTAGCAAAGCTGTGCCTGCCGGGTTAAGCACATTTACATCCATCGTGACAGCAGATGGGTGAACATTTCGGTGTGATAGAAGACGAAAGTCACGGCCTCTGTAACATAGGATTTATTACATACTAAAGGATGTTCGCAGCTGCGATTCATACATATATTTTTATAAATAACATCGATATGTTCACAGTGGTGGTCACGTCACGGTCTTCAACGCAGTGATTAACTTATTTTTAACGTATAACGTATGGCGTAAAATATATTTCATGAGGTCATTGTAAACAGCCAATGGAACCGAGCTGTCAGTGAGCTTACCGGTACCTCAACATACGAGAGAGCGCCATGCTGCAGCTGTGCCGTTCAGAGATCGAGCGCCCAAAAAATCTCTTCAGTTTTAGAATATGTATATAAATAGACGTGTTTTATTTCATTAAGGCGCTGTTATACCGCAGAAGCTGTGAAACACCTACTTTTTCGTCGCGCATAACGGAACATATTACAACCTAGCAAAAAATAGAGCTTAAAGTCAAAAGTCTGAACAAAAGACTTTTGAAATAATTTTTCATTTATGTAAAATAGAATCACGGTAAAAAAATCACAAAATCGAGGCAGAAAATAATCTTTCGTCTCACTGTTTGCAATATTTTGATCGTAAGCTATCATATGTTTTTTAATAATATTGTAGGAAACCTAATGAACTAAAGAATTACCTAATTTATTTTCATATTATACGGGTATATTTTGTAAAATTGAATAAAATCTGCCAAACGTCTATGATTTTGACGCTCGGTAGATCCCATCAATATCAAACGCTTCAGCAATTTGAACCTTAATAGCATCAGCGGTGTACTGAGTGTCACTTGCTAGTTTACGCCCCGCCCAGACCTCATCATTCGGCTATGAGCCCTGTGAGAGATAGGTCATGTCGCTTGCGTCTCCGCTGCACGAAATTTTACGTAAACCTGTTTGTTATTGTAATACGCTGATTTGAGTTCATAATTTCTTGTTTTATGTTATAGACTGAATACCAAAGGCTTGCACCAAGGGTCGGCCCTTAGCCCCTACCTCTTCCTGTTAATTATGGATGCTATATCATCGGACATACAGGAAGAGGCACCCTGGTGCATGCTGTTTGCCGACGACATCGTTCTGGTAGCAGAGAGTGGACAGAAGGTGCAAAGCAAGCTGGAGGAGTGGCGGCAGAGATTGGAGAATGTAGGCCTGAGAATAAGCAGAACCAAAACAGAGTATATGTTCTGTGACTTTGGCGGTCTCTCCAGTCCTATACCGGTAACACTCGGCGGTACACTTCTACCAGTAAGCTCCGATTTCCGCTACCTAGGTTCACTTCTGCAAGATGACGGCGAAATTGATCGGGATGTTAGGCAAAGAATCAACGCAGGATGGATGAAATGGCGACAGGTCTCAGGCACAATATGCGACCACAAAATGCATGTGAAATTAAAGGGCCGCATGTATAAGTCGGTTATAAGACCTGTCGTACTGTATGGAGCTGAGTGTTGGGCTACAAAGAAGATGGACGAGAAACGATTGCATGTGACAGAGATGAGAATGTTACGATGGATGTGTGGAGTGACAAGAATGGACAGAATTAGGAATGATTACATTAGAGGTAGTATGAAAGTGACGCCTATTGATGAAAAGATAAAAGCGAGTCGATTGGCCTGGTATGGACATGTTATGCAGAGAGATGAGATGTATGTAGGTAAAAAAGTGATGAATATGTATGTAGAAGGACGAAACGGGAGAGGACGGCCAAGGAAAAGATGGATGGACTGTGTAAGGATAGATATGAAAGAGAAAAGGGTAAATGATCGGATGACTGATGACAGAGAAGTATGGAAGAGAAGGACATACTGCGCCGACCCCCAATAATTTGGGACCAGGGCAAGACAATGATGATGATGTTATAGACTGAATACTTTGAATCAAATAGACTTTTCATGTAACTATGGGCACATATAATTAGGACCTAAGTTTATACTCTTGTTGCGTTTAATGTGTTATTGTTTCTGTGCTTATAAATATATAATAAGAAGAATAAAATATGGACAATTAGAGAAATAAAATTCTACGAAGGATTTGTACAAGAAAGCGTCGTAATAAAATAGAAATTCATCCATGGCCAAGCGATTATGAAATATGTAACATTTTTACACAAATTATTTTCATAAGAGTCTTGTATGACTGACTATGTTATAGATTATCGATTATGCATAATATAATTATATAAATTATTCTCACAATACATAGCTGCCACAGTTTTCAATTTTTGAAAGAGTAATAACATAAAATCGAAACATTTTATGTACATATATTATATTTCAAATTCATTAGCTTGTTGCTTGCATGGCGCCTGGAGCGCTAATATGCTGCCACGGTGAACAATAAACAGCGCTAATATGGCGCTCCGCAATCCGCACACAAGCGGTAACGAATGTTGTATTATTGTGTTGTGAACATAAACCCATTCAGGTACATCGGGTAAAACTTTGATTATTCGTAAACTATTAGGTATGTATCAGTACATCTAATATCTTTTTAGTTTCTAAAATCAATCATTTATAAGTAAGAAAGTGACTTCTCTGTTTGCTATAACACAAGATATAGTAATCTTTTTAATAATAAAGTACCTAACTAATTATCTTTATTGTAATTACAGTGAAGTTAAAGATAACAGTTCTGCAACGTCTTACACACATTTGACTGCAGTCATTCCTAACACGATTTGTTCAAGAGCTAGCCAAGAAATGCCAAACAATTTTTAACAAATTTGACTCAAATTCCGTAGTGATAAGCAAAAATTACAAGAGGGATAGCAGTGACTGGTTCGAATTGCGTAAGAATATGTTGACAGATTGAAATTTTGGTATAGTGGTAAAAAGAAGAGATAACAGCAGTAAAACCAACTTTGTAAAAATTATTTTGTACAAATAAAATATTTGCAATGTAAAAGCAGTTGCGCATGGAGTTTAAAATGAACAACTGGCTTTGCAACAACTGGCGAAGCAAGAAAATGTAACAATCGAGCCTTGTGGATTATCCGTTTATTGGTGCCACGCCAGATGGATTAATAGGTCTAAACACGATTGTGGAAATGTATTGTAGTATTGTTGCCTATAAGAATGGCCTAGTATAAGAGCAAATAAAAGACAAAAATGGAAAAATGATAAAAAAGTGAACTGACTAGTCTAAACAAATATTGTAATTGTTATTACCAAATTCAAGGGCAACGCCACCTTACACGCAAACAAAAGTGTTTATTTGCTGTGTGGAGTGGCGAAAGTATACCACTAAAATAGAAATTATAGAAAGAGATGATGTTTTCTGGGAGAAGAAAATGAAAGAAAAGCTTGTGGCGTTTTATATGAATTGGCAGTTGCATGAAATTGTTGATTCTCGTCAAGTTCAAAGGATGGCATTGAGATCACGGAGAGGAAAATGTTTCGTCAGTGCTTGAAATTTCTACAATACCAAGCCGTAAATTCCTTTTTGCCTTTTCCTTTCCATTTGCCTTCGATGAGAATAAAGAAAACCTGCCGGGTTGTAGCAGACAGCTAACTTTTGATGAGCTGTAAACTCTGTATTTCGTTCATAAATGATAAATGAATATAAATAAATATCTTTTAATATTTATTTTCTTTGAAACAACACATATTTGACGCGAAAGAAAATTTTTATATTTTCCATACAAACATGTATGAGGAGAGCTAACGAAAAAGCAGTAACTCAAATTCTAATTCTATAATTTTCTAAGCGACATAGCAGTATCTCATGAATAAGGTATATCCACATATATTTTTGATATTTCATCTATTTTGAAAAATAATAATGGGTTGGGTTTCGAAACGAGTCGCCTGAATTTGAGGGTATTGGTAGTGTAGGGGGCTTAAGGGAGTTCGTTTTAATCCCCTAAAAGTAATTTTGGCTGCCGGAGTTGCGTCTAAATATTTTTAAACAATTTCCAAAATTTCATAAATACTTCGGCAATTATGTAAAACGGAACGTAGTTTTTATAATTTAGTACAGTTTTACAAATGTAATTTTTAGGTTTTATGTGAAAAACGTGAAACGAAATGCAAAACCGCCATCTTGGAATGATCATATTGACAGCTAATGTCAAATTTGTGCGTCATTGCTTTCGAGTGCCTAGGGTTAGGTGCGACTGTAATAAGTAACTAAATAGGTTATGTTAGGTTTTCTTTTGACCCTTAATCCGAAAATAGGAGCCCTTCGCAGGGCTCCATTAACATTAGTTTATTAAACTAGTGTGATGAATGTGGAAGTTGGCAGTGCCATACACACCAATGTCTGTAGATATTTTTTTTTTCAGACGAAACCAAGTATTTCCGGCAAGTGAAAATGGTGAGGGGGGAGGGGGTTCGAGACCTCCCCTCCTCTCCCCAATCACTCACAACCCCTCAAAACGGCGACGTATTTCGAAACTTTTACCGTAATAATTATACCTATAATAACAATAAACATCCATAAATTAATAAAATAAATCAACTTTTACTAAACTTCAATTATCTCGTAACTCGCTTTAGTTGAGATACGGCTTTTGCGCTTAGTAGGGCAGTATTGTGGTTTTTAGGGTACCGTAGCCAAAAATTAAAAAAAACGGAACCCTTATAGATTCGCCATGTCTGTCTGTCTGTCCGCCCGTATGTCACAGCCAATTTATTGCAAAACAGATTTGAAAACTGGCAGGAATGGAATTAGATGTAGGTATTCTATGAACTGCTTCACTATTTTTATACAATAATAATAATGGCCTCTCCATACATGGAACTGACTTAATTATTTGTATCATCTTACGGCACGTAGGTATTTACCTACTTTCGTCAACTATTAATACCTATAACGTCTAATGTAAACCAGTTTTGCTCATGGCTGCACTGAGAACAAAAATTGCGCTATGCCTATATTGTACAAACAGATTGATGTATGTAATATAAATTTTACTATCAGTATCTCAATTCAATATGCTAAAACATTTTGCTTGCGATTTTGAAATATTGGAATACGGATGTCGCCAGAATACGGCCGCACGCGACGAGAATGAAGAGGGGCGCCCCGCAGTAGACGGCGCTAAGCTCCCTTCACCTCCCCTGCTTCACCCCCTCATTTACCAAAACAGTCGCTTAGGACAGCGCCTTAATCAATATAATTATGTAAAGCCCACGCAAATTGCTTAAAACCATTTTATTAATGTATGAGGACAAAGTCAAAATATCATAAATATCGAAACCTAGAGAGGGTTCTTGATGAGGAATGTTAATATCGGTCGTATATTTCAATTGTCTATCCGACCCAAGTGTATACGCCGCCGACAAGATTTAGGTAGCAAAACAATTTCAAGGTTTACCAGATTCTAGGTATGCATAAACAAACCATTAACTTTAATGTATACTTTGTTTCTGTGCTTGGTGTTGTTATTTCGTATTTGCAGAACCATCTTATTGACAAATAGCTGTCTCTGCATGGCCGTAGGTGTTTCGTTTATATCTGTGTCAATCGCGATTTCATCGACTTGTTTTGGACAGATTTCGTTTACACGGTACCCATTTACTCAATACTTTATTTCTAAGCAAAATAAGAGTAGCGCAAATGTTTCCATAATATAGTTTCAGCTACCGGACACTTAAGGTCTTATCAAAGCTGGTCAGACAGTTTCGGAGGTAAGCCGAGCCATGAAACTGTATTCTCGTTATAAATAATATAGTGTTTACTTATAGTTAGTACGAATAAATGCCTCAATCTACATAAAGCTTTAGTAGAGCAATACTTTATCTGTTATATTGCGAATTAAGGAAAACAAATAGCCAAAGCAAGAGCAGAATAAAGAAAAGCAATTAAAACCACTGAACTGTAAAATGCAAGCAATGGACAAATGTTGTCAAACCATTTTCACGGTATAATGATTACATCTTATTTGGATGAATGGACGCGGGGAATTTCAGTTTTTCGTAATGGGAGCAAATAAAATGCAACTATATGGACTTGAGAAGTCCTTGAATGTAAGGGC
Organism: Euclidia mi; assembly: GCA_944739405.2. Taxonomy (NCBI): domain Eukaryota; kingdom Metazoa; phylum Arthropoda; class Insecta; order Lepidoptera; family Erebidae; genus Euclidia; species Euclidia mi. The sequence continues at coordinate 44,954,647 of OX123195.2, forward strand.
CGGCGCACATCATTGGCGGAGTGCTGGGTGCTGTGCGCAACAATTGTTATTTGTGTACGTGCGTGTTAATTTATTATGGAAATTATTTCGGACATTGCAGATAATATTTGACAGTGAAAATGCATGCACTGCTTTTTACATTAGCTAATTAATTGAAGGTACAAACATTTTCTTTTTTCTTTTTATAGACTCACGCCTGTATCCCCGAAGGTAAATATTACACCCACATATCGCCATGATTTTTTAGGTCCCACGTAATAGGGGGCGAGCCTATTGTCATTACCGGGCACCTTACCAGACTCCTTGCTGCTACTGAGAATTCGAAAAAACCCAGTAACACTTTTGCCCGGCCCGGGAATCGAACCCAGGTCCTTCGACCAGCAGTCGCATACGCTATAGCCCTTATCTGTACATAATACATACATATACTCACGCCTTTTTCCCGTCGGGGTAGGCAGAGACAACGGAATGTCACTTGCGAACTTCCTTCTCCTTCCTACAAAACTCATCTTACCCTTATCTGTCTGTTTACATAATATTCTTACGTTACTGACTGGCTGACAACGCACAGCCAAAACAATTGGGATCAGGAAGCTAAAACTTGGCATATATGTTCCTTGGGAACCGTTGGGTGCACGAAGAAAGGATTTCTTAAATTGCCTTAAAATAAACTAAGTATTACATTAAAATTAAATGTGCGTGTGTTACTGCTAGTGTCCGCTCGTATCATACCTATATCTAATTGGTTATTAAATAGAGTGATATTGTGAGTCATCATGCGCATTTACAAAAATAAATGACTATAAACCTTTTCAAGAGGCGTGCAGAATTCATTTTACAATGTGATCGGCCTCAAACAATGACGATACGACAACACGTAAACTCAATTTCTTTTAAAACATAGTTGACGCGAAATATTTATCTTTTGAATTAATGAGTAACGATAATTACAGAAACACGTGCTCTTGATTCGAGTCATTATTCATAGACGATTGTTTGTACACAATGCCTGATAGTGAATGCCCTGTGTTCGTTAGAATTTTCACACCACCTCTAACAATAATGCATGGAATAAATATAAAAATTCGTACATATTTATGATATTTACTATAAAATTCGTCCCGATTTGAATTGAGCCGTGTGGTTGACGGCATAGAATACAAAAGTCACCACCCCCTATCTTCCCGTGGGTGTCGTAAGAGGCGACTAAGGGATAACACGATGCAAATACCATCTTTGCGTAGAGACGGAAAACTCGACATCAAACCCTATACGACTGCCTCGTTGGTGTCGCGGCATAAATGTGCGCGTGGGATCGGAAGGTCCCGGGTTCGATTCCTGGCTAGGGCAGTGTTATTGGGTTTTTCTGTCACGAAATTCTCAGTAGCAACACGGAGTCTGGCAATGTGCCCGGTACGGCAATAGGCTCGCCCCTTATTACGTGGGACTAAAGTATATCTGGCGAAAAGTGGGTGTAGAAATACACCTCTGCCTACCCCTTCGGGGATAAAAGGCGTGACGATATGTATGTATGTATGTATGTAATTCGTCCCCTTTTCGTCCCTTCGTTCTGTATGAGCGCGATAAACTCAAAAGCCTCCGAACAGATTTTTGCACGGTCTTCACCAATAAAATTGATAGTATTATTCCTGAGGAAGTGAAAGTTTAAGTGTATAATTCACGCGGGCGAAGCCGCGGGTGCAGAGTAATATTATAAATACTTTTAAGTTCAATGCTATTGAATGGTACTTATATCGTATGCGAATACTAGAATAAATAGTGCGTGGAATTCGCTTGAACAATAAAGATTAACTATGTTCTTTCTTGAGAAAGAAAGCTTTTTTAAAGTTTGATCAGTCTAGCCATGACAATTTAGACCATAACAAATATGAAAAATGGATTTATCATCATCATCATCATCATCATCAGCCCTGTATATAAACTGTCCCACTACTGGGCATGGCACTCTTCACACTATGACAAGCGTGAGGCCATATTCCACCTCGCTGACCCAGTGTGATTTTGTAGATTTCGAGATATCTGTGTTCTCACAGTGGCAATCCCTCAGACAACTCACAGATCATTTTATACTCTGTTCCACTGCTGGGACAGTTTGTTAAACTGAACTGATTGTTTCAGTAAGCAGGACATTGAATAATTATTCATATTACTGAATACGAAAATCGCAATAAACGAAAAGCACACGAAATGAAAACATTTAATGCAAAATACACGTTTCTTTTAACAAAGATTGGTATTAAATTGTTTATATCAAAGCAAAAATAGGCACTGAATAAATTACCACCACTGTTCCGCTCCGATCGTTAACTTAGTGGTTAGTTTCACGCCCAATTTGTGTTCCGTCGATTAGGCTTTTATATTCAAAGAGGAACAAACGCTTGGCCGTTTAATCTCTATTATCGTTGCTACAATTGCCTGTCCAGAAATTTCCTAAGAAAATATGCTTAAGAAGTTAATTTTCGTTTCCTTCTATTATATACTTAGGTACTTAAGAAGTTTCTTTTGAATATTACTTTGTAACGTATGTCCGGTACTTACCGCGTTATTATTTGTAACGTATGTCCGGTACTTACCGCGTTGCGTCACAGTACCGCCCATACGCTCGGCCAATCAGAGAAAGCCATCGTCCGCACTCGCAAAGCCTGACCAAATATGGTCATAAACGGACTCTCAGCCTGATGGAGGGCCCGGTATATAAAGGGGCCGACAGAGAGGCCGGCACCGCTACTCTAACGTCGCTTCTACTATAACTAAGCGTACCTACTGACCCTACGTCGTATTTACGTGTATCCTGGTCCCAGCTACGGGTAAGCACTACATTTACTGCGTTAGCGTACTGCCCATCGCTCTACCTGCTAGCTGAGGCCGGCTGACGCCGCCTGCCTGACTCTATTGGTTGTGGCTCTCCTAATGCTGCTTTCCTTCAGGTTCCAGGTTCACGTTAAGACTCCGGCTACGCTCCTAGACCGCTACACTTTCCTGCATCGCCTTCGGCTTCACCTCTGGCGAAGAGTCTGGCCTGCCCTGCTCATCGTACTCACACCGCCGGCGTCTGCCAGCTGAGCCAACGTCAGCGAGGGCCTGTACCGCTACGCACAGCCTTCGAGCAGCCTGCCTACACACTACCGGAGGGAACAGCGTGGGAGACTACAGCCCTTAGTGTTCAGGCCAGTGTCGTGTTGTTGGTCGGTCATACTCGTGGCAAGGGAAGTGAGACGATACTCTGCAATAAACGCATCTAAAACCTCTACTGCGTTTTTACTACCAGAACCCGTTACAGTGGCGCCCAACGTGGGGCATGCACAATTCGGTTATTCGTTTTGTATACGCCGTAGGACGTTCCATCCTACGGAGTCGATGGTAAACAGTTTGTCAGTGCTACTTTAAAAGCTATGTTGCGCAAGTACAAAATCCCTAATCTTCATTATACTCCTAAATATTCCCCACATGTCAATACGGTCGAACGCTATAATAAAACCATTGGTTCTACCTTAGCGGCGTTTGTAGGAAATGACCAGAGATTATGGGACACTCTCCTACCTAAGGTGCAGTTTGCATTAAATACTGCAGTTAATGAAGTCACGGGTTATACGCCTAGTTTTTTAGTCTATGGACGTGAACTAGTTCCATGCGGCTCACACTATGTCGACACAGACGCTGATGATATAGTATACATACCTAGGGACGATTACGCAGAAAACATAGGTCACTTATCAGGCATATTTGACAAAGTTCAGGCACTCCTCATTCAAGCTCATGCTAGGAATTCCCAAACGTATAATTTACGCCGTAAACCAGCTGAGTTTAATGTGGGAGACACTGTGTGGAAACGGACTTTTTATCAGAGCGACAAGGATAAGTCCTTCTGTAAGAAACTAGCCCCTAAATTCGTGAAGTGCACAGTGATTAATAAAAAGTCGCCTCTCGTTTACGAGTTGTCGGACGCGTCTGGAAATTCTATTGGGTTTTGGCACATTAAGGACCTAAAACTTATACACTATGGTGCCTAACTATTTGTTACAAACCGTAGAAGACTTTCCCTTCCTTCTCTCTATATGCCGTCTTAGCTTGGACAGTAGCGGACTCATAGACCTAACGCAGCTAGTCGGATTTTCCTTGTTAGCCACGTAAAATCCTCTCCTAAGGCGGGCGGTATTGTAACGTATGTCCGGTACTTACCGCGTTGCGTCACAGTACCGCCCATACGCTCGGCCAATCAGAGAAAGCCATCGTCCGCACTCGCAAAGCCTGACCAAATATGGTCATAAACGGACTCTCAGCCTGATGGAGGGCCCGGTATATAAAGGGGCCGACAGAGAGGCCGGCACCGCTACTCTAACGTCGCTTCTACTATAACTAAGCGTACCTACTGACCCTACGTCGTATTTACGTGTATCCTGGTCCCAGCTACGGGTAAGCACTACATTTACTGCGTTAGCGTACTGCCCATCTCTCTACCTGCTAGCTGAGGCCGGCTGACGCCGCCTGCCTGACTCTATTGGTTGTGGCTCTCCTAATGCTGCTTTCCTTCAGGTTCCAGGTTCACGTTAAGACTCCGGCTACGCTCCTAGACCGCTACACTTTCCTGCATCGCCTTCGGCTTCACCTCTGGCGAAGAGTCTGGCCTGCCCTGCTCATCGTACTCACACCGCCGGCGTCTGCCAGCTGAGCCAACGTCAGCGAGGGCCTGTACCGCTACGCACAGCCTTCGAGCAGCCTGCCTACACACTACCGGAGGGAACAGCGTGGGAGACTACAGCCCTTAGTGTTCAGGCCAGTGTCGTGTTGTTGGTCGGTCATACTCGTGGCAAGGGAAGTGAGACGATACTCTGCAATAAACGCATCTAAAACCTCTACTGCGTTTTTACTACCAGAACCCGTTACAATGTGTAGGGTGTCACTCTGCTATAAATTCTTAATGCAATAATATCATTACCAGACTGCCCGCGGCCACGCCCAAATGAAATATTCAATTTACAAATGTTTTAGATCTTTAAGTAACAGTTTCACTAACTAAAAGTAAAAAAAAAACATGTAGTCCCTCAGTCCACACACACACACAATTATACTTACACCTTTCTCGGGCATCACACTATCTATTAGTAAAAACTGAACAAGAAAATGAAATGAATTTTGAATTTATAATATAAATATTTGCGTTCATACTGACAGGTAGACACGGCTGGGTGATTTCATTGTATGGTATGTATAGTTTGTCCAAGCATCATCAGTTATCCTGGTTACATCCAGTCGCCTTGAACCTCCAAGTCCGCTTTCTTATATTACTAGATTTGACAGAATATTAGCTTTCCCACAAAAAAAGAGAAATAGACGAACACAGAAATTCCTTTTTGTTACTCTACCTAGTAAAATATTTACAGATATAAACTAAATGATTGATGTTGAATTTCGTTTGTTTTCGTCGTTTTGCTTAACAGATTTTTGTCTAAAGCTATCATTACAGTAGTACCTACTATTATAGTAGTGCTAATCCTATATTCTGAGGCTAATACGCACATCGCGTGGAGACTACACGCGGTCATCAGTCAAAGTGTACGTAGGTACTATTCTATTGTCTAGTTCACTTCCTATATCCTGTCAGCGGAATAAATTATTTTACTGCGATGGATCTATTTTTGTTTACTTAGTTTGGGGTCAGTCTTGTTGCTGACCGATTACGTCTGCTAATTCAATGGCGCAATTTGTAGATGAGATTTTCTTATACACGTAGATTATTGTTCTCCAAAGCTCTTCGCAAGGTCTTATGAAATACTTATTGTAAGAATACCTGATTTATTGTATGGTCCTATATTTACACTATGTCATTTATTTTTTTCTGCCTCCATGGTCCAGTGGATAGCGTATGCGACTGCTGACCGGAGGTCCCGGGTTCGATTCCCGGGCCGGGCAAAAGGTTATTGGGTTTTTCCGAATTTTCAGTAGCACGGAGTCTGGTGATGTCCCCGATAACGGCAATAGGCTCCCCCCTAGTACGTGGGACCTAAAAATTCATGGCGAAATGTGGGTGCAATATTACACCTCTGCCTACCCCTTCGGGGATACAGGCGTGTGCCTATAAAAAAAATATTAAAATTTTTTTTTTGATTAGGTTGGTGTCAGAGAAAATCTTCATAAAGTTCTATATTCAAATAAGACAGTGGCGTTCGTATCCATTAATTCTAGTTTATGCATATTCATTTTTGAATTCAAGAATCTTTCTTATTGATATTTTTTACAAGTATGATGAAATAAAGAATAGGTTTATTAGGATTTGGGAAATCAAAAGTGTAGTTAATGAAAATATAAAAAGTAATATGTAACCTAAGATATTGCTGGTGAAACCAAATAAAGGAAGGCTTGAAGAAAATAGGTACACATGCTCATATTTCAGAAAAAATTAAGATATATAGTAGATAACGCACTATAGAACAAAAGTAAAGCCACTTCTTTAATAAAATAACTTAAAGCTGACCTGTGAAGCTGACCTATGCTACAGACGAACTATTTTTTAAATTTGACAATGCTTTTATTTTCAGTCAGTAACGGAAGAATTTTATGTATACAGATGTGTAAGTGTTGTTGTGCCTTGGCGTAGCGTATAGACGCTTGGATTTTCTTTAGGTCTTCCTTAAATATAACATCCTTCAAGAAAGAGATGGAATTTCCAGATGAGTTTTCCCTTGCCACGCCTAATATATTATAGTAATATAGGTATCTAGTCTATATTGACAAGATAGTAACCCATATAGGCAGATATTTATTATACCGAAGCCATCATTTAATCACTTCGTCTGCAGTGTCTGTGCTGTTACCATGAATTTCTTACTTATCTGGTCAATGATTCTTACTCAATAGGTTCACTAAGACATTGAAAATGAAACTATTAGTATTAACGCAATAACTTAGTATTTTAGATTCTTTTTTACAGTTACACATAAATCCAATAAGTTTGCTCACATTTGTAGAATGGCATTCGTCAATAAAAACTGAACAAAGGCACGCGTTCACTGGAGCGATTATAATATCGCTTTCGCTATGAGTGCTCCAATAAATCGCTACAATCTATATTGGCGTATACGTCCCACTGCAGGCGAGTAGCGGGAGTGACTTGAACTAAGAACTAGTTCGTACTCTGGAGGAAAGAGGGATGGTGTTCGTCCAACAAGAGGATCATCTAAACGGCTAGGTGATCTGGTAGGTGTCTGGTTTACCGCGGAATGACGTATGTACATACATAGGTAAATATATTGTAGAGAATATTATGTTTATATTCTCTACAATATAGGTACCTATGTATGTAGGTACATACTAATTTTGTCCGTGTGGTGACGGATTAAGAATACGAATTGTCACCACCCCATATCATCCCATGGGTGTCGTAAGAGCCGACAGAGGGAGCATATTATGCAGAGAACAGCACTGTAAGATAAGGAAAACTTGATACAAACCCTGTACCAACCAGCTTGGCCAGCGTGGTATAGTAGGCCAATTCCTCCTTTCAAAGGAGAGGCCTAGTCCAGCAGTGAACTATTAAAGGCTGATGATGAGATTATGTTTATATATAGGTACTCATAGAAATCTAGTGTGAAATTAAAAAAAAAAGAAAAATTGTCACCTGTAGGCACTAACTAACACTGAAACTATATGATAACAGCAAAATATCTTGATGACCCAAAAATAAATGTATATTCTTGCAATTTGTACTAGATAATGTAGAGTCTACTGCAGTTATTTATATAAAACATATGTATATAACAGTTTAAGGACAAAACTGAAAACAGCACCCTCTGATTAAAATTGGATCTTTAATATCGCTTTCTCAGCAGCATTGGGACCAATGCTTCATTACATAGAATTATATTAAATTATTATAAACCTCAAGTGAAACCTTTTCAATTTGTTCAATATAGCTTGATTGTTGTTTAAGTGCTTAGTTGGCTACTAAAATCCATTGTTGTAATAAGTAAATAACGAGATTAATCTTCGTTGCTTACAGTTTAATTACTTAACTAGCTTTAATCTACAGTTTGTTGGATAATAGTAGGTAATTCGCGTGGAAAAACAGAAGTTTATGGAAATCTCAGTAATCCGTTTAATATTAATAGATAAAATCTAGGGATAGTTGAAAAGTCGATGAACATAGTAAGTGTACCGGACGCCCTTTGTACTTTACCTAATTTATAAGTTTTCTATAATGTTGATACTGGTGTACTGTAAAGTATAAATAAATAAATAAGCACGTTTTTTTGTGTCCCACTGCAGCGCAAAGTCCTTTCCCGTTTTTTTTTCGTTGACTACGGTGGTGTAGGCTCTCCTTATGAGCCACCTCAAATGCATAGCATACTTTTCACGACCCAGCCCGGGAAAAGGCCTCTAACTTTCCATAAATCTCTGTTATTTGGAATCACTGGCCAGTACGATATAGGCATTTTATATTTAACTACCTGAATATTTTTCCCTGTTCGTCCGGGGTAATCTCTGGAGTGTCTGAACCGAATTTAATGCGACTTTCTCTAGCAGATAGAGAAAGTTGTGAAACATGTTATCTTTGTAAGGCAGCAAATATGCTATAAAATAATTTCACCGTGTAGGTGGCTTTGTTGTACTACCGAGAATAACCCGGGTGCAACCGCGGGGATTAGCTAGTGAAAATAAAATAAATAAATCACTACATAGTAAGTATAAAACAATGTCTATCTTCTGTCTGTCTGTCCCTATGTACCTATGCTTCAATTGGAAAACTACGCAACGAATTTTAATGCGTTTTTTTTTAATAGATAGAATGATTCAAGGGGGTAGATTTATATGTAGGTATAATTGACGCGGGCGAAGCCGCTGGCGACGTCTAGTCGACCATAAAATGAAATAAAATCGGGAGTGTCATCCTCATCACATAGGGCCTATGATGTAGGCTGGTGTAGATGTAGGCATTTTTTATAAATTGATACCCATAAATTTACAAGAAATGGCTACAGGGAAGTAGCTGATTAAAAAAGGGATATTTTTAACAGTGCGTCAAAAATCTTAAGTTACACACACTGAAGTGCGTTACGCTAAAAAACTTGATCCTTTCATTTAAATACTAATTGTACACCAAATATGCCGTTGTTTCAACAAAATATCATTTAATATGAAAAGTCTCGTCCGCTTAGGCAACTTATCCATTCAGAAAACTTAATAGGTTATGTTAGGTTTTCTTGTGACACTTGCACCCAATAATAGGAGCCCTGCGAAGCAGGGCTCCGTCAATTCAGCTTATTAAAGTATTTGGTTGTTGAGTAAATCTAAAATGCCTCTTTCTCATTGAAAGGATTACTTTTAGGTATTATAAGAGATTTGCAACGGTCAATAAACAGGTGTTCGTTATGAAATATTTTATTGAGTATATTTTGGTGTGCAATTAGTATTTTTGGTGAAACAAAGGAATATTTTTTGCAGACATAAGAGATATATTGAGGAAGAGTTAAATACTACCCATTAAAAAAGCACAAAGTGCTACGTCACGGTAATGATATACCTAACATTACCGCGACTACATATAGACTAGGTTCCTTCTTTTAAACTAAATGTGTTGCTAAAGAAAACCCTTATGTAAATCTATTTCATTGCCCTAGAAACGATAAATTACCTACCTACCTACCTATTTGATGAATTAAAAGTAGGTAGGTAGTCTTCGTTTAAAACGACGTCGTCACTTTAAAATAAATATCTGTAGCCCTTATGATTAGGCTAGGCTAGGGGACTCAAACTCACACCAGTCACACCCAAAGACACCTGTTTTCTTACCGGAAAAAAATCTTTTTTGTGTTTTCCTAGATTAAACCTTTCTTCCCCAGGTTCAAGCGTCTCCAAGGCAATCGAGGCAACCCTCCCCTCAAAAGCAAACTCCTGAACACTGACGTTTATAATTCATACCTTCTTGTATTTATTTTAGCATAATAGGACTAATTCTTTTCTTCTTCGAGTGCGTATGGCCAACTCTGGTGTCTGAGATTTTAGACCACTTGAAGGTCACCAACATGGCCTAACGATTCTTGACCTGAGACAAGACCCACAAACGACGGCTTTACGTGCCTTCCAAAGAAGGGTAGCGCTCTGATGTACCTCAATGCCACGCAAGCAGTCATCCGTTCAGGTGATGACCTCTGTGGACGTGTAATTTAACCTTTCGTATGCTTAAGAGCAGATCGACACGAGACACAATAGATTTATAATTATGTCTGGTAATCCAGCATACGAGAGGTTAAGGACCGCCCACGAAGTAGCAAGCGCAGACTTCCTCTCTGACGATGCATGGAGCTTTTAAGTGGAGATACCAACAGACTGTCAGAGGTTCGCGCACGCCAGACTTTTCGAAGTTGTGTGTATTAAATTGTTAATTATCGTATTCATAAAGATGTTCGAAAGTCGTTACGAGGAGTCAGTACCCTCAAATAAACTGATACCTACTGGACTGTGCCTGGAATATAACCCTTTTGTGTTGCGGAGGTCAAACAGCAGTCGCTCTGCGGAAAAACTGATATTCTGTTATATCTGGTTGAACAAGTAAGCGGACTTCGGGCTCCAAGGCGTACGTCTTGGATGCAACCGGGATAACACAATGACGATGATAATGATCTGAAATGTTTCTAAGAAAGGTACAGCAGTGGTGTCTCTAATGACTGCACAGAGGCGTACCACTACGCCTCTGTGCAGTCATTACTAGTATAACCGTGCGCCTTACTCGTATAACCATCGCCTCGCCTTACTTAACACTGTGCCCAAGGTTCATGGTATTCTAAGATTAAGCTAATACTTACTTTTGTATTTTATATAGGTACCGATTTGAAGTCAATAAAACACCAATTCAAATTAAAATGACATTTATTTTTAAAATAGTAAAACAATTTGTCACAAAAATTATTAAAAACGTTCAAACATGGCACAACAACATACTTTCGGTAATACATATTAAAAACAAAACATATCATAAATACATTATTTCTAAAACTATTTATTCACATTCACAACTGCTTATGTTTTAAAAGAGAACATTGTAAAAACTATTAAAAGAAATACATATTTAAACGCATACCCTTTGATGTCAAAATTACAGGCTAGGAATAAAAATAGAGAAATGATGTTAAAATTATTCTTTTAAATGCCTGTGAATCAGAATTATGCGGCGGTGTAAAAAAACACGTTTAGCCATATTTAGGTCCCACGCAATAGGGGGCTAGCCTATTGACGTACCGGGCACTTTCTCGGACTCCGGGCTGCTATTTACCTAGTCATTTCCTTGTGGAAAATCCCATAGCGCCCGACACAGGCATCGAACCCAAGACCTCACTATCGGCGACAACGTAAGCGTGACCGCATATCACCGCACCAATGAGGCAGTCAAATACTGAAAACAGTTTCTGAGTATACTCAATAAAAGTGATTAAAATTTATGAATTACTCAAAAACTGAATCCGACGCAAATTTTCGGTAAAGTAGCGTGTGTAGACTACAGTCTACAATCACTCCAAAATCACTAAGTATATCCAATTAAAAATAATTAAAATCTTAAAATAGCTTCATAAGATAATATAAGATACGGCTAAAATCTTAAGTATGCTTAAACAATAAAACGATTATAACTCGAAACTATTCTTAAATGCCGCTTGTCACACAAATGTTAATATAAAAATAACAAAAATAGTAATGAAAAATATTATAAAAACGCCGAAAACAAAAACTGAGCCAAAAAATGTAACCCCTTTTGAAAGTGATTTTGGAGGTTCTGCGGTGGCATCGGCCAGCGATCGATCTGATGGCCAGCAATACTTCGTCATAAATGGCTGCAGTCCACAAATACGACCAAGCCAATGCCAGCTGATAGGGGCGGGAAATGGAAGGGAACGGCTATTCCATCTATCACTCTGTATGCAAATCTCCTGCCTCACAGAAACAGACAGAACGGTGGTACCTACCCGTTCGAGGCTTGTAGTCATCAGGTAACCCCAAGTTCCACAGCACTCTACCACCAGTAAGGATATTCGAAGGTGGGAATCGGAAAAGGTAGGGGTCGTCGGGTGGTGGGAAAGGGAGGGAAGGACCTGGGCAAGAGGAGGGAGTGGGACGACAATACCGCGGAAGGAATGGATGTGCGGCATTGAAGGCTCGAAAAGCCGGGGGCGCAAACCCGAGGCACCTGGATTGCAACCGGACAGGTTACAAAACAAATAACCCTCTGACTTACTGACTGAAATATGATAAAAATAATTTTCAATGGCATACGGTTAACGGTTATAATGTATAACGGTAATAAGTATTAACCGGTTAACAGATATTTCAACTTTATACTCTGTCTGATTGCAAGTATGAGTTGCAGCAGTCGCTAAGGTCGTTGAATAGTTGAACGGTTTTTATGAACTCATTTTGATGTATAAACAGTGAAACAATTTAAAGGCTTATTGAAAAGCTAGTCAAGCTATAAATAGACGTATCTGTTAAATTTTACACCATTAGTTTACGGTTTACTATCAACCGGTGACTGTAAACCTTTAATAAACAAAGTGCTACATATAAACGATATTCATATAAAATAAAATCGTAAAGGACACATCTCTATAGCGCATATAGTGTTTAGAAATGGTTATATATTTTTTCAGACCGAGAGAAATTAAAGTGAATTGAACAAGCATACACACATACTAAATAAGTGGCTACATTTTGATACAATTAGTTCAATATTACACATATCACAAACTATTGAATCTAACAGTCTCAATGGAATAAAGGATTGAGAAAATGTATAAAACGGTTCCTAAGATCTACTAATGAGAGAAGGGTTTTTAGAATGTGTCGCTTATTTCTAAGAGTACACGATGATTAATAGACATACATACTTATATGTATTATATTTACTATTGTAAGTTTATCAGTATGAAATATAAGCAGTGTTATACGTGTAGGAGCTAACATAGAATATTAGACGAAACGTACTTATATTATTAGTAAAAGTCATATCTTAATTTAGTCATACGCCGTTCAAACTTACTTCTAACACACACAAACAGTGGATTAAGAATGTCTGAATATAATATTTAACCTAATAACACCCATGTTTTATCATTTTGTATAATATACACTTAATATAATACCTACTATTCAGGTATATCTCAATTTTCTTCACTACTGACGGCCCATTCTCGTGTTTCATCGGTTCGATAAATATCGACCTGTATGTACAATTAATTCTAATAACTATATATAAACAATTTACCCCTTTACGTGTCTGAGAGCTGAATTAGCAGCGTGAATATACAGTGCTATTAATACATATATAGTTAGATTGTATAAAGATTATATTTATTATAGATATTAAAATAGCAACTATCATCTCTGTTAAGATACATTATTATTATTGATACAATAGAGTTACTATTACCTCTGCACAGAGCAGGTTTGTTCTTATTTCAATGACGATGCCAACGCTGCCTACTGAAGTATGTACACTCTGATATACTAATGTGCGATCAATTCCATATTAGACTAGTCTTAATATAGATTATTTTAGGCTGTTCCTGTATACGCATAAAATTTAAAGACGAAGATCAAGATACTATGAATAAATGAAGTCGTATAAAAACGGTTATGAATAATGGTTAGGGTTATGTAAATATAAATCTAATACGGTCAATAAGGTTAAAGTATAACCGTGGTGTAGACCGCGACTGGTAATGAAAAGCCAAACAATTGTTATTTTTAAATGACATTATTAAATCGATTAAAATTGAATTGAATTGCGATTGTATACACATTATTAGATAGTAATATATTGTCATATGAAAATTTATATATTTTTTAAAGATATAAGTATGTATAATGTTTATCTTATAAGGACATCAAATTAAATAATATCGGTTTATTCATGCGACATTTATAAAATTATATCATGACATTTATTTGAATAATATGCTCGAGCATTATTTCAATTTCTAACAGATTTTTGTATTTATAGCAAATATAAAATACGATTAGTTTTATAATGAAGATTTCAAAAATTATACCTATTTTTACACATCTTAATAGCTTATTTTTCAAAGCCTGTTAAGTATCTATTGAAACTTTCATAATGTAACGTTGCTTACAGTATTGAATAATATTAAGAGAATATATAAATTATACTCATATGTTTTAAGATACGGCTTTCAATCACCTACTAGTACACACACATAATAATAAAATTATACTAATATATTTCGTGTTTATTAATTAATAATATTATGGTTTAAGGGTAGGTAAATAAACGAAGTTATGTAGAGATGTATTCAAATTATGTTAGACATCAATATTTATAAGATTACTTACTTTTCCTGTTAATGGTTTTTATATCTATAATATATATTATTATTATAGATATTAGCGTAATTTTATTAAACTACCCACAATACTTTAGTTAAGATGCAAAATATTAAGTTTAAATTTTATGTCTATTTTTATCGCCTAAATGTGATTGATGGCTATAAAACCTTTTTAACCTGTTTAATTTATAAAGAAAACCCTTTTATTGTATCATAAATTCATAAACCTTGCGTTCTAATAGGTATGTTTAGTAAATAAAGAAGTATCTTAAGTTGGGTGTTATGGGCTCTATTACCTTCATACGGTCAAATATATTGTAAATTATGATGAATGATTAATGTTATTGAGCTGAAATGATGCTGGCCAAAACAAGCCATAAGTATATACTTAAAATAAGAACTGCAGAACAGATTTTTCGCCATAACGCAATAGGTAATGTTAATAATAAAAAACAATTTAAAAATGATTCATAATTAACTAACTTCTCATTTTATAGTTTTTAAGTATAAGTCTAAACAATTTTAACCTATTTTGAAAGGTCCGTTATCCAATCAATCAAAATCCTGTAAATTTATAAAAAACTTAGCATATTTTCTTATACCGAACCTAGCCAGCTAATGATGAACGATGTTTTAAGTCTATATATACACAATATTTTTAGCCTTAACTACCACTGGGAAATGCGATTATTTCAAATATACACATTATGTACTAAAAATACAGAAACGATTATTTTTTTAGAATAAGATTTTCTTACATTCACCACAGAACCTCACTCACACAATTTTATTTCTAATTCACTTTTTTTATGTTTAGTTATGAATAAAGTGCATTTTTTTCTTAATTTTTATTATTTCGTGCCGTTTTTTTATTTATTATCACATGTGCGACGTGTCATTTATACATTAAGTATATTCTAACGTTTATGTTACAGATTCAATTGACGTTGAGCTCCGCAAATGTACATTTTTAATTTTAAACAAACGATCAAGTTATTTTTCGTTATATGCAAGATGTCAGTAATAGAATTATAAAGGATTTATAATAATGACATAATTTATACTTATAAAAATAAAAATAGGATAACACAATTATTATTTTTATAAAAGATAATAGGTAAGTATTAGTAGAATGTTTATACTATTATCCTCAAAGTTATTAAATTGACGATATAAAATTATTAAATAAATATGTATAATCAACGTGGTTTTATTTCTTTCTTTAATTTATGTTGGCACGATTTTCGTGAACTCAAACCGAATGTAGGCACATATTTAGTAATTATATTGTACAGCCAAGCATACCGTGCCTATAATTATATTTATGGTATAGTATTAGAACTCGCGTGGGATATTGTTTAACCCTATATTTCCAAAATTGCTCTCTTAGTGATCAAAAAACGGTGCTAAAGAACATATGTAGGTACATGCCAAATTTCAGCTTCTGGCGCCCAGTAATTCCAGCTGTGCGTTGTCTGTTAGTCAGTAACGCAAGAATGTTTTATACAGGGTGTCACAAGACCCATCACCAAGCCGAAGTCTACTCGTTGTGGACATCATGCCAAGTCATACTAACCAAAAATAATACATGGGAAACGAACTTTTTTTAGTTTTTTTTTTAAACCGCAATTAAAAGCGCGCGCGTGCAATGTTCGAAATACCTAGTTATCCATGGGGTCATAAGGCATCTAAAGGACATATTGGCGGGTTAAATGCATCAATTTTGTACCTAATTAGAAAAATTCCATACTAACTTTGAGCCTCAATATCTCCTAAACCAGTAATTTCCCAGGTATGGCGCCGAAGTAAAAAATGTTCGTATTGATCGGTACAACATGGGATTTCAGTTTTCGTTAAGGGTCTTTTTACACCCTGTATACAGATATCGGGCAACACCATGTGACGAAATTAATTCTAGCGACATTGACTTCATCCGAGTGTAAAATAAAGAAACGAGAGAAATGCCTTTAGGTGAATAGGTTGAACTCTTCCTCAGTGTCGAGTACTATGATCGTTCTAGGTAGAGATATTAACAAAAATACGAAGTCAAATAGAACCTTGAAAGAACGTGCCGGATGACGAACGCTTCCAGGTATGTTAGTGTGATTAGGGTCATCGGCAATTCAAATAGCAAAATCAGTTTGCCCGAGTTGATATTTGGGACCTAAGTAATACGTACATGACTTTGAGAAGACAAGTAAGTATTTCCATATCAGGACGAATCTATCTGCGCTTTGTAAAGAACTCTTTGACCAGAAGGACAGTGCCGTTTAGCCAAATCCTTATTTCTATATCATCTATTCCACATCCTAATTTCATATTTCTGTCCAATACTCAAAATTTCGTCCAAATAACCGGGCAGTGTTGATATTCAATTAATATACTTAATATCTTAGGTGTTTCTTATTTTTTACCCGACTACGGCGAAGCCAAAAGGAAGGGTAATGTTTTTGGCAGTCTATGTATATATGTTTGTATGTTCCACCGTAGCGCCTAAACTACTGAACCGATTTTAATAAATGGGTTGTCAATAGATTCGTAATAATGGCCCGGGTGACATAGGCTACATAAATTTTATCTAAATTTTCTTTTTCGGAACTAATACCTCAGACCTCAAAAAATACCCCTTTTGACGTAGTCGGGTTATAGTTTTGAAAATTATTATGGATCTATACCGATTATAGAGCCGAAATTTCGGTTATGTCTTGTGTGTGACTTTTCTGAAATAGATGAAAAAGTGAGTTTGTGTCGACAATGGTCTCATGGAAATATTAACAGTTTGCAGAGGGTCACGGTGCGAACCACTGACTTTTCGAAGTTATGTGCGTATTAAATTCGTTGGAAAACACGCTAAGCATTCGTTTCCTGCTGTCACGACGGCTCTAGAGAGTTGTTATGGGGACTCGGTACCCTTGAATCTACTGACACTGGTCTAAAAATGGAATATCGTTATGCCTTTGAGTGCGAGGGTTAGACAGTCGCTATATAGAAAATCTAATACAATGTCAAATCTGGTTACCTAGATTAGAAAGCGAAGCGAAAATGTTGGATGCAACCGGGACAACACTGGAGAATGATTTTCACCTAGGTACATAAAACAGGTTGGCTTGGATATTCAATTACAATCACTATTAAAATGTATTAAATATTTTAGCTGGGATATTCTTATTACTAACATCTTGCATACTAAATACTAATCTACTTACTAAAGACAGGAGGGCTCGATGCCACACTCACTGTCTATTTAACCTTAACTAGTTCGAAAGATTTAGTTCACGATGTCACCCATTTTAATCTTATCCTAAATTTACTGTGCTTTTCCTTTCGGTAATTTGGTATTAATAAAATATACACATAGGTACAACTAAAAATATCAAAATCTAAAACGCCGTAATATTACTTAGCTTACTATCGATTGGATATTTTTATTTTATAAGTAGCCTTAGGCATATTCAAATTTATATGGCAACGCCATTTCTTATCATATCCTATGGATATTCAAAGACGCAGATTTTAAAGCAGTTTCTATAATAGTTACTTTACATTAGAAGATACATTTTTTTTTTTAATGGCGAATGTGAGATATGAATGGTATGTGAAATGACTTGACAAAAATGTGACTTTTTATGGTGAATGTATGAGATATGAAATGTGAGTAAACGTAATGATGTGAAATGATTACGAAAATTTTGTATGCAGAAGGTTTAGGAAAAAAGAAAAATATTATCCAGCTACTAAATATGTTTATGTATATTCTGTCTGGTTGCCATATGGACTATGTCTTGTTTGAAATAAGAGGGCCAAGTGTGAATTGTCCCAGGAATAATGCAGTAATTAGACAAAATGTTTTTATGTTGTCAATATAACGTAATTAATACAAAATTACAAATAAGTCTTGTAAGCAGGGGCGTAGCTACCGCCGTATTTGCCGTATCAATTATACGGGGCCCCCGGGCCACGGGGGCCCCCAAAGTGTGTAAGGAAAAAGAATAAAAACTTTCTAATTTATTTTATTTTACAAATGACAAAATTCTATAAAGCAATTCCTTTTTTTCCCGCCTTAAGCGTGCGTTCAAAAGTTGGCAACACTACATCGTTATGGCGGGCTGCGGGACTTCCCCGTTTTACTTACTTCATCTTCAACTCAGCGGGGAATCCCCGGGAATCCTTCATCGATATCGCGATGTACGTGTACGTTGTTGTACTTTGCATTGGATGTTAAACCACGGAGTGCAGTGCACTGTTTATTTACGCGCTTTATATAAATGTGCATTACATTGTAATTCAGCACAAACAATATTGTTCTTCTGGTTTAGCAGTATTAGTAACGATTTGTAAAAGAAATGAGTGAAAGGAAAAGAGATTATCCCAGCGGCGCTGAGAAAAGAAAAATTAAACAGAAAAGGGACGAGGTTATAAAAAAAGTGCCCAAAATTTCTTCATTTTTTCAGAGACAAGATACTGTGAGTGATTTAGATTGGAAAGGTAAGTACTACACTACTACCCAACCCATTTATTAGGGGCCCGTAGTGATAAACAAGGAAATCTTTTAATTTCGGTCTGTCCATCTGTCCGTCACAAAAAGTTGTCTCCCCCCTCGATTTTCACAATTATACTGTTTTTAGGGTTCCGTGCCTTGATTAAAAAAAACAAAATTCTAACTTATCTATAGGATCGATTTGTTTTGTTGTTTGTTTATCAGTCTGTATCGTATCGTTAATTGCGTGTTGAGAACTTCAGATGTGCAGACTCGCTTTCGGGTTCTCGTTTTGTATGGCCACTACACTACGCGCTGCGTTTAAATAGCACGCAGGTGTATAGTAATGCACGGACGGGCTGCAGGTGATTTTGTATCTACTAATAGGTACGAGCACAATCCGCGTAGAATCTGTGTGCGTCTGAACTGAACACTCTCTAACTGTGACCCTTAGTAACGTTATTTATTTATATATAACTCTTTTTAGTTTAGTATCAAAGCATTCGTATTTATTTTTTAGCAATTACTCGTTTATTTTTAGATTCTTCTGAAGCATGTTCTTCGTCACATATCCATCCGGAAATAGAAGAAAGCCAAGCACATACTTTATCGGATGTCCATCCAGAAATCGAGGAACCCCAAGTCAACGATTCTGATATATCTGCAGATAATGCAGATTGTAATATAATTTCATCAGATAGAGGAAATTTTGGTGACAATTTAACTGAATGCGAACGAAAAATAATTTTTAAATTGGGTCCATTTAAACCACAAGGACCATTTCCAAAAGTTTCAGAAAATAACCGACCTTTTTCAGCTTATTATTATTCATATTTCAATCAGGCAGGCATAAAAATTATAAGACCATGGTTATGTTATTCTAACGTTTTAAACAAACCGTACTGTCACTTCTGTTGGTTATTAGCAGATCGTCAAAACAAATCGTACTCCTCTGCTTGGGTTAACGGTGTTTCGGTTAGAAGCAATTTCACACAAACTATTCTTGACCATGAAAAGTCACAGCAGCATATTAGTGCCTCACTCTCTTATAATAATTGGTTGCAAGGAAATACCATCGATACTCTATTGAAAAGTGAAATCGATAGTAAAATTACATTCCGGAGAGATGTACTGCATCGTATAATTAATGTTATAATTACTTTAGTATCTTGTAATCTACCTTTGAGGGGGCATGATTCTGATTCTGGCAATTTTATGGCAATTTCACGTCTGCTATCTAACTATGATGCAACTTTAAAAGAACTTTTTCTAAAACCGAAAGGTGAAATAAATTATTTAAGCCCTACGATTCAAAACGAAATTATTAGTTTGCTTGGTACTAACGTTAGGAACAGTATTATCTCAGAAATTAAAAAAGCTCAATTTCTGACAATAATTCTGGATACAACACAAGACTTGTCAAAAATTGACCAACTATCTGTAGTTTTTCGATATATCTCGGTTACAGAAAATGATGATAATGTGCCGAAAGAAATAAAAATCTGTGAGTCCTTTTTAGGATTCATAGCAGTAACCGATTGCAGTGCTGCAGGTCTGAAAACTGTCATTTTAAATTTGACTAAAGAATATGGAATTGATTTGACTAAATGTAGAGGACAGGGATACGATGGAGCAAATGTTATGTCGGGTGTGTATGGAGGATTACAAACCCTAATAAAAGAGCATGCTCCAAATGCCGATTATGTTCATTGTGCTGCGCACGCTTTAAACTTGGTTTTGAACGATGCTGCGAGACATGTTCGTGAAGTATCGACTTTTTTCGATAATTTAGAAAAAATATATACTTTTTTTGGCAATAGTATAAAACGCTGGGCTATGCTAAGTGACGATTTATCTGAAAAATATTTGATTACCCTTAAAAAGGTATGTCCTACCAGATGGTCTTCTAGGAACGACGCTTTATTAGCAGTAAAGAAAAATTTTTTACTAATCATGAAAACTTTGTACCAACTAAATTTAATTTCAAATAAAAAAGATGAACGTGAAGAATGTAAAAGTATAATTAATATTTTAGAGAGTTTTGATTTCTTAGTGCTCGTTACATTTTTTTCTTCACTATTTGAAATTATTAATCCTGTTTCTAAAGCTCTACAGCATGAAAATAATGACTTACAGAAATCTAGTATTTTATTAAGTAATCTTTTAAATAGACTGTGCCAATTAAGAAATCAGAATTCATTTAATAGTTTGCTAAATGAATCCAAACATTTAGCAAAAAAGTGGGGGTAACAACTGTTTTTAAAAACAGTAGGCGAAAGATAACGAAGCGTTTTTTTGATGAGTTATCACAAGATGAGAGAATTTCCGACCCGGAATCCTATTTCAAAGTCAATGTATACTATTGCTGTATAGATATATTAATTTCTCAAACTAAAGAAAGATTTCAGAGCCTTTGCAACCTGAGTAGTATATTCGAAATATTACAACCGGAGAAACTCCTATCTTCTTCAAGCGAAGAGATATTAAACGCTTCCGGAAAACTGTCTGCTAAATACAGTAAAGACATCTCACTTAATCTTTGTGACCAATTAAAGGCTCTAAAAACATGCTTAAATTCTGAAATTAAAAAAAATTATTCCATTAAAGAACTCATTGAATTATTGCTAGTAAAATTCAATAGTCTTGCATCCAGTTTTCCCGAGGTAATCACAGCATGCTTTTTATTCTTGACCCTTCCAGTTACAACCGCAACGGCAGAAAGAAGTTTTTCAAAATTAAAACTAATAAAAAATTACTTAAGAACTTCGATGGGACAAGAACGGCTGTCAGACATCTCACTATTGTCCATAGAGGCAGAAACTTTAGAAAAACTAAAATCATCATCAGCCATAAATGATTTAATAAATCAGTTTGCCGATAAAAAGGCAAGGAGAGTGAATATTTAAAATTCGATTTTTATTTGTAAAATGGGTAAATTATGTGATAAATAAATATTACTTCTCACAATATTTTTTTTCTTTCGTGAAAAATCTTTACCTCCATATAAGGGCCTCCAAAAAAATGTTTATACGGGGCCCCGACAAGGCACGCTACGCCACTGCTTGTAAGTATCGAAGTCACTTATGTGCTAACTGGCAAAACCGATTTTGATGGTGTTTTATATGTATGTGAATGCCGAGTGGTTTACAAACACAATTAGATTAGTTTGATGACATTCTCAAGGTACGAGTTTCAAGACATAGCGTCTGAAAAGCGTTAATTTCATAATGTATGTGGCAAATTTGCAATTTGAACATTAACATTATATCTGCAAGGTCTATTTTAAAATGAAGAATCACTGTTTTGCACTCTTGATTATAAAATATTCCAACTGCTTAAAGGGCGGTTTTTATTAATGTATGATTAAATTTCAAATACATAATATGAGATGTACCTACATAATTATGGAATATCGTTATTCCTTTGGATTGCAATTGTAATCAGACAGTTGATAAGATAGTTAAAAGTCAGTGAAATCCGGTTAGACTAGTAAGCGGACCCTAGGTTACAACTGGGATAGCGCTAGAAGGGTGATGATGAATTTGAAATGTGATTATGATAGTCAATTTGACTTAAATGATGGTGCATTATGTATAGATATTACTTTTATGAATAATGATGCTGAAAATAAATTGTGTGAGTGTCATGAATGATGGTATGAATAGATAGATTCCTTTATGATCACAAAATTATAGTAAAAAGATATTCAAAACTTGATAGTTTTGAATATCTTATCTATTTTAATATCAAATCATCAGATTTGATAGTGATGGATTGTATAATGATAATTATATTTAAATGAATAAATAGTAATGAACTTGTCAGATGATTAAACAGGGAACCTATCAAGTAAAGTTACAGAACAAGGACTAAATATTATCCTAAACTAAGTCCTGGCTTTTGATTTCTGCAAGATGTTTTCAAGATCGTCAATACTATTTCAAGGCGACATATTTTCAACAAAAAAAAATATACAGGCGCTTAACAATCCAATTGCTTTAGTCTATACAAGACTTCCATCGAACTTACACCACAACTTTCTCAGGAATCTCACTATATTGATGAAAACCGTTCATAAATCCGTTTAGTAGTTTTTGAGTTTATGGCGTTAATACAGACCGCCAGACTTAATGTTACAATAATTATGATGTATGAATTACTCACTAAACTCACCGTGGTTTTCGTCAGCATATTTGACATTCTTAGACGTCACTTGTGAATAAATTAGATTGACATACTTTGCCGCAAACTCCTGTAACACAGTTAAGTCTAGAACGAAACTTAGAACTTTATTTAGTCCTCGTCTTGTAATAAAGCACATGTTATCTTATATTACTTTATCCTATAAGCAGTTATAATAACACTGCTACTAGTTCTTTAGAATTAAATTAATTTCTCCCATATTACCACTCATTTTCAACGTATTTACATCATTCAAATATATCCTTACTAGCTATAATTGTTATTGGGGAAGCTAATAAAAATCGAAAACATAGATTTAAAAACTTAAACTGTTAATCTAGTATTTTATGATAATCAAACACATTGATATCTGTTCAGACAAAGTAGCAGAAATATGATACAATCATATAAATAAATAGAGCAGATGATACCTTCTTTTAAAGACATGTTTCCAAATCACTCAACTCAAGTGATATTAAGAAATATTTCAATGAAAGGTTTTATAAAGGCCGGCGCGCACTGACGACGCGGCACGGCACGGCATGGCACGGCATGTATCGGCAGGCCGAAGAACGCTTCGGCATGCCGCGACGCGTCGTGGCATGCCGCGGCACGTCGAAGTATGCCGCGACGCGTCGTGGCACACTTCAACGTGCCACGGCAACTCAATATATCCCGCCAGTTTCGCTCGGAACGGATCCAAAGTTGGTTGTCGTTATGGTTGACTGGAATTTAGTATTAATAGCACTTCTTGCTGAAGATGAAGAAATACAAAAACGAACGTCACGGCGTCTCGCTTCATGCCACGACGTGCAGCGGCGTCCCGAAGTATGGCACGACGTGCCACGGCGTCCCGAAATATGCCGCGGCGTGCCGCGGAATGCCACGGCATGCCGCGGCGTACCGCAGTATGCCACGACTTATTGTATCGAAATAAAGTAATATGAATTCTATCCTCATTGGAATAAGAATAAAAATAACTTGATCAGTAATAAAAATCCTTTGCCATGCCGTGCCATGTCGTGCCATGCCGCGACGTCAGTGCGCGCCGGCCTTTATAAAACCTTTCATTGAAATATTTCTTAATATCACTTGAGTTGAGTGATTTGGAAACATGTCTTTAAAAGAAGGTATCATCTGCTCTATTTATTTATATGACTGTACTGCGCGCCGGCCATAAACCTACCTAGGCCATCGCAGAGATTATTAATAGTATGCCGTATTAAAAAAAAGTTTTTTTAATCAAATACATGAAGGAATTAATGAAAACCTATTGTATATTTTTAGAATTTCACTGCACGCTCCTGGATCATTCAAGCGGTTATAATTATTTCTAAAACACCTAATTATAATATTAAATTTCTAATTAAATTATATTAATTTGCATCATTTTTTCCTGTAAGCCATTGTTTATATGTACACTTATACATTTAGACTTATTATCGCTAACACACACACACATATTAGATCTAGTGCTGTTTTAAGGATTAGGTACATTAATAATAATTTATTCATCAGTTTGCAAAAGGCTGCCTTTTATATTTTACACTTAGGTACCTACTTATATATTAAACTAGTAAGTATTAGCTTACCAATATACTATATGAATGAATAAAGGCAAAAGGTCAGGTCTATATATTCTTAGGTCTATTAAAATTGGTGAGGGCTAAAATGACGGCCGATCAAGCAACATACTTATGTTATTATGAAAAACAATAATAGCTGTGCTTTTATAATAGTATTAAAATGTAGAAGAAACAAATTACGTTACTGGTGTATTTAATAAATGGAAAAATATTGTTTTCTTTTCTTTTCCTAAGTGTTTGAGGTCAACTCTGATGTCGAAGTATATAGACTGTCCGAATTAGTCAATGCTTCTTGTTCTGAGACTACAAGCGGGACCGACGGCTTCCCAAGCACGGTAGCTCTGATGTAAAAGCCACAAGCGGTCACCCATCCAAATGGTGACCTCTGCCAACGTCGCTTTACTTTGTGAATCTGTTACGAATGTAATGATGTTATAGAAAGATAAATTAAGTTAAGAAACGATGAAAACCATTATTATTTTGTCACTTGATCAACCAGTCAAAGGAGAATACCGGAACCTGTACCAATTGCTTTAAAAAAAATTATATACCGTAAATACTTTGACACATTTTGACTGCCATTACTAAATTATGAATCATTATTAAATCCGCGTTCACGAAATATTATAAAAAAGTAGAACTTAGATCAACAACTTCCGAATGCATACATTGCCAGCACAAAAAAAAATCGATCCCAAGCGACAAAAAATCGAGTGTAATATTCTCAACATTAACGATTGCTTACACGATTAAATGATTTTGGATTCAATAGAAGGCACTATGATAGTGAATTTAAAAAAGCTGTGTTCTGTGTGATTTTATTTAATAGAAATACATATTTGGGTACTTAACTTGATTTCAGTCTTTGGTTGAGCAATTTATTTATTAATCGATTGTTTTTTAGGTGATATCGATTTTAGATATAATTGAGTCGAGATAGGAACACCTGCAGGGTGACATTTGATAACTTGAGCAACTGTCAAAAGTGTCAAATGTCAACCCCACACAACGTCGCCTACGCATCGTTCGTGTTTGTATAAGTGTATAATCTATGGTGTTTGTTTGTGTTATTATTTTGTTTTTATCCGTCGAGTTGAGGTTTGTTCCTCTGGGTCGAAACTAATAAAAGAAACGTCTTTTAACTTGTAACATCATTCACTTATTGAAATTGTTATAAATAATTAGAAATCAAGGACGAATTCCCTCCTTTACAATATTTATGGCGGATTTTTTAAAAATATGGTTATGAGAAAAATCTCAGAACTGCGGATTCGAAAACAAAAACGCTTCATGCCTACGGTAATATTAAACAATAAGCTGGCTAAAAATGTTCATTTCATGAAAAAGCAAAAGGTACAGGCTTCCATACAAAAACCGGCATTCTCCTTTATAAGACAGAAAAGGTAAATCGAAAACTATATTTTCAATACATGCTATACCTACGTTTTTAATAGTCATAAAAATTGAAATTTTAGTCATACGGCTCTTTCATACTTATCATTATAGTAGAATAATAATAGACATATTATTAGAAGACTGAAGTGTGATTTTGAAATTTGATCGCTTTTCATGCGATTTTAACTTTATCGGCACTAGGTAAGTAAATTCGGATAAATTCAGCAATCGATAAATTCCATAAGTAATTGAAACACTTGCAATCTATATATTTTTAACAGTTTCCTAGATATTAAATTATATAGTTTTTTTTTGGGAATTATGTGGCAGATGAATTCCTATAGTTAGTTATATGAGTTTTAGGCATATGACTGTCTAAGTCATATCTATATTTCTAATTTATTACAACGATTGGTAATAGAGTTCTATCCTTAGATATTTGAATGCCAAAGAGTGTGTTTTCCATATACATAGATGTTTTATCAAATAACTCTATTGAACTACTTTGTTCATACATACTTAGTATTTTTTATACTTTATATCGATTTTGATCTTAGATATTGAAGACCTGTTATGATCATTCCATAAGTTAGCTGCTGCTGTTCTTATGGCATTAAAGAGGAATTTAATTTTCTATCCAAGCAAAATGTTATCCCTACACACTTTTAAAAGATGTCCGAAATACTAAAATGTAACAAAACCGTTTATTTATGTAAACATCTACGCCGTTAATCTACATACCTAGTATAGTTATTTTTTCTATCATTGTGGCGATCAAATCATTCACTTATTTATATAATAGAAACAGCTGTAAGCCATTCATTCTAATTAAGGACACTATTAGTACAGAAGCACGCTGACTTTGCACGATACTTGATACACTCCAAATATAATTGTTTTATTCCATACATCATCAAAAATGACACCAGCTGAGTTTGCCCCTATTTTAGGAAATATTTATGAATAGGTATAATAATAAAATATATAAGTGATTGTTTTGAAATATGTGCGATGATTTAGTGATTAGTATTATATTTTAAGTCATATGTATCTTATTTAAACCTTAATTTAGTTTAGTTCTTACTTGTTACCTAGTTTCACGGCAAAGTTGCCTTCGTTTACTTAGACGAGAAATTGACACGAAGCAAGTGTATATCAGTTATAACTATTTATATCCAAAGTATTGTATAGACCCCCATTATAACTTTTTTATTTATATTAAATATACTAGGTACTAAAGACAAAAACGGTACGATTCCAAAATATGATCAAGATATTTACAACTACATTTATAAATATTTTCATGATTGCGTTACTTTCGTTTTGATATACATCTTATTTCTACTAATAATATTTTACTTACGATATAATAATTATCACCACATATACAGCTATTAATTCTAAAATCAGCGCGTTGCGGCGATCGACTACCAAATTTTTTTATTAATTTTTAAGCACAAAAGCGATACTCCATTAACATTAATGATGTTGTGAAAAGAGAAAATGATGTAAATGAAAAATGGTGAAAAATGTTAATGAATCTATATTGAATGAGAATGATGACATAGGTTTAATAATAAAATAGACTGGGCTATCCCAAAATACGAACTATGTCGCATGTATTCTGGCTAATTATATATTATTAGGTATGTACCGAAAAATACCTTTTCATGAATTTAGAACAATGAAAAGTTGATAACTAATATTGGAATGATAATAAATCAAAATATATTGTAAAGATGAAATGAAATGTTTTTATGAAAACTGCATGAAATAATTAATTAAATGAAATGAGAAAAGGCAATGCTTTATGTTAAAATGACAATGAGACATGAGAATGAATGATGTTTCACACCTGTAACCTGTCATAGTAGATGGGCACTGTATTGGACTGAATCTATGGAATATCAGTTAGCGTTTAGGTGTTTATAAAGACAATCACTATTATTATTATATTAAGTATTAAAGTAGTAAAATGTCGAGAAGTACTCTTATTAAAACAGTTATGTTTTTTTGCTTTTGGATAGCTATTCCATACCATAACCTCAAGTGTTGGCTTTTGTGCTTAGAAATTAATTGCCTTAAACCTAATATATTTTTATTGTTACGTTTCAACTCCGTCATAAAATCTTACTTCTAAACTACAAAGCTTATCTCGAAAAGCGGATTAAAAATGGCAAGTGGCTAATATTTTTGGAATGAGATCTAACTTGGCATATTATATGCTGGTTTGATTACTGCTTTTAGCGTAATAGTGAGATAAGCGATATAAGTATAATTCGAATAAACTTAAAATACTAAAGCCCCATATACGAAATACTGTATGCAATCAACCATTACATAATGACCTACATGAGTGATCGAAAAGAGCAGACTGCTATGCGAGGCAAACAAATCGTCAGCTTTTGGATATCTTTGTCTCTCTTGTCTTCTTCTACTCTCTTGAAAACGGAACGCGTATGTTGCTAATTGCATAGGACTTTTGTTAGATTTGAAACCCGCTAAAATAAATAACATACATATAGATATATGCATCTCAGAGTTATGTATATTTAAAACACTCGTATTATAGGTACTGGTAATATGGTTGGAAAGAATGGACATTGTAGCAGAATGTAAAAATATGACCTCAGTGTAAATTAGGGACGTCTAGTAGCTTTGTAGGTCTGTGTAGATTTGTCTCCCGCGTGTTTGTGGATGAGGATATGGTTAAAGAATATATGAATGAGGATTTACCATTAGTCTTTATTTATTCCACACCTTCAAGTTTATTTGAAGGATGTGTACAATTATACATACCGTTTCTGTTTATTTGTGTACCTACAATTTCTGAACTTTCTTTTTAATATTGTCTTAGGAACTCTATTTCTTTGTAATCATTACTTGCCAAGAATATAGGAAAATATGGGTAGTGATGAAGGTTATCTATAAAACTGGTTCAATCCAACAGTTATGTTTTTGTAAACAAAGCAAATGTAATCCGATGTAAATTCATACTTGTGTTAAGTATATTGGTAAAATCTGCAACTTAAAAAGTCTGAAACTTTATTTTACCTTCAACCATGATTTTAGTGCCTACCTATATTGGTTAAAACAAAGTGATATGAGATAAATCAAAGCTTTTTTTGAATATCAATTCATTGTTTTATCAATTTACTGCAAGACTACTTTTTCTGTGTATTAAATATTAAAACCAGAATATTTTTGGCTTCGATTGCATGGTGTGTTCCGTGTATGGGGCCACTTAAATATAGTTGAGGTGGATTTCCTTTTGGTTGTATGAAGTATTTATTTTTCTCAAAGATTATATTGCGAATGACACAATATAAGCTTCAGGGTCGGACAGAAATACTATTTTAATTTGAAATATGAATTAAATAATTAAATAAACATGTCTACTGCTAAAGTTCTAAATGCTACTGTATTTCCGAACGTCCCCAAACCATGTGTAACGTACCTAAAGATAATTTAGTAATAATAACTTCTTAAAATATAATTTTAAAATATTTAATTAAAAAAAATCCTAAAGCACAAACGTTTTACATTTTGTAATTTTAAATCCAATGGATCGAAAAGAATATAACAATAAATGGAGAATGATATATTAGAAACTATTACATAGATTAAAATTATAAGGGAATAAAAATGTAATAAGTATCATAAAACTAAAATATGTAAATCTAAGGCGGATTGCCGACATATGGTCATTTATAATATTTACCAAACAGGGATGCGAAAAAGATAATAAATATATAATAATACCAAAAAAAATATAACGATATTTAGAAAAATATTACATAATTAAAAAAAAACATAGTATTATAAATATTCAATACTTAACGCAATTTATAATATTTTTTATTAATTCTCATCCCTGAGTAAACTAAAAACTAGTAAGTAAAAGCGTACTAGTGTATGACTATTCAGCCACGTCGAAATAATAAACTAAATAAAACTAATAATTGAACGAAAGGGAACCAAGTCATTAAACAAAACTTATAATTAAACAGGCATTGCATACCGGTATTAAAAACAAACAAAACTTAAATGATAATTATAATTGTATACTTAATGATATAATATTCTTTATAATCAGCCATGGGTGAAAATAATTATAATTATAAATGTATAATATAAAATTCTTTATATTCTGCCGTGATTCGAATGATGATAATAAGTTTATATTATAAAATTAAGTGATGATATGATATGAAATTATCAAAATTCGATGAAAATGACACAGACTACCACTATGTTGATAGTTAAGATGTTGAATATATTAACAATGCTAAATTATATTTAGTGCTCGTTAAAACTTAACTTTTAACTTTTTCAACTGTCAACCGACTACTGATCGAACTAAATTATGTACGAATAAAGTTATCTGTAAAACTGAACGTTATCACCGTGTAGTTTACTAATAGACCAGTATATACAGAACCGTCAATACACGTAATAATAAAACGCCTTATTGTAATGGCGGATAAAAGAAAATCTATGATTTTATCACTCCCGTTGACGAGTAGCCGTAACGACTTTAAGATATGCTTAAATAAAATTACCAAGAAAACTATTTTATAGTAAAAACTATCAACATTGTTACGCATAAGAAAAAATTTACATACTTAAGTATGCGTAAACTTAGAAATAATTGACATCCGAAACCCATTAGAAATAAAAAATCACAACAAAAATAAAATCTTTTCACACATTCACACGTTATGAAATTGAAATATATATGATGAAATAATGACCATAAGACACCCTTATAAATAAACTATAATTATACAATAGTAAATATAATTATATTAAAGTCTAAATTTGATTATAGCCCACTACACGCATTTTAAAATGAGAAACAATTAGAAAATAGAAAAATACCACAAACTTTAAAAATATTTTTATATATCATAATGAATATAATTTTAATGCGTAGCTTTAAACTATGTAACAAACATTATGTTAAATAAGGTGTACCTAAAAGTGAATATATAAAAATGTATGTGTAATGTAAATGGATTAAAAAATAAGTCGACAAAAATGTTACAAAATAAGTTCAGAATCTATTCATCTAAATAAAATGATCTTCAAAATATGCAGTAAACCTTATAAATATCCTTAGTCTATAGATCATACACACATAAGTAAGCTAAACCACTTTGATATTTGCAAGGAACTAATGTTAGACACCCAAAGCAAACTCGAATATACATGCCCATTCATCAGCTGCTAACCATACCACCATGTTTGAAGTTATTCGCCTTACAAAAGAAGCTTCATGTACTTAGGAATAAGCACTATTTCTGTAAAACACAATTTTATTTCGAGATAATACGTACTGGCCGAAATATTATTTTGGATATGAAACATTTGAGCGCAGATCTCTTCGTGTAAAGTAATTTGTACTGATGTCTATGGTATTACTGGCGACGTATTTTTAGTGTAGTCTTTTTGTAGAGGTTTGACAGTTACTTTGAGGTGTAATATTTGAGGTGTTTTTTTTTTTGGAATTTTATGACCTGGTAACTGGACCTTTAGGTCAAGTCTTATTTTATTTTAACGAACACTGCACTATCACTTAATTTTTAAATTGTTTTAACAGTATTTTTAATGTATTTATATAGCGGTTTGTAAGTATTTTTGTCTTTTAATAACTCTTCGAGGTGACATACGGTTTAGGTTTGAAACGAAGTGTTGTAGATATAATATCTGACTTTAGAGTTGTAGACGATTACTACTTAGTACGTTGAGTTTCTTCTACGCTGGATGTATACTCGACTAATATTTCGAAATAGAATTTTCGAGGCGAAATAACATTTTGGATTTTGATAGTAGCGACATTTATTGCATTAAGATGTTATCTGTTGTTTTACCATTTAAAATATAGATTTGTGTGGAATACTGTACTAGTGACAGATTCTATCCACGGAGTTTTCCATTAGTTGCCAAATCGTTACATTTTACAGTCATATATATATGTATTTATAACTCAAATTATGACATCCCGTTCGACCTATATTCTACTACTCATTTAGGACCATTTCTCAATCCATTTGCCCACTTTATGGGTCTTTCCTTACATTTAAAACTTAAGCTAAATTCTAAACACCGAACATTAAATTCAAATTCGAAGCATTAATTAATAAACGCGATTTATAATGATTTTATGTATAACAAAAATTAAATTTTATACTTATATGGATTTAAAATTATAATATAAAAACTAAAATCACACGATATTAATAAAATAAAATATGAAATAGAAAAAACGTGCATCTAATGACGTTAAACAATTCCGACATTGCAAATGATTTATATACAGACTCCTTACAGGGTTCTCTTAAGGTTAATATTTAGGATACAGCCATATAAAAATATTTACCTTATTATATTCTTAGAAAAATAATTATATTTAAACGTTACATATTCTTATAGGTTCACTTCAACTTCACTTTACCAAAAAAAAACAAATTTATAAAAAAGCAACCCAGGTTAACATTTTTGGTTTGACATTTAATGTCGTTAAATTCGTTTTAAAATCAAATATTCAAAAAGTAACCATTCAACTTAACAGTCTTTATATAAATAAAAATAACTTTCAAGTCAATATTGTAATTCTTTGCAGGATATTTTTATGTGACAAATATAATACTCGGACCTGTATTTTTGCAAAATGAGCAAAATATTGTGAATTTCTATATATAAATACCAGACACGTATCTATTAAACAAACATACAAAATACGTATTTACCATTCAATTCACACTTTATCCACCCCGAAAGGTTGAACATAATTATAGACTCTAAAAATAATTATAATTAATTTTGTCAACATAATTACTGACTACAGAGAATTCCTTCATCGGAATAGGGGTCGAGCTAGACAGAGAGAAGTGGGGCAGTGTAGCGGGTTGTTATACGGATCACGGCAGCGGAGCTAAGACGACAAAAGCTGAGCTGAGCTAAGCGAGCTACAGAACAAGATAAACGGACTGAAGAAAAAAACAAACTGTCGATTCCATTCAAGATGACATAGTAAATAATGTAGCAAGTTCATTATTTACTTCAATCGGTTTATCTTCGACCACAAACCCATCACGCACACATTTTCTTTACAAATGTGCTATATATGATCTATAAAGTACTTTTATAGCACACTGACGCATTGTATTAAGCATCTGGTATAAAATTGGAGCAGAAATGTTGGTGTGATAGTTTTTTGTGTAGTTGACAACGTTTCAAAATGAGCTCAGCGCAGCTGTGTCAACATCGTCTCCCTCAAAACAAGCGGACATCTTATCTCCGCTTAGCTAGCCCCTATTCGTAGCCGTATTGTAAATGTAGACTTGGTAGTTGGTGTCATAATTCTTTGTAAATCAGCCATGTTGGATAAAATCCGTTAAATACATAGATTCGAATTTTGAGCAGTTGATTCCAAAGACTCATATTTGAAGGTAGCAGGCTGTATTGCTTGAAGGATGATATTTTTGAAGATTTATCACATGTGCTGGTTCGTTGTCAGACCGTATGCAGCATATTCTCATAAAGTTGAAGTAGAACGGTATAGAGTAGGTGTTAGAATGGTTTGGCTTCCTCCTGTTTGACTATCCCCATCTCCTGAAGCATGGCCTCGAGACCTTCGGGCATGCGGCCCTGGTCTAGCTCCTGGTTCCATTTGTAATACTAGAAAAAGAAAAATTATGCATACTTAATTTGGTTCCTCGATGACTTGACGAGGATTCTTTTATAGAACTATTTATTTAATTAAGACGACGCGACGGTTTGTGAGAATCTCGATCGGAATCTATGACGGCAATCATTGATGAAATTTTGCAATCATCCATCTACAAATCAGACGGCTTTTAGGTAACTTAACAATTAGGTACAAAAACACCAATGAACCTTGTGCATCCGTGAACATGGCGCTTGCAACAGTGTCAAAGTATCGGATGCTTGGAAGTGTTTCCAGAATGCGACGTAAGCGATTTCATTGTAACCAAAATACGAGTTTCGCAATATGGATATTTTATAGTGACCGCAATGCGTTGAGAGCAGTTTTATATATAAAAATATCATGAGAGCTGGAAATTAAAATATCTATCCTTTTAATACTCTGGTTGTCCCAACATTGCAATTAATAGTAAGGAGTAATTTAGACTTATCTTAGTATTGCTCCCAGAGCTGATGCTAAAGGAACCCAGCTACATACCTACATGGATTACTGCCGCCTCATCTATGAATAGTTCAAAGAAAAAGATCAATTTACTGGTAGTAGTGCCTCCTTTAGCGTCGGAACATATCTGACAGAAGATGCGTCGAGCGTATAATCGGTCGCGTCAATTCCGTCAGATGGGTTGGTACATATCTGACGAAAAATAGGTCGAGCGTATCTGCATCGGTTGCGTCTATTCCGTCAAATTAGACCTGCTACATTACGCGTCTAGTCAGTTTCTGCTTTCGGCAACTACAGTGCGGGTGCTTTGTATGACATTTAATTTTAAAACGTCGGCGTCGCCCAACGCGTCAGTTAAAATACACGTGGTGCGTGGTGCGCGCGACGTTGACCGATCGACGATACGTTGACGGAAACTGAACAGACGCTGTACGCTCGACGCACTAACGCATCAACGGTTAGGTGTGAAAGGTTGAATGATTTATCATATATTTGGCTGTTTTGGCGTTACGCGACTGAAGATACGCGACGCATCTTCCGTCAGATATGTGCCGACCCTTAATTATGCACATTCATTCACGGTCTCGATCAGGGAAGTACTAGGTACCCTCTCATAGAATATCGACGGTAAAGTAGCAGTAACCATACAGTTGCTTTTCGTTCTGTGAATAAGAGTACCGGAGGCCAAGTTCCCTCTTCGTTCTCCCTCATCCTGCTCCTCAACCTATTTCTTTTCCCATTTAGGCCGGTAACGCCTTTGTGACTCTTCTGATGTTGCTGATGTCCATAGGCGGCAGCAATCGCTTACCATCAAGCGATTCCTCTGCTCGTTTGTCTCCTATATCATAAAGAAGCTGTACATTTTCTATTCCAAGCCTACCTTATCAAGTTCCTTCCTAAGCGCAAGCACAGATCGCTCCCTGTCAGCGACAAGCTCCTCTAGATATTGGTAGCGGAGCTTTTTGCGCGCGCGGCACTCTCGCGCCGACTGCCTGCTGCGCTCTGCAAGCATGTAACGATGATCTGATGACGGAAAAAGACACGGATATATACTAACTTTTAGAGAGAAAACATTTACACGGAATATAATAAGTGTGGTCCGCGTTAGAGTTCTCACCAAGTCGGACTAGCAGTTTTCTCAGTCCGTCTAAAGAGACGGATTGACGGGTTTACCAGTGGCTGTGTTTTCCTTTTAAATGTGAACAGTGTCATAAAGATTGTTAGTTTGACCGAGAAAACAGAGTATCCACATTGGTCGGAACCGGCTCTTAGATCCTGCGCTGATGAGGTCCATGCATTCAAAATAACATGTTACACACTGTACTTTTTGTTATTCATGTACGTTTTGAGACGCAGTTGTAAGCGCTTTATTATTAGGGACTAAAAAGTACACGAAAAGATTTTACCTCACAGGCTCATAAACTCTTATGTGCTTGATGTTCGTCAAACTTCGATTTCTTTTTGCATATGTTTCGTCACATAAATAAGTTACAGATTGCACAAAACGTTCACGTATGCTAGTTAACTGTGCAGCAACTTGAAAATCAATTCAGACCGACCATGCATCTTCAGGTTTGCCTCTTTATAGCCTTTCTATAAACCATGATAGTACAAAAAAGATTCATACGGATATTATAAGTAATGGTATGATTTGTGTTACCTACTGAAGATAGAAGGCCGGAGCGAGACATAGATTATTTTGACTTTGTCACCGACTCCCAAGTTTGCGGAGCCGCTGACAAAGTTCTGGCTTTAAAAATGCAATACAATTCAGCTCACTCTGCCGTTGTGAAACCGCGTGAACATTCCTCGATCGAGCCCACCGTGTTGACGCGTGGTATTCACGTATCGCGATAAGGAGATTGAGACAGCCGTCTACGTACATTGTCACGTCAAAATATCGTACGTTATCTGCCAAATCCGCCATAGTACACAAACACTTCGCGTAGGTATTTATGAAATTCTGTCACGTTAACCTATTTACATGAATTATATGTAAACAAACAGCTCGCGTTTGGAACGGTATACGGCTGAATACGTGAATAGTTTGTGTCTTTTTGGAGTAAATTTTCTTCTTTGTATTTATACTTTGCAACGATACTGCAACAATTTGACAAACACAAATAGGCAAATGAAATGAAAAGTCTATAATATCAGCTATATTCATCTCAATTATCCCACTGCTGATCATATCCTTCTTCTCACTATGAAAAGAGATAGGTCTTATCTAGCAGGCGGGTAAAGAGAAGGTTGACAGATTTTACACATCTTTAAAAACTTTCAAGTGGGTAGGCTTTACACACCCTTAAAGACTTTATAAAGAACTTCCGGATCTACAAGTTTTCTTTTAATGTCTTTCTTTTTAGGCAAGCGATAATTAATATTTTTATACGTAATTAACTTCGAAGGAAATTGGAATGATCGAAATCAGTTATGCGCGTCGTTGGTTCGAACCGAGAACCGCTGCGGTACAATCTGTGGGTTTCCCCACAAGGTTATCGCCACCATTAATTGAGATAGCTGTTCAAGTCCGTATGTTTTAATGGTTTTACATGTTTGAACAATTCCCTTCGATTTGCCCCGAAGTTTCTGCATAGTCCAGGTAGGTATAGGTATAGAATGTACTTATTTCACATTTAAATTCGAATAATAACGCGACGGTACCCGTTACATGAATATTATTATAGATATCATTATTTTTCAAATCGCTAAGCATTGATAAGGATTCATTTTTAGATTTGATAAGACGTTCGTTTTGACGACAGTTTTTGCTCATCTTTGAAAATACTAAAAATACCAAACAATAGAACCACATTTATCGGATGTCTATTTCAACTACGAAATAATAAATGTATTAATTACTGATTTTAGTCAAATATTTAGTTCACGAAAATACAAAAAAATATAATCAAGATGAAATACGGTATACAAGCTTGTTTACCACGTGTAGCAATACAAAGATCTTAATAACAATTTGTGCAGAAAGCTCATCTTGAACAATAGGGCAAAATGGCCTTCTAGTAATGTGTAAGGATATGCCTTTGCCGATCCATATTAAGACAGTCGTTACGATAATACGTCAGGTTTTGCTTAATTATTCTAAGTATTGCAGTAATAAGTAAACCACTTTTATGTAATGTGCTTTTGCGACAATAATAAACCAGACTTTCGAATGAATACTTGTTTCTATTATTTTCCTAACGTCATGAGTATACTACATAGCGACCCTGCCAGGATTCGAACCTGGAATCTTCTGATTTTGTTGGTCGTTTCGTGAGTTAATGTTAGTCATCCATTTGTCATTTTGACGCCCTAGTCACGAATACATAAACTTCGACTGAACTAATAAAAACAGTATATTTGCACGTGTGTCATGACTGTCATGAGTTACTACATGTACCGTATTGTGAGTCAATAGAAGTATATGGTCTACTAGGTAGGTATACCACGCTGCACAGTGATTTATGAAGACCATTTTTCGGACACCGTCTTTTTATTAAAGAAGCTAATAGATATATTCAATAAAAAGACATATTTCGTATCCCCATTAAGCTAGCATCTCTAGTTTTATAGTTTTTTTTTTTAAATCTTCATATTTTAAAGCGGATATTTAGAAAAAAAGATATTCCTCTTAAACCAAGCATTATACGCAATTATAATGTTACAAGCACCGATAGCGTTTCTTTCACTGCACATTTTACAGTTAAAATGAACCTCATAACTTGACTAGATTCAAATTTAAGCGAGATTTTGGATTTTTTGATTTTCTTACTTTTCCCGAAGATTCTACCAAATGTGGAAAAGTTATATATACAGAAATGATGCTCTTCACTTTCCTCATATACTCAATAAATTTCAGACCCCAAATCCATGGAATCTAGAAGTTATTCCAAATTAACTGTTTTTGCTAGGGTTTTCACATTTGTATTCCGGATTTTAATGATAAAGTTTTTATTCGATATTGATTTTGTAACTAAATTATATGTTGTAAAGAAATCAATATCGAATAAAAATTTAATCATTAAAATCCAGAATATAAATTTGAAAAAGAGCTTAATGGGGATACGAAATATGTCTTTTTATTGAATATATCTATTAGCTTCTTTAATAAAAAGACGGTGTCCGAAAAATGGTCTTCATAAAACACTGTGCGCTGGCCAGATGGGTATAGGGTTGATGTCGAGTTTTCGTCTCTTTGCAAAGGTGATAATATTAATATGCCAAACATTTTACTTGATTTGAATTAAGATGCAAGTCGCTGCATAATACACAATTTCAATAAGTACAATCTTTAAGACTTGACGAAACATACGCTATAAAAATTACAACTGATCTCCATACTATACATGCCATAAAGTTCAGTTAAGTTCAACATAACTAAACAAAAAGAAAAGTGTGAGCAACAGTGTAAAGCGAATTTATGCGAGGACAGTACACCCTCGTTGTCTTTGTCTTCCTTAGCGTATATGACAGAGATTGCATTACACTTCGAGAAAATATCTTCGTATAAAGAGCTATGCTGACCACCAACGCGTCAAAGGACTCTTCGCAATATAAAAACAATTTCTTTTTTGCTGATTGCACAGGCTTTTGGTACAGGTGCAGATCTAGCAAAGTAGGCACGGTGGATATCAAGCATAGATGATAGCCCAAAGACGGATGGCAAATACCACGCGGTTGGTAGCAGAGTAGCCGTGCCTACAACCTCATTCGGGCGTTGGATCAGCGATGTTTTTTTATTATGTGGCTTGAGATTGCGTGCGACAATCAAGTCTGGCAAGATTTTGGGGACGCCTGTGACCAGTGGGACAGCGTTGGTCATTAAAAACAGGTGCATATACAATAACTAGAAGGTGCCCGCAGCTGACACATTCATATAGGTAAATTAGCCATTTCTGTCCGAACCCGTGGAAATTTCGGGAAATCCCGTCTTAGTGCACTCTTACGGTCCCCAAGAGACATACATGTCAAATTACAGCTTGCTTCCAGTAGTTTCGGCCGTACCTTGTCTGTCAGTCAGTAAGATAAGAATTTTGTATACAGATACATACCTAGCTTGGCCTTCATGTCCTGTTTGTCGAGCTGCGCCTTCCTGCCGGGCCGGCGGCCGCGCTTGCCCCCTTCACGGCGCTCCCCCCCCTCCGCGCCCGAAGCTCCCACCGAGCCGTACACCCCGCCACCCAGTGACTCCTGGAAAACACGTAAATGTTAGATGTTACTTTCTACGTAAGAAAATGACTGATGACAAAAAGTTTGAACTTTTATCCTTGTTAGCAAAACTGAACCTGTACCCTATTATTTGCCTCAACCTCTTTCATGCCCAACTTGTTTTTCTTCCTAAAAACAATACAAGATAACAGTAATTTAATTTGCAATAAACTTCTTTTTAAAATGTCAAAATAGTTTATTCACTTAGGTCACAATGTGACGATTATGAACATCAAACATGAATGCGACAAACATATCATAACAATGTCCTAAGCCGTCAACCCACACAAACAACCAAACAGCACATTACATCGCTTATCATAAAAGCAAAAACCTCTAGAATACCAATCAAGCGCGTTCTCTTTCGAAACCGCACGCGAGTTCGCTTCGAAACTAAAACTTACAACTTGGCACGTAGTCACATGAGATCATAATCTCTACGACACACATCTAGGGTTGCCAGATCAATTCCTGGACATTTCGAGGATGCATTGCCTAGTAAATAAAAATACTTTTATTCACTAGCTAATGGGGATCTATTGGCTAGTGAATAAAACTCCCTTTTGTCTAGAGAAAATAAAAATATTCTTTAGACAAAGTAACATTCGACAAGATCGAGTGCCGGCCGTGTCACTTGGATGCTATTGTATAACCCGGTCTAGTAGATCTAGGCGTTCGGAATCCGAAACAGGATTGTCTAATTACTGAATACGGGACCAGACGTAAAATTTTTCGGACGCCCGATTTCCTGGCCATCTGGCAACCCTACATGCATCCCATCTAAACATGGCTCATTCATACACCGCTAGTGATCACTGCCAAATATCTCTCGTACTTTTGAGTTCATGGAAATTTGTGGGACATTAGATAGTATGGTACTTTACATTGCCAATTCAACGATATTTATTCTACAATTTGCATTGCGTCTCCCCTCTGGAAATGCGATACGATCGCCGGAAATGCGATTAACGCGCCTTGACACCGAATCCTGCGCATACGCACAACGCACGGCGAAAATACGACGCAATTGTTCAAAGTTACACCTGCTTACGTAATTTCAATCGAAACGATACTATAATTCCACAATATCGCTAAAAGGGGAATTCGTTGTATTTCAGGTCTTTAAGGAGGCTTACACGGGAATACGGGTCCATCATGAAGAGGCCCATAAAGAGTTGTATAATTGCTATTGCTATTTTTTGTGAGTTATATATATATATATATTAATTAAATTGCTACGCAGCTAAAATGTCTGGCTATTTAAGCATATAATGGCTTGTTAATTATAAACTTAACGCCTCCATAAACGCAAGACATGAATCAACTTTCCGTATAAACACGATTTCCAAACGAAACGCACGCATGTAACATAACATAAACACAAGACGCTACTGCGTAGTAAACGCAAAATCGCATTCAGTACCCAATACGTCGAAAAAAACCAAGGCGAGCTTCTATCCACAATGGACGGCGATCGTTGACACTAAAACCTCATTGGAAATACATACATCGGTTATAACTACGTGACGACCTTTATGTCGATTGTAATAAGGGTGATATTCCGACACATGCGTGAACAATAACCTTTCTGTTTAGTACCGTGACAGAACTCAATGGGGGTAATTGTTTTAAGACGCACGTTTCCACTACGTGGTAGGGAGATTCGGTGCCATAAACACAATTGTGTTTTCAAACAGTTTCGATGCAATTTCCATCTTATATGTACCGTACGTGCGGCAGTAAAAAGTGAGATCTTGTGGCGACTGCAGGTAATAAAAGTCGGAGAAATATTGGAAAGGAGTAAGTTCGGGTTATCGCGTGCCAAGAACAAAAGATTAGTTCGTATTAATCGAGGATAAATTATAGATATACTGGTCTGCCATCAAGGTCCTTACGCCAATTATACTTAGTAACACATTCATGTAATAAATTACAAATTTGATCCGAGTGTCTGTTATGTTTGTACTGGTGTATTTATATTTAATTACGAGACTTCGCCTGTGGGTCTGCCCACGTCGGTTATCGCGATATTAAGTAGTAGAGATGGGCCGAGTACTCGGTTGATACTCGGTTGATACTCGGTACTCGGCGTACTCGGCGGGTTTTTTGATACTCGTACTCGGCCGAATAACTCGGTTTGAATGCCGAGTATACTTTGTTTAAGAAAAGCAATATATTTAGGTATATCGTTAATTAACAAACTTTGCCAATTATTTATGTACTATGACGCGCAATGTGAAGTATTTTTTTGCAAACTATCAAGCGACTGGTAGTTGAAAGGCGCGGGCGGGGTGAGGGGTGTATTAACGCGAGCCGGCCCTCTCGACCGGCGCGAACCTATTTGTACTTGTTTGACGCGCGCGATATGGGAATTTGATTGAACCGAGTTACTCGGCCGAGTACCCAGTTGAAAAAAAATTGAGCCGAGTAAAACTCGGTACTCGTAACTCGGCAAAAGTGTTACTCGGCGCATCTTTATTAGGTAGCCTATGTTAGTCTCCAGCTTCCTAACTATCTCCATGGACAAAAATTATATAACATCGATTCGTTGCGACGTGAAAGAAGGACAAACAAACAGATAAACAAAGAAAAGCACTTTGGCATTCATAACATTAAGTTTGGATTCCAAATTGGTCCTGATTATTTGTTATGTTACTGATAAATGTCCGTGTGGTGACGGATTAAGAATACGGCATGTCACCACCCCATATCATCCCATGGGTGTCGTAAGAGCCGACAAACGGAGCATATTATGCAGAGAACAGCACTGTTAGAGAAGGAAAACTTGATACAAACCCTATACCAACCCATTTGGCCAGGGTGGTATAGTAGGCCAATTCCTCCTTTCAAAGGAGAGGCCTAGTCCAGCAGTGGACCGTTAAAGGCTGATAATGATACTGATAAATCGTTATGATATTTACGTATTTTGGTACAAGTTGGTAACCTTTTCTTCTGTTGCTTCCCACTGTTCTCAGATTGCAAAAACAAAATAACTCATAACAAAAAACATGTAGGAGAGCTTTCACCTTAGCAGAATAAAGAATTACCAGGGCAACGAGACAGATCGATTGGCTGCGAACCGAACCGTGGGCGGAAGACAGAACCTATACGAAATGGTATTTTCCATGGAGTATTTTGAGTATAACGGAAAAAGAAACCGATACAGCCATATCAATTTCATAATTACCGAAATAACTCACTCGGTCTACCTGTTGCCTTTGTCTTGTAAACCATTTTCTATAGATTGCCTCCCGTTTCAATATTCCTTCATAAAACAGACCAGACACAAACAGGACATGCAAATACTTCTTACGGATGTAGGTATACAATCTTTAATCTTAATACCTATTAAAAGAAAGTACCTACATTAGCGCACCCATGATGAGTTTTTGAAATGCAATGCAATTTTGAACTGCTTGAGCTTTTGTAACTATAGTATAGTATCATTACACGTACGAAATTCCTATCAAAATTTTAAAAGCTGACGAAATGTTTTCAAAAGTATAATTAGATTCATTGCATCGTGCGATTACTATCAGTTTAAGTAGAAAAAAACAACATGCTCTTTTCGATATCTCAGTAGATCGATTCCATTCCCAATTCCAACCTGCTAAAAACAGTTAAACTTTTAACGTAAAAAAAATAACGCTTTGTTCTTGAGTCAGGACTCGAACCCCACAAAAGCCACTACACCAATTAAGTATGGCAATCTATAAACTACAAATTATTAATCAGAAGTAAATTACGTCAGTATCCGCAAACCTATTTTGGTATCGTTCGATAAGTTCGATACTTCATAATTTTTTCAGATATTCAGCCATTTTGCGCCGATGTGCAACAGTCATATTGCATTTGAGTGGGTTTTGTTGGTTGTGAGAGCCACTCACCCCTTCTCCCTCCCCCATCCCCAAGTCCCCAACCTAGGCGCCATGTTTGATTCTATACAACGACAACCCAATAATTTCAAAAGTAACCCTATGACGAAGTTTCTGGAATAGGTACTATTTGATGACGCAACAAAGAAAAAGTACCAATCGACTTAAAAAAAAACTAGTACCTAAATATTAAGACATTTATTTTGAATAAAGACTACATACATATAGCAAAATCATTTAGTTGAGAAATTACGCAACATTTTTTAAAATGCAGTAAAGGCTCTTGATCTAGTCCGTCTGACAATCGAAATAAGAGCCTGATATCAAATGGCTGGTGGACCGTATGCTAATTTACTGCGTCAACCGGCAAAGTAAATATTGTTTGTAAATAACTGAAGCTAGGTGCCAAAAAAATTCATTTTAGTTAAACTGTTCTACGTGACTTCTTCAGTAATAAATTAACTTACTAACCTTCAACGGCATGGAACCAGGACCGCTCACAAAAATATTTACATCAAAACAAAATCAAATAATCGACAGACAAAGAAAACAATTTTTAATTTCACTCATTCACTTCACCAAACATTCTTTATTTGAATTGAAATAAATTGACCATCAGAAATAAGTAAAATCAAACACAGAATTCAAAAATTAAAAAACTTAATAGACAAAGGAACGACGCGGTCTGCCAGTCGACTACATTTTAGTCTGTGTCTGACGTGTGGAAACTGAACACTGGGT
Organism: Euclidia mi; assembly: GCA_944739405.2. Classification (NCBI taxonomy): domain Eukaryota; kingdom Metazoa; phylum Arthropoda; class Insecta; order Lepidoptera; family Erebidae; genus Euclidia; species Euclidia mi. The sequence continues at coordinate 44,998,635 of OX123195.2, forward strand.
GATCGAGGGGGCTGAATTCCTGTCTGGCTGTGAGGGGGGTAGCTAGACGTCCTGCGCAGACCGGTTCTGCCTATACAAACTACACGGACAGATGTACCACCACATAGCCATATTAATTATTATTACCTCTTGAGGTTGTTGGTAGATATTATTAAAAAAATTGTAGGCTAGACGGACGGGAAGGGGACGAAAGCAAACATACATTTCCAAGTAAAGGGGGAAACCATAACTGTCTGCTTTATTATCGGCGATATTGAGTGACAAGGAAGACTATGGCTATCAAAATTATTTATGATAGTAATGTACGAACTACAAAGTACGAAAATCCGTTGGATAAGATATACTTCCATATAAAGTTATAAACAATGTTTGTTATTGTAGACTTTTTAGGTCTTATGTCAGACTGATGGCATGATGGAATCAAGATTATTGTCACTGATTATCGTAAGAAAATTAAATTAACAATCAAGATTTATGATAATTTAATAAAATATTATGCAGTTGCTCCATTATACAATTTACGCGCATTAAACTAATTTGTATCAATCTTCGCGGGCCGTCCTTTCGTTTAGTTGGAGAAACGATTAATTAATGGATAATTAAAATAGTCTTATTTTGAATAAAACAAATGACAAAATAAATAAAAAAAATGTCGTTGACCGCTGCACGACTCGTCATCATGAAAAACGCGATTACGTCACGTCGTTAAAATATTGAAACTGCGTAGTCGCGAACTCAATCGCAACAGGCGGACTTATATCAACATATAATAAAAAACGGCTCTACTTTAAATTCGCATTCTATTGCGCCATAGCCAATAGTGCATTCAGAAAAAGAACGAATAAAGAACGCAATGGAAATGTAATTCAACTATGTTTCATTGAATAACATTGGTCCGTGGAAATATGGTAACATGCAACAGTGCAACGGTTTTTAGGTCGCGAATTACTCGCATTTATTTTGTCGAACGCGGCGGCCATACTTGTTGGAAAATTGAAATTCAATACTGGATGCATATGTGTGTAATCTTGTCGGTACACAGTAGCGATGCGACTGCAGACAGTGCTATACAGATTGTAGATAGGTAGGAAAGGGGAAAGAGGTCTGTCCAGGTATACTGCAGGTAAATAGGAACTTTAAAACGTGAAGATAAGGTCCAATGCTGTTTGAAAACTACTATTGAATTAATTTGTACAGCCACCCTACCAGACAAAGTAATAATGTTTTGATTTAATATTTGTACGAATTCCCCTTGAAAATTGCACATCAATCGATTTCCTTAAATGGAAATCATGACGGATATTATATTTTGCCATCAGGATGTTTTGAAATAGAATTCTTTGAGAAAAGTAAATATTTTATCAAAGACAGCATTAAACTTTATAATATGTTACTACTGAAACGTGTGTACCATTGATAAACGTAGGTAATACAGATGCTAATACGCCAGATAAAACATAATGTCGCTTTCGTTTTAAACATTTTAAATAGAGTTTAACATACAGGACCTACCTATCTGTTTGACCAGTGTCAAGAAAATCTGTTACAAATTTGGAATTACATTTTAGTATTGTTATTGGTTATTGTAACTCAATTGCATTGCAAATGTTTGGAGTTTCTTTTTCCAAATTAATATAAACTGGAACAGAAAGCAGGCATAAAATCCGGGGAAAAGACCCGAATAACTCCTGCAATACTCATCATCATCATAAATGTCTTAGCGTTATCCCGGTTGCATCCAAGACTTTCACGTAGGAGCCTGAAGTCTGCTTTCTGGCCTAGGTTTGAAAAAATATCTAGCTTAACTGGAATACTAGCCTGGTATAAGTACTTTTAAACTTTTGCAATTTCTGCCACATTCTTAATGCTGATATGACGGATCGTCCCAAGTCATCCCACGACCACAGCTGACGACGACACCCGAAAGCTTCGTGCAAATAACCTCGCACCTATATTTTCAAATAATTTCGCAACTTCATAAACATTTATCAATATACATACAGCTCGCTTGCAGTGCTAGACTCAAGGCTCGCCAAACTCGCAGCCTCAATGTAAGTAGATAGGAAGATTTGGATTTTGGTGAGAATACAACGCAGAGGGTCTCGGGTTCGAATCCACGATGCACTCGAATGACTTTTCGAAGTTAAGTGCGTATTAAATTCTTAGTCATCGCTTGGTAAACGGTGAAGGAAAACATCGTGAGGCAACCTGCATGTCTAAGAGTTCTCCATAATGTTCTCGAAAAACGTGTGAAGTCTGCCAACCCGCACTTCGCCAACGTGGTGGACTATGGCCTTACCGTTCTTATAGTGAGAAGAGGCCCGTGCCCAGCAGTGGGACATTTTATGTACAGGGCTGATGATGATGAGAAAGATTTAGACAACTGTTAATTAGTCTTTACCAATTTTTCTGAGTTCGAGGCTATATATCCTCGAACCCAGAAATGTTGGTAAAGACTTTGATGTCGAATTTTGGTGTATTTTTCTTAATCACTGCTTACGACAGCCATGGTATAAAATGGGATAGTGACACTTTGTACTCTTAATCCGTCACCACACATAATTATTTATAAGCGGGAGTGTAAACGACTGCTAAGCCGAAGGTCGCGGGTTCGATTCCCGCACAAGTCAAACATTTGTGTGCATGAACTTGGATGTTTGTCTTGGTCTGGGTGTTTCTATGTATAATATGTATGTATTTACAAAAATAATATATATATAAGTATGTTTATCCATTATCTAGTACCCGTAGTACAAGCTCTGCTTAGTTTGGGACTAGATGGTGTTGTGTTATTATTAATATTATTATAACCAGACACAAACAAATGCCAAGTGAAATGAATATATGCCGATATTAACATTCACAAATACGGCGTGAAAGAGTTGTATATGTGTTTCCTGTTTACACAAACGATTTGCTTAATCTTCAACCCACTTTTCAAACAGGTAGGGCTAACTTCATGACGCAATAGAGTTGGTTGTCATTTCACTGACGAAAAAACCTTTATGCATTACGCGGTATTTACGATACCATGTATAATTTGAGTAATCCAAAAATCAAGTCAATACGAAAGTTCTTCAAGCCAATAGTGGCAATGGCGCTACGCTTTTTACTGCGCTTCAGGCGCTTTACACGCTAGTACTTTAAAACAGCATGCATTTTACGATTGTGGTATGCTGCTAAAAATGGTCTTGAAAAGCATTGTCCTTTGCACTTTGCAGTGAGTAATCGTAAGCACGAATACTAATCTGTATATATAAAATCCTTGCGTTACTGACTGACTGACAGACACGTTACAGCCGAAACTAATGGGCGCAGGAAGCTGAAATTTGGCATGTATGTTCCTTGGGGACCGTAGGGGTGCACTAAAAAGGTATTTCCCGAAATTCCCACGGGATCGGCCAAAACGAGTAAATTAAAAAAAAATGCAGGCGTAGCTGCTGGCGTCCTCTAGTTAAAACTAAAATTGGCGACTAACCAATTTAAACTAAAGTTCTACACTGTTTCTAACATTGTAAATGAAAGAAGCCCATGGAGGCAACTTTTGTTTTCCAGACTTGCATTCCACTATGACCATGATCTACGGACATTAATGACCGAACAGTGAGAGAGAGAACTATTTTATTTGATAAACAATTAGAGAACTAGAGACTTTGGATAGAGCTTCTGTGAATTATGTAGATCCATCGATAAATAAGATATTGGAACTGGCAATAAATTATACATAGTTTTCTTTATCCAGTTTCATAGTTGGCAAAAATCACCTCTATATGTTATTTTATTCAATTCAGATACCTACTATTATTAGATATACTTTTGCAAGCAAAAATTAAATTTAATGGTCTTTCGAAGCAATTCATTTAGCTACAAGTTCACAAGTAAACATAAATTAAGTTTTCGTATATGTCAGAAATTAGTATTACTACTCAACCTTAAAAAAAACAAGTTATCAAAATGTCAAAACGATCATCTCCCACGGCTAGTTAATTAGTACTCTGTGATGTTCCATTTTCGAACTAGTTTGCAGCTGACAAACATGTATTTTTTAAATGGGGCCGGTAATTGTTATAATATATAATATTTTTTTTTTTTTTTTTTTTCAGCCGTGTGGTTGACGGCATAGAATACAAGTGTCACCACCCCCTATCTTCCCGTGGGTGTCGTAAGAGGCGACTAAGGGATAACACGATGCAAATACCATCTTTGCGTAGAGACGGAAAACTCGACATCAAACCCTATACGACTGCCTCGTGGGTCTCACGGTATAAATGTGCGCGTGGGATCGGGAGGTCCCGGGTTCGATTCCTGGGTCAGGCAGTGTTATTGGGTTTTTCTGTCACGAAATTCTCAGTAGCAGCACGGAGTCTGGAAATGTGCCCGGTACGGCAATAAGCTCGCCCCTTATTACGTGGGACTAAAGTTATCTGGCGAAAAGTGGGTGTAGAAATACACCTCTGCCTACCCCTTCGGGGATAAAGGGCGTGACGATATGTATGTATATAATATTTTTTTCAAAACGGGTTAGACAATTTATCAATCTTGACAAACACATAATTAATCGGGATATATTTATTTCTGTAAATAGGCCTAAAAGTATGAAAATATTTGTCATCGATAGAATAGAATCCAAGGTCCGCTTACTGGTCTAACCAGATAATATGACAGAATATCAATTTCTCCACAGACCGACTGCCATCTGACCTCTGCAACCCAAAGGGATAGCGAGATTTCATGATTTAGATCTCATGACAGCCTCATGAGGCTGTCATGAAGATATTCGACAGTCGTCATCCAATTTAACGTGCTTTCCGAGGCACGAAGCAAGCGATCAGCGATACAATTTGAGACAAAGATGCATTTAGTAGGCCATCAACGACTGCAACTGAAGTTAACATCGCAATAGTGACGGAAACTGTGACTGAAAATCCTCATTCAACTTTGAGAGAGATTTCCGCCGAACCTTTTGTATTTCACGAGTCGATCCGTACCATTTTAACTAATCATTTGGCTATGAAACATTTTGCCGCTCGGCTAGTCCCAAAAAACCTGAATTTTCTCCAAAAACTCAATCGCATGAGAGTCGCTGAGGACATGCTATAAAAAGTCAATTCCGACCCAACATTCATAAAACGCATTGTTACTGGTGACGAGACGTGGGTTTACGAGTTTGACATGCAAACTAGTCAACAAGCTTCGGAGTGGCGCCTTCAAACTGAGCCGAAACCGAAAAAAACACGCCAAGCTCGTTCAAAAGACAAAGTCATATTGAGTGTTTTCTTTGACTATCGCGGTGCTGTGCACTCGGAATTCTTGCCGGAAGGTCTCACGAGTGTCCATCCTAAGGAACATTATGTGAGCTTTATGCGACGTTTAAGATAGCAAATTCGGCGAAAAGGCCAGATTTGTGGAAAGGAAATTCTTGGATTTTGCACCACGCTAATACACCTTCGCACAAGGCCATCATTGTGAACAAATTTTTGACCAAACACTCAACAAATACCATCAAGAAACCACCATATTCACCAGATATGGCTCCAGCCGACTTCTTTCTTTTTCCTAAACTCAAATTACCACTTCGTGGCACCCATTTTCAATCCCGGTGGCACTGGCCATAAGCCAGACGTCAAACCAAGAACCATGGAAATATGAAAGATGTTGTGATGAACAAATTTTAAGTCAAAAAGGTATTACAGATGGCTAGAAAACTACCACATTAATATTCTCACAGTAAAATAAATATTTTTGCCAAGCCTATTATTTAAAACAAATGCTTAATAAATTTTGTGTAACGTTTTTTAGAAATATTTTTATGGTAATTTCTGTATTTCATGGAGCTTACGGAATTTTCTGCTGATTATCTCAGACATGACAGACAATATACCAGTTGCTAAGAAAAGTAGGCTACGCTTATTCCATTAAAATAAAACATATTTATTTATGACAACAACATTATCACTATATGGTTTTTAACATTTTTAATAAAAAAGAAAATTAATTCGATTAATGTCGCGGTCAAGGTCCAAATGTGGTCAGTTTATAAATTGACCGATCAACAAATAAATAAATCATCAGTTAATGCACATATGATGAGAACTGAGACGTAAGGATATATTATTTAAGTAGGAACCCGCATAATAAATAGTTTTATTCTGTAACAATTTAAGTTTTAGAACATCTATAGTAAACGCAGAAGGCAGAAGCGCTTTTAAGAAAGGTTCACTAATCATTCAGAACTTATTTCTAATAAAGAATAGGTACTAGGTACAACGGGTTGAAATTACGTATTGTTTACTGATAAATAATTGTAATTGATCCCATGTGTACCCAAACATTGAACTATGTTTAAGTCACCATCATCTCAGCTTCAACTTCGTTGCGATGCAACTTCGTTCTTCAGATTTGAGCCAGGATTTGGTTTCTAGTATAATCATATTTGATATACTATTACTACGAAGCGGCTGCAGCCTGATCTTTGACCACAATGTTAATGGATAGCGGTATTTTTTGGTTCAGGCTATTTGATGGTACATTATTTAACTATTCACGCATAAAGTAAGAATGTTAAAGGTCTTCATAATAACCGGGAATGACGGCTTAATGTGCTCTGATGGCATAGATCATACGATTATTAGCATTTAATAGTGGTGATCATCGTGAATTCGAACTGAAGACCACATACGTGGTAGTCTATTCGTGTCTATCCGTTGGGCTATTTTTTTGTATAGATCGAAGGATGGCCGATGGTATTCAGTTTAAAAATAATGACTTAGGTGCACTGGGATAAAAATAGTGGTAATCAACCATTGCATATCTGAAACTACACAACCAGTACCAGATTTTTGCCCACAATCAATTTAAGATTAGTTGAAATGTTTAGGATTATATATTTCTTTATTACTATTTAGCATAACAATAGTTAGTAAACGAATTTGACTCTACAGAGAAGACCTATTGAACCATATTATTATTTTGAGAATATTCTTACAATCATAGAAGCAAGAACAGGCAACTCTAACAATTCGCACGAGAGCAGCTGATACAATCTGGTTTTCCTTTCATTATAATAACAAAGAGCAGTAACGATGCGAACTAAAGAAGTTACAATCGCCTTGAATGTAACTCTGATTCAATTTATGCGTAAATGATAATAATTGCTTGCTTCAATGCCTATCTCTGTATCACCAGGTAATCTACACTGGTAATCTTAACTGATGTTCTATTATTAGTAAGCGTATTGCGTATTAAAAATCAATGTTCACAATTGCCAACAGATGTTTCGTGCCGGTAAGGAATTGGAACGAATAGCTCGGAAAATATTCTTAACGACGCACATTATTCGGTTTAATTTTGCTTTACATTCGAAGACGTGCATAGAGCGATGGTTTTTGTAAAAAATATAGGAATTTATATAATTTCATTAATTTATATTATTATTAAATTATTTCCGTATTCCTCTCTCCACAAAGTACAACACATCAAACCAGCAGATTGTCAATATGCAGGAATAAGGAACGTAAATTTGTATAAACATTGGTAGGTATGTACACTTCAATGTATATTAAACTTGCACAGTATGAACGTCCAATTGTTATTTTACAGATTACAAGTTCAGCGTATTGAGTCATTAGTTCATTACTTAAAAATAAAAAACAACTACTATATTATGCGAGTGGGGGTATAGATCAAAGTTGGTCAATGTTACTCCACATACATGTATATATTATTATCGGCGCCGCACAATGTTGATAAACAAATATAACGATAGCATATTTTATCATGCATAATATCATGGCAAATAAAAAATCTACAAACGAAACGTAACAGAAACGACAAAAGCTACTACTTTCTATAACGCAATACTCACTTTCTTCTTTCGATATACCATGACCTAGCTTATTAGATGTTATTTATTGCATTATCTTAACAATTAACACATTAAGAGATCCCAGCAACAATGTTGCACATAATATACAATAGCGTAATAAACAAATACGCAGTTAGTTTTGTTTCTCGGTTAGCAACAAAAGGCCGGCCGATACCGAGCGAACTGCGTCGTACGTTCGCGTCAAACGATGTACATTTTATGCGGCGTAGTAACTGTCACTTCCTAACCTTAAAATGACACCAACAAGCACTCAAAACTCTGCATAGACACCAATTTAACATACCGGTCGAAGTATAAATGCATTTTAAATATAGTTTCTCACAAGAATCGTATAAGAAATGTATCGCTACTTACGATTTATAGTGAATGTCGGAGTGCCGTGTCCGCCCTAGCGACTGCCTCAACGCACACTGGCTGCGCACCGTCGCGTTGCGCAGTGGGAACGACCGCGCGCGTTCACTCTTCTTATTTTTAAAAAACAACTTTTAAATCGGCAAGGGATCGGTACAGACAGACAGACTGTTGCGAGTAGAAGCAGCGGGCATGAGACGTGTCGCAACACCTCGTATTGTAGCCCTCCCCACCTTGGACAAAGTGACCTTATCGTTTCGCTGCACTCGGTTACAGCGAGTGCAATATAAAGACGTACCTACTACACCGCTGTGTCGCGACACAAATACAGATTAAGGCTTCTTCGAATAATACCGCTGAGTAGGCATTTTTTTTATTTATGAGATTGCTTCGCGTTTGTGGTTGTTACACACTCCGTGACTTTGATACACTTTATAGATTATTATGTCAATGAAATTATATTTATTAAACTTGGCATTATAACTGCAAGCAATGTGATCAATTAAAATTAATTACGGGTTTTTCAAGGCGACAATTCGCCCCGTTATAACGTAGCAATAATTCGCAACTAGATTAATTATGACACGATATTAAATGAGTGGTCACTAATTAATGATCCATTTATATCTGACATGCGCGAAAGAAATTTCAATTCTTCGCAAAATAATGAACATATATGTGATGAAACCTTCAAGGTTTGCCTTAGCTGATATGCTGTTATTCATTCATTCATCATCAGCCTTTAACAGTCCACTGCTGGACTAGGCCTCTCCTTTGAAAGGAGGAATCGACCTACTATACCACGCTGGCCAAACGGGTTGGTATAGGATTTGCCGTTTGTATCAAGTTTTCCTTCCCTTATAGTGCTGTTCTCTGCATAATATGCTCCCTCTGTCGGCTCTTACGACACCCATAGGATGATATGGGGTGGTGACATTCCGTATTCTTAATCGGTCACCACACGGAATCTATGCTCTTATGCGGACAATGAATTAATATCTCAGGTTGGTGTACCCTTTAAACATATCTTCTTACTACTACTGTAAACGCGATGGTTTGTAAGGATAGATAGGTGTGTGTTACTTTTTCACACAAAAATCTACTGAATGATTTCATAGTTTTTTTTATTAATCTTTTCAGTAATACATTAAATTAGCACCTTTTGTCCCGATAAATGAGACATACGCGGGCAAAGCAAAACGTACAGAACTAGTGCTTTAAATAAAAATGTATTGCTTTAATACATCTCTGCATTCGCCTATCTATCCTATAATGACCGTACCCTATCAACACAAGTTAACAAAAAAACTGTTTGTAAACTATTTAATTGTTGTATATTTTCGCGAGCAACCTAAAACGTTGACATATAAACCAATATTTACATGTTTAACTGCTTTTACGACGTTTTATCTGCACTAATCCCGACGTTTCAAGCGCTATTCAGGATTGAGGTCACGAAGGACATGTGCATTTCAACGAGTTATAAATATAAATAGTTTCACTCAACTATAACCGAATATTAGAAAATAGAAAAGCTTATAACGATGATAATACGATATTATATGTTTATATAAATAGTGTATGTAAAATACATGCAAACATAATAAATTTAAAAATATGTAAGCAGTTTACATCAATACTCATTACAGTTAACACATTAACAGCATATGATAATATGAAAATCATTATAATAATACGTTCATTTTTTATATTAAAGAAAACCGGCAATAGACGAGTGAATAGACCAATAGCCTATGACACGGACCACTGGCTTTCAGAATCCAAATCGGTAAGGGCATTTAGAAGTACAAGAATCCTGGAAACACATACATACAATACATACAGAGACTCACGCCTGTTTCCCGGAGGGGTAGGCAGAGACTACGGAACGCCATTTGCAACGATCCTGACATACCTCTCTTGCTTCATGCACTCCCATCAAGTTTCTCATGCATGCTTTTCAGTTTAGGGTACTTCTGACCTGTCCTTTTTTAAGGATGTCTCCAATCTAGTCAGAAAACGTCCGCCTAGGTCTTCCCCTTCGTCTTGTCCCATTCACCTTTGCCTTATATATCTTCTTTGTCAGTCTTTCGTCATCCATCCTCTCCATGTACCCAAACCATCTTAACATGCCTTTCTCGATGCTTGTCACTACAACTTCTTTTAACCCACATCACTCTCTTATCACACAATTCTTTACTCTGTCGATCAAAGAGACACCACACATACTTCTCAGTACTCTCATTTCTACAGCATTTATTCTACTTTCAAGTCTCTTCTGCCATACCCAACTCTCACCACCATACATAAGGTTAGGTTACGTACTAACATCCCTCTATGTGCCTTTTTGGATATAGTTTTGACTGTTCATAAACGCCTTCAGAGCTCGATTCACTCTATTACCTGCATTAACTCTTTTTTCAATATCTTCTTCATTCTTACCATCTCTTGTAAACAACGTACCTAAGTATACAAACTTATTCACTTGTTCCACTCGCTGTCCATCGATCAAAATATTACAAGCCGTAACGCATTCCTCCTTTTCCAAAACGATAACTTTCGTTTTACTTACATTCACTTTCATTCCTTTCCTCTCTAACGCACCATGCATGATTGTTACCATCTCCTGCAACTCTGAAGACGCAAGTATTACCTGATCATCAGCATAAAAGAGGCATTTGACGAGTAACCCATTCATCCTTAATCCGCAGTCACTATGTTTTAAATCTTGCAAACAACTGTCCATGAAGTGGTTAAACAGCCACGGCGACGCTACACAACCTTGTCTAACACCTTTCTCGATGGTAAACCAGTCAGTGTATGCCCCGTTTATCCTCACACAAGCTCTAGAAACACAATCCACTTTAATATATCTATCTATTTATCGTCACGCCTGTCTCCTATTCGGGTAGGCAGAGAATATGGAACGCCAAATCCTCCGGTTCAAACACACCTCTTTCGCTTCCTCGACATTCATCAACCTCATCATGCATGCTCGTCGGACATCAATAGTCATCATGAACTTTAATGTATTTGTTTAATTACTAATAATGTCCTGAAAATTATTAGCAGCAAAACAACATAATTCTCAAATATTATGGCTCAAAAAATTATATTTATATTACAGTCATTACAATAAATATTATTCAAACGACATGTACTATACAGATTCGATTTAGAACTTTCACATATAGGTACCTATATGTGAAAGTTCTAAATCGAATCTGTTTCGTCTATGCATGCTGCTGTGACAGCATAATATACCTAATAAGTTGTACCTAATATGTTAACATTTTTAAAAATAATACCTACCTATGTTCTTCAAAATAAAGACTAATTTGATTCGAAAATAAAACTTAAGGACTAACAAATTTCTTACTTTGGCATTTTCGTCAAATGCCAAAATTCCCACTTTACCCACAACTCGGCTCACATACAGACGTTATAATGAGATGTTTCACGGAGTACAACGCTACCAAGTACTGCGTAGAACAAACGAATACTGCGTGCTTTGTAAATGAACAACTACGCAGATACTAACCTAGGTCAATGATGAAGGACGAACGACGACGGAATTAATGATTCATTCGCTGGATAATGCGCCAAATACGACGAAATTAATGTTAAATACGCTGGATAATAATTACTAACAAAAAGATACAAATACAGAATGATATTTTCTTAAAGAAATTGATATGCCCGATAGAGATGGCTATAGGTTCGCCCCCTATTACATTGGGACCGAAACATAACTGGCGAAGTGTGGGTGTGTAATACACATCTGCCTACCCCTTCGGGGATAACAGGCGTGAAGTTATGTTATGTTATGTTATTTTCTACTCCATCTCTTCGTGTCTGTAACCAAATGTAATAAAGAAGTTCAAAAGCATCAATCAAGCTTTTTTTGCCTAAAACACTTTATTTATGCCTATAAGTCCTTGTCATGTCTGCCGTATGTCTGGCGACCGTTGGGCTTGGTCCTTGATCGAAATAGGCTTCGCGGCCGACTTATATGGCGGGTGGCAAAATGCTATATAGAGATGGTAAGACGGTAGGTAGGCCTTTACCGGTTAAGTATCCTACTGTGGGAGTGGGGAAAATGATAAGTCCTGTGTAGCGGTCGCGGCAGACTTTACAAACATTCAATCAACGGACTCGAGGGACATCCAGGGTCGAAACAAGAATTTGAACAAAAACACACATACTGTTGTCTCCGTGTGGGAATCTGGCCCGTATTTTGTGTTTCTTAGAATCATCATCAGCCTATCTGTTCCGCTGCTGGGCATTATTAGAATGGTACGGCCATAGTCTACCACGCTGGCCAAGTGCTGGTTGGCAAGCTACAAATGGCTTTCGAGAACATTATGGATAAGCCCAACACATGCAGGTTTCTTTCCGATGTTTTCCTTGACTGTTTAGCGAGCGATAATTAACAATTTAATAAGCACTTAATTAAGAAAAGTTAATGGCGCGCTTTGACTCGTGGGTTTGATTTTGAGACTCTACATAGCAGTATATTAGTCTCGCAGGTAGACCATCGCTGCCTGACATAACCTAAAATAACTATACAGGGTGTAAAAAGACCTTTAAAGAAAACTGAGATCCCATATTGTAACAATCATTACGAACATTTTTTACTTCGGCACCATACCTGGGCAATTACTGGTTCAGGAGATATTGAGGCTCAAAGTCATTATACAATTTTTCTAATTAGATACAAAATCGATGCATCTATCCCGCCAATATGTTCTATAGATGTCCTATGACCCCATGGATAAGTACCTACTTAGGTATTTCAAGCATTGCACGCACGCACTTTAATTGCGGGTTAAAAATGTGAATACTTAAAAAAATCGTTTCCCAGTTATTATTTTTAATATGGTTTGGCATGATGTCCAAAACAAGTAGACTTCGGCTTGGTGATGGGTCTTGTGACACCCTGTATAATAATAAAAATATGATTACAAATTGCAGCAACGTAGTGCCTCTTGCACCCATGCTATGCCGTAACTTAAGTAACACAGACCTGACTTTCTTCAATAAGAAGCCTAACTTCCTAGAAGAGCAAGTGATAATAAGTATAAACACCTCATAGTATAAAAAGCTTTAATAAAAGGTTTAACTTGAATTATTATTTCTATGCTTGTTTATCATAAACACTGTCCCTCGCCAGCCGAACCGACTCACAAATCTCAGGCCTCACTTAGGATTTTAAGTCACAATGCTACTGTGACGTAAAGGAGAGGTCTATGTCCAGCAATGGACTGTGAAAGGCGGTATGACTATTCTAAAATGTAAAAAGTGTAGGACGAAGTCTACTCTCATACTGTCAGTCAGTGTGTGTGTCAGTAATAATATAATAATAATATTCATTCATTCACATTCATTCATACCACACCATCTAGTTCCAAACTAAGCAGAAGCTTGTACTATGGGCACTAGACAATGGATAAACATACATACTATATACTTTTTTTTGTAAATATATACATATTATACATAGAAACACCCAGACCAAGATAAACATCCATGTTCATGCACACAAATGTTTGACTTGAGCGGGAACCGAACCCGCGACCTTCGGTGTAGCAGTCGATTACACTCCCGCGGCGCCAACCAGCCGTCATAATTAGTCCTTAATCTTAATATATAAAATCCTTGCGTTACTGACTGACTGACAGACACGCTACAGCCGAAACTATTGGGAGCAGGAAGCTGAAATTTGGCGTGTATGTTCCTTGGGGACCGAAGGGGTGCACTAAGAAGGGATTGCTCGAAATACCCACGGGATCGGTCAAATCAGATAAATTAAAAAAAAATGTGCATGCGAAGCTGCTGGCGTCCTCTAGTTTATAATTAGATCTTTAGGGAGACAGAGTAAGAGCTTTTGTGGCTCAGCGAAATTCTTCGAAGATCGCGACTAATAAAAAGATAACAACAGAATTATTACCAAGACTGAAAGCTGATCATTAAAATTAAAACACGAGACGAACGCAGTATTTGCAGATGAACATAACATCTTCGATACCCAATATACAATTCATACCATTAACTTATTTATCCTCAAAAGCCCAAGGCCTAAATAGGTACTTACTATTGCACATTATCGTAAGCCAATACCTAAGTTCACAATACGGACATTAAATTGATTCTGCTGAAGCAAACATATTGTTTGCGATAAAATAGTCATAACTCAAATGATAAACCAGTAATTTTACCTTACAACAAAACAATAAATTTCCACTAATATTAGTGCATGAGGTATTTGCTTATAATTGGTCGTACATTTAAGTCTAGTATCTAAGTTAATTTTAAGGCAAAACTGTATGAAATGTATGGACTGTTAGCAAACCTAATAAATAAATAAATAAACAATAAGGACGGCAAATGAAAACTCACATAGCTGACTTTTTATCTTACTATTATTATACCTACATGCGAAAGTTTATGAGCATGGATGTTTTTACTCGTAAATGCAGAAACTACGTCTTAATGCAACTTTGCAGTAATATAGTTTATACTTACAACAGAACAGCACATGCTTTATGTTCCGATTTAAACGCGAGAAAATCGGCGGGTAGCTTTGGTAGAAGCAATCACTGAGTTTTCTTATCAACAGAAGCAAATAAATACTCAAACCAGTGTTATAAACGCCGGCAAACTTCTTGAACACAACCATAGACCAGAAGAGCTGCGTAGTAGCAATTTTACGTACAGAAATGTCTCCTGCACATGCATACTGGTCTATGGTAGTGTTCAAGAGGCGATTTGGATGAAAAAGTGGCAAAAAGGTGACATTACGATTCATCGGCTTATAGTGCTTGTGGACGCTGAGGGACCTTACAACGGCCGTGGCGTGGTCGTAGAGGGATTGTTAGGTATGTTTACCAATTACTTAATGCCATTTAGGCAGCGATAGCCTAGTGGAGATACCAACAGACTGCCAAGCAGAGGGTATCGGGTTCGAAAGGGATCGTACGAGTTCGTTATATCAGTACCTCTGAATATAAGCACGATCCATTTGGGATGAGGAGGTCAGACAGGCAGTCGCTGTGCCAAAAAGCTAATTTTCAGTCAAATCCGGTTAGACTACTAAGCGGATCCATGGTCGCGGCTGGGTTAAAGACAAGAGGAAGATGATTTAATGCCATGAAGTTCAAGACCCAGAATAAGCTTGTAGGTTATAGATATTTGTCTGAACTACACAAGTAACTACGTCCTGAAATCTATATCGAAGTAAATAAAATTAAAGTATAATTTTCAATGTTCTGTGTGCGACTGTGAGCCGACAGAGGGAGCATATTATGCAGAGAACAGCACTGTAAGAGAAGGAAAACTTGATACAAACCCTATACTTACCAACCCGTTTGGCCAGCGTGGTATACTAGGCCCGTTCCTCCTTTCAAAGAAGAGGCCTAGTCCAGCAGTGGACTGTTAAAGGCTGATGATGATGATGATGATGAATTTTCCATTAACAGGATATGTTGCTTGTTTGTTTGGCTTCGTCCCAAAAGTTAGCAAAGTCATCAACCCTTCTCTCTCTCTCGAGAAGTCTTTAGTGGTCAGTCACGTTGCCTTCAACTTAGAATATATTTTTTTACATAATATTTATCTCATCTTTAAATTTAATTCAAAATTGTATCGTGTACACTAAAATTTAAATGGAACGATGTTTTAAGTCTTAATAGGGACAACATACAGAGAATTTAATTTGGTATCTTACGCACGATCAATCGTTTTATGACTATACTATACATATTAAAATGTAGTCCTTTTTCCTGCCTGTCTGTCTGTATGAACGCAATTAACTCAAAAACAACTAAGAGGCGGCAAATTATGGCACTTTACGTGATCCGAAGCTAGTAAGTATCACTAAAATTGTCACCTTCTGGCATTCTGAAATGTTAAACCGACTTCAAAAATGAGGCGGTTTTCAATCCGACAGTATGTTACGTCAGAACTGTTCACTTGGTGGATCGATTTTGATGATAATTTATTTAAATTTCATCAACATAATATGAGGAGTAGTTTTGGAGTTATTTGGATTATAATGCGTTTTTCAGAAGCTTCTGAAGTCGGTTTTTTTTTAAGTAGTTTTGTTATTTATTTATTTTTTAACTCACTACTGACATAAATTGTCGGTCTGCTAGCATTAAAATAAAGAACATCCGAATTATGTATCAAATATTTGGCATCAATTCTGAAAACGTATATATCTATAAGTAATATGAATAAAATGGTTGGATGTAAACAATATTCGAATTGCAAATAACCCTTGGAGTGACGCAAGCAACCTTGACCTCGATTCTCTTGAACAACGCCACAATGACTTAGGGGAAGTTTTATTGTAACGGACATATAACATGTTACATAGAGGGACCAACCGCCGTTTTACGCGTGTGAATGCAAAAACACGACGTAGTTATTAACAAACCACACATACGTAAGTATCCTACTATTATAAACGTGGAACTTGTGATGGTGGATGTTTGAATCATTCACGCAAAAATTACTGAACGGATTATGATGAAACTTTTCAGTAATATAGCTTACACATCAGAACAACACATTGCTATTTTTTCGCAATAACCTACACCTGGAGGAGAAAGGTTTTGGAATGGCGGCCAGGCATCGGACATCGTAGCAGAGGTAGGTCTCCCGCATAGTGGACTGACGATCTTGTTGTGATCGCGGGCAGAGATGGATGCGTGTGGCTCAGGATCGGTCCTTGTGGAGAGCCTTGGGGGAGGCCTATGTCCAGCAGTGGACGTCTGATATGATGAACCTAAACCTACACACAGGAGAGCCCGGGATAGTATCTTGTACGGTCGAATAACTTCCCGCTAGACCACCATAAGAGCAAGAATCGGTCAGCAAGACATCGTCGCTTCCAGTGCTACTTTACACACACATTTACACTCTTATACAAACACAGTTTCTAGTGCGCCTCGACTCCATAAGCGAGCTAATGGCAATTTTTTTTAAACTGGTCCACCGCCGACATACATTGTACAATGTCCATTATTTGGATTATGTTAAACATGTCTACGTGTTTTCTACGTAACCCCTGAATTGGACTATTGGCGTCCATTTTTGATGGATCACCTATCAATAGCTTTTATTAAGGGCCAGGTGACATATGTAGCCTATGATGGACTACACCATAAGTTATACCAGGGGGCCAATCCTCCTATTTTTATATGACATTGATATTATACATATTTTGAATTGACTCAGAAGCGGTATTCTGATAACCTAATGTCAGTATCGTATAATTTGAAATAAACAGTTCTTGCAGTTCGTCGTTGACACATATTTTGACACTTATTTCAATTTACGATCTCGTTACAACTTCGTTCAGTTATCAGATAATTTAGAAGAATACGCTTTTTTATTTAGGAGAATTGGGCCTCAGACTATATAGCTAAGCAAAAATCAAACTTGTAGCAATCGAAATGAAAAGTCTTATCTATCTGCTTATATAAAATTCTTGCGAATCTAACTTGACTGACAGGCAAGCTACAGCAAAACTATTAGATCACCGTTATCCCGTTTGCATCCAAGACTTACACGGCTTGGAGCCCGAGGTCCGCTTACTGGTCTAACATCTGACAGAATATCAACTTTTTCACAGAGCGACTGCCGTCTGACCTCCGCAACCCAAAGGGATAGCGATATTCCATGGTTAAGACCAGTATCAGTTTATTTGAGGGTACTGACTCCTCGGCACGACTGTCAAAGATCTTTTATGACAGACGGGACCGACGGCTTAACCCTTTGATAGCGATACTCCATGGTTTAGACTAGTGTCACTTTATTCAGACGTCATAGATCTTAATGACAGCCGGGACCGACGACGGCTCAACGTGCTCTGTGTCTCTCCGTGTTTTCGAACCCGATAACGTCTGCATGTTAGTCTGTTGATATCTCCACTAGGCTATAGCTGCCTTAAGTACTTGAAATAGTTTAAGTCGGTTAAAAATATAAAATATTTATAACTAGAAGTCAGGCCTGCCTAGTTCGAATTTGATCGGCTTACGAGTAAGCAGCGGAAACAATACCCATACATTTTTTAAGCGCCTCTATCTAATAGAGCAACAAAAATGCAAAAAAATATTGTAATATATTATAATATTTATACTATAACAAATATACAGCAAAGCTGTGCAAGGTTGGGCTTCTTTGAGGTAAAAAAAAGGAGGATAAGGGTTGAGCTACATAGATTTTTCGAATTCTTTACTTTTTACTCTTGTTATTTTGAATTTCTTGCAAAATGCACGCTAATAGTAGTATTAGCGTGCATTTTGCAAGAAATTCAAAATAACAAGAGTAAAAAGTAAAGAATTCGAAAAATCTATGTAGCTCAACCCTTATCCTCCTTTTTTTTACCTCAAAGAAGCCCAACCTTGCACAGCTTTGCTGTATATTTGTTATAGTATAAATATTATAATATATTACAATATTTTTTTGCATTTTTGTTGCTCTATTAGATAGAGGCGCTTAAAAAATGTATGGGTATTGTTTCCGCTGCTTACTCGTAAGCCGATCAAATTCGAACTAGGCAGGCCTGACTTCTAGTTATAAATATTTTATATTTTTAACCGACTTAAACTATTTCAAGTACTTAAGGCAGCTATAGCCTAGTGGAGATATCAACAGACTAACATGCAGACGTTATCGGGTTCGAAAACACGGAGAGACACAGAGCACGTTGAGCCGTCGTCGGTCCCGGCTGTCATTAAGATCTATGACGTCTGAATAAAGTGACACTAGTCTAAACCATGGAGTATCGCTATCAAAGGGTTAAGCCGTCGGTCCCGTCTGTCATAAAAGATCTTTGACAGTCGTGCCGAGGAGTCAGTACCCTCAAATAAACTGATACTGGTCTTAACCATGGAATATCGCTATCCCTTTGGGTTGCGGAGGTCAGACGGCAGTCGCTCTGTGAAAAAGTTGATATTCTGTCAGATGTTAGACCAGTAAGCGGACCTCGGGCTCCAAGCCGTGTAAGTCTTGGATGCAAACGGGATAACGGTGATGATGATGAGGTTGCGGAGGCGGTCGGTCTTTGGTAAAGCTAATATTCGGTTAAATCCCGTAAGACTATTAAGCGAATCCCGGATTGCAATTGGGATAAAGCTAGGACAATGATGGTGAACTACTTACTTGAAGTAAAGCCCGATTTACACTTCAATAAGTACAGTAGCGAGTTAAGAACTCGCACAGTTACGTAATAGGTAAGTAGTAAGTTGTAAGTAGCGTCCAAACGGGCGGAGTGAGTAGTCATAAGTTGCCGAGAAGAAGACTAGTCACGTTTCGCGTGGTTTTAATCCAGAAAATGGATGTTGAATTACTTAACACCAATTTACGTGCTATAATAAGAGAAATAGTATCAATACTTGCATAACACATTGAAAGTGAAATATTATTAGAAATGAATAGACACAAACGAAATTTATGGACTGTATTAAACGCCCCCGTCTACATGACGGTCAGTTAAGTTGGTAGGGCGCGGGAGACGCGAGAGAGGGGGCTACTTCGCACTGGACTCGCCAAAAAATATCGATCGCGATCTATTCAACTCAACTTAATCAACAACTTACTACTTAACTCGCTTTTGGATTAGGACTTGGTGGTTGAAGAGTGACTTAGATACACGTGTTAGGTTATCTTTTTAACACCACGCGAATTGTTTCTATTTGTGGCTCAAAATTTGTTCGTTTGTGTTGTTTTTGTTGTGGTTTGTGTGTGTTGTAAACGTAAGTACTAATACAGATCTGTAATCCTTCGCTAACTTATGGACATGGAGATCGTGGAGGAGCCCCCAGATGGGGGCGGGGGCCTACCCCCTGATAGGGGCAAAGCTTTAAAACGTTCACCAGACGATGAAGTAAGAGCTGACAATAAAAAAACTCGCTCACCCACTGAATCAATCCAATCAGTCTATGTCAAACCCGGATACGAGACTGATTCGATTGTTAAGTACTCGGATAATGACAAAGGACCGTACTCTGTATATGTATCGAAAGTGGAGCCCAATCCCTCATCAGGGCAATCTTTTAAAATTCTCAAATTTGCTCAATTTCTCCATAAAAATAATATTACAGGCATTAAGGAAGGTGGTATTAAAAATCTTGGAAGAAACAAAATATCTGTTGAGTTTGATTCAGCCAGCAAAGCTAATGCGTTTTTAGATTTGAGCATTTTGGAGAGCAACAAATACTCGGCGTATGTACCACGATTTCAAATATTTAGAATGGGGGTAGTCAGGGATATCCCCACTGATTGGTCCCTTGAGGAACTTGTTACTGGTATCTCTACCCCAACAAACTGCGGTGAAGTTATTAGGGCGAGACGACTAAATGTCAAGTCCAAGAAGGAAGGCCAGGTAACATGGATCCCGTCCAACTCAGTTGTACTTACATTTTTGGGCCAGACTCTTCCCGAGAAGGTTTACTGCTACCACGCTTCCCTACCAGTAACAACCTATAACCTTCCCACTATTCAGTGCCGTAAGTGCTGTAGATTCGGTCACATTGCCAATCAATGCCGCTCCCAGCCCCGATGCTACAAATGTGCCCAACCCCACTCTGGTGATTCTTGCATTGTTGGTGATTCCGAGGTGTCTTGTCTGCTATGTAATGGGGGCAGACACATGGCAATTGATGGCAATTGCCCGGAACATGCCCGCCAAAAGTCCATAAAACTGGTCATGTCCCAAGAAAATCTTAGTTATATGGAGGCTTCAGCTAGATTTCCCCAGGTGAGACGACTATATTCTGAGGCAGCTGCGACCCCCCATTCTCCCCCACTATTTTCACAAACTCCCCAGAAAGCCTACCCCACTACACCTGTAACTCCGTCTACCCCCACCACTTCTTACAGAAAGACAGTGTTCCTCCCTCCCCGTGATAAACCCCAACTAGGCAAAACTTATGATCTTCAAGCTCACAAATCTCTAACTGCTACACCTCTATCATCTCAAGCCAATGGGTGTGCTTTAGCATCCCCAGTGGAAACAACTCCCCTTGCCACTCCCAACGACAATTTAGTGGAGCTGCTCTTATGCGCTTTAATCAATATGCTGTCCAAATTTTCTGATTCATTACCGTACGACGTCTCTGTTCTTGTTGAACAGCTATTACAAGTCCTCACCTATAATAATGTGCATAATGGGTCTGCAAATTCTGCAATGGAATAGTAGAAGTATCAGGCGCAACAAAAGTGATATTCTCTATTTGATCAACCGCTACAAGCCAGCTGTCTTTGCGGTCTCGGAGACATGGCTGAAACCTGGCTCCCATTTTCGGGTTCCAGGTTTTTCATGCCTCCGAGACGACAGAGAGGACGGATGGGCGGGTAGCGCCCTGTTGATTGATAGAAATACTACTTTTTCACAAATTCACTTACCTCCTCATGACTCAGGTCTGAATGTTGTCGCTGTTCGAATGGCAAATATCTCGTTTGTTTCTGTCTACATTCCCCACCCCAATCTAAGTATAATTTCTAACCTGTCATCTATTCTTTCTTCAGTCCCAGCTCCTATGGTGGTGCTAGGCGATTTTAACTGCCGAAACACCCTATGGGGCTCTCATTGCAACGATCCTGCTTCTTCGTTCTTACTTGATCTTCTGGACAGTATTAACTTATGCGTCTTAAACGACGGATCGCCTACTCGTAGAGTCTCCCCTGCCCAGAATATCAGCGTCCCCGATCTCACATTTGCGTCACCCCCTTTAGTCTCTCTTCTCTCTTGGTCTGTTCTACCGCATTCTTATGGTAGTGATCACTTCCCTATCTTAACTACCCTTATTCAATCTTCCTCACCTCCTACATCTTCACCTTCTCAACCCCTGCTTAAGTATCGTCTCTCTCATGCTAACTGGGACCAATATTCATTATTACTAGATACTGAAATTAGTTCATTCCCCCCTGTTGACCCTTCTAATCTCTCTTATTTGTACAATCGCTTCATTTCCGCTATATTATCTGCCGCCAACTCCTCTATTCCCTTAAAAACTTCCTCGCGAAAATTGGTTTCTTCTCCTCCTTGGTGGGATGCAGAATGCTCGGCGGGTGTTCGGTCCCGCAGGGAGGCGGAGAAAAAGTTTGCGTCATCCCTAAACATGTCCGACTTCCTCTCCTACAAAAAGACTGCTGCCACCACCTCTAGGCTCCTCTCAAAGAAAAAATCACAAGGATGGCGCAATTTTTGTGAATCTCTAAATCCCCGGTTCCCTGTATCTCTTATTTGGCGTAGAATCAAAGCGTATCGTAGGAGCATAGCAGATTCGAATATTACGTCAAACGACCCTTTTACTTTCTTACACGCCTTTGAATGCACCTTAGCTCCTCCTTATGTTCCGGAATTTGAATGCCAGCCCTCTCCCTCCTTCCCTATTCCTGTTTCTTCTTCTGACCCAATGAACGACCCTTTCTCCTTCTCTGAACTGACCTGCGCCATTGACCATCTTCGCGACTCCTCGCCTGGTATTGACGGTATCCCTTACTCCTTTATCCGTAAATCCTCTAATGCCTGCAAACATTTCTTCCTTACCATCCTTAACACTATTTTTCTCACTGGGGTAATCCCAGGTCCCTGGAAATCCCAAATTATTATCCCAATTCCCAAACCTGGCAAAGACCCAAAAGACCCTTCATCTTACCGACCTATTGCCCTATCCTCAGTCTTAGCCAAAATAATGGAAAATCTAATAAAAAATCGCCTTGAATGGTTTTTGGAAAATCGAGGCTTACTATCCAATACCCAGTTCGGCTTCAGGAAGGGTAAAGGTACTTTGGATAGCCTAAGTATCTTTACCTCTGAAGTCCGCCTAGCCTTTTCCCGGAACGAACATGTTGTCGGGGTGTTTCTAGACATTACGTCTGCTTATGACAATGTCCAGCTTCCGCTGCTCAGGCAGAAAATGCACCAGCTGAGCCTTCCCGTGAGACTGATTAACACCATTTGCAACCTTTTAATGTGTCGTTCCATCTCCATCCGTCATCAGGGTTCCCTTCTCCCTCCACGGCTAGTCTGGAAAGGCCTCCCACAAGGGTCAGTTCTTAGTCCAATCCTTTATAACTTATACACCTATGACCTTGACCGCACTGTCTCCTCTTTTTGCAATATCCTACAGTACGCGGACGACATTGTTCTGTATTCTAGCTCCTCTTCCTTCTCACAGGCATCTTCGCGTTTAAATTCTGCTCTATATTATCTAAACAACTGGCTCCTAGACCACAACCTTTCCCTATCCGTCCCCAAATGCAATGCGGTGGTTTTCTCTCGAAAACGTAACATCCCAGATATCCAGCTTTCTGTGGGTGACGAACTTATACCCATCGTTGACCAAGTCAAATTTCTGGGCGTAATCCTGGATACCAGACTTACAGGACTCCATCATCTTAACTATATTGAGCAGAAAGGCGAGAGGGGTGTGAATGTCATGCGGGCTCTTTCAGGGGTCCGGTGGGGTTCACATCCCTTTTGCCAGAAACTTTTATATAACGCCATAGTTCGTAGTCATTTTGACTATGCGGGGTTCCTTCTTGAACCATGCAACAAAATTGCATTATCCAGGCTGGAAAAAATACAGTCTAAGTGTCTGCGAATTATAACTGGTGCAATGAAATGTTCCCCAATCAATGCCCTCCAAGTTGAATGCTGGGACCCTCCCCTGCACCTCCGCCGTCAGTATCTCGCAGACAGATTTCTCTCTAATGCTCTCCAAATTAGTTCTCACCCTCTTCTACCCATACTCCACTCTCTTGCCCCTCTTGTCTCTTCTTCCTCGTATTGGACCCACAAGGACCCTCCTCTTCTCATTACTTCCTTCAGGAAATTCAAGAATTCTTCTATCCCCATCTTTCAATCTACTCTTAACCCCCTCTTCCTCTCTGATTTTCATTCCCTTATATTCGAACCAAGAATTTGTCTTGATTTTGGTATTGGAAAGGGTTGCAGTCATGCCAATATCAAACTCAACGAGTCATTGACCAACAACTGGTCCGATTGGGTGACCCTATACACTGACGCTTCTAAGTTGTCCAATGATAGCCCCGTGGGATCTGCAGTTTGGCTACCTAAGTTTAAAATTGTCCTAAGCTTCAAAATTCCTCACCAGAACTCTGTCTTCACCGGAGAGTCCATCGCCTTGCTAGAAGCGGTTACATTTGTGGAAACGCATAGGCTTAACAAGGCGCTTATTTTGTCAGACTCTCAGAGTTCTCTATCTGATCTATTAAAAAATCCATTTAAATCCCGGGATAACTTCCAAATTACTTTACAAACAAAAGCTGCATTGTATAGGTGTCACCTGGCTGGCATTGAGGTAGTTCTAGCGTGGATACCTGGTCATTTGGGCATAACGGGCAACGAAATTGCAGATTATCATGCTAAGGCAGCAGCTCTATCGGGTTGCCCCACCTATAACTACTGTTTTTCACGTGATCTACGCTCGCAGGCTCAGCCGTCGTTGGTTAGATCTTGGAATGACTTGTGGCAGACTTCCAAGCTGGTCAAGGGCAAATTCTATGGTTCCATCCAACCTGTAATTCCTGCCAAACCCTGGTTTAGTAAACTTAAGCACATAAATAAAGCAGCGACATCCATTATAATTCGCTTACGTTTAGGATTTGTATGCTCTCCGGTGTTCCTAGCTAAAATACGTGTTAGAGACCACTCTATCTGTGAATGCGGCCTTGATGAGGGTACTCTGGAGCACCTTTTTTTCTCTTGTCCAAAGTTAGTTACTCCTCTTTATGATCTTCTCCCCATCCAAATTCCTAGACCCGTCAACTTGGCTTTCCTCCTAACCCTGGCTCACAC
Organism: Euclidia mi; assembly: GCA_944739405.2. Classification (NCBI taxonomy): domain Eukaryota; kingdom Metazoa; phylum Arthropoda; class Insecta; order Lepidoptera; family Erebidae; genus Euclidia; species Euclidia mi. Next base: position 45,023,702 of record OX123195.2, read on the forward strand.
CCCCCTTATCAAAATTTTATACAAATTTATCGCCATAAACAAAATTAAGATTTAGTCTCCTATTCCCCCCTTTCTTTCCCCTTTACCCCTTCCATTTACCATATTAACTCTATTAACCTTCTACATTTGTATTTTTACTAATATTTGTGTTGTCCTTTTTCAGAAACTTGGCTCCTCAAAGAGAAACCATTGCTAGTATTACCGGTCAATAGTCTCTTTTTGTGTTTTTAACTATTTAATTAATTATTAATTCTTTTTCCACCTTGACATTGGCAAAATCATCGATCCATACGATGGAGCCATTATAAGTAAAATTGAAGTTGAACTCGCTTTTGCCGTTCAAACAACATTAACAACTTAACTCGCCGATGGCGCAAGTTAACCCGCAACTGTACTTATTGAAGTGTAAATCGGGCTTAAGTACTGTTGTACTAATGAAGTTTTATGTTCGTCTTTGATACAGACACAGATAATATAATACAATACAGAGGAATTCGATTCAGAACAATGTATTTAATAAAAGGGGTTAAATAAAATGTATGGCAAATGTTTCCATCGAAAAACGACTCGAATGCGTACGCCACTCGTGTAAAAATTCTAAGTAAGCTCCATGGTTTCACCAGTCTAATCGCTCGTAAAGACGAATAACAATACTAGTTTAACATAGCGCCATCTATATTGTTATAGCTGAATCATTATATCAACTACCAAACTATTACTACATATCTATAATTAATGTTATTGTCACTAGATGGCAGCAATTGTACAATCCTTTGTCATGAATTATTATTTATATTTCGTTTTGGAACAGATAAACATATAATTTTTATTAATATATAGAAACATATTACTCTAATATGAGCAATTCATATTGCGAAATATGTACCGATGTAGATACTAGATCAAATAAATAATAAATGAAACAAAATAATTTCTAACTTCAAAATATTCCATACTCCAAAAGCCCCAAATTAACAAGAATAAAATCAAATAACAATAAATAAGCAATTTAAAAGTTAAATTTGGGAATATCTATTACTTGTCAACTAAAAGCATACAACATGAGATTAGGTTTATTATCTTTTTAAGTACAAATATGAAGATTACAATGTCAAATAAAATCCTAGGCAGATAAAGACCATGTGATGTGATAAATTAAAAATATAAGACAACTACATGTTAATGTAGTCTATTTATACAAGTTTTTGTTTTTGATGACCAATCATAATAAAACTGAGCACAAGTGTGCTTGATTATATGAATCACAGAACACACAAAATGCCTGTGAGAAAAATCATTAGTATTCAAGTTAACAATATTAACATTTTTATCCAGGAACGTAGTTCCTTGTTAACAGTCATGGCATGATAATTCAAATAGAAAAAGTACTTACTAATAAAATACAAAAAATGTGAACTTGGACATTCAACCAAATTAAATGAGCAATCTATAATAATCAATTCTGTTTTAATACAAGTCCACTTATTGGTACAAAACAAATTTACATTGTATGTAAGTACTGAGCTGACACAAAAAGCTGCATAATTTTCATGGTACACCTACAAAAATATGAGTGGGCTCTAATTGGTTACTATTTTAGACAAAAGAAATAGATATATCACATGTTCATGTGTCAATAAATCATCCCACCCACATGTTAGTAGTAAACACAGCTGATAAGATGCCTGATACTGGCACTTTTAATCAATGCTCCTTTATTTTTCACGTGTTTTCTTCTAGACCAATGTGTCACCCATACGAAATCACCCCATCTTCCATTCCTATGACGAAATTGTCAATCCAGTTGTGCAATATAATCTTACAGAAAATACATTAAACGGAACCATGTCATGTCATAATAATAACATCAATACACAAGGAAGTAAACTATTTATAAAGATTTTCTAGCGTGCCTCGCGTCTTTGTCTTAAAATATCTCGATCTTTAAAATAATATGGATACAGGTCACAAATAGAACACAATAACGTACTTAGTAAACAAGCGTAACAAAGGAAATTATTAGTTACTTACGCTCTGTGATTCCTCCTCCAAAACAGCCATGGCTTCAAAGTCGATGTTCATTTTCACAGCTTTACGCTCTGATTTCAATATAAACTGACTAAATATATTGATGTACGACGATATGCGAAATAAACAACTAGGAAATTAGATAATTTATATCAAAAGTTGCTCTTCAAGGTATTGTTTACAAACTGGCAAGGTCATTTGACATATTTTGGTAAATAAAACGGGTGCGTTCATTCTGATCAATGCAAAAATTCTCTATGATTTCATTAAATTAGTCGACTAATACGAGCATCACTACTAACATAAACAAAAGCTCTATGTTTTTTATGTAATGTTACGGATGTTGCCACATGACAAAAATAAATGTCAAAGTTTTTCGACCTCGCTAGTTTTTTCTTTCTGTGATAAAAATCGTAGTTTTTATGTTTTTTCATTGAACTTGTGATGTGGCCTTAAAAACTATAAACCATTTTGTCTGCATATTATTTTAGAATGTGTATTGAGTGCGGTGTTACTGAAGTGGTTTCGTATTTTTACGTGTGGTTTTAATGCATTAGATTAGTGTCATTGCGAGATCACGATGCGTATCGGTTTCGTGTTATATTGGTGCGTATTTGCTTTTCATCTGTGTAAAGCGGATGATGTGGAAAGGACAGAGAATAGAGACAGTGGGAGAAGACAGCAGTGGGGTCCTGTAGTGAGAAGCGGGTCGTTTATGAGCGATTCCGCGGTATCAGCGTCCAACGAACAGAGTAAGTTCTCATGACCCTGAATACGAGCATTTTTTCTTACTTCTCATGACACCTGTTGACGTCCTTCACTCGAGTCACATCTGAAACAATTTGCAATTACAAGAATACATGCCAATTATTCATTTTTATACAATTATGCATACAGAATTCAAAGATTCATGTTAGAATTTCGCGCTCTGGATTATATTTCTGCCGCATTAGGAATTTATTCAATTGGTTTTAATTCTTAATCATTAAACTCACTTTTTTAAATTGTAAATTGATAATGTTTTCTTTTAAATTCAATATTGAAGCTAGAATTATTTAAAGTACCTATCTACTACCATGTATTAAATTTTCGATGTTTTCACTCCATCTGATTTTCTGTTTTGCTTACACTAAGTATTTAGATATCACATCCTGTTTCTGGAACAGAATGTCAAAAACACCACTTGACTATCTTGACCATAAATTAATAGCTGAAGCTATAAATTGTCTTTCATGTTTACATTATGAGAAAAAATTCCTTGCTGTTCAATATAACTCTTATTCCCTGCCAACAGAGTGTGTATTAACTTACTGCAAGTTGTTTACACACCAGATGTTGTAACTATTAGCCATGGTGGATTATTAGTTCAATAGTTCATCATGCCAGCAGTTGTCAGTTATTATGAATATTAGAATAATGACCATATGTTGGAAGATTCCAGTAGTAAGACATACAAAAATCTCAATGATTACACATTAGATTTCATAGTAGGCTAGAAAAAACAGCTTTTTAGTTGAAGCATGGTAGGTACCTAGGTAATATAATGTAGATAGTTTTTTTTATTATGTACTTATGTAAATAAACAAGCATTTATTATCTTAGTGGTCTGTGTAGTGGAATATAAATCTGATGTGATAACTAGACAGAGAAACCTGTACCTGTATATTTGATATGTAGGCTGGCATTTGAAACATATGGCTGTATTTAACTGAACATTAATAGTTAAATACAGCCTGGTTGGTCTGTACCTGTACTATTGTCTCCTAGTTTAGAACTTCATTTGAATTCATAGCTAACTTTTTAAACCTGCAATCTGCTATGGTACAGTAACCTATTGTACAATATACTGTTAAAAGTTCAATTTAATCACTTTGTTCATAAACTGATGAGTAAGTACCTACTTATCACTTTACTAGACCATAATATGTAATTTTGAGTTGATCCTTTATTAAAAAAATGAAGCTACCTACATTGCAAAATTTAAAATAGAAATAAAATATTGCACCTACCCATCATGGTGTTTCATATAATGTAGCTAAAATAATAGCTCAGTATATTGTGAAAATACAATCTGGCACAGTTTCAAATATCAACTAAGTAATGTACAATGAATTGTTTGAATTGTGATTGAAGAAACAATTTTAATGGAATCATTGTAAGATGTAGAGATTGGTGGTGACTATGATAATTGATGATACAACCTATGTTACGTTTCAGGTGTATGATGTCACCGGTAGTATTAACATATTCAACTATAGAACATGTTCAACTGGAATAAGTTTAATCCATAAAATAAGTCTCTTGGTTTTCTTGACAAAGCTATGTAAATAGTTTAAGATACTGCAGAAGTAATAAGTAAGTTAGAAATGAACATATTTCGATCGGAAAATGACATTGGCATTAACTTATTTCCATGTGAATCAAATTGTAACAAATGAGATGCACAGTCTATGACCATGGTTAATGACCCATATGAAAAATTTTGAGGCACAGACAAAGTATTTTTCCCTTTACTTTTAGTTAGATTGGTGAATAAGGTCATCATAAATAAATGTAAAAAAAAATTGTATTCAACATCATAATTATCTACTTACTTCGAACTAGACAAAGTAAGATTATTTTACCATGACTAATATAATTATGATTCATTTGCATTACTTACTTATCTTTAATATTAAAACAAATTGTCTTCATACTGTTGTATCTACACATTGTTCTCATAAGCTCCACAACTTGTTGTTTGCACCTGACAACCAGGCCAGATATAACTACTATGAAATCAGTAATTTAACGAGTTGCTCATAAAAAGTATTATTTTAGTAAGTCTTAAGATAAATATGAACACAACAAAAAATGTCAGATTTTTCTGGTCTTATATTCAGTGTTCTGTTTGTGTAAACACTTTTCAGTTGTGAAATAAATTAGTAACCAAATATTATTAGCCTTTCTGTTATAGCCTTTCTTAGGCCATTCGCACTAAGAACTAGGAATAATAAGAGGATTTGTATATGCTAGCGGGTGCATAGGGTGCCCACCAAGAACTTAGGGTCCCAAGCCAACCTCACCTGCAAGTGGTGCACCTGCCGATCAACGGACGAGGCTCTGGCAAACACAATATCCCGATAAGCGGCAATAGACTCGCCACCTATTACGTGGGATCAAAACGCTGGTGAAAAGTGGGCGTTTAATATGCCTCTGCCTACTCCTTCGGGGAACCAGATTTGAGTCTATGTATGTATGTATATGCTGGCTATGCAGATTATTATTAACCTACTTTATTCTTATAGCCTTAAATAATTATGAATTTCCATGCCTGAATAATCTTACATTCTCTAGCACATTACCATAAATAGACAGTTGTCAGCACACTCCTATTATACAGCCCGTTTTCATTGTCCATATAATTCTGTAAACATCATTCAGAATTCTGTGTGCACACAATTTGTTTTCTTATCTGATTAGAAGTACAATGCAAGCACAATTTGCTGTTTGTTAAACCTAAACTCACTATAGATAACAAGGTAATATGCTTTAAGTTGAGTTTTCCTTATCTTCCGCAATTGTTTTTTTATTTATACACAAATTGGGTGGTTTTACTGAATATTGTTAACCTACATAACAATGTTTATGAGATTACATAGTTATCTACAAATTACCAACATATTATTTACAAGACTATAGGTAACTAATTCGTAAGGTTTTTGCATTCACTGCTAAAAACCTGCAATACAACATTTTGAAAATATTTTTCCTTGGATGTAGATCAATCCACAAACGAAAAAGAAGATTTTCTTTTTCGTTTATGGCTTGTATTTGTAGAAAGTAGTATGTAAGAGGTCTGCGTAAGCTCTTCTATTTAGAAATTGGTTTCTGACAGGTATAGAATAAACCTTTCATTGTTATGTCTCCTTCTACCAAACAAACTTAACCATTGTACAATGTACAAAATTATTTAAGCCGGTGTAACCGGTAATATAGTGTAATATAGAAGGAAAATGATCACAGCTAATTAGGTTGTACTTATTAACGAGTTACACTTGATTAACCTATATTTTTGGGTAAACATGACTTTTGTGAATGATTCCTTTTAAAACCAACACCTATACCTACCTAATAAAGCCTACTACTACTGCCCCTTACCCGTTCGCTCAACACGCACTTGAAGGGATTTTTAAGTTCTGTGCCGAATTATGTTTTTCACACTCACATCTACTAGGTACATAAGTTGCATTTTGCAGCTGCCAACTAAAATCCTAAATTTTAGCTCATCACCATTTTTGGTTTGTAGAGTAATGGTGAAATAATTGTGACACAGAAATTGCTCTTTCACCCATTGTTATTACTTACGAAAATTTTATTTTTTGTGTGCTCACAAGTCTCATAATAAATTTACACTAATACAAATGCTATGATATCATTACGGTCCCCCACACATCAACATGATTCGGCGCACATATGAGTACTTGATATTTAATCATACACACTCAATATCGTCATTCTAATGGCAAAGATAGCGCGCACATTTCGACGTCCAAATACCTAGTTGCTCTATGTTTTAAAAGCACTCAATAATCTTGCTTCAAATTAAATTTAAACCATGCTGTGGTTAAAGAAAATTTATGATGTAATAAAAAGCAGATTTACTTAACTATTTTTGTAAGTATCTAAATATTTTCATACACAATTTATGAGTTGAGTGGACATGCGTGAGTTGTACAAGTCGTGCACGTGATTTAACCAGACGGTCTTCGGCAGCAGACGGTAACATGACTCATCAAAATACTCGGATATCAATGGCAGACGAACGAGCGCACGATGCGTGTTTTCATCTTATTTTAGAACCGGTTACATCGTGTCGACGTGGCATCAATTGTACATTAAATTTGTACCTGCCAGTACGAAAGAGACGAGAAACTAGCCGCAGGTGGTACAATGTTTCACGCGTCATTGATTTTGAAATGTTTGTATTTTTAAAATAAGGTCTATTTAAACCTAAATAAGCACAATGAACTCTCGAAATCTGAAGGTAGAACTCAACGGTCAAAAATCGACTAAAATGGCAGCGTCTTTTTTAACTTACTCCAGAAAATTAAAGCCTCGCTTAGAGATTTAAATAAGCACGTGAGCAGGTCATTGCATTAAGCCTAGTCTGAGAGAAAGAAAATATATATACACGGCGCTATCGCATCTTAAATGTCTGCACTGGTAATGCACTGTGACCAGAGGCAGTAATAGCAGCAATTAAAGGCTAACCGCAACTCTTAAGCCACACAATAATTCGCGTCACAATTAGCTTTACTACGGGGCAACTGATCTCTCTTACTCAAGGGGATAACTACTCCATATTTTACTTTGTGATTTAGATCAGTGTCAGGATACTTGACTGTAAACTACCCAGTAACGACTCTCGTAAATCTTCAAGACTACCAAAACTGAAGATTTACGTGCCGACACAAGATGAATTGTGACTTTTGTTCACCCATCTATGGTGGATGGGCGCGCTTTTTAATTTCATGAAACAAAAACTCACTTCACTCATCACTTTGGCACAGTCCTCTCAAAGAATAGACAAGTTTATTTTGGTAAAAATACATACATGTCCGAATAAAATCCTAAAAAGAACTAAGTAACTGCATATTGTTTAAAATAATATGGTGTTTACTTTTGCTTAAATGTCTGCCTCACTATAGTCGTATTTAATTTTCCACTAACATGTTACGCTCATTAGGAAGTACTGGCGAAAAGTCACATACGCTAAGGGCAGTGATATCTTACAAATGTAAACAAGTGTTGGCACGCAGCGGCCGATGAATTGATTAATTCCATGGCTAAATCAGTAACAGTCTGTTCATTACTTGCGACATCCACGGCGAAACGAATACGTCTGATGCTCATTCGAGTATGGATCTATTGAAGTTCGTGAGGCCAATTCTGAAGGCAAATAAAGTGAGTAATTTGTTACACTCATACGTACGAGAAAAATTTGATGCATGTCTTTTAATTTTTATTTTCACATTACCCTTGTTATTTACCTTTGCACATCGAAGAGCACGCTAAGCCGTCGGTTCTGGCCATCATAAAGATCTTTGACTGTCGTTGAGGAGACCCGTTCTATAAGGCCTTGTAGCCTTCCTCTCGTTTTCTACGCGCCTCTGACCCGTATGGTATTCCCCAATGATCTGATCTTAAAGCGAGTCTATCAGCGCGATGAATATTTATCGAATCAGATGATAGATGGGAAGGATATCCTTCTCATCTTTAATTTGATTCGAGTATATTTAGCCGTGATAAGCCACAGCTTATAATACTACTAAAATAACTCAAGAACTTTATTCTTATCCAGTCATCAATTACTCACGACGTCTAATCGATTTGGTGAATGATATTTAAGCCCCAGACTTTCCACTATTTTCCCTCGAATAGAGCGTGATCTAATCGACGAATGCCGTAAATATTTGAGCTTCAATATTATGCTCGCGAGAACTGCCTGTGGTCCATCGGACGGTAACTACCATAGATATAGTAATTAAAGTCTTATTTATATTTCTATAACTACCCAACATTTTATGCAGGAAATTTAATTTTCTATTAATTTTGTTGAAGTGTATTTTCCGAGGTCTCAAGAATTCTATATTTTTCATTGTGATCTCCACGAGTGGTTGTTTCGCGTTGGTTGTTTTTTGTCTCCGTTGCTTGAATTTTTGGAAGTCTCCTGAGATATCTCCACAGGATTCACAACCAGTTTGAAAGGTTCCTTTTAAAAATAATAGTTTCCTCATGTGAGGCATCATATGTTTTTAGGGCGGCTTGATCTCTTTCGGTTCTCTAACCCTGGCTCCGCCTCTGTATGCGAGTAGAGTAGTTATAACAGAATGATTGAATTTACTAGTCATATCAATTTACGACTACTTTACGTATTACGATGTCGTGGAGATCGTTTATAACCGTCATTATTTCATGGAGTTCTAAATTTACAAGCGGTTATGATGCACATTAAGGACGCGTTTACGCTTGTATCAAAAAACCACATATTTCCGGTACATTTTACGACAATTTTAGATAATTACTAATAAAACTAATGATTACGATAAATTGATTACTTTTTTATCTATAAATCAATTTGAAAATAAATAAAAAATATTTAATTAATATTAATGTAAAATCGATTCGAAACGGCCTCTTAAATCAAAAATAGGCATATACTGCTATTTTTGGGTACAATTTTCTCTCTATTTTAACATTTATTTAGATTTTCAAAGATAGAATAGGGTAGGAAATATAGTCAACTCAAAAACAATTTGTTTTTTTTTTTCAAAATATTGTAAATTGACTCAAAAAAAGCAAAAAATCATCTTACATTTTTCTTCTATTTTGCTCGCATACGTGTGTCTTAATGTGTGGCAATAAGGTTCGTTTTATTTAGCCACTTTCTTGATTTATATATCCAAATTCTGCCATTAGATCTCAGTCTGCGCTTGAGCGCCGTCGGGAGTGGACTCTATGTCGCTTGTCGCTGCGGCCCGAAGACGAAAAAAGCAATATACGAATACAAAATATTCGCTAAAATCAATTTGATACTTCTCGTATTCTGTGCGAATTACGTACAAGTAAATTTCTTTTGTATAAATGGACATTATTACTTTATTTTCTCCGTTATGTTGAGTCAGGATATATTTCGGTATTTAGATATTATTTTGTTTCTTGCGTTGAAATCTGGTAAGATTATCTGGACTGATGGTATACCATCCCGTTCAAGTGTTGCGATTGGAATTCATAAAAGAGTAGACCTAGTTATGCCAGGTTGGGGCTCATTTTATTTGTTTTGGTGAGACCCTACCACTGGTACTAGTGAAGTAACCTTCCAAGGTTATTCGATGAGTCTTGCTGGTACTCATATGTGAGTAAAGCTACGCATGCCGAGTTTGGGCTCATTTTGTTTGTACATAAGAGACCCTACCACTGGAACTTATGAAGTAACCTTCCAGGGTTATTCGATGACTCTTACTGGTACTCATATGTGAGTAGAGCTAGGCATGCCGAGTTTGGGCTCATTTTGTTTGTACATAAGAGACCCTACCACTGGAACTTATGAAGTAACCTTCCAGGGTTATTCAATGACTCTTGCTAGTACTCATGTGTTAGTAGAGCTAGGCATGCCGAGTTTGGGCTCATTTTGTTTGTACATAAGAGACCCTACCACTGGAACTTATGAAGTAACCTTCCAGGGTTATTCAATGACTCTTGCTGGTACTCATGTGTGGGTAGAGCTAGGCATGCCGAGTTTGGGCTCATTTTAATTGTACATAAGAGACCCTACCACTGCATTTTATAAAGTAACCTTCCAGGGTTATTCAATGACTCTTACTGGTACTCATATGTCAGTACAGCTAGGCATGCCGAGTTTGGGTTCATTTTGTTTGTACATAAGTGACCCTACCACTGGAACTTATAAAGTAACCTTCCAGGGTTATTCGATGACTCTTGCTGGTACTCATATGTGAGTAGAGCTAGGCATGCCGAGTTTGGGCTCATTTTGTTTGTACATAAGAGACCCTACCACTGGAACTTATGAAGTAACCTTCCAGGGTTATTCAATGACTCTTGCTAGTACTCATGTGTGAGTAGAGCTAGGCATGCCGAGTTTGGGCTCATTTTGTTTGTACATAAGAGACCCTACCACTGGAACTTATGAAGTAACCTTCCAGGGTTATTCAATGACTCTTGCTGGCACTCATGTGTGAGTAGAGCTAGGCATGCCGAGTTTGGGCTCATTTTGTTTGTACATAAGAAACCCTACCACTGGAACTTATGAAGTAACCTTCCAGGGTTATTCAATGACTCTTACTGGTACTCATATGTCAGTAGAGCTAGACATGCCGAGTTTGGGTTCATTTTGTTTGTACATAAGTAACCCTACCACTGGAACTTATGAAGTAACCTTCCAGGGTTATTCGATGACTCTTGCTGGTACTCATATGTGAGTAGAGCTAGGCATGCCGAGTTTGGGCTCATTTAGTTTGTACATAAGAGACCCTACTACTGGAACTTATGAAGTAACCTTTCAGGTATTTCAGGTTTATTCGAAGACTCTTAGTGGTTCTCATATGTGAGTAGAGCTAGGTATGTTCCAGTGGAAGGGTCTCTGATGTTCATACAAAATGAGTCCAAACTCGGCATGCCTAGCTCTACTCACATATAAGAACCAGCAATAGTCATCGAATAACCCTGGAAGGTTACTTCATAAGTTGCAGTGGTTGGGTCTCTCATGTACAAACAAAATGAGCCCAAACTTGGCATGCCTAGCTCTACTCACATATGAGTACCAGCAAGAGTGATCGAATAACCCTGGAAGGTTACTTCATAAGTTCCAGTGGAAGGGTCTCTTATGTACAAATAAAATGAGCCCAAACTCGGCATGCCTAGCTTTACTTCCATATGAGTACCATCAAGAGTCATCGAATAACCCTGGAAGGTTACTTCATAAGTTCCATTGGTAGGGTCACTTATGTACAAACAAAATGAGCCCAAACTCAGCATGCCTAGCTCTACTCACATATGAGAACCAGCAAGAGTCATTGAATAACCCTGAAAGGTTACTTCATAAGTTGCAGTGGTTGGGTCTCTTATGTACAAACAAAATGAGCCCAAACTCGGCATGCCTAGCTCTACTCACATATAAGAACCAGCAATAGTCATCGAATAACCCTGGAAGGTTACTTCATAAGTTGCAGTGGTTGGGTCTCTCATGTACAAACAAAATGAGCCCAAACTTGGCATGCCTAGCTCTACTCACATATGAGTACCAGCAAGAGTCATCGAATAACCCTGGAAGGTTACTTCATAAGTTCTAGTGGTAGGGTTACTTATGTACAAACAAAATGAACCCAAACTCGGCATGCCTAGCTCTACTGACATATGAGTACCAGTAAGAGTCATCGAATAACCCTGGAAGGTTACTTCATAAGTTCCTGTGGTAGGGTCTCTTATGTACAAACAAAATGAGCCCAAACTCGGCATGCCTAGCTCTACTCACACATGAGTACCAGCAAGAGTCATTGAATAACCTTGGTAGGTTACTTCATAAGTTCCTGTGGTAGGGTCTCTTATGTACAAACAAAATGAGCCCAAACTCGACATGCCTAGCTCTACTCACATATGAGTACCAGCAAGAGTCATCTAATAACCCTGGAAGGTTACTTCATATGTTCCAGTGGTAGGGTCTCTTATGTACAAACAAAGTGAGCCCAAACTCGGCATGCCTAGCTCTACTCACATAAGAGTACCAGTAAGACTCATCGAATAACCTTGGTAGGTTACTTCACTAGTACCAGTGGTAGGGTCTCACTAAAACAAATAAAATGAGCCCCAACCTGGCATAACTAGGTCTACTCTTTTATGAGTTCCAGTCGCAACACTTGAATGGGATGGTATACCATCAGTCCACATAATCTTACCAGATTTCAACGCAAGAAACAAAATAATATCTAAATACCGAAATATATCCTGAATCAACATAATGGAAAAAATTAAGTAATAATGTCCGTTTAGGTATATAAAAATAAGAAACTTATTTGTTCGTAATTCGCACAGCCAGGCCTTTAACACATAGATACATATCACAAAAAATTCTAAGTCTCAAAGTTATTTAGTTGAACTACATTTCCGCAAGTTACCGTACCGTACTGTTGCCGCCGTGTCGCTGTAGTGACGCGATTTTGTACCTACTAATTTTGTAAACGCGTCCTTAATATACCATAAAATATTTATTTCATGTCAATTTAGCGCTACGTACCTAAATCTTGTGTGTTTATCATAGTCATACTTTTGTTGGTAGATATGAATTAAATGTGATGGGGCTCAAACATAGTTCCGTATGTGCCACATGTTGATGACCTCAGCTCTCATTTTGTTCCCCTACTTTTTCTACTATGTCATATAGCCATTTTAAGCCGCTGCACTATGGTTCGTCTAGAACAAGCTAGCTAGACAAAATTATTTTATTTGATTTTTATGTCTAGATGCGGTTAATAAGCAAAGATATAAGGTTTTTGGTACTTTTTTCAAGGCAGTTTGTCATTTGAGCTGGTATCATGAAAAAAAAAACATTTATCGGGCATATGTGTATAATATATTTTTTGAACATTTTATAAAGTGATTTATCCCTCGACGTCGCTATAAAATCTAATAACAGATGCATAAAATATCTAAGAACTAAATCTATTACTCATTATCATCACTATCATCAGATGAATCATCCATTGAATAGTCATATTAACATTTTGTTCCTTACAGCTAGGTGGGACAATTAAATCTAATACTTCAGTTGGAAGCGTACCTATTTTCTTCCGAGGAACTTCTCGTAAACCGTTTATTACAGGGTCAGATGTTATCAATAACATATTAAGTAAATCTCTATTCGTAGCCTCCCGTGATCGCTTTCGTGTGTTGTGCTCACGAAATCTTCTGCAGTCCTTATTCCGAGCTTCCTGTGCTTCCTCGGAAAGCTGGCCTATAGGTAGAAGGGACGATCTAATTACTTCGCCACTGTGCAAAAGTATTTTGTGGACAGTAGCGGGCATGTAATACCATGAATAGAGATTTACATAAAGTTGTCTAGTTTCTTGAGCTAAGTTAACGAATTTTTCAATATTTATATCATATCCCGATGATAAAGTGCGAAGTAGTATGCCAAATTTTTGTATTAGTGAAACATCTAACCCTGTAATATCGGCACTAGCCTCGGGATTTCCAAAAAATCTTCGCGCGGTGTTCCCGTCATTAGTGTTACCGAACCCTGGTTTTGGTTTGTCTACAATCAAGCCCATTTCGCTTTTAAATCGTTTTTTAATGTCATCTGAACGTTGTTTCACACTAGCTTTGTCTTCGGCTGTTCTTAACTGCCATTTTTTTATATTTAGTCGATAGCTAATGTGAAGCAAGCATTCAAAGCACCTTATCCAAGCGTGCAACGTAGACAAACCAAAACCAAGATTATCTTTGTCCGCAGCAAACTCTTTTGACAGATCATTCATCATTGTTGGAGTTGCCCCACAAATAAAACATTTTTGTGAGGAAGAAGTTTCGGTCAGAGCATTGCAAACTTTTCCGTCAATCATTGTTAAAAGCATAACATGTGTGACAGATACTTCGGTCTCCATCACCTTGCAGGTTGTCGGCAATAAAGCGTTTATCTCTTCTAAAACCTTATTGGTTTCCGAAATCGTAAAATCTTTCGTTTCCTTAGAAAAGATAAACTTTATTGGCCGACAATACATTGTAGAACAGGGCCGAGGATTCTGCCACACAATATTACCACTTTCATCTTTCAATTGAAGAGGAACGAAAGAAAATACAAATAAAAACTCGTCACTATCGTCACAATTAGTGAATTTTTGTTTGTACATACTATGACCGGAACTTCCATCACAACCCCATTTACTGATTAATGTGAATGACGTGCAAGGTAACAGACTATGAACAACTTCTTGTTGTGCTGAAACTAAACGTTCGGCAGTCTTATCAAGAATTGCCTGAACTTTGATTTCAGCATGCGTTTCATTGACTGTAATTTGTTCACCTGACGGGTAGCAGGCTATTTTAGCCTTTCTAACACTGTACATTGACGGAAACACCTTATGTCCAGCTTTAATACTCCACTTCCGAGTCTGCTTATAGCTATGGCTACTTGATTTACTATCAACGTAGTACGCTAAAGCTTCCTCACTTGTTAAACTCCTGGGGGCACTTTCTTCACTCGTGGTCTTGGTTATTGAAGGATCACTAGTCACATCTTTAATTTGACGTGCTACACTTCTCTGACCCGAGATTCGAGCTGACACTTCAGCGGCGTAAATTAATTCACTAGCACTTCTGGACTGTAATAGATCGTCTACACGTCGTCTCTTCGTTTTGAGACTAGAATGTTCAAAATCTTTAGTAGGTCTTCCGGGTCCCGGTTCTCCAGATGTAGTTGGCAGAGATAAATAAACGGACACATCGAAAGATATGTCAAGACCCTCCAGCCACGTCGAATACTTTTGTAGGAATCGCTCTCGATTTCTTCCACAGCTGCTCCACTTTTCAGCAAATTTCGTTGAATATCTTGAGATTAGTACTTTAATATCTCGCAGAGACTGCTCCGTAACACCATCAAAATTATATCTCAAAGATATAAACCGAAAGAGCTCCTCATTCCGCGTTTCCTTCGGGTGTTTCAGCCATTCTTCGAAAAAATCCATTCTTGAGACGGTAAAAACTGTTGAAAGAAAAAAATAAATAAAAATTAGTTGTGCAAATATATCGCAATGAATTTTTTTACGTATAACTACTAGACACTTATGAGAATCGTATATGATAGGTTCTACGGTGGGGACAAGTGGGGACATGTTATTATTTGACCGATGAATTTGAAAAAATGAGTAAAAATGTGGGTGAAAATTCAAACATTTCATTTTATAAGACTAAAGAATGAAGTTCCCATGTTGAAAATGAAATAAAATATAACTACTTACCCTTACGTATACAATCCATCACAAAAACACTTTCACAAATTTCTTTTAGTGACATAAACAATGCTATCAAATATGATGTAAAAATGCAAATGAATGCCCTTTAAATAGTCAACATCTTATAAACATACCTTAATGACGCTCTTAATGAGGGTAGTATTGATAATTAATAGGTGTAATCCTCAATGTATAGGGGTAATGAGTTCGTAATAGTAATTAACTTCCAGGAATTTAAGAGTTGTTTTTGTCTAGCTAGCTTGTTCTAGAGGAACCATAGTGCGCTGCCGTATGGCATGCGTTTTTTACTATACGTGAGGACAAAGCAACTTTCTGGTTAACAACCTAATCTTAGCAAGTCTTGCTTCGTCATATATGCACCCAGGTTTTCTCACATTACTGTTCTCTATATCTTATTCTACCCGATGACGACATACATCATAGCACTGTGAACACAACAATGGCATTAAAAATACACTTTAGTACATATTTTTTCACATTGCTGTTGATTTTCCTCATTCTAATCTCGTTAAATCATCGTGAATTAATTATGTTTTAGATCCATCTGTTCATTTGATATTTATGGAGTAGTTTTTAGAGGACAATTAATAGGTTGTTGCCAAAACAGATCTTTTTAATTACGGACTTAGGCAATATTACCTACTAAATGTAACGAATAAGGCAAATTATTACTAATTAGTTGCCTGTAATGGAGTCAAATTACAATAAGTAAATATCTTGAAATAATTTTATGCATTGTTGGACTGAAATTACTGAAGGCAACCGATTATTACCTAAGGCAAAATCAGGCGTTATTAATTACCATATTATAAGACCACACGGTGGTAATTATAACGAAACAAACGGAAAGGCCAGTTAATTATTAAGTATTATGATTCTAACTTTTCTCGAAGAAAATAGACAAACATTTTTGAAGGCGGCAAAATTGCGTTTTGCTTTTTAATATGCCGTTCCTATTTTTAAAAAGGTGAATACTTAACCTGTGAAAAGTTAAATGCCTTCAATATTTTTATTTTATTTTCTACAATACATTGCCTGTTTTTTTAAAATAGCACGCACTTGGTAACGAGAAAAGTTACCTACATTTTGCCATTAACTAGACACATTTTCAGACTTTCATCCGATACGTAAACTGAAAGAGGCCGAAATATATCCGATTTCACACACCTGCTCATCATTTTACGTTTCCAATTGTTCATAATTGGTTCAGCAATCTCGCTGTGCCGGCTCTGCCGGGCACACGATAATTAATAATTACCTAACATACGTTGATTAACCGAGTGTGCTGAAAAATCTCTTGTTTTTACGAGTATAATTGGATGATGCATACGCGTTATGCCGATAATTAATTGTGTTTGTAGAGAACATTACTAGGCTACTATACGAATATTCAAACAACAAACAGGATGTAGGTTACTAGATTCATGGCTGTTATTTGTAGATTGTAAAAAATATGCCAGCCATAGTCATTTAGTGTGGAAATCGAATCCACGACAATTGTCGTCGCCGGTCTTCTTATCACTCCCTTCGGGAAGTGGGGATACCTTTTCGAGGTGGTATTCGTCGCAGGCCATTTGTGTGGGCAAGTCGACTAGAACGCTGTCGGTTCGGGTAGCAATAAGCAAAAAGAAGCAAATGCTGAGCATAACTCCATAAATAAAATACATTTTAATACAAAAATTATGTGATAAGTCGTTCCGTGACCCGTCAAGGTAGGTTGAAGGTATTTCACCTTTATTTGCAATTGATTTCGCGCTTGAAACTCGTAACATAAATATTAGTATCAAGACCTTTAGCAATATAATCAAACTATCACAGCCAGAAATAACACGTGAAAAAAGTACAATTCCACATTCCAGCATCCAAAGACTGTTTGCACTAAGTTTGTTGAACTCATGAACGTCGCGTCCGTTCAAAATGACGTGTTTATTTGACTCCGTATAGCCGCTAGAAACCGCGCCAACTGATCTATTGTGTTCAACGGGCGCAGATTAATTCTGTATTATTATATAAACATACGTAATTGGAAGATTGCCGTTTCCCGTGATACCCGTCTAGGAATAGACCAGTCAATTGCCGCCTATACACGTCGCGACAGACTACTGGTTGGTATAAGTATGGGTGTCGGAGCCAGAAATGTTTAGTGTATTCACGTGCAAATCACCGATTATGACATAATTTATTGCACGAATGCTGCAGTTGTTGATGTGTTCTCTGCACTAGGCTTAATTATTATACTGCTACGGATTTGATGCCTGAACGCGACACATACGTTGTGTGAGATCAAGAAGGAAGGTCTGTAAGAACTCATTCTCACCCAATTTAAAAAAGAGGAGGTTTTCAATTCAGTTGTATATTTTATTTTTGTTGATCCCATCGAAATTTGAGAAATGAAATGTTTAATGTGCTTGTTTTAATTTTTAATTGATGATTATATAACTTCGCTTACTCTGCCATCACAACAGGCAGTGCATTTAATATTTTTTATATAGCAACCTATTAACAAAACAATAGCCAATTTTTGCAGTACAAATACGTATTTCTATTGGCAGTTGGGTAATTATGATCAGTTTTAATATACGATTGTTTCCGAACGTATAATATAGGCTGTATAGCATGTTGGTAAGACCTTCGCCTTGCTAGCGCCATTCGGTACAGCTCTGAGTCATGTCTTGTAATTTTAACCATTTCATATGGCTAGAGTTGTCTGAAAAATATATTAATTGTTATATAAATAGCTTTTGACTAAAGGTATGTACTAGTGCTTGTGCTACTTCTGTACTGTGCTGCTCTTGTCGATCGTAATCTTATACTTCTTATCATCATCATCATCAGCCTTTAACAGTCCACTGCTGGACTAGGCCTCTCCTTTGAAAGGAGGAATTGGCCTACTATACCACGCTGGCCAAACGGGTTGGTATAGGGTTGGTATCAAGTTTTCCTTCTCTTACAGTGCTGTTCTCTGCATAATATGCTCCCTCTGTCGGCTCTTACGACACCCATGGTATGATATGGGGTGGTGACAATCCGTATTCTTAATCCGTCACCACACGGACTATACTTCTTATACTAATATATAAATCTAAAGAGTTTGGTCTGTTTGTTTGGAAGAACGCGCTAATCTCAGGGGTGCGATTTGAAAAATTCTTAACATCATAAACACAGATATGAGAAGTAGTATCAGATAGAGCGCATTCGTCCAACTAAGTGTGGCACGTTGACAGCTATGTGTGCGTGACCTTTGGCGACTGGCACTGTACGGACACGCGCGTCTATGTGTGTGAAAAGTTGCCAGATTATGAATAATCTCCCAGTATTTTGCATATAGTTATGTAATATTCTTATATTCATTTTCGGTTTTGAAGAAATTACCATGGATTTAATTAATGCTTTTATAAATATATTTCTTAAATGTAGGTACCGAGTTAAGTTTTAACTACTTCGTAAATCTGTATATATAAAATCCTTGCGTTACTGACTGACTGACAGACAAGCTACAGCCGAAACTACTCGGCGCATGAAGCTGAAATTTAGCATGTATGTTTCTTGGGAACCGTAGGGGGCACCAAGACGGGATTTCTCGAAATTCCCACGGGATCGGGCAAAACAATAAATACGAAAATATGTGCGTGCGAAACCGCTGGCGTCGATTAGTTGAGAAATAAATAGTATGTATGTACACACGGCACCAAGTCAAGCTAAACAGTTGCTGTACGATTTTGATACTTATTCCCTACGCCATAAGTATGTATGTACACACGGCGCCAAGTCAAGCTAAGGTAAAAGCACTAATGCTTGACACTGAACTAATAGATGACATTTTCACAGAAAAACGTTTCTAATAAGAAAACTAATCATTTAAATAACATAGTTACTGATGTTAAAGATACCTAGTGCTATCTCTGATACATGTACAAAAGCTTGTAAACATTCTGAAGCTAATTTCAAAATTACATCAGTTTACAACAAACAATGTGAGTAAGTTGGCATGTCGCGCGTCATTCTTAGCGTTTTTCGTAAGGCAACTGACTTTTGACAGGTATGATTTTTTCTTATATTTATGATTATAGGCTTTTGTTGGTTTCAATAATAAAAATATATGAAATGATTGATTTATTAGGACCTTCTCCTTGTTATTTTGGCTTGTTTTTGCATAATTTTTAAGTGGTGTCTACTATTAGTTCCTGAAATCAGCCAAAACCTAAAAGATGACACATGTGTCATCTACTAGGGTTACATCTAAATGATTTTTTTTGCTTATTTCTATGCAAATTTAGCCTTTTTTGTAGAAATAAAGTTCCTGTCTTAGTTTCATTTGTTTTAATCTACTCTAACTAAAAGTAGACAGTGTCAACTATTAGGGTATACTAGATGTCAAATATTAGTATTTAGTGTCAACTATTAGGGTATATTAGATGTCAACTATTAGTATCTATAAATATCAGTGCAGATCCCCTGATAGTGCCCATCCACGTGACAATTTTGACAAAGTCTCTTGCATAATAATTATGGGTAAATTCATGTCAACTATTAGTGCCAATTGATGTCAATTATTGGTAGATTTGATTTTCGACACTGTCATCTTTTAGTGCTTACGACAAACCTAAGAAAATTTAAATTTTTGTTGAAAATACAACAGCTTTTAAATAATTTATATAAAAAAAGTCAAGCTCTAAATGTTGCTCTAATTGTGAAAATATTTGCAACTGTACTTTTTTGATAAATACCTTTTTATATTTGAGAATGAAGTTTGATTTGTCCTTAATGTGTCAAGCATTAGTGCTTTTACCTTAAACATTTGCTGTACGATTTTGATACTTATTCCCTACGCCATAAGTATGTATGTACACACGGCACCAAGTCAAGCTAAACAGTTGCTGTACGATTTTGATACTTATTCCCTACGCCATAAGTATGTATGTACACACGGCGCCAAGTCAAGCTAAACAGTTTCTGTACGATTTTGATACTTATTCCCTACGCCATAAGCTTGTATGTACACACGGCGCCAAGTCAAGCTAAACAGTTGCTGTACGATTTTGATACTTATTCTTTACGCCATAAGAACGGTGCAAAGGGCAAAGTGTATAAGCTTGACGAGTAGCAGGGTGTACACGAATATTTGGATCGTTTGGGGATCGAACTCAAAACAATATTATGTAAGGTATATACTAATGGAAATTGAAATTCTATTACTATATTTATGAGAAAGAAGATATATCTACAATATACTTTTATAATATGGTAATGTATTTTTCATTAACATGACAATCATTATCACATAATCAATTGACAAGTGCATTTTCCCTAATTCAGGCAGAACGGCGTCGACAAAAACTGGCAACACTTACATATTTCTTGCACAAATACGAATTTTATCGAAATTAATTAGGAAACAGTCAAATTATCAATAGTTACCTGTGAAAAGATATTCCATTTTCCTGTTTTTGTTTTTAGGAACAACTTTTACAGTGTTTAAGAACACAAGACGGCATTTTGAGAATTTAAAAGTTGAAGTGATCGTGACGCGTGAACTGTACGATGCTTCGTAGCGCACTGAGACGAGTTTGTATTCGCTTTTCAATTTTGTATTTGCTTTAGTGGCCGCACGCAACTGTGCCGCGCGTTCCATCTGACTACTTCTCATATCTGTGATCATAAATATAACATCACGCTATGAGCGACGGGAGTGGAGCAGTAGCCTTAAATAAAGCGGGTGTAACCGCGGGCATCCTCTAGTTCTACTAGAGGCTTAACTTATGGTCTACCATAAGTTAAGCAAGCAACACTTGCACAGGTCACCGCTTGGATGGGTAAACGCGCGTTACGTTTACATCAGAACATTACCGTGCTTTGTAGGACGCGTTAAGTCGTCGGTTTATTGTTGACCATCTTGGGGTCCTTTACGTGAGCTATAAATTCCGACACCAAAGTTGGTCACTCACACCAAAAAAAGAAATTGTACACAATTATACATCAATTCCAACTTTACGCATGTCTGTAAAGTCCTAGATAATACAACTAAGTTTTAAGGAACTGTCTACACGTAATTATTCATATCTATTCCTCTATTGAATCATACTTGATGGCACGGGCTGTTTCCGCAACTCCACGTCTTGGCGTGTATTTTGCGTGCGGGTGGGAATGGTGTCGTCATTCCAGCCACCCCAGCTCTTCGAGGAAGGCCAGCAGACTCTTGATGTGGCCCACTGCTTCCCTCAGGGTGCTGTGTCTTGTCAGGTACTGCTGCCTGTACTGTGCGACCTCAGGGCAGTCGAGGAGCAGGTGGGCTGCCGTCTCGTCTGCTGCCATACAGGCCCTGCACAGCGGGCTGTCGGTGATACCTATAGTAAATAGGTGTTTATTAAGGAATCCGTGTCCTGTGTAGGCGGCCGTGACTGTCCGCAGTTGTTGTTTGGACAGCCGGAGGATTTGTTTAGCTATCTTACCGTCTACTGCGGGAAGAGCCTCCTTGGCCTGCCTACATGTTTCAATACCAATCCAGGACTGGTTGTGTTGGGTCCTGGTCCTATTTCTTACCAGGTTGCGATAAAATCCAGAAGGGAGGGGAATAATGGGCTCGGGTCCCACCACCTCTAAAGTGGCCCCTCTTCTGGCAAGTACGTCGGCTGCGTCATTCCCTCTAGAGCCACTGTGGCCCTTGATCCATTGCAGTGTTAATTTGTTTTGTTTACCTACCTCTGTTAGTTTCTGGTGGCATTCAAGCGTGAGCGCCGAGGTGATAGTATGGCTTTTGAGGGCTGAGAGGACTGCCTTACTATCTGAGAGGATCCTAATGGATCGTTCCCTTACCTCACGTGCCATGATTGCTGTGGCAGCTAGGATTATGCCAAAACATTCGGCCTGGTAGACCGTGTTGTAGGCTCCCAGCGGTGCTGCGATGTTGATATTTAGGTCCTCGGAGAATACTCCTGAACCCGTACCTGTATCCGTCTTAGACCCATCTGTGAAGATCGTGAGCTCGTTGTGATTAACCGCTCCTTCGTGTAGATCCTCGTACAGTTGGATTTTGTATTTCTTGTCGAACACAAATTGTTTCGGTATTTGGTCGCCAATGGCTTGTGTGAGAGGAACTTCTTTAAAGAGTGTATTTAAGTTGCTAGTGTGCGGTGTGTTGGTGTCTTTCCAGAGCTTCAGAGCTCTTAGCCGGACCGCCGACATCGTTGCTTCTTGTTGTATAAACAGGTGCAATGGGGGCAGGTCCAGCAACACTTCGAGTGCCGCTGTAGGTGTAGTTTTCATGCAGCCCGTGGCCGCTAGGCACGCAAGTCTTTGTAGCTTTTGAAGCTTGTTGGCGGCCGTTGTTAGGTTGGTCCGAGGCCACCACACTACTGCGCCGTAGCTTATCATCGGACGTATTATTGTCTTATAGAGCCATAAGACAATTTTGGGGGATAGGCCCCAGCGTTTGCCTATCATCTTCTTGCACTGCCAGAAGACAATGCTTGCTTTGTTGAGCTTATTTTCCATGTGGCTGTTCCATGTCAATTTGCTGTCGAGAGTGACACCCAGGTACTTGACCTCGGTAGACAGCTTAAGCTCTGTGTTAAATAACTTGGGCAGTCGGTAAGTGCCCAGCGCGCGTTTGTGTGTGAACATAACTAGTTCGGTCTTGGTCGGGTTTACAGATAATTCGTACTCATTACACCACCACTCTACTATGCGTAGCGCTTGTTGGGTTAGGTCGTACACTGTACTGGTTACCTTACCTGAGGTGAGTATGGTTAGATCATCTGCATAACCTATTGTGTAGAAGTCTCTCGCATTGAGTTTGTCTATGAGTTCATTGATGACTAAGTTCCACAATAGCGGGGAGAGTACACCT
This sequence comes from Euclidia mi, assembly GCA_944739405.2. NCBI lineage: Eukaryota > Metazoa > Arthropoda > Insecta > Lepidoptera > Erebidae > Euclidia > Euclidia mi. The sequence continues at coordinate 45,047,102 of OX123195.2, forward strand.
CCCTGCGGGCACCCTTTAGTTATCAAGGCTGTCTGAGTGTCGTCGTGTAGGCGCACTACCCTTTTGCTGAGCATGTTTTGGATCCACTGTATGAGCATCTGATCCACACCATGTCTGGATAGGGCGTTGCTTATGCTGGAGAAGTTTGTCTTGTCGAAGGCTCCTTCTATGTCGATGAAGGTGCCCAGGCAGATGCTTTTTTGTTGTATAGCAGCTTCTATCTGGTTCACGACCTGATGTAAGGCCGATTCCGTCGATTTCCCTGAGCTGTATGCATGTTGGTTGGCATGTAGGGGTAAGTGCTTAAGAGCCCCACTTCTTAGTTCCCTCTCGCAAAGCCTTTCCAAGGCTTTAAGCATGAAGGAGGTCAGGCTTATTGGTCTGAAGGACTTTGCATTGGTATAGTCTGTTTTGCCTGGTTTTGGTATGAAGATTAGTTTGACTTCCCTCCATTTCTTCGGTACATATCTGAGGGCCAGGCTAGCCCTCATGATTGCCAGGAGTCTTTTAAGGACAGGTTCACCTCCCCATTGTAGTAACCCTGGGAAGATGCCGTCCAGTCCGGCTGCTTTGAAGGGATGGAAGCTATCGATGGCCCATCGGAGTTTTTCTTCTGTGACCACGTTGTTTGCGTGTCTCCATTCGTGTTCGGTCGCCACTGTTGGTGTATCGTGCCAAGTTATTACCGGGGTGAGGACGCAGCCTGGGAAATGTGTTTCGAGTAGGACGCGTCTTGTCTCCTCCTCCGATGTGGTGTATGTGTCATCCGGTTTACGGAGAGTACCTGGTGCAACTGTTGGTTGCTGAGCCAGTAGTTTCCTTACCCGGTTTGCTTGTTGGCAGGATTCAATGCTCCCACAGAATTTCCTCCATCCCATGGTGCGTCTGAATCTGAGGCATTTCCTGTAGTCTGATTTGGCCGCTTTGTAAGCGTCCCAATCAGCGTCCGCGCTTGTGTTCATTGCCCTATTTAAAGCCTTTCTTACCTTCTTGCGCTTGCGTTCAAGCTCAGCGCCCCACCAGGGTTGTTTCCCCGGGGTTGAAGGCGGAGTGGTTTCCGGGCAAGCTGCATGGTAGCTGTCTAGCATCGACTGTGTCAGTGTGCATACCTGCTCGTCGATCTGTTCAGTGTCACCCAGTACCGTCGGCGTAGCGGTGAGGGTAAGTTTATCTCTAAGTAATAGGACATACTTTGATTTGTCCGTGTTGTGGGGTTTCCTGCGGGGCTGTGTGGGCTGTATATCGACTTTTATGGAGAAGCTGATCCATCTGTGGTCTGAGCATGATGCCTCCTTTGAGACGTGCCATCCCTTGATGCGTTCAGCCGCTCCTTCTGTTGCGAGAGTTAAGTCGATAATTGTCTGACTACGTTTTGTGACGAAGGTGGGCTCCGTACCTGTGTTTAATAGGGTAAGATTAGTGGTGAATAGGTATTCAACCAGTGACTTACCTCTGTTATTGTTGCAGTCCATGCCCCACATTTGGTGGTGGGCATTGGAGTCCGTCCCTATTACGACCTCCGTATTGGTTCTCTCGCACTGGTTAACCAGACGCGTGAGGTCGAACGGAGGCGGGTCTTCAGCCTCGGGCATGTAAACCGATGCGAAAACGACCGCTATACTCCTTGGCTGCTGTATTATTTCAATTTGTATCGCTGTGATGTCTCTGGAACAGAACTCCATTAAAGCTTGGGCTCTGATGTTTTTAGTTGTAAGTATACAGGTTCTTGGACGTGTGTGGTCAGTAGAAGAGTAAATCTTACCTCCCAGGCTGGAGAGGCCTCTAATGAGGCCACCCCTTATCCAAGGTTCCTGGATGAGCACGATGGCTGAATGTTGGACCTCCATTCATTTGCGCAGTTGCGCAGTGGCCGTTTGGCTATGATGGAGGTTGATTTGCAGGCAGCTGACGTCACTAGGCAGAGGGTTCATCTGTGGGTGATGTCCCCTCCTCCCCGACCTTCAGCTGCGTTAGGCCCACCAGGATGTCGCCGGCCCCCACCCCGTCGTCCCGCCGCACCGGACTCAGGAGCAGGCTCTCATCTTCCGAGTTACCCTCGGCTGACGGGCCAGCCCCCAAGCCAGATGCGGCCGGCTCTGACGGGCCGGGTTCCGCGGAACACGCTGGCTGGGTGTCTGATGCTTGATGTGGTTGTGTGGAGTTGTCGCATTCCAGAGGATGATCGACATACTTGCCTGTTGAGTCCCGGAACCGGACGTAGACTGCACCCAGCCCCAACGCGAGGCGGCGCTCGTTCTGCACCAGGACCGGGACTTGTTCCTCCGGGACGCCCACGACCAGGAAGCACCCACCTGACTGTCTTTCCGAGTGCAGCAGCGACCATTTGTCGACCGCCAACCAGGGGTTCTGGAACTCCAGAGCCCGACCCACGTCGCGCACGTCGTCCCAGACTCCCTGTTCGTTGGGAACGACAATGCCGCACCGCACTCTCTTTGGGGCCTCTTCCTGGCCCCTAACCTCCAGTTCGATAGACTATTATTGAATCATAACATTGAATGCATAATATATTTGATACTATGTTTGTATCGGCCGTAAGACTGACTATCTCCTCGATCAGTTGTTTATCAATAAATTATAACTAATGGCCGCTGGTTCTATTATTGTTTATTTTCCTGTCGGATATCGTATATTTATTGGATTCATGATCATTTACACATGTTATGTGTTTGACTTTGAAACTGTTTTGCTTAGTAATAGCGATGTTGAAAAGTTATAAAATATTATGACGATCACAAATGAAGCTAGAATAATTTCTGTGATGACAATAGTGTTGCAATGATCTGGTGCAATTTTTATTGCACAAATTGTCAGCGTAGTGGTTTAACTGGTTGCATCGTCTTTTAGAACTACATACGTCGAGAATTGGGGGTTCGATCCCCACACGATAAAACACTGTGTGATCCACCAGTTGTTGTTTGAAGTTCGGATGTTCATTGTGCCTGTTGATTGAATAGTTGTAAAGCCTCGTTCGACGCAAGTTTTATTCCTATTGCGTGCGTTGTCTTCTTTAAGAAAGCAATTATTGCAAGCCAAATCTTAAGCCATCTGTCTTTCGAATATATTATATCTCTATTACACGTCTTGCATTAGGAAGCGATTCCTATAAATGGACCTAAGAGCTCATAAATCCATTTATAGCGGCTAGTTTCTTAAATCAAGTACTATTCAAGCCTTGTCTTGTATGAACTCTAGAACGTTAGTATCTCCTATGACACGCCAGTGAGCTCGATTGTCATCTCTTCACTTCTAGCCGTAGCCAACCAGTGTATATCATCACTCCATAGCCAGAGCCACTCCAAGGGTGTCAGTTCTGCCATTAATCTGACCAGCCCCACCGCTTTGTCTCTTGTAACATGATTATAAGTTACCCTAATAAAACAATTTTACCAGGTGGTCAGATCCTTCTTGTATAATGTTTTAATGTACTCAACGCCAAACGTTTCTGGTCACCTTCAAATATATTATTTGAAATAGGAATAATTTTTAAATAAATCAATAATTAATGGGACCACCCGCTGATGTAAATTTATTTATATGTTTGACAATACATAATATATTGTAATAATTATCCTCGTTTTAGACTAACATATGTAACATTGCAAGGTTTAACCTGACAAGGGCAATGTTTGTGGATATTCCGAATTTTTGTGACAATTTCATGTGTTAACATTTTACAATGAACAAATTGTGCGCATAGACTATTGTATTCGACAAAATAAATAATAAAGTTGGAAGAAGTCTTCAATAAAAATAATGAATTAAGTATAATAAGTCTTTATCATCATCATCATGGCCATGTTGTTCACGTTATCCAAGTTGCATCGAAGACTGTCGTTTTGAAACAATTAAAGCTTGGGGTCTGCTGGCTAATCTAACCTGCAGGTCGATTCAGAATGTCACGAGTTCTAACCGTACGATATGTCCAATTATTGTCCTCGTCTTTTAGCCCCCTATCAGAGATATTTTGAACAAATATTCATTGAATTCGGTTTATTTATTAATTTACTTCATACTTTATGCATAAAATTGATAGGAAATGCGATAGTTTTGACAAAAAATGAGGTAGCCCGTTTGACAATTAACGGAATCGAATGTCAAATGAGATATCGAAAGATCCTGAATCGCCCCCCAGATCTGATGAATAGAAGTGTCTTAACTGCATAATATGTAATAGGTGTTCTATGATCTATGATAGCGGTAAGTTTTAGATGATCAAAGAAACAGCAAATTAAAAATTATTTTGACATTGTACTCTGAAGTTATAGGATTTGTTTAAAGCGGCTTATTGTTGCTAAATACTTCCGCAGATTACGACTCAAACTGTTCACCCACTATGGCCTCTGTTTAGTAAATTGTTGTGGCGTTAATGACCAACATAGGCTCGAACAATGATTGAAACACGTCAAAATCGTGCTTTATCGAGGACGCAACCAATTTTACTATGAATATTATAGTGATAAGAGTTCTGAGTGAATTAATATGAAAGAAGAATGGCCATTTTTGACCTAAACATGTATAGAGATAAAACTTATTTTAAAAATAAGGTTATTTTTTAGTGTAATGATTTCACCAACTATTATATTTTATAGAAGTCTAGGTAAAAAGAAAAGTTTTGGGTTGTAAAGATGTTCTAGAACTCGTGAACGCATCCTTATCAAAATATTTTTTATTCGCTGCAGTGTTATATTATCTGTGCCCGATAATACTTCCTTGTTTAGCTACGTTCCATTTCACTTATACCACATCTTTAGCATTTGGTTTTGTCAAAACCTCGAGCAAACTTAATTTTATATATAAATTGAATCAAGTTGTTAAAAGCTGATCATAAATGAATGTATTTTTTATGTTAAAATATATAAAAAGATAAATATAAATGTATTTCTGCCGTTGAAAACATTGGATAAGGATGCAATGGAACGTTTTTGACTTAAAGACGCCGCCGGTGACATTGGACATGGGAGAATCTGTCAAATTAATACGAACTAATTTCGGTGTATTATGTAATTCCTAGACCTTTATAAGAAAAACTGTCTTTACAGTATAATTTCTTGATCAAAGATCTACTTGTTTTTGTACATTTTATCTATATACACAATAATTCATTATCAGGTCATTCAATGTATGAGAAGTGGCCATTGTTCTTTTTGTGGTCTATTTCTTGACACCAGTCCTGCTTATAAACCATCCCATTGCTGTGCTAGGGCTTCTTTACACTATTGAGCACGGGCCCCTTTCAGATTTCGAGAAATGTTAGACCATATTCCACCATGCTGGCCTACTAGGAGACTTCACGTGTTTGTCAATTATGTATAGGTCGGTTAACGAAAGTTGACCAGAAATGGCGGCCGTCGCGCATATGTACATTCGTGCACCAATAGCGTGGCTCCATTCTTGACGCATTTAGGGAATGCGTCAAGAACGGAGCCACGCCATTGGCATTCCACCCGCGCCTCACCCCGCACCTCCACGGAGACCTAAAAAATGATTTCTGCGCAGTGGTTATTTTTCGTGAACCGACCTATACATTATGAGGAACTCCACAGACCAGTAGTTTCCTCAAGATGTTTTCTTTCATCGTGATAATTTACTATGAATACGATGTAGATACCTAACTATAACTATACAAATATTGAACCATTATTCATCGAAATGAAGAAATATTTACTTTTCAAGTGGAATTCTCGCGAACGTTTTCCTTCTAAATTCACTGTCAGGTATAGAAATGCGATTCTGCGAAAATTGTTGTCGTATTTAAATTTATTTCTCAGTAGCAATGTTGACGCTTAGCAAATTGTATGCAAAATAGACATCAGAATTTAAAATTGATGTTCATGTTATTAGATGAATTGCCATCATCTTTGCTGTCGAAACGAATTGTGTATTTACTGTTACTGTCACAGGAGAGCGTTTTGTGTATGCGTTATGCTTATGCGCCTAAAGTGCTGATGGAACTAGTGTTTCAAATAAAGAGGTTTTCTAAAAATTGTCTAAGTGCGGGTCGGACTCGCGCACGAAGGGTTCCGTACCATCATCTATAAAAGAATATCACGTTCGTTGTATCTATTAGGTACTTAAATACTTTTTAAGTTTCTACCTGTTTATTAAGATCGAGTAACAAATTGCTTAAAAAATACGTTTGTTGTATGGGAGCCCCCTTTATTATTTACTTATTTCCAATTTAATTATTTATTTTGAAAGGTAATATACAACTACATATTCCGTGAAAATTTAAAGCGTCTACCTGTTTCAGTTAGTAATTTTGAGCAGAGAATTAAAAAAAAAACACGTTTTTGTATGGGACCCCCCTTAATATTTTTATTTTTTTTATTTTTTGTATTTGTTGTTATAGCGGCAACCGAAATACATAATTTGTGAAAATTTCAGCTTTCTAGCTGTCACGGTTTATGCCATACAGCCTGGTGACAGACAGACAGACAGCGGAGGCTTAGTAATAGGGTCCCGTTTTTTACCTTTTAGGTACCGAACCCTAAAAATTAAGCTCAGGTGAAGCTCACTTCTATAGCCTTTGTGAAGAAAATCAGTAAGTAACTAAAACTTGGTTGTCGGACAACCCTATTAGTAACAGATGCAACCTAGTTTCTCATTACGGGTGCGCTGCAAAGACATGCCTTCAATGTCTGTTCTTTATTTATTAAACAGGTTTATTTTCGTGCTGTGTGACTTTAACCTTACATGGTGTTGGCTACAACACATGTGTAGTTCAACCGGTCTGATTGGTAACTGGTGACCACATAGACTGTCGTCTAGTGAGTAATGTGCGCATTGGTATGTCTTTATTATTAATTGTTGTATTGCGTGGCTGATCGGGTCGTTGTAATCGGAGATACTTATCAGTTTGGACGACCGGTTGGAGCAACGGTAGTGTAAGCGACTGCCACGCCAAAGGTCGCGGGTTCGATTCCTACTCAAGTCAAACATTTGTGTGCGTGAACATGGATGTTTGTCTTGGTCTGGATGTTTCTATGTATAATATGTATGTATTTACAAAAACAAAGTAAGTATATAATTATGTATGTTTATCCATTGTCTAGTACCCATAGTACAAGTTTTGCTTAGTTTGGGACTAGATGGTGTTGTGTGAATGTGGTAGAATATTATTTTCAGTGTTTCTGTCCTGACCCTTGTCTTATTCGGTGCGTAAGGCATGTTCTAGAAAAGTCTTTTTCGCTTACGTTACTTCATATGACTGATAGTTCATGTCAATTTCCAACAAGCAGCTGCATTAGGTAATAAATCGAAAGATAAGCAATAGTATTTTGTTAAAATTCCATTCGGAGTCACGTTATCTGTTCCTCCATGTTTTTCGTATCGTTTGAACAATGCGTAAACGTTGCATAATTAGAATGTTTCTCTTTGTAATAAACTAGGTTCAGAATTACAGAATTACTTTTTACGATACTTGTGTTCGTATTCAGCAAGTATCTGATCGACGATATAAATGTAGGAAAAACGATTCCTTCACTATCCGTATATTTCAGCAATTTTTCGTAGATCTAACTGTTTGCTGATGATAAAGAGTATTTTAGGCTAGGTAGGTTATTTTTTTTTTGGCCGTGTGGTGACGGATTAAGAATAAGAAATGTCACCACCCCATATCATCCCATGGGTGTCGTAAAAGCCGACAGAGGGAGCATATTATGCAGAGAACAGCACTGTAAGAGAAGGAAAACTTGATACAAACCCTATACCAACCCGTTTGGCCAGCGTGGTATAGTAGGCCAATTCCTCCATTCAAAGGAGAGGCCTAGTCCTGCAGTGGACTGTTAAGGGCTGATGATGGTGATGATGTTATTTTACTTGAGAAAAAGCATATATTCTCTGTCCAAAAAAAATACTATTGACCTTGTCAATGAAGTCCATAGTAACATCTGAACGGTATAATTTTAATTAGTAAAGAAAATTAGTCATGAAAACGTAATCAGTTCATCTTTATATATAAAATCCTTGCGTTACTGACTGACTGACAGACACGCTACAGCCGAAACTATTGGGCGCAGGAAGTTGAAACTTGGCATGTATGTTCCTTGGGGACCGTAGGGGTGCACTAAGAAGGGATTTCCCGAAATTCCCACGGGATCGGCCAAAACGGGTAAATTAAAAAAAAATGCAGGCGTAGCTGCTGGCGTCCTCTAGTTTAAAATATTACTACCGAAGTAATACGTAATTTATCGAGCATTTGCACAGCGAGTGCATAATTAGTTATAGTCTTTGCGATTACGAGCGTGCACATATACAACATTTCACGCCAGCTTGATATTCCTATAGATTCGCACGAGTATGTGCAATTTAAAATATTTTTACTTAGCAATTATAAGCACCCGAAACCGTGTGGCATGACAAGAATGGACAGAATTAGGAATGATTACGTTAGAGGTAGTATGAAAGTGGCGCCCATTGATGAAAAAGTAAAAGGGAGTCGATTGGCCTGGTATAGACTTATAATGCGGAGAGATGAGATGTACATACCTACGTAGGTAAAAAATGATGAATATGCATGTAAAAGGACGAAAAGGGCGAGGACGGCCAATGAAAAGATGGATGGACTGTGTGAGAATGGATATGAAAGAGAAAGGGGTAAATGATCGGATGACTGGTGACAGAGAAGTATGGAAGAGAAGGACAAACTACGCCGACCCCAAATAAATTGGGACCAGGACAAGACAATGATGAATTATAAGCACCCGAAACTGAGCATGTATGAAAAGAGTAACTGAATGTAGAGGAAGGGTGATTTTGTAAGGATAGAAGCAAGTGGCGATCTGTTGTATCTGCCTACCCCCACGGGAAAAAGACGTAAGTATATGTATACATTTAATTTGTCTGAAGAAGCTTTAGTTTTATTTATCTTTCCTCGTTATCTATATGTACATAACTTAGATACAATCTATCTCTAGGGATACTGAGCCACCCACGCTCTGACCTTTAACGCTATTAGATAAACAAATACGAGGCATAGTGACCAACTTTATAATAAATACATACATAGTCTCACGCCTATATCCCCGAAGAGGTAGGCAGAGGTATATTGCTACACCCACTTTTCGCCAAATTTATTTTAGTCCCACGTAATAGGGGGCGAGCCTATTGCCATACCGGGCACATTACCAGACTCCGTGCTGCTACTGAGAATTTCCTAACGGAAAAACCCAATAACACTTTGCCCGACCCGGGAATCGAACCCGAGACCTCCCAATCCCACGCGCACATTTATGCCGCGAGACCAACGAGGCAGTCTATGGCACAGGCAGTATATGTTAATGAGCCTAATCCTTTAAAAGTCGATTGTGGCATTGGTTCATGCTTTACGTGGTTGTCATGATCATCATCCTACGGCCATCCTGGATACATCGAAGGTTTTTGCCTAAGATCTCTGGGTCACTTCTCTAATTTGGCAGAATATACATTTTCACAGAGCAAATGCTGTCTGACCTCTTGAAGGCATAGGGAATACCATATTCAATGATTAAGACTAATGTCAGAATTTTTAGGACTTCATGTGTTATCCGAGCCATGAAGGCAGGAAAGGCATTTGTAACCAGTCACCATCGTTGAATCCGACCGAGACCAATGCACTTAACCTCGTCGATCTATACACTCGTGCACGAAGCCCTCGTAAACATTTTCATCGAATAAGAATCTCCATCTAACTAAAATTTCATCTACTTCTAATCTTTGGTCTCGCCCCTAGATTTCATAACGATGGCTCTTGAACTTTCAAATGAGTGTCGAATACAGGTTTGGTGTTTTCATCAGGGTGATGCTATGCGCATTATATCTCACTAAAGTATGTGCCCAGCTTTGCCATCACAATTTACGTTTCCTGTCCTGTTTTTTGACCTATCCTGTCCAATCTCATGGGAATTTCGAGAAATCCTACGGATCTTCTTATTGCACCCTACGGTCACCAAGGAATATACATGCCAAATTTCAGCTCCTTGTGTCCAATAGTTTTTGTTTTGTACTTTTCCGTCAGTCAGGAACGGAAGAGTTTGATATTTATACAGATAAATCCATCACAATCTAAGTAGGTCAATTAGTTTCCGCGATGCAAATACCATCTTTGCGTAGAGACGGAAAACTCGACATCAAAGCCTATAGATACGACTGCCTCGTTGGTCTCGCGGCATAAATGTGCGCGTGGGATCGGGAGGTCCTGGGTTCGATTCCTGGGTCGGGCAGTGTTATTGGGTTTTTCTCTCACGAAATTCTCAGTAGCAGCACGGAGTCTAGAAATTTGCCCGGTACGGCAATAGGCTCGCCCCTTATTACGTGGGACCACAAGCGTGGGACTAAAGTATATCTGGCGAAAAGTGGGTATAGAAATACACCTCTGCCTACCTCTTCGGGGTTATAGGCGTGAGACTATGTATGTATGTATGTCAATTAGTTTCCTTTTAATTAATGCATCGAATCAACAAACAATAGATGTGTCAAAGTGTCCACAAAGATTCCTATAAAATATATCTAACATAGACCGAAAAAATACTACACAAGACGCTCTCGCTATTCACATCAAATACGTCTAGGGAAGTGGCTGGTCGTGACAGTTCGTTTTAAATCCTTTGCTGCCGTCGACAATTGAACGTTTGTATGAGAATGGTTTGCGTCACACAGCATCAATTGATCTTAATAAAAGGGGAGTTAAATAGCTCTGCTGCTACTACATTGATTGTTACGTTCACGGCTTGTTGTGACATGCGTAAAGATGTTCTAACAAGACATTTATATAGAATATGAGTAGCTATTTCGCATACATTACAGATACATATTTAGGGTTCGATTCCTGGGTCGGGCAGTGTTATTGGGTTTTTCTGTCACGAAATTCTCAGGAGCAGCACGGAGTCTGGTAATGTGCCCGGTACGGCAATAGGCTCGCCCCTTATTACGTGGGATTAAAGTATATCTGGCGAAAAGTGCGTGTAGAAATACACCTCTGCCTACTTCTTCGGGGTTATAGGCGTGAGACTATGTATGTACTCGTATGTATGTACATAATTAGGTTTCTGTCAAATCTGGGGGGCGATTCAGAATCGTTCGATATCTCATTTGACATTCGATTCCGTTAATTGTCAAACGGGCTACCTCATTTTTTGTCAAAACTATCGCATTTCCTATCAATTTTATGCATTCAGTATGAAGTAAATTAATAAATAAACCGATTTCAATGAATATTTGTTCAAAATATCTCTGATAGGCGGCTAAAAGACGAAGACAATAATTTGACATATCGTACGATTACTTGTCGTGACATTCTGAATCGGCCTGCTGGTTAGACTAGTAAGCGGACCTCGGGTTGCAAGACGAGAAAATTCTTGGATAAAACTGAGATAACGCTAGGACGATGACGATGATGAGTACATATTGTTCATGCGGAACATTCTCTACAATGCTTTTGAATAATTATGATTATCTAAAACATGCTGTAGAATTTTAGAGAAGAAGTTGGTGTTGTTATCATTTGAATTCTGAAAATTATAGGACCAAAAGAGATACCATGCATAGCCTAAGTATATTTCTAAGGTGACTGGTAGTTTCAAACAACAAATTTTTTTTTTTTACTTATTAGATTTTTACGCTTTACTTATTAGATTACTAATAAGTTTGTAGTACAGATAATTAGAAAAGGTGTATCTAGCTAAAATGTATCATGCTAAGTAGGTATTACTTACGTACTTTTCAATATTATTGGCGATATTAAATGTATTCTTGTTTTAATAATAAAATTGGGCAAGTACGATCCGGACTCGCGCACGAAGGGTTCCGTACCATCATCTATAAAAAAAAATCACGTTTGTTGTATGTATACTAAATATTTTTTAAGTTTCTACCTGTTTATTAAGATCGAGTAACAAATTGCTTAAAAATTACGTTTGTTGTATGGGATCCCTCCTTTAATATTAACGTTTTTTAATTTATTTTGAAAGGTAATATACAACTACTTACATATTCAGTGAAAATTTTAAGCGTCTACCTGTTACCGTTGGTAATTTTGAGCAAAAATACGAAAAAAACACGTTTATTGTATGGGACCCCCCCCCCCTTAATATTTTTTTATTTTTAGTATTTGTTGTTATAGCGGCAACCGAAATACAAAATTTGTGAAAATTTCAGCTTTCTAGCTATCATAGTTTATGAGATACAGCCTGGTGACAGACAGACAGCGGAGGCTTAGTAATAGGGTCCCGTTTTTTACCTTTTAGGTACGGAACCCTAAAAACGAGCTTTTGGAAATACCCCCATGACAGTAGTAAGTTTATATAGAGAGACCGTTAACAAAGTTATGACATGACCTACAAATTCGACTCGTGTAGACATGGACATAATATGCACCAGTAGGACAAGGTTATATTGTATTAACATTACTTTTAAGGTTTCTTACGGGCCGCTACATATTATGTATTTGGATAAGCTGCAAATTAAGCCATTATATAGGTGGGTATACGTATCAATCTATCTAAAGAAAATCACGAAAATATATCAGCTACGGTCCATACTTTTTGTTGTGATCAAATTTTATATCTGCAATTTTTTGTCGCGATCTTTGAACTCCTAGAACTATGTATGTACTTATAGGTGTTCACAATACAAACGTTTTATATTATAATATATGCCGTTATTGCAAAGAAAATAATTCTTATTATCTTCGAAATACTTGCAAAGCTATGTTGTAGATACATTTTAAAAAAAACATTGGTGTTTGGACGAACCAATCAATTGATCGAGATACCTGAAAAAAACCATTGTAAGGCACACAGTGGCTAACAATAGGTACCTCGAAAGAGTAAAACTAGACATATCTTATACTAATATATAAAGCTGAAGAGTTTGTTTGTTTGGTTGAACGCGTTAATCTCAGGAACTACTGGTCCGATTTAAAAAAAAATTCAGTGTTAGATAGCCCATTTATCGAGGAAGGCTATAGGCTATATAACATCACGCTATGAGCAACGGTAGCGAAGCAGTCGCCTTAAATAACGCGGGCGTAACCGCGGGCATCCTCTAGTGTTATTATGTTAGACGATATGACATTGCTATCTACATTTCTCGCATTGATGATTCATTCGACATTTCACGATATAATTGATCTTTTTAGATAACATACATACATACATACATATCATCACGCCTTTTATCCCCGAAGGGGTAGGCAGAGGTGTATTTCTACACCCACTTTTCGCCAGATATACTTTAGTCCCACGTAATAGGGGGCGAGCCTATTGCCGTACCGGGCACATTTCCAGACTTCGTGCTGCTACTGAGAATTTCGTGACAGAAAAACCCAATAACACTGTCCGACCCAGGAATCGAACCCGGGACCTCCCGATCCCACGCGCACATTTATGGCACGAGACCAACGAGGCAGTCGTATAGGGTTTGATGTCGAGTTTTCCGTCTCTACGCAAAGATGGTATTTGCATCGTGTTATCCCTTAGTCGCCTCTTACTACACCCACGGGAAGATAGGGGGTGGTGACACTTGTATTCTATGCCGTCAACCACACGGCGGTCTTCTTAGATAAGTAAAAGCTTATTTTTTTAAATCATATTCATGATGTTAAGTAGTTCTTTTTTAAACTAAATGTTTCAAAGGATAACATTTTTAACCATTTAATTTGACTACGAGATTTTATAATCTTGGAATCAAATATATTTTGGTTTATTAAGTAACAAATAAGTAAACTGGAAGTCCTGAAGGGGAACTCTGAACTTGTTATAAATAGCAATCATTTTGCACTGTGACCCGAGATATGAGGTCTAAGCTTAAATATCTATTACATTAATTATGTACTTTTGATAAGCAAAGTTGACCCTGATAAATGTCTGAAAGAAAACAGCGTTACTTAGCATCTTTACAATAATTTACGGTATGATAAATTTGTATGAAGTTACCGTCTCTGACATGATTGTTTACAACAAGATTAGTGTGTCTATTCACACCGTCATATTGTTTTCAAACATCATCTATTTGTAGAAAACATCAATAAAGTTTTCCTCCAAACATTATCAGTGGCCGTCTTGATTTGTTTACCTTGGCGTTTATTCTTCACATTGTTCCTGATATACACATCTAGAACGAGAAGACCCTGACTGGTCGACGCTATCTTTCCTGGTATTTTAGCATGTTGTGGTTTGGCGAACTGATACATATTGTAACATTTTGAATTCATGTGAACTTATTATGTTTGTGAACTATATAAAAACAAGTTCTTAAAAAAACAATTTTTAAATGGTTCAGTATCACTCTTAAATTAAATAATATAATATAATAATATTCTACCACATAGTCCACATACACTCATCAGTTATCACCATCTAGCCCCATGCTAAGCAGAGCTTGTGTTATGGGTACTTGACGACAATGGATAAACATACATATATATATCTCCTTTTTTGTATATACATACATACATAGAAACATAGGGTGCATAGGGTTCCCACCAAGAACTTAGGGTCCCAAGCCAACCTCACCTGCAAGTGGTGCACCTGCCGATCAACGGACGAGGCTCTGGCAAACAAAATGTCCCAATAAGCGGCAATAGGCTCGCCACCTATTACGTGGGATCAAAACACTGGCGAAAAGTGGGCGTTTAATATGCCTCTGCCTACCCCTTCGGGGAAACAGGCGTGTGTCTATGTATGTATGTACATAGAAACACCCAGAACAAGACAAACATCCATGTTCATGCACACAAATGTTTGACTTGAGCGGGAATCGAACCCGCGACCATCGGCGAATCAGTCGCTTACACTCCCGTTACGCCAAGCGGTCTTCAAATGTGAATAAATGATTCATAAAAAGTATACCTGTGGTAACACCGTCTTATTTTGTTTACCTTTGCGTTTATTCTTCACATTGTGTCTGATATACTTACACATCTAGAACGATCCTTTCGTAAAGCCACTACTTGACTTAATGCCGCGATCTTTCCTGCTATTTCCAGCGTGTTAGCAAAAGATAAAAGATCATTTATTTCGCAAATATGGGTATTACCATACGTATTATTATGACAGTTGTAAAAAGTTGTACAAAAGTAATGAATAAATTATAAAGTTCAGCCATATTACACCAGTCGGCATGCTAATTTTTAATGTACTTAACATTCTACAATCAAATGTGAGAGTATTCAACTCAAAATGTCAGTTAAATAATTTTTCAAGAGATGTCAAGGTTAGCAAATATTTGTCCAAGTGTACCTAATTTAAGACCAAAAATAAATGTCAAAATAAATTTTACATAGTACCTATCGGTAACAATCTGTTCAATTCGGCGAACTGATTCATATTGTGACATTTTAATTTGACATCTACCCTACCTAAGTTCACGTTGACTTTTATGAAGTTTTGGAAGTTTTATTAATTATTAATAAACCTTCATAAAATAAAAGCATTTTAAAAGGTTTAATGATTCACAAAAAAAGCCTGTGGTAACATTACCATTGACCGCCTTGTTTTGTTTACCTTAACATTTGTTCTTCACGTTATGTTTGAGACATGTATGAGTAATACACTAGAGTCTAGAACGATTCGTTGCATAAGGCCGCTCCCTGACTTATCGACGCGGTATTCCAATTTGGTATTTTTTGTTCCGTTTTGTAGTTTGGTGAACTTGTAGCGATTTGCTGTGATATATCCGTATCGAGAAGCGTTTATGTGGAATGCCTTTGGGGAGACCTATGTCCTGCAGTGGACTTCTCTAGGCTGAGATGCCATCTGTCAACTGAAACCTAAACAATTCTTTATGCAAGTCCCTGATATTCTAACTGCTATAACCATCTTGCTATAATCGATTTTAAACTTTCGCTATTTGTATACATCATCCACAATAATTTAGCGGGTCTTAAATCCTAATTTCCAATCCAAATCCCGTCACACCAGTTTAAAAGCCCCGTTATGAGTATTTTAATGACTATTTCATAATAAGTAGTCTTACTAATTATTATGAATGATTTTGAAAAAGGGAAACCAGTTAGATACTACATTTTTACTATGTTTCGAACGGTTTTGTTTACAATTACACTTCCTTGTTTTTAAATCATACTT
Source organism: Euclidia mi (assembly GCA_944739405.2). Lineage (NCBI taxonomy): Eukaryota > Metazoa > Arthropoda > Insecta > Lepidoptera > Erebidae > Euclidia > Euclidia mi. The sequence goes on from OX123195.2 coordinate 45,063,184, forward strand.
ATTTATTGTCAAACAACGATAAAACCTGTTTTCGGGTATAAATATGGTAATAAACTTATTTTGAATAAATTGCGTAATCTGACATTTGATATCTAGTCACGACTTGCTTTGCATTGTATTTTATTTATCCATTTCACCTATAAAAACTATTCAGTTCGACACTTACGATTATTTCACGTCGATACCTTATGTCAGGCTTAGAGAAAGACTACTACTTGCCCGACCTGGCCCATTATGCCCTATTCAAATACCATTGCTGCCTAAACGTACTATTTAGTCCCTCGTAGTACACTATATACAATATAATAATACGTAATAAACAATATAATAATACGTAATATATAATACAATAACGTTTTTATCTTTTTAGGGTTCCGTACCTCACAAGGTAAAAAAAGGAACCCTTATAAGATCACTTTCTTGTCCGTCTGTCTGTCTGTCTGTCTGTCCGTGTGTCACCACAGATTTTCTCAGGAACGGGCCTAGCAAATTGAAATTTAGGTATACCAGATACTGAGATCTATGGTTCCTATTAGGTGTATGAAAATCAGGGTCCTGGGTCAAGCCGATAAAAAGATATGGTCAAAATTAGATTTTTGCGAAAACTTGTAAGTACCAAAATTAATCTTAATTTTCAAAAAAGTTAAAAATTTAAGGGTGTCCCCATACATACATAGTAGACTCCATTTAAGATAGTCCTCTAAGTTGTATGGGCGCTCATACAGATTTAGAGGACTAGCGTAATTAGCACCAACCTCAAATAAGGTAAAATGCGTACGGAACCCTCGGTGCGCGGGTCAGACTCGCACTTGCCCGAATTTTTTTATTTTCAAGCAACTTACCATCATTTAAATATACCTATTTGCTTCCATAGCATGTGCTTCATTAAATTGTCGGCTCGGATTGCATGTGAATTGAGTCCGTGATAGTTCTCTAGTCGTCCACATTTTGTCCACCAAGGTCAAGACTCGTCTGAACATACCCAATGTTGAGATAGACGTGCCGTTAGATCTGGGAAGTACCTATCATAAATACGTTTTCGGGTTTTCCACGTCCGGGTTACACAAGTGCATTGGCACTTGTCGAAGTAATAAGACTCCTTGATTGTTTTGTTTGCTAGTTTTATTTGTCGTAGAAAACGATTGCTTTTCTAGCAGCAATGCTTAGAAAATGTTTGACCTTATTATTTTTCTATGTTATAAGTTTCGTGTACTTACCTGTTTTTTTGTGTGCATTCCGTGTTTATAATAATTATGATCGTAATGTGATCATCTCATAATAAAACTCGGTTTGTCGGCAACATCATATTTCCGAAAGACATAATTGTCTTATCTTTACTCAAATGTTACACACTGAAAACAAACCTTTACGAATTTAATGGATGTTTATTTTAGTTTACTAGTTATTACACAAAGCTCTCATACATCATCATCATTTCAGTTTATAAACAGACTTCAGTTTAATTTTTTTAGGTGTATACTTTGTACATTTACCAATATTTATTTACATCTCTCATGTTCGGTAAGTAGGTTCTTATTACCTCCAAATGGGGCTTGTAGGTGACTAATTAGCGCTCTAGGGTAATAATGTAGCTAGAAAAGCCCTAGGGCGGTAAGTAATTAAAAAAAAATCTTCTTTCTTTCAAAAAGTTCGCGTACATCTAACCATCATACTGGCAATAGAATGTCATGCATTCAGACCAATGACCAAAGAGGTCGCTTTGCTATTCAGCCTTGTCTTCGTGTGATTAAATAGTCATCAATTTTTAAATTAACGGCGAAGCTCAATATCGTTCTTGAAAAAAAAAATTAAAAGTTCTTTACTTGATTCTTTTTAATGAAAAAAGGCGGGAATAGAAAACTTTTACTTTAAATATTGTTTATTTTTAGGATTTTTTATAATTACGTGCTAATTAGGAAAAAACATGAGTTGTTCAAGTGAAGCTGCACTCCCGATTCAATGAAAATGGAAGCTGAGGCAGCAATTAACAATATTTTGCCTGAAACTTCTAAAGAGATATATTTGAAAACTTACGACGATGTTTACGATGTTTTATTCTTGTAATGCCGTTTTTTTTCTACTTACCTCACAATCGAGATGTAAAGCAGAATAGTTAGCTCGGGTGTAAGCACCAATTGCACCCTCGAACTATAGGCGCACGAGCACAGCGAGGGCGCCTAAATATCTCGGGCTGCAATTGATACCTTACAGCCCTTGGCTACTAATCTACTATTTATTCTTTGTCGCGCAATTGTTTTTCCGTCAATTCGGCATGGTTTACACGAGTCTTGTTCTTAAAATCCTTTGACCGCGGCAACAAGATATTCCACATTTATCTTCAATTAGTGTCATCCTTCACAGCTTTTCGAGGTCCATTGCTAGGCTTAACCTTTCCTAATGTGCTATACAGTAGCTCAGTGAGGCAAAAGGAGGATTTGGTCTATACATAAAGCGCGCCGGCCAGATGGGCTGGCATATGGGGTCGATGTCGAGTTTGCCGTTGCAAGGATATACAATTTTGCTTCGTGTATTTTCCTAAATCACCTCTTGCTAAATGAATAAAATAATAAATATACGGAATAAATAAAAGTGACATTGTCATTTCGTATTCTTATAGTCTAAGATCCCGCGACAAATTAGTGTACTCATCGAGTTTTCGCTAAAAACCAAATTTTTATATTTTATGATAAGGAGAATATAATATTTACTAGGTTGCCTATTAAAATGTGGCCGCAAGTATTTTTAAACATATTTTTGGTACCTAATTGATTTTTGGGGAAAAGTTTCGTTCACTTGTTTTTTAAATAAAATATCGTCTACATCACGGCAATATACCTATATAAAGATTCTGAAAAATCACCACACGGAATTATGAAAGTCACAAATGTCTCAAATTAGGAAAGTGACATAGTTCAATGTCATGTACACTGTCTGTCCAGATGCTCATGGTTAGCATGCTTGATGTTTTATTGAATTGTTTACGAGTTTTGGCAATGGGTATAATTTTGGCGTTTTCCTAGTTTCCAATGATAAACCGTGGTTGGCATTTTAAGTTGCGACCTTTGAAGTTTGTGTCAAAACCATACAAGTACGAGGTTCATTTGTAAGTTATTTTTAGAACTTTCTAGATCTATCTTTTATTATCAGACTCGTCAGACGTATCCATTATATTTTTTATCTTTTCACTAAGAACAATTATTTTATTTATTTATTTATAGACTCACGCCTGTATCCCCGAAGGGGTAGGCAGAGTGATATAACACCCACATTTCGCCATGAATTTTAAGGTCCCACGTAATAGGGGGCGAGCCTATTGCCGTACCGGGCACATTACCAGACTCCGAGCTGCTACTGAGAATTTCCTAACGGAAAAACCCAATAAAACTTTGCCCGACCCGGGAATCGAACCCGAGAGCGAGACCTCCCAATCCCACGCGCACATTTATGCCGCGAGACCAACGAGGCAGTCTAGAACAATTATTGCCATTTTAAAATCTGGTTTACAGTAGAATATTCTTTGCGTTAGTAATCATTTGAATATCCGTCATGTCATGTCAGTGTAAAACTGTAAAGCGAATTTTTTCGCACGAATTGTGATGAAAAAGATGCGTTGACGTTTTTGTCAACGGCTAATTTCGTAACATTAAAGTTCTGTTCTAAAAATAATATTTTATTTCTATTTCTAAACTAGCTGTTTCCCGCGGTCTCACCCGCGTCCTGAGGGAACTACTTTGCGTACCCGGTTAATTTATAGCCTAAGTTACTCCTTGGTACATCAGCTATCCGCCAGTGAAAGTCCCATCAAAATCGGTCCAGCCGTTCCAGAGATTAGCGAGAACAAACAGACAGACAGACAGGCAAAAATTGTGATAATTGTCATTTCGGTATATGTACCGTGTATACATCCATATGCATTTAGTAAAAAACGGTTATTTTAATATTACAAACAGACACTTCCATTTTATTTGTGTATAGATATTTATTTGGTCCGAGGTGCAAGGTACAAGGCATACCTATTCCAGATAGGTATGCCTTGTAGACTATATAATAGAACACCTAGGTAATATACTTACGTATATCTCTGCAGTACCCTTGCTCGAATGCAAGCGTTATTATGTTATACTAGCTTTGCCTGTTCTAATATTAGTTTATATTCCGTGTGGTGATGGATTAAGAATACGGAATGTCACCACCCCATATCATCCCATGGGTGTCGTAAGAGCCGACAGAGGGAGCATATTGTGCAGAGAACAGCACTGTAAGAGAAGGAAAACTTGATACAAACCCTATACCAACCCGTTTGGCCAGCGAGGTATAGAAGGCCAATTCCTCCTTGCAAAGGAAATGCCTAGTCCAGCAGTGGACTGTTAAAGTCTGATGATGATGAGCTTTGCCTGCGGTTACACCCGCGTTATTTATGGCTTCTACTCCTTGCCTGTGGCTCATAGCGTCATGTAACATTGGTAATATTGGTATAGCCGTCCGAGATAAATGAACTATCCAACACAAACATTTTCAAATCGATCCAGTAGTTCCTGAGATTAGCACGTTCAACTAAACAAACTTCACAGCTTCATAATATTGGCATAGATGAAGTATGGATGAGTGTAGACCGTAAAATAAATAGTAGCTATTTATTTTTCGATTAAATGTATTTGTTCGCCGAATTTCAAATAACAATGTACAGCTGGTTTTATCTCGAGTTTATTATTCCGTGATTCCTCCCACGTATGTTTTATATCGCACAGATAATAAAGCACCATGTGCTCAGCAAAATATGTAGTCTTTATCTTGTTAGGATATCCGCGTCGAGTGGCACTTGTGGTGGATTATTATAATTATGAAGTATATTAAATATTATGCGAACTTTGAATGATACAATGCTCAGCCATTTTGCTTCATCACTTTGACCGAGAGACGTCCACTGCTGGACATGGGCCTCTTCCAAGGCTTCTCCACATAGATTGATGTTGAGTAATAACTAGCGGAACTTCAAGAGCGCGTAGGATTGGAAAGTCTCGGGTTCGATTCCCGGGTTGGGCAAAGTGTTATTGGGTTTTTCCGTTTGGAAATTCTCAGTAGCAGCACGGAGTCTGGTAATGTGCCCGGTACGGCAATAGGCTAGCCCCCTATTACGTGTAACCTAAAAATTCATGGCGAAATGTAGGTGTAATATTACACCTCTGCCTACCCCTTCGAGGACACAGGCGTGAGTCTATAAAAAAAAATTACATAAATCCGTAAAATAATGTATAATTTCAATGTAAGTAGATATAAAATTCATGCGTAAAAATTAATAATTTAAAAATTATGTATTTTGCTACTGGCTTAGATTTAAGTCGCGAGCGAATACAATACCAATTATGTGAATGGCAAATAATATAATAAATCTTATATAAATACAAAAGTGAAGTTATTTACTTTGTTATTATAAATGCACCTGTAACAATACCGATTAAATAGTAATGATTATTTGCGAACTGAAATAAAAACATGTACTGAATGAAATCAGTTGCGTTTCTCGTTCGGTGAGTGAGAGTGCCGGAGACCCATCCTATTCCTTCTCCCTCATCCCACTCCTCATACTATCCCTTTTCCCAACCCCAAGGGGCGGCAACGCACTTGTGACTCCTGTGGTATTGCTTGTGTCCATGGGCGGCGGTAATTGGTTACGATCAGGTGATCCGTCTGCTCGTTTGCCGCCTATTACTACAAAAAAGAAAAAAAATGTTAAGTCTATGTAGCATAGGGTTCCCACCAAGAACTTAGGGTCCCAAGCCAACCTCACCTGCAAGTGGTGCACCTGCCGATCAACGGACGAGGGGCTGGCAAACAAAATATCCCGATAAGCGGCAATAGGCACGCCACCTATTACGTGGGATCAAAACACTGGCGAAAAGTGGGCGTTTAATATGCCTCTGCCTACCCCTTCGGGAAAACAGGCGTGAGTCTATGTATGTATGTATGTCTATGAATTTAACCACTGCCCCTTGAAATGCATTTGTTATCTTTTGAATCGCGGGGCTCTTTGAAATCATTCGTCTAACTGACATAATTAACACATAGACTCTAATTAATATTTTGTGGATCATAACTGGATTTTGCGCATTCGATCTCCATCTAAAAGTTTGGCAGGAGAGACCGGGTATGGTTGTCACACTGGGTGGTTGTCACAGAGGCCATAAAATACCATTAAACGGCGTGGTAGGAGCGAGGGCGTAGCACGTCCATTCGTACCTCATGTCAGCGCACTCCGACATGCCGTTTAATGGACTTATTCGACCACTCGGTTTTGTGTTATGACCTCTATGACAATCAACCCGTGTGACAATCATACCCGGTCTCGATTACTTTTAGATGAAGATCTGAAATCTCTGGAAATCGAATCAGTGCTAAGCAACAAGTCAAAGACTTACAACACTGCGCCATCCGCGCAATCTTTTTGAATATATTTTTTTTTATTTTTTTTGTATTTATTTTAAAAAGACAACTCCCGAATTACTACATACATTGGACTAAATCCTGTGTCGCGGGGGACTTTACAAACATACAACTAACGGACACAATGAACACCCAGACTCGAAACAACAATTTGTGAATTACACAGTGTTGCCTCGTGTGGGGATCGAACCCACAGCACTCGGCGCAGTGTCAAGTGGCGAGGCGGCCGCTTAAACCACTACGCCAACCGTGCAGTGTCCAATGTCAAGTAAGGAGTTCTTACCATAGACACAACAATAGTTTCTATACACATCTGTTTACTCCAAAACATCTTTAACACCGTATTGCCGATGATAATGACATTCCTAATGAGCGGTCGTGTACCTACTTAAGTACACAAAGTGTTTGCTGAAACCGTGACGTAAGTGCGCAAAAAACTCGTAATCTTGCTTATACTAGCTCAAGTTAATCCATGAATTCTGCGCCATGTTGGTTTTTGCGCACTATACCTAATACAAACAGTATTATATTATGAAGCTTGGCGGAGTAAAACGGACGTTGTATAAGGATTATTTCTATAAATCTTCCTTTTCTATGAAATACAAAGCTACACTACACAGCATTAAATCCTTCTCCGCGGGATCTTAACAAACTTCTTCTAATGTACTTAGTTGTATTATTCGAACTTGAACCGAAACTGCTCGTCCGATTTTTATTGAATACCTGGTAGGTATAAGAAAGGCAATTTTTCTATTTTTTGGACATTTATTTATTGTTATATGATTTGGCATAAACAATACATAATTATAGCTCCAAATACGAGTAGGTGTATAGCAAAACAATGTATGCTAGGTCAGCTAGTATAAAATTAAATTAATGCTTATTAGACACTATCATCACCAAGAATATGTTCTATTTTTTGTTTCTTAGTGATCCAAACGAAGAAACACAACAGCTGCATAAAGCACCGCTCAAACCGAAAATTTCGATTAATATTTCAAAATGTCAACGCATGTGTAATTCCGTGCTTTATCGCTATTATATTGCATGGTAACGATAATACCGCACTATTTGTACACCATACAGAACGTCCTACTACATGTGTGTATAATGCATAGACTGATAATGATATGAACAGGCGACGTTTCTACGGGTAAATGGCAATAACCTTATTATTATAGCGAGCAGTTGTAACACGAACTGGTGATGTTTTAAGAGCACTCAAAAGAATGGCACTGTTAATAAGTGATCGCTTTGTTGTCCTTTCTGCCGTCTAAATATCTGTTTACAGCCTTTATTTCACACTTATTACCTGTAATCATAACATGTGCCAAGTACATTAAATCTTTAGAGAAAAAGGAATAGAACATAAAGTGGCCAACAAAATCGTATTTGGAGTTTTCTATTGTGCTGTTAAAAATGTCCATCACACTTTTAAAGAAGTCTCTCTTCTAAATTAATTTGGTGTTGTCATCAAGTCTGGCACTTCATTTACTTCATACACTAACAAAGGTTCGGTGGTACTGTACCGATTATATAGATTAATTAGATTATAATCTGTCAAAGGCACTTAATTTACGTTATCGTAACATAGAAATATAAACAACTTATTATTATATCTATGCATACGACACGACGCATTGACAGTGATGTGATTGATTTATCAGAGCGATCGTCCAAGTCCATATTTTGTAACACTTGACGAAACCATCACTCTGAACTTAAAATCAGACGTTATTCCTCTGGACAAACGCTCTATGGCCTACATTATATTGATAATTGGCTTGAGCTCAATAATATTCTTTCGTTATCTCGAAGAAGCGTCTTGTGCGTTGTTTAAAAATTCATTTAATCTATTCACTCCCTCATAAATGATAAGACAAAATTAAACTATGTAAATCGATCTCAAAAATAAGTATTTGTTAAACTATCCGGTCCCAAGATCGTGCCCAATTAATTTCTGCATTTTGCGAGCCCGCGTTAATTATAAAAAAATAACGTGCCTTTAAACGCATGCTGAACAACCAAACGATATTTTCCTCCATTAAAGGCTATTTAAAACAAAATTTCGCGCAAATGTTTGTCCCAATGCTAAATGATTACGTCTGGCTACGTGTGTTTTGTACTAATCAGTGTTGTGGGTAATTCCACTTCGAGACTTATCGATGTCTAAAAAACCATTTAGCGTATTGTCGCCCAACTTCTTGTTTACTTTCCTTGTTATATTTACTCTTTAGTGTTGGAAATCTGTTCCTTTTAGTTCTAGGCAATGAACGTTTGTCCTTTTCATATGACGGAGCCCGTGGGCTTGTAAAGGGTGGAATTCAACACGTGTTAAATGTTGGAGATATTAAGCTATATTGTTTAAACTTACAGTGAAGCATTATAATATATATCTATTTGAAGGTTAGGCAAGCTACACAGTACAGGCCAACTCTGGAAGGCCCATCCACACGGCATAATTTTACCAGTGATCAAATGTTCAATCGAATTGGCTTTGCCCGTCTACACGACACAATCAAATCACTGATTTTCATTCCGTCCACCCGATTGGTTAAAATCTGGTGGTACCCCCCACCCGATGAACTTGAGTTGGACGACTGACGTCTACACGTCACGATTTCATCAAGTGATTTAGTCAAGTTGGACGTAAAATCGTATCGTGTGGATAGGCCTTTAGATTCAGCTGACCCCGTCGTCGAAGGACACCACTGTGTTCTAAGTAAGAAAATCCTTAACGACTTTAGGCGAGAAATTCCTTCACTTTTACAGCCTACCCTAAACTCGAAACATATATGTATGCAACGCGCTAACATAAAAAGTGTGACTTATTTATCTTAATATATAAAATCCTTGCGTTACTGACTGACTGACAGATACGCTACAGCCGAAACTATTGGGCGCAGGAAACTGAAATTTGGCATGATGTTCCTTGGGGACCGTAGGGGTGCACTAAGACGGGATTTCCGGAAATTCCCACGGGATCGGCCAAAACGGGTAAATTTAAAAAAAAAATGCAGGCGTTGCTGCTGGCGTCCTCTAGTCCTATTATAATATTTTGTAGTTAGCTAGACATCCAGGCACGAGTGGAGTTGATCAAGCAAACAACAAATTTAATGGAACCAGTATCGCAATTATAACAAAAAAATATAATAAGTCGGCGTTTATATCATTATAATGGCATTGGTTATTTAGCTGTCCTTAATTAACTATTAATGTATTTGTTATGTCAATATTTATAGTTTTCCATTGATTAATTGTTTTGCTAATTAACCTCTATTTTTGTTATATTTTTTTTTTATTCTTGTTGATATTAATATTATTTACAAATAAAGTTGTTGACATTAACTGCGTTTTAATCCTTTTGACCGATATTTTCATACATTTATGGATAAAAATGAAATTGATATCAAACATATTGAATGTAAGCTTAACTTAGTTATATACATTTATGTTATATCTTTATAATTATAATATTTGTTTACAATTAACAATATAATTAAATTAAATCTTAAAATAATAAAAAAAACGAATTAATATATACAAGGGAAAATTCAAAAAATTAAAAATTAAAATTTAGAAGGCGTCATGAAACTCATCCGCATCGCAGTCAATTGGAAGCGTGCCCAGAAGACTGGCAGCATTGCCTCATTGGATGGCTATACTTATTTAGTTAACTTAGTTGTTTTGAGAATTAATAAATTAGCTGTACTTATCGACTTTGAATTAACAACACTGATAAGATAACACACACCGCAAAAAACATCAAATGCAGATAGAAGAGTTAAAAAAAAGCTGTAAATATTCAAAGAGAATCGGCAGGAAATCAGTATCATAAAACATAATCTTTGAAAAAATATAATAAACTACATTCTTGCCGTCGTTTATTTGTTATTAAAACAGTTTAAAGGTCAATGTCCCATATTTTAGTTTCAGATTTTAATTAATAATAGACAGAATATTTCTATACGTCCGGTACTTAATATTAAAAAGAAACGTTTAGTTATTCGATAGCTGGGACACGGTAATAATATCTAACAGTATTGTAACTCCATACAAACGCACGAAACTCGAGTTATACCTACGCGCCTCGAGCAGAGTACCCATTAGACTGGGCGGAATGTGCCTACAGTACCCGCAGTCGCTATCGTGCCGCAGCTCGCATGCGGCGCGTCTGGTAGGTATGTAACTCACGAAGACGGCCGAGTTACAATACTGTTAGATTATATTACCGTGGCTGGGACATGTCTTCGTGTGATGGGCACGATCATATTTTTTATTATTTTTTTATTTTTATTTATTTATTTATAGTCTCACGCCTGTATCCCCGAAGGGGTAGGCACAGGCGTAATATTACAGCCACATATCGCGCATGAATTATTAGGTCCCACGTAATAGGGGGCGAGCCTATTGCCGTTACCGGGCACATCACCAGACTCCGGGCTGCTACTGAGTATTCGGAAAACCCAGTAACACTTTTGCCCGACCCGGGAATCGAACCTGGGACCTTTTTTATTATTGCCCGTCAAATTGACTCCATGCCCCCTGATCCTAACCAGTAATGGATACTTAGTACCATTTATGGTGTCTGCATTTACGATATGCCAGCGTGATGCTCATAGCGTGGCTCATAGTCTAGCCAAATGGGCTACTCATCACAAAAAATAATCTAATCGGACCAGCATTTTCTGAGAGTAGCACGTTCAACCAAACAATCAAACAAACTCACTACTTATATTGTAAGATTTATATTAGCATTATTAGTACATTGAAGACTTAAATCCAGTACTATCTTTACCTACCAAAAATATTTCAATAAACGTTTCCGCGTGTTCATTTGTTATTAGTAATTGTTTAGCTTATCGAGGTCATTGCCCGACGCACTGGCGAATGACTGACTGATGCTTCATACACAATTTGTGTGTTATTTGAAAGATATGCAAAATAACTAAAGAGTTATTTCTCGAAAATGATGTCAGCTAAATTAGGACGATGTCTTGGTTAACGATTTAGATTAGAATACCGATTTAGAATATCTGTACTTGGTAATGGTACTAATGGTATCTCTGCCTATATTATAAATGCTAAAACCCATATGTATGTGTGTACCTACATATTATGTTTTCACTACAAAACGGCTGAATGAATTTTTTTGAATTACAGGATTTTACCTTTGTTTGCGAAAATAAAACTCAAAGGTGTGAAGCTTTCGGCAGAGGAACTTTTATTTTTTAACATATATTTTTTATATACAACTAGAGGGCGCCAGCAGCTACGCCTGCATTATTTTTCTAATTTCCCCGTTTTGGCCGATCCCGTGGGAATTTCGGGAAATCCCTTCTTAGTGCACCCCTACGGTCCCCAAGGAACATACATGCCAAAGTTCAGCTTCCTGCGCCCAATAGTTTCGGCTGTAGCGTGTCTGTCAGTCAGTAACGCAAGGATTTTATATATTACTAGCTGACCCGGCAAACGTTGTTAATGCAAATTCCTTTTTTTTTGAAAAATAGATGTTGGCCTATTCTCATAGATACCGGATAAGCACAAAAAATTTCATCAAAATCGGTCAAGCTGTTTCGGAGGAGTATGGGAACGAAAACTGTGACACGAGAATTTTATATATTAGAAGATGTTACCTTTCAACCGCGTGCGAAAACGCATGTAACCGCTTGTATAAAATAACATGGTTTTATGTGGTTACTAGTGAAGTTATATCGCTCACAAAATCTATGCGGCAACCCCGAACATAGTCATGCATACGTAGACATAAATATGATGTACAACCACACTCACTATAACGCGTCAAGAAAAAAGTATAGCCTTGCGTCTTGTCTTTTACCTAGAAGGTTCTAGAAACCGTCTAGACACAAGCAAATGCGCCTTGACTTGCGTTTAAATGGATAAGGATAAGGATATTACTGCCAATGATAATGCATTAGAGATAATGCATTACTGTTCAGTTGATATCGCGTTTCTTATTTATTTTATTTATAGACTCACGCCTGTATCCCCGAAGGGGTAGGCAGAGGTGTGATATAACACCAGGGTTCGAGGATATATATCAATGGATATATATCAAGATATATATCCGATATATATCAACCTCGATTTGACGATATATATCAAATGTTTTTGTGATATGTTGCAATACAAAAATGGTTTAAAAAGAATATTATTTTTGCGTTTGTAACTGTATTTCTACTTCCCAAATGTAGATGGCGTGGGAGTAGAGTTAAAACAGTCCCTAATAGTAAGTTCTAATCTAAAAATGGCAACACTTCTGCCGGTATTAATGGCGTCAGTCCGTCAGTGGTGTCAGAAAAAATTCATTACGAAAAACTAAGTACTCAAATGAATAAAACATTAAAAACATTTCAGTTTTTTATTTTTTGATCATTTTAGTATGTTTATGAAACACATGCAAATAGTATTCATAAATAATACAATGAAATAATAATATGACTTTCATACAAAATTGATATATATCCGATATATATCAAAAATATCCGATATTTTGATATTTATAATAAATATCGGATATTTTCGAACCCTGTATAACACCCACATTTCGCCATGAATTTTTAGGTCCCAAGTAATAGGGGGCGAGCCTATTGCCGTACCGGGCACATTACCAGACTCCGAGCTGCTACTGAGAATTTCCTAACGGAAAAACCCAATAACACTTTGCCCGACCCGGGAATCGAACCCGAGACCTCCCAATCCCACGCGCACATTTATGCCGCGAGACCAACAAGGCATGTTGGCGCGTTTCTATGAAGGTCATTTGGGAGGAACCGACTAAAGTCCTGTACCGACACTTATGACTTTATGACCTACGATTTCTTACTGGCAAGCGCCGGCCAAACATCCGGTGTAAAATAAGTTTGTTGACCAATACAGCCTAGTAAAATGTGGTAACATTGACCTCGGTTTGGGATAAGACCTCTTCGACGATCCAACTTTCCAGTAGCAGAAATTACTATCCAGTAGCATTAAATTTGTTCGCACATTTTTTTAATGTCTATCGTTTCTCATCCACCTACCTATAATCATGTAAAGGCCAAAAGTTGACTGTTTATATGCTAGTTCTGTTAACAAATAGACATAACTTTTAGTTATAAAAACTAAATTATTCTTTCTTGTGGTTTTGAAGTCACACCTAAAATCGAAAATACCCTTGTCCATATCACCAGTGTAAGATTTGCCTGACCATTCTAACTTTCCAACCATTTGTTTTCCAGTACTGTTCGAGGCGTGCCACAATGAGCCGTCGTGCCTGCAGGACCGCGCCGGGCTCGAGGCGATCACCCAGCTGCACCGACAGCTTGACGACGACGCCAATGGCAACGTAGACCTCAGTGAGAGTGACGACGTAAGTTTCATCATCAGTCAAATATTTTTGCAGCAAACGAGCAGAAGGATTGTAGAAGCGATTACCGCCGTCCATCAACACAACTATTCTCATCATTAAGCAATAGCTGGCTCGACACATCTCGGGCTAACACTGCTTATGAACTTTCGACAATACCAGAACCGAAGTACAAGTTAAATAAACGACCCAAAGCGTCCAGACATCTTAATGCGTAAGATATTGTGATGCCAGATTAGGGTTTTCGCGTACCCGACTTTTTTTGTACCTGGGTAATTTTTTGATACCCGGGTACCCGGGTATTTCCATTTTTTTTTTTTCAGAAAAAGAGACTTTCTATAATCATGTTTTATTTTCTTCATAAAGAGTGAAGTTTACTATAAATAGTCACACAGTTAAACAGTCTTGTTCTCGTTAACTAATTAATGACGAAGAAGACTTATTTATACAGTCAATTCTGTTATATCATAACAAAAAATATCACTAACAAAACTTTCTTCTGTGATACTGTTGAAAATTAAAAATAAACAATCTTATTTTCATAAAGTGATTAAGAACCAAAATACTTTTCATCACACAAAACTGATTATGTTATAAAATAAAATTGAAAAACAATAATCTTTCTTCTAGGAAAAAACAATTTTAAAATTAATCAACTTAACATAAACCACATATTTCAAAGTAAACTTTTTATAGTTTTGAGGTAAGGGAGTCTTTTTCATCTTTATGGAAAAGAATTTTCATAGTCACACTTACATAATTGACTGTTTAATTATTTTAATTGTAAAATAATTGTTTTAATTAACTAATTAGGAACGAAAATGACTTATTACTATAGTAAATTTTGTTATACCATAACAAAAATATGACTAAGAATTTTGATGAATTACTTGATCAAATTAGATACCCGGGTCCGACAGTGAATAGGGTACTAAAAAAATATATACCAGAGTATACCCGAATCCGGGTATCCGGGTAGAAAACCCTATGCCAGATATATTTAAGACTACCGAAGGGGTACTTTTTACATACAATTTCAATATAAACAGCTATATTTGTACGACAAGGGACAAGGCTTTACAATTACTTAAATTAAGTCTCTATAGCTTTATAACCGTGTTTGTTCTTGTCAAAATGGATCTAAACGTTTGCAGTCAGTATTAAAATCGAGGCTATCAAGTCAGGTACATAAACATTGTAAATCTATATACAAATATCACGTGCTAAAGAGAATGATTTGCCAGACATGTCTGAGTCGGTGTTGACAGACTACAGGGTGATACTATGTGAACGCGTGTCGGTTGAGATTCACGAACGAGTATTGTGATGTTTGTTTAAATGTTTTGTTGATGGACTCGTTTCGGTGATTGTTGAGTTGCCCTAAGTATTGTTCGTGATTGTTGTTTACTTGTGTGATTCGGTGAATACACCTTTTGTGCAAAGGCCCGTGTTTTGGATCAGTTATTCAGCATGCAGTGTCGGTCGTTACAGTTCACACACAGTTTACATAAAGTTCATTATTCTGAGTACAATTTCGTTGCAAAAAGTCGCTTCTGTTTCATTCGTGCTGGTGTAAATTGATAGTTCAATGTTTTACTTGGACGCTTTTCTCAAAAACTGATATATGTAAACTTTAAAAAATGAATACCAAGTAGGCATGAGACCGATATATCAAAACGAATCTGAAATCCGATTGCAGACAGAAATCATATCGTATCGATATTCCAATGTGAAAAAACCGATTTTAGAAAACGTAAAACAATACCACGATAACGCAAACTACACAAATCCGAACCAAACGGTGCAAGCGCAACCAAACTACAAAGTAAATCTAAAGCAGTTAGTTAGAATGAGCGAGAGCAAATTTCATTTCCTTTTCTTTCTAACTTAGTGATCCGTTGAAAGAGCGAAAGAGATGAAGCGAATTGCGCTTTGCGACGAGCGAATCGTTTTGGATTTTGGCGGTTTTATGAATTGCAGATTTCGATTGTTTACGTTTGTCGTACGCTACGCTCCAACATCCGCTACTGAAAACGATTTCGAAAATCGGTTTTTGAAATCGATTTCAAAATCTGAAATCTGATTTTTATCGGTTTGCGTAAAAATTCGAAAATGACCATGCCTAATACCAAGCTATTATTCAGATGAGCTGCAATAGCCCAGTGAAAAGAGTTGTTAAGTACCATACAGTAGAGAGTAGGTTATAAATCACTATCGTCAAAGCCGGTACTGATTATGAACATCCTTCGCTTAGTGCCTCCCACTTCACATGAATACCACCACAGCAATGTCAACACTTACATGTTATATACTTGATACACATAATCAAGCGTTATGCACACACTTGATAAGCATGATCGAACATACATGAACTTCCTTCCCGTCACTATGCCAATGCTAGTGCCACATTTTCCTGGTGCAGTACAGAGTCCTATCTAAAAGCTGTAACAGACGATCGAATTTGGTTCGGAACGGACCACGAACATGGTGCGCTTTGAGCCAAATTCGATCGTGTGGCGCACGGTCCGCCGGACATTATTATTACTAATATCGGTACGGCTGGTTCGGAGCGCTTGCACATCGAACGCGGTGCGTTCCGAACCGATTCGATCGTGTGGACGGCGCACCGAACCTTTCGGTCTTGTCTAGTCGTTGTTGTGCCACCGTACGCGCAACACGTCGCAACGTGTTCACAGACAGTTATATGTGGTAGTTATATGTATGTGGTTTCACAAGATCCAACAATTCAATACTTAAATGCTTCGAACTCATTCGAAGATATAAACGAAAATCTTTATCATCGAGATCTTTAATGAGATTCATATGACTGTACTGTTGTCTGTTTCTGAGATAAAATTTTGCCCATTCCTTTCTTTTTTTCGTTGGTTTTGTAATGGCGATGTAGCAACGATAGTTGCCGCAACTAATGCAATTTTGGCCTGTTTTGATAGAATAGGCGGCATGTCGAGGAGACGTGTTCACGCAACGCTAGCACAACGCGACTGGACGGTTCGGAGTCTGGTGCGCTTGTCTGTTGTGTAGACCGCACCGTACGGTTCGTGGTCCGTTCCGAACCAAGTTCGATCGTCTGTGAATACTTTAATAGAGGAAATCTGTGATTGAAGGTGCATCATTTCGACATAAACGGTCTTAATGTACATACGTAGAATAATACGAATATTCTGTTAAGCATCTACTGTTAAAATAATTATTTTCAGTTCTAGCTTAGCAGTCGTATTTCAGTTTGTTTAAAAAACAGGTCCTTATTTTTTGGTACGCAAATGAGCAGATATGTTCCAAGTGTTTTCTTTTAACCGATTGCTAATTATTTGGTCCACAAATTCCTAGTATCTTAAGCCGTCTAGCTAAGCTGAACGTGCAGTATGCACATTGCTAGTGCATGAAACGAGACTTGTACTGAAGGTCATTTTTTACACGAGCCGATCTCTACTGTATTTAAAGTACTTTATCATTTCTGCCATTTCTCGAAGTATATCATGTCATTAGTGTCATTACTCATCAGTTAGTTCCAAAGTTTGCTATGCAGTCGTATCAGATAAGAATTACTTTCGTTTTAATTTATAAGATAAGATAATCTTTGTTTCCATTAAACTTAGCAAAATAATAAGCCTCATTTCTATTTGTCATCGATATAGTTATTAAAATATAGCATTATCAATATTACAATTTTAAAAGTTTCGATGCATTTAATTGGCATGATAGGTAATTCAGATTATGGAAAATTATGCACTTGAACCTAACTCGTGAATCAACATTTCATGGAAATCCGTTCAGTAGTTTTTGAGTATATCGCGAACAGACAGACAGGCAAAAGACGTGACAATGTTTTATATACAGATGTAATAATAGATAAAAACTCTGAATTCTTCTAAAACGTTGCACCAAATTTCTTCAGAACTACCTTGGCATGGAGTAGGTATGTAAAAATATAATTACTGAATGAATATAAGGGCGGTTTCAGATTAGCGTTTTATACGGGCGTATAAGTTCGTTTTTGGGAGGGCATGTAGGCGCGTACAGGCGCGCCGTTTGGTACACGCGCAACTCGTACGAGCGTTGACGCGACGTGTCGTCAGAATCCATGTTGACACTGACAAGATGTCACTACGGTTTCGAGCGAACACGCCGAAATATGCCCGTTTACGCGAGTGCGGTTTTTCGAAGCGCGTAATGTAGCGCGCGTGTAAGTGCGTAAGCTAAAACGACCGTATACGCGCAAAAAAATACGCTAATCTGAAACCGCCCTAACGAGTTACACATTGGAATATATGCCAAAAATAATATAATTAAATTTCTTCCAGACGTTATTTTTGTAACAGTCGGATGTGAGACACCTGGACTTTTAAGAGATACAAGTAAACTTACGTATGAATTTGACAACATCACAAAAGTTTCAGTTACTATCTGGCCAAGTCATTGAAGATTTTTAAAATACAATAAGATTTTTAAAATACTAGTTTTTAACATAGACTGAAAAGAAATATGTATTGTATTTTACGACTCGAGATCGTCCTTGAAGTTTCAAATTTTTTTGTAGGTACTTATTGGCAATTTGGATTCAAGCCTAGAGTGGAGACCCTCCAAATAAGCTGAAATATTAACAGTCGAAAT
Organism: Euclidia mi; assembly: GCA_944739405.2. Lineage (NCBI taxonomy): Eukaryota > Metazoa > Arthropoda > Insecta > Lepidoptera > Erebidae > Euclidia > Euclidia mi. Next base: position 45,081,626 of record OX123195.2, read on the forward strand.
ATGCTTCCACAAGCAATGGCACCGGATCCACTATTGGCACATTTTATTTTTCGAATCTTTTGCCGAGGTTCTAAAGATCTTTACACACCAAAGCTGCTGGGCCGGCGGATTTATCGGCTGGCTAGTTTGTGCACATTGTTCCCGCAGACATAACGCCGGCGAGACCGACGACGTTGAGGTGTAGAGACCTTAAGTTTTTAATACAGTATGGGTACCCGTTCCTAATACAATATACATGTCCCACAGGCGCGGTCCGAAGGGGGGGGGGTCACAGGGGACATGACCCCCCCCCCCCCAATCTAAGGTCAAATTGAAAAATCTCAAAAATTTTCCAAATGATATAATATATTATATTTTTTTTTATCTAAAAGGAAATTTCTAGCTATCCCCTAACAGCGATAAATTTATAGTTTGCTGACATCTAGTGGTGTTTTATGTGAGGGCGGCGGCGGCCGCTTTGTCGAGGCTGCTGCCAAACCTAGGGGGGCCGAACGCTTCATGCCGGAGGCTCTATGAGGAAGTAGTGCGGTCGATGGCCTTATACGGGTCATTACGGGTGTCCCATCTGGACCGAGAACCTGACAGCCCGCAACGTTCGGGCGCTTCGCGCACCGCAGCGCGCCATGGCCGTCAGGATAATTTGTGGCTACCGCATGGTCTCTTTCGAAGCCGCGACCCACCTCGCCGGATGTCCGCCCTGGGACCTACAGGCCGGGCTGCTGGCGTCATTGTGGCGCCGTGAGGCCCAGTCAATAGGCGGAGAACCCGCGCCTCGCGATATTGAGGCGCGGAAGGCGGAACTCCGACAGGTCCTAGTGGCGGAATGGCGTCAGCGACTCACGCACCCTAGCGCGAGGCTTCGCTACATCGAGGCAGTGAGGCCCGTACTCGACGAGTGGCTGGAGAGACGACCCCGGCGCCCTCACCTTCCGGTTGACACAGGTCATAACCGGCCATGGTTGTTTCGGCCGGTTCCTGCACCGCATGGGCCTGGAGGAGACGCCCGGATGTCACCACTGCGGAGAACGCCGTGACCCAATAGAGGACACGGCGCTGCACACCTTGGCGGAATGCCCTGCTTGGGCATCGCAGCGCCTGGACCTAGTCGCGGCGATAGGAGTGGTCGAACCCTCGCTTCGAACCTTGATTCTTTCCATGGTCCGGCGCGAGATGTGTTGGGACGCCGCCGTCTCCTTTTGTGAGACGGTGATGTCGATCAAGGAGGCGGCGGAGCGGGATAGGGAGCCCACGCGACCTGGCTGCACCCTCAGAACCGGGTGTCGTCGCCGGAGGGCGCTCAACTATCTCCGGCCACCTTGAGTACACGTCAGCGGGCGGCGGGCCTGTTGGACTGCCCGCCGTCCGCGAGGCCCGAGAGGCGGCGCACGTGTTCCGCGTGCGCCTCTCGTAGCGCTAGTAGACTTCGTCGTTCTTTTCCGCTCGTAGTATGAAAGAGGATGTATGAGGGCATGTATGATGGATGCAGATGGATGCATGTGAGGGACGGGGCCCGCCTCGGCGGGTCAGCTCAGGCGAGGTCGCGGCAGTAATGCTAACGTAGATCCCGTGACCCCGCCATTCAATGGGATCGGATAGAGGAACACCATGGTGGTTTTAGTGGGTAGTCCCGGCGCTTCTCGTCGGGTAGTCCCACACTCTCCCTAGCCTGAGCCCCTTTAGGGGCCTATCCTGGGGGGTTAGCCCGTAAATAGTTTGGTTTGCACCATGCGTCAAGAAAAAAAAATTGTGTTTAACGTACGATGGCCAAAATAACTTGAAAATTACATCTAGTTTAGAAACAAGGAACCGAACTACGTAGTTTTAGTAATCCTAGCAAAATCGATATGCGTCGTTATGAGAAAGATTGTTTAACAATATTCTAATAATGTAGGAAATTTGTCGGTTAATTGTAAAGATTAAAGATAAAGGCTGTTTACTTAGTTGTGAATTGTGATTCTTGTTGTTAAGTTTTGTGATTCAGGAAAAATAAAAATATAACTTAATTGTCGAACACTTACTTACTTTCCACATAATATAATAAAAATTTTAAATATCTACAAAATCAACCCATCCATAATAAATTTTCTGAAAGAAATAATGTCAGACTGGAAAACGAGCATACATCTCCGTAACACAAATTCAACTATAGTAACCAGAGAAATCCACATCAAAAAGGGCATATACCAAGGAGACTCACTTAGCCCCCTTTGGTTTGAAGAACAGTGCTTCATTTAATGATAATTTTATAATAATGGTAAGTCATTGTAAGTAATCGAGCCTTTCCCGCCATTATAGCGCAACCGACAGCAACTAAATTTTACAAGAGAAGGTTCTTTTTCTAATATTTTTATACAGAAATGTGCTAATAAAATAAAATTTGATGTACCTACATTAATGATTTTTAGACATTAACATGTATAGTTAAAAAAAAACTACAAATATAATAAGTATTTACGCTATAAATGGCGATCCAAATACCTATTTTTCATTAGTGTAGTGAGTGACCCCCTCCAAAATTTCAGGCTGCGACCGCGCCTGATGTCCCTGTGGTGACGGATTAAGAATACAGAATGTCACTACACCGTATCATCCTATGGGTGTCGTAAGAGCCTACAGAGGGAGCATATTATGCAGAGAACAGCACTGTAAGAGAAGGAAAACTTGATACAAACCCTATACCAACCCGTTTGGCCAGCGTGGTATAGTAGGCCAATTCCTCCTTTCAAAGGAGAGGCCTAGTCCAGCAGTATACTGTTAAAGGCTGATGATGATGACAATATACCACCAAAATATAGAAGAAACATTTTCCTAATAGTATTATGTTTATGTTCCAGTTCCTCCGCGAAGAGTTGCAGTACGACAGCGGGTATGAGAAGCGACAGCGCGCGTTCCACCACAACGATGATATGCACATATCTGTCAAGGAGCTGTGGGAAGCGTGGCTTAGATCTGAGGTACGCTGCAATTTTACATGCATGTTACTGGATTTGCCACCAAAACTTAAGGCCCATTTAGATGGAGAGAGTTTTTCGACTCGAAGATGCGATTATCGAAAGAATATAAAAAAGTTTCTTCGTCTAAACATACACACTTCTCGCTCGTTCACTTTGGCGACAATTGCCTCGCAAGGAATAGTAATTGTGTCCGTGTAAACAAAATTTCAAAGCAATAAGCGTATTCGAGATTTTGTGCCAGTTGCTACCATGAATGCAGTGATTTTAGTGTCATTTTTGAGAAAAATACTCTCTAGTAAGCACTAAACTCGAATGACGAATCTCGCACTGAAAACGGTTCAAACCGATTTGTACGATACTCGTATGAACTTTAAAAAATGTCATACGAAATCGTGTTTACACAAGTCGAGCTTCTGGTAAGCCAGAATCTTCTTACTATAATTTCGCTGTGTAAACAGACGATGGTCCACGGTACACACAATCTAGTAGTGCCTTGTCAGTTTCCGCATCGATACTAGGGACTACATAGCATAGAACTCTCTTGTAGAATATTGACTGCACGTATGGCGTAACGGTTTATAAGCTAAATTTTGTGTTGCGGGGGACACAAAGGACACAGACTTCACACAGACAAAATTGTTTTCTGTGTGGGAATCGAAACCACTGGGCGCAGTGCTGAACGGCGAGGCGTCTGCTTAAACCATTGGCGTAGTGTAGTTGATTGAATCAGGCGTTACTTGGCGGAACTCGCGATGGGCAACGAAGTCGTTGCCCATCGCTCCTGAGGATGCCTCGTGCAGAGGCGAAACACGTGTCGAAGAATAGTCAGGTATAGGTAAATTCACGAAAGTTGACCACAAATGGCGGCCGTCGCGCATATGTACATTCGTGCACCAATGGCGTTGCTCCATTCTTGACGCATTTAGGGAATGCGTCAAGAACGAAGCCACGCCATTGGCACTCCACCCGCGCCTCACCCCGCACCTCCACGGGGACCTAAAAAATGATTTCTGCGCAGTGGTCATCTTTCGTGAACCGACCTATATCTTCCTGGAACCCATACCATTCCTATATCCCTTATCCTTTTAGAGGAGTTCGGTATTGTCAACCTTTTTCTATTGCAATAGTTGGGGTGGTCAATCCGAGGGTGCGTGGTGGGTTCCTCTTTCCGTCCATTAGGTTACATTGGCGTAGTGGTTTAAGCTGGTTTAAGCCTCGATTCACATTCAGATTGCCTCATTTATTTTCATCTCCTCCAAAGTACTGGGCATTGTATTCCTTCCGGCTTCTGAGATAGTTTGCCCTGGACTTTCAAAACCATGTCTTAATTTGCTACGTTACTTTCCAGGTGCACAATTGGACTGTGGAGCAGACGGTGGAATGGCTGTCTCAGTCGGTGGACCTGCCTCAGTACAAGACGCTGTTCCTCCAGCACAAAGTCACTGGCGCTACACTGCCCAGGTATAAAGACTCTTGCATACCATATCTTATACTAATATATAAAGCTGAAGAGTTTGTTTGTTTGGTTGAACTCGCTAATCTCAGGAACTACTGGCCGATTTGAAAAATTCTTTCAGTGTTAGATAGCCCATTTATCGAGGAAGGCTATAGGCTATATAACATCACGCTATGAGCGACGGGAGCAGAGTAGTAGCCTTAAATAATGCGAGTGTAACCGCGGGCATCGTCTAGTTTGTGTAATAAAAGAATATCGTGTCTGCCTTTGTAGTCCAGTAGATAACGTATGCGTCTGCTGATCGGGAGGACCCAGATTCGATTCCGGCAAAGCGTTACTGAGTTTTTCTGAAATCTTAGTGGCAGCACGGAGTCTAGCAAAGTGCCCGGCAATAGACTCGCTTACGTAGTAACTATTTAGTAATCTGTGGTCTCGCCCCATTTAACGTGGGACCTACAAATTCTACCTTCTACTCTACTTACCCCTTCGGGGATATAGGAGTACATACATACATACATATGCTCACGCCTTTTTCCCGTCGGGGTAGGCAGAGACAACAGATCGCCACTTGCTTCAATTCTTGCAAACCTCACGCCCTTCCTCTACATTAATTGCTCTTTTCATACATGCTCGCCGGTTACGGGTGCTTCGGACTTTTCCGTTTATCAAGACGCGCTATGGTTCGTCTAGAACAAGCTAGCTAGACAAAATTATTTTATTTGATTTTTATGTCTAGATGCGGTTAATAAGCAAAGATATAAGGTTTTTGGTACTTTTTTCAAGGCAGTTTGTCATTTGAGCTGGTATCATGAAAAAAAAAAAACATTTATCGGGCATATGTGTATAATATATTTTTTGAACATTTTATAAAGTGATTTATCCCTCGACGTCGCTATAAAATCTAATAACAGATGCATAAAATATCTAAGAACTAAATCTATTACTCATTATCATCACTATCATCAGATGAATCATCCATTGAATAGTCATGATCGTGAGGGGCAGAACTATGAAAAGTAGAAATCATATTAACATTTTGTTCCTTACAGCTAGGTGGGACAATTAAATCTAATACTTCAGTTGGAAGCGTACCTATTTTCTTCCGAGGAACTTCTCGTAAACCGTTTATTACAGGGTCAGATGTTATCAATAACATATTAAGTAAATCTCTATTCGTAGCCTCCCGTGATCGCTTTCGTGTGTTGTGCTCACGAAATCTTCTGCAGTCCTTATTCCGAGCTTCCTGTGCTTCCTCGGAAAGCTGGCCTATAGGTAGAAGGGACGATCTAATTACTTCGCCACTGTGCAAAAGTATTTTGTGGACAGTAGCGGGCATGTAATACCATGAATAGGGATTTACATAAAGTTGTCTAGTTTCTTGAGCTAAGTTAACGAATTTTTCAATATTTATATCATATCCCGATGATAAAGTGCGAAGTAGTATGCCAAATTTTTGTATTAGTGAAACATCTAACCCTGTAATATCGGCACTAGCCTCGGGATTTCCAAAAAATCTTCGCGCGGTGTTCCCGTCATTAGTGTTACCGAACCCTGGTTTTGGTTTGTCTACAATCAAGCCCATTTCGCTTTTAAATCGTTTTTTAATGTCATCTGAACGTTGTTTCACACTAGCTTTGTCTTCGGCTGTTCTTAACTGCCATTTTTTTATATTTAGTCGATAGCTAATGTGAAGCAAGCATTCAAAGCACCTTATCCAAGCGTGCAACGTAGACAAACCAAAACCAAGATTATCTTTGTCCGCAGCAAACTCTTTTGACAGATCATTCATCATTGTTGGAGTTGCCCCACAAATAAAACATTTTTGTGAGGAAGAAGTTTCGGTCAGAGCATTGCAAACTTTTCCGTCAATCATTGTTAAAAGCATAACATGTGTGACAGATACTTCGGTCTCCATCACCTTGCAGGTTGTCGGCAATAAAGCGTTTATCTCTTCTAAAACCTTATTGGTTTCCGAAATCGTAAAATCTTTCGTTTCCTTAGAAAAGATAAACTTTATTGGCCGACAATACATTGTAGAACAGGGCCGAGGATTCTGCCACACAATATTACCACTTTCATCTTTCAATTGAAGAGGAACGAAAGAAAATACAAATAAAAACTCGTCACTATCGTCACAATTAGTGAATTTTTGTTTGTACATACTCGGAACTTCCATCACAACCCCATTTACTGATTAATGTGAATGACGTGCAAGGTAACAGACTATGAACAACTTCTTGTTGTGCTGAAACTAAACGTTCGGCAGTCTTATCAAGAATTGCCTGAACTTTGATTTCAGCATGCGTTTCATTGACTGTAATTTGTTCACCTGACGGGTAGCAGGCTATTTTAGCCTTTCTAACACTGTACATTGACGGAAACACCTTATGTCCAGCTTTAATACTCCACTTCCGAGTCTGCTTATAGCTATGGCTACTTGATTTACTATCAACGTAGTACGCTAAAGCTTCCTCACTTGTTAAACTCCTGGGGGCACTTTCTTCACTCGTGGTCTTGGTTATTGAAGGATCACTAGTCACATCTTTAATTTGACGTGCTACACTTCTCTGACCCGAGATTCGAGCTGACACTTCAGCGGCGTAAATTAATTCACTAGCACTTCTGGACTGTAATAGATCGTCTACACGTCGTCTCTTCGTTTTGAGACTAGAATGTTCAAAATCTTTAGTAGGTCTTCCGGGTCCCGGTTCTCCAGATGTAGTTGGCAGAGATAAATAAACGGACACATCGAAAGATATGTCAAGACCCTCCAGCCACGTCGAATACTTTTGTAGGAATCGCTCTCGATTTCTTCCACAGCTGCTCCACTTTTCAGCAAATTTCGTTGAATATCTTGAGATTAGTACTTTAATATCTCGCAGAGACTGCTCCGTAACACCATCAAAATTATATCTCAAAGATATAAACCGAAAGAGCTCCTCATTCCGCGTTTCCTTCGGGTGTTTCAGCCATTCTTCGAAAAAATCCATTCTTGAGACGGTAAAAACTGTTGAAAGAAAAAAATAAATAAAAATTAGTTGTGCAAATATATCGCAATGAATTTTTTTACGTATAACTACTAGACACTTATGAGAATCGTATATGATAGGTTCTACGGTGGGGACAAGTGGGGACATGTTATTATTTGACCGATGAATTTGAAAAAATGAGTAAAAAAGTGGGTGAAAATTCAAACATTTCATTTTATAAGACTAAAGAATGAAGTTCCCATGTTGAAAATGAAATAAAATATAACTACTTACCCTTACGTATACAATCCATCACAAAAACACTTTCACAAATTTCTTTTAGTGACATAAACAATGCTATCAAATATGATGTAAAAATGCAAATGAATGCCCTTTAAATAGTCAACATCTTATAAACATACCTTAATGACGCTCTTAATGAGGGTAGTATTGATAATTAATAGGTGTAATCCTCAATGTATAGGGGTAATGAGTTCGTAATAGTAATTAACTTCCAGGAATTTAAGAGTTGTTTTTGTCTAGCTAGCTTGTTCTAGACGAACCATAGTGAGACGTCCCCAATTTGGTCGACGAACGTCTTACGAGGTCTGCCGCAACCGGCTTGCCCATACACCTCTGCCATATATATTTGATTCGTCGATATAGGAGTAAGTCTTTAAAAAGATAAAAGAAGCTTATAACATTCCTACTTCACCGGGTTTTAATTTTTGAACTCCCACTGCCACTACTGATAATACCTAAATAGAGACCCCAATGACAGCTTGCTCAGCCTGCGTACGAAAATCGGGCGCACGTAGCCGGTATCGGTAGATGCCTTCAAGTTTTATTTGAACCCGGGACTAAAAAGGCCGCAGCTCTCCTACGCGACAAATTTTACTGCATGTAATGGATGCAAGGCTCAATTTATGATGGACAATCGTTTACAGATAATGAATAAATAGAAATGTCGCTGTACTTGGGCTGAGGCAGCGATAGCCTAGTGACAATATCCACAGACTGCCATGCATGCAGACGGTGACGGGTTCGAATTCACACGGCGCGTTTTCGAATGTCTGCGTATTATGCCTCGGAATCGTACCAAGCTGTCATGAAGATCATCATCAGCGCCCTATCGTTATCCCGGTTGCATCCCAGACTGACACACCTTGGAGCCCGAGGTCCGCTTACTGGTCTAACCAGATATGACAGAATATAAATTTTTCCACAGAGCGACTATCGTCTGACCTCCGCAACCCAAAGGGATAGCGATATTCCATGGTTTAGACCAGTATAAGTTTTTTTGAGTGTACTGACTCCACGTAACGACTGTCAAAAATTTTCATGACAGCCTGGACCGACGGTTTAACGTGCTCTCCGAGGCACGGGGCAAACGATAATGAACAATTTATTACGCACATAACTTCAGAAAGTCATTGGTGCGCGCCGTGGATTCGGAGCCGATACCCTCTGCATGGCAGTCTGTTGGTATCTCCACTAGGCAATCGCTGCCTCCAGGCTGTCATGAAGATCTTTGACAGTCTTTACGGGGAGTCAGTACCCTCATATAAACTGATACTGGTCTAATCTAAACCATAGAATATCGCTATCCCTTTGAGTTGCAGAAGTCAGACGATAATAGCTCTGTGGTAAATTGATTGTGGAAAATTTAAAAATTGAGTTGGCACAAGCCATATTGCAGGCGGATCTACACGCACTTTAAAAAAAAACGCACTAACCTGATGTATCATAAATTTGAATAAATTGAATTTATAATTTATTTGCAGGTTGGCAGTAAACAACATGCAGTACTTAAGCAACGTGTTGGGTATCAAGGACCCGATACACAAACAGAAGCTCGCGCTCAAAGCGATGGACGTTGTACTGTTTGGACCCCCCAAAGGTAAAGTAGTCGTGTACCAACTATGATGCATTATATTTGTAGATTTTTAGCGTTTGGTGAATTATTTCTTTGAATTTATTCCTCTAGTAATATTTTAGTAGGTTGTGAATATCTATCCGGTCCCGAATATCCATTCGGTCCTTCAGTGTGGATTTTCCTTTACTCTTATTTCAAACCTTTTTAGTGATTAATTGCAGTAAAATATGAAACATTGAGTTTCCGGTGGTGATGGATTTTTAGTATATCAATATCCTAGTGACCATATAATCTCAGCATTGAATAAGTGGTTTATCGTGTAAATGACTACATATAAGTCGAGAATCATATCGCGCGGGACGATACGCGACCGAATGTTAACCACCAGTAGCGGCTTTAGGGGGGGGCGAACCGGGGCGGTCGCCCGGGGCGCCAGGATCCAGTGGCGCCGCAGGCGCCCGGGCCTAATCAAGTGCGGGGTTAAAGGGTACACTAAATGTGTCCGTTTATAAGATTTTTAATGATGCCTAGAGGGTTTTAGAAAAATGCTATGAAATAGTAGATATACTATGAATCGCGGGGTATGGTAAAGTGAGTTGAAAAATCGCAATGGGCGCTAGGTTGATCATCGGCAATAAAATAATTAAGTAAAGAATTTATCTCCCTGACAAACAGGTATCTTTTTAATTAAATCTAAAGTTATAGACGATTGTTTTATGTACATAAATTTTTTAAACTGATTATGTTATACTATTGGTCGGCAAGGCTTAGAGTAGTATAACAACACCATATTCCCTTCCTTTGGAGAATGAGACGACTAACGAATTGTCAGCGGAAAAGGTGCAGCAGCGTTCCTTTCTGCAGGTAACGATTTTACTGTGATTGCCAACCTGCATAATATCCAACGTGGTGATTATGGACAAAGCCTACCATGAAAAGTAGCCAAAAAATACGGTACCTAGTCCATAGCCATATGCCTGCGTGAGCATGGGCCTTGGTCATGGTAGTGTAAGGGATGCTAAGAATACCCGTGCTATAGATAGCTGCCAAAATCGATTGAACCTAGCTACATACAAGGAATTCAGTTGACGGCTGGAAAAGAGTGGAAAGTCACGATAACCCTTGTATCGGGCGGGCTGCCTATTTTACTTCAGGCATGTAAGCTAACGACCCTATGGTGACGTGGTTATCTCGACAAAAAACAACTGTTTGGGACTAAGATCTGACCCAGGTAGAGTACCTTGCACTGAATTAGGGTTATCGCGTGGAGAATCATGTTTGGGACCGCATAAAGTGCATAATTATGGGAACATAAGAAACAATAGGAGGCAAATGAGTTCAAGCAGGAAATGATCTGCATGAAGATGAGCTTGGACGATGGATGTAGATCTGAACGCGCCCCGACAGTGACACAAATAAGGAAATTTATGTACGAAAGTAACACCCTTCAGTAACACTAGATGAGCCCGCGGTTACACCCGCGTTATTTAGGGCTTTGAGTAGCATCACGCTGATGTTATATAGCCGTATAACATGATGACATACACAAAAGTAATTATTCCAATCACACCATTGCAGTTACTCCAGAGATTAGCACGTTCAACCATGTGACGGACAGATACCTAGATGTGGATTTAAGCGCATAGTCGGTACTGTACATCAACTAAGAATAAGGCACATTAGGAAAATATGATTAGTTGGGAAATCTAAACTTTCAAATTATGTTATGAAACTAATGCGACAGGAGACACCAGAGGCAGCCTTGTTAAACCCTCATTCATCGTGTAGAGATCTGGAGCTCGGCGAAACTGAGAGAAAGAACTCATAGGAGGTGATTGTGCAAAATCCGTAGTCAAAGGTCTTCGCGAAAGTACTGCGAAAGACTCATCTGACAAAGGTGACTACCTCTAGTAGTGATACCTTAGATGCTGGCTGTTTAATACTTCTGCGAATATCTGTATGCTGCGCATGCACCGACGCCTTCACCACTAGCCAACCGGAGCCCTACTTACTAGCTATTTAATAGTTGAAGATTTCCCAGACGTAGATGTCGAGTAAATCAGTGCGCCTCTCAGGCAGCTTAGTAAAGGCTCCCGGGGAAGACGGTGGAGCCGCTTGGCTCTTGTGGACTACGAGAAGCCATAAAAAAATTATTTTTATATAGCCTCGCGCCTGTATACCGGAGGGGTTAGGCAGATGTGTAGTATTGAACCCGCATTTCGCCAGGTTATGTATTTTAGGTCCCACGTAAGAAGGGGTGAGCCTATTGCCGTTACGCTGGATCATGAAGCGTTTCACAGAATACATCTACCTACTAATTTTCAAATTTCAATAAAGTGGTTGAGACATATGGACGGACAGACAGACATGGCGAATTCATAAGGGTTCCGTTTTTTGCCATTTTGGCCACGGTACCCTAAATAGGGGGGCGCCAAATGAATGGCTCGCCCGGGGCGCCAGGATGGCTAAGGCCGGCCCTGTTAACCACCTTCACATAGGCGGGTTTTCCTGTCACGCTGATCGCACGCTGACGGTCCGCGCTGATGGGTGGATGGCTGTATGAAGTACTTCTAGTTTTTGAGTCGCGCTGGTCGTTCAGCACTGTCGGCCGTCAGCGCTGAGTTATTACTTCATACATATTGACATTATTGACCCATCAGCGCGGACCGTCGGCGTGCGATCAGCGTGACAGGAAAACCCGCCATAATGCTGACAGTTCCGCGCGTTTAATTTGTCATGCCAACTAAATGCTACGACCGATAGTTCAGTTGCTGAAGGTTCGTTGCGGCACTTTCAGCAGGTGTGGCCTTACGCTAAGGAATAGTGGTTTAACTGGCCGACTCTCTGTTTACATACTGGCTGGTAGCCGCGACTACTTTCGAGTGGAATTTGGATTGAAAATATTTATTAAATCGAAAGCACTGAATTTGTAGCCAAACCAGGCCTCCTTCACTCGGCCGTACCTACAGCGATAAGTGCCTACACTTTGGCGCGGCTTCCACGCCGCGTCGTCACCGCTCGCGCGCAGGGCTAGCTAATAACGTGAAGTTTAATAGTGAACAACAAAAATGTTCACATCACAAGTCTGGTGCGAAGTATTGCTCATTTAACGGATGTGTGTCGGAAGCAACTTGAAATTTTGATTTTATTTATTTTACGAGGGCAACTTGAAAATTGTACTTTTTATTTGTTGAGATATCTCAACGAGTATGGTGTCATATTAAAGGTCTAGTTCAAAAACCATTTTATCTGTTTGAGTCATGTAAATCGGTCTACGCGTTTAGGAAATAACTAAGAATTAGTATAGTGAAAATGTAAACCACCAGAATTTTTGTGGTTTTCGTTCTACGAGCCCAAATAGTGGGATAGGATACTTATAGTATAAATATTTATTATTAGGTACGTGGTCAAGTAGGTAGATAGACGATGAATAAATATTATAGTAGCAGCGGCAAGTCGACAACCCTAGCGCACCGCTCCGCGCCAGACAGCGACAGCGTTATGTGTTAGAAAAGAGCGGGAACAGTTAGGTCAATATCGCGTTAGGTACTGAATGCTCATGCGAGCTGAATTGCACTTTCTTGCTTAGTAGCAAGAGTCGCCATTTCTTTAAATTGGTTTGCGAAGTGGTGCTTCTGTTCGTAAGAACTATCTATTCTGTGGCCAAACTCTAATATACGCGATTGTATTGCATAAGGACTCGGATTTAATTTCCGGACTGGGCAACATTTTGCCGGGATTTTCGGAAAGTAAAAATACGCTACGCCTCAACTCTTCGCACGGTGCTTTTGACGTTGACGCAAGCATTTGCGCTGCCGCGGGTCGAGGCAGCTCGTCCCGAGGCTGCGGCTAGTGGATAACTCAGCTTAGCATCAGCTATCGGTTACTGTTTGTCAATATTTCAAAAATTCGTAGTTTTTAGAACGGTTTCCACCTTCATCTTGATTGATATTGACGATGATAGCATTCTAACAATTGTTTAGGTATCATCCTTGTCATCAACATTACTTTGGAGATATCGGTTACTCAAAACATAGGTACGTGGTATACAGGGTGTCACAAGACCCATCACCAAGCCGAAGTCTACTCGTTGTGGACATAATGCCAAGTCATACTAACCAAAAATAATACCTGGGAAACGACTTTTTTTTAAGTTTTCAAATTTTTTAGACCGCAATTGAAAGCGCGCGCGTGTAATGCTCGAAATACCTATTTATCCATGGGGTCATAAGGCATCTAAAGAATATATTGGCGGTGTAAATGCATCGATGTTGTGCCTAATTAGAAAAACTCCATACTAACTTCGAGCCTCAATATCTCCTGAACCAGATATGGTGCAGAAGTACAAAATGTTTGTAGTGATTGGTACAACATGGGATTTCAGTTTTCGTTAAGGGTCTTTTTACACCCTGTATGTATATCCCGAAGGAAAATCTAAAAGTAATCCTTGTCCAAAGCTAATTATAGCTAGCTAGCTAGCTAGATATTAGGCGAAAATTTGCTTTTCTAAACGCATTAGCCATATAAAATTGTAATCGAGCGTTTTTTGATACACCTCGGTCCGCGTCATTATAGAAAATAGAAATCGAGTTTTGTGTTGTGTGCAGCTACAGAACAGGTATCTCTGTCACACAACATAATAATCAGTGATCGGATAATCGGATGCATATTCACCTGAAGCACAGAATAAACAGTACTACGTACAGAAGCACCACTTCTCAAACCAATTCATTGAAATTGCGACTCTTGCTACTAAGCAACAAAGTGCAATTCAGCTCGCATAAGCACTCAGTGCCTAATGCGATATCAACCTAACCGTTCCCGCTCTTTTCTAACACATAACGCTGTCGCTGTCTGGCGCGGAGCTGTCGCGCTAGGGTTGTCGACTTGCCGCTGTTACTATAATATTGATTCATCGTCTATCTACCTACTTGACCACGTACCTAATAATAAATAATCATCTTATAAGTATCCTATCCAACTATTTGAGCTCGTAGAACAAAAACCACAAAAAATCTGGTCGTTTACATTTTCACTACACTAATTCTTAATTATTTCCTAAACGCGTGGACCGATTTACATGATTCAAACAGATAAAATGGTTTTTGAACTAGATCTTTAATTTGCTACCATAATCATTGGGATATCTCAACAAACAAAAAATCTAATTTTCAAGTTGCTCTCGTAAAATAAATTTTCAAGTCGATAACCCTTGCGCGACGCGTCGGACGCGGGCTTGGAAGCCGCGCCAAAGTGTAGGCACTTATCGCTGTAGGTACGGCCGAGTGAAGGAGGCCTGCCTGAAGTTCATTTTTGGCTAAGATATTATGGAAGCGGCTTCTTAAAACATATATTGTTGAATATAAATCCCAGGATTCCAGAAAATTCGAGAATGTGAAACTACTCTGTATCATGGTGAGGAAACGACCTCTTTAACATGTGGGTTTTATTTAAAAAGAAACTGGTCTCCGGGATTACATAATTATTAATGTGTATTTACTTGAAGTTAATTTTAAAGCTCCCCATCAATTTATGAGTATGTTGAGTGTAAGAGGAATGGTAGGCAGTGGGTGCTGTTGTATTAAGAGATTGAATGGTTTTTCCTCGTAATTCTTATTTATTATTCGTTTGAGATAAATGTTTTGAAAATTGAAGAAAATTAAGAGGATTTTATTATTTTTAGAGCTTTTTTTTTGGTACAAAAGTAAAAATCAGTAAATTTACCTACACCCGATTTGATTCTATACTTAATAGAAACAGGAAATTTGTCGATTCCGTAGTCCCAGGATTTTTGGATTCAAAAGTGCATTCCATAATAGCCAACACCTCAACTTTAGGTAAATATGCATCCGTTTATCCGATCACTAATAATAATATTATGAGAAATAGGGCAATTTTCTTTTCTCCATACATTTTTATACACACGCGTATAGTTTCGTGCATCGTGTATATTTGAACTCTTTCTGGCTGTTTATCATTTGACCGATTTTGATATAATTTGTAGCAAACGCCATCATTTAATTCTGGGAGTGTCGTAAGAGGCGACTTGGAAAAATACATATAAAAAAAACTTTGTGAAGAAACGGAAAACTCTACATCAAACTCTGTACCTAGACGAGACGCTAGACGGGTCTAGCCATCGTGTTCTAGTTGGACATATCGTCCTATTGCCACACAATGCTATCACAAATTAGGAGAAGCATATTATGTATGAATGAGTATATAGTTGTGATGAAGTTTGGCAACCGCTCAGGATCATGAGAACCTATTTCTAGACTAAGTAGATTTCACAGAAAATTAGCTTTGCCACGGAGTGAAACTCTTCTGACCTCCATAACCCAATGTGACAGCGATATCGCATAGACTGAAACTCGTGCCTTGGATGAGCAAATTTCCTACCACGAAAGCAAATCCAAACCTCATGAATCTGCCATAAGCGGTACAAGACTTCACCGAAACTAAAGACAAGAAAAAGTAAAATATCTTAATCTTAATATATAAAATCCTTGCGTTACTGACTGACTGACAGACACGCTACAGCTGAAACTATTGGGCGCAGGAAGCTGAAATTTCGCATGTATGTTCCTTGGGGACCGTAGGGGTGCACTAAGAAGGGATTTCCCGAAATTACCACGGGATCGGCCAAAACGGGTAAATTAAAAAAAAATGTAGGCGTAGCTGCTGGCGTCATCTAGTATATCATATAGGAACATCTTGGATATTAGAAATCTCAGTAGCGCACTTTTTATTTAATTTGATTTTGTCATGAGTCATTCATAATAAGAGACAGCTTGCTGCTATCATTTATTATGAATAACGGCTACTCGCGATTTGCCTATTTTTTTCCTTTAATTAAATGTAAACGTAGTAGTGATGTAACGAAAGTAATATTTTGGACATTCGCGGACGCGAATGCGAATATTTGCTGCCAACATTCGCGAATGCGAATGCAAATATTCAGTTTTTAATCAAATTTGGCGCCATTTGTTTATGGCTTGGTGACCTTGGGGGCGGTCCCGTTCGAACAAAGTGCGTGCCGTTTGTTTTTTGTTATGTGAATAGTTCAAGAAGAAAGATAGAGTTTTGTTCAAGAAGATAATTATAACACAACATTAAAACTTTGGTCAAAATCATAGAAGAATTATTAGTTTTGTTTCTTTACATTGCATTTAGTATATTTTTGTTTGTGAAATTCCTATAAAAAAATTATTGTTAAGCTTCATTTCCCAAAGTTAAATAAATCAAATATACCAAATGATATACAGAAGACTGGTAATGTGATTACGAGGTTAAATTACTTCTCCTTACATAAAAAAATAAGAAAAAGTTTTATTAAAATAATTAAAAATCCTCAGTTTTTTGTTTTATATTTGCAATCAACATTCGCACTAGTTTCGCGAATGCGAATATGCAAAAATATGCGAATATCCGCGAATGTGAATATTTGTAACATCACTAAAACGTAGATTTTTAGAGAACTTAGATTAGAACACGTAGATTAGAACTTTTGAGGGCAACTGCCCAGAGATTATAAAGTACAGAGATTTATGAAAATCCTGAGGAGACCTTTGCTCAGCGTTGGGACACTTTAGGCTAACCAAAAATATATAAATAATTTTGTAAGTTAGTCCATCTACTGTATTTTTATTATTTTACTTTTTTTACACACTACTTTTGTACTATTAAAAAATATTTATTTATTTATTTACACCATACACTTATATATATTATATCCATCCTAATAGTAACAAATGCTAATGTTATAGAAAAGTTACACCATATTCCCTTAATATACTAGCACTAAAGATTACATAAATATATCATTACTAGCTACCCAATATGTGACCTTTGTGAAATCTAATATGAAAATATATTTCAGAATATTTTTTTCTTTTTTGATATTACCGAGAGGGTAGTTGTTTCACTCCACATAGACGACCTCAATGATAGATTAGCTTTTTGATCAGATGGAGATGCCCCGTACGAACTTATGCCCTTTTAACAAGAACTGACTACAAAAGGGAATGGCAGGGCTATTACCACAGTCAAATAATCCATACAGTCGTTCGACGAACGCGTCTAGACGGGTCAATCGTGCGGGGGCCAAGAGGTGAGACGCGGGAAGAGCGGTACCTAGTTACGTATATCGCCTTAGTTCCTAACTAGGTACATGTTTTTGGGGGCTGGCACGTGCTTGTTTTTTGTTCGTTACTTATTTATTTGCTTAGGAATATTACTTAAGATGGTGCATACGACTTGTGCTGTGAGACATTGAAATTCTTTATGCTGTTTAAAGATTTAAATAAATAAGGATTTAAAAAATCTGCGATTTCATCAATTTACTTATACCAAAAAGGAAAATTTCATAAATTATAATTATTTGTATTATTTTGAAATGTATGTACCTATAACCACTTAAAATAATGTGCACATTCCTACTAATCTACTAACTTTTACAATATCTCATGACTGGCCAAATAACAGGATAAAGTAGCAATTATTGTACGTAAACAACATGGCAGACGTAAGAAAATATGCGTTGTAAGGTAATATTCGATTCTGGTGTGATTTTAATTTCATTCAATAAGTACCTAGTACCTTCGCATTAGGTAATTACCTATCACATATTATTATGTATCTTGGTAACGGCGCATCCTAGCTCAAAAATAACTATATTTTTGGCCCCTTTTATAAACCCCACACATGTTCTCCGTAATCTCATAGCCCGGTCACCCATCCATAAAATGACCGTGATGTCTATTGCTTTACCTTAACGTAATTTGCACGAAAAAAATCTGCAAAATACTTCATATCGATAACATAGGCTGTGCAAGCTGATCCCAAGGTTACCCATCCATTAAACCACCGCTATGCTAATCGCTTTATTTTAACTTGGTTTGTACGAAAAATGCTTTATATTCTTAACCGCCTCCCACGACACCTGCGGGATGAAATAGGTGCTGCACCCGCGTCCTGAGGGAACTTCTTCGCGTACCCGGTTAATTTTTAGCCTAAGTTACTCCTTGGTACATCAGGCCAGTGAGGGTCCCGTCAAAATAGGTCCAGCCGTTCCAGAGATTAGCGAGAATAAACAGACAGACAGACAAAAATTGTAAAAAATGTCATTTCGGTGTATGTACCGTGTATACATCCATATGCATTTAGTAAAAAGCGGTTATTTTAATATTACAAACAGACACTCCAATTTTATTTATATGTATAGTTAAGTGATTTACACTATATTATTATTATTCATGTAGCGTAGCAATTGCAATATTTTTCTAAAATAAATAGACGGTGTTTGAATAAGTAGGTATTGTTTACACGTGGCAGCCCTAGCCTACTTACCCTTGCCTAGACGTTGTCGGCTTTTTCTACGAGATCAAAGGCGTCAAACTACTGTATGGTCTTTATACTGTGCTATTACTATGTTTATGCTTTAAAGACAAGTAAGTAGGTACCTACTAGTAATATCTTTAATTTAAAACTAAAATCAGTTAAAACGTACATAGCATTTTTATTTTCAAGGCCTTTTAATACAACTAATTTTAGTAAACCGGCGTTATGACGTTTTCATCTCATCATAAGTACTTAAGACGGGGATTTTCTGTTAAGTAGGTACACAGAACATTCATGCGTAAATAATGTTACAAAAAACGTATTTTATTGTAAAAACACACTGGCTACTGTTTTGGCAATTTGGTTAACCTCCTACTGGTGATGTGAAATTGGGTAACAGTATTGGTGAGGTACCGTCATTTTGACGTACTTCTCAAATGCTGAATTTTAGGATAACTAATTACATGGGGATAAAACAAATGACTTTATTTACAAGTAGATATATTACTTTTATAAATTAAACACCTTTTTTTATAATAGGCATATTAGAAAAGTTTACTTAAATTATGCTTACAATCAAATCAAATCATTTATTTTTGCAGAAAGCACTGTTACAATGGTGTTGTCAATTAGATAAAAAGTTCCAAGTGTTTCAACCAATTCAAGGCATGCAAAATTTTGATGGCAGTAGATCGCTAACATCGAAATATCATAATTCATACAAATATTGAAAATAGTAATTACAGTGTCACCATGAATACATAATAAAATATGGAAGAAAAAATAAATAAAATCTTAAAAATTATTGCAATATTGATTAAAATGTCATATTAAAATATCAGTAAATTCATATTATGTCAATTAGAGTCGATAAATTAAAAATGGCAAAAAATTAAAATGACATAAAAGTAATATGTCAATAAATTAAAATGTCATGAAAGTAAAATGTCAATAAATTAAAATGTCAGAAAATAAAAAGTCGATATATTAAAATGACATTCATTATCTATTTATGTTGAAGTCATAATTTATATAATCACGTATGTCATAAAAACATCTGTCTATTAGCATAGTTTTCAGGTTTTTTTAAACATATTTAGATTTAGTGTCTTAATATCTTTCGGTAATCTATTATATATTACTGGAGCCATTTGATATACACTTTTATGCATCAGTGCAGTATTTGTTTTATGCATACACAAGCGATACATATCTCGTTGTTGTCTTTTGTAAGTTTCAGAGGCTTAATCAAATAGGTTTAGGTTACGTCTCACAAACACTATAACCTCATAAATGTATAAACTGGGCACTGTTAAAATTTTGTATTTTTTAAAATATGGTTCACATGATTCCGTTGTCTGTAGCCCAAACATAGCCCTTACGCATCGTTTCTGAGCCTTAAAAACTACTTCTCTGTCCGTTGAGTTTCCCCAGAATATTACACCGTACCTAAGAACTGAAACAACTAGTCCATGATAAGCAGTGAGCATTGTTTGTTCATTAGCAATTTTTGACAATTCATGTAGAGCATAAACTGATTTGTTATTTTTTTTACATAAATGTTCAATATGTGACTTCCACGATAGGTTGCTGTCTATATTAAGTCCAAGGAATTTTGTGGTTTGGACTTCCATAATGGGCTCACATTTATGATTAATTTTAAGCACAGGGGCAGTAGTGCGTTGACGAAAGTGCATTAATTTTGTTTTTCCAATATTAACTTTTAAATTATTTGCATCTAACCATTTAATAATAGCGCTCAAGGTAACATTTATTTTCTGCTCGTATGTTTTCAGATCTAGGCCTTTGATTGCAACGGTACTATCATCTGCAAAGAGTGTAATGGGATTCGACGTTGCTTTTGGAAGGTCATTTATATATATTATAAATAGCAATGGTCCTAGAACACTTCCTTGTGGCACGCCATACAAAATTTACGTCTGTAAGAGAGAAATGTGTCTTCCGTCTTTGTTTTGCTATTTATTTTAACCAGTTTTGTATACTGAACGCGGTTTTTTAAGTAAGTTTCTATTAGCTTTAATGTATTACCCCTTATGCCATTGGCTTCTAATTTATATAGCAATATATCATGGTCCACATAATCAAATGCTTGTGTCAAATCCATGAATATGGCACATATTGGCGTGCGGTGATCAACACAGGTCATTATTACGTCAAGAAATTCATAAATAGCAAGATTAATACTTTTATCTCTCCGGAAACCTTTTTGTTCACTTACTAATATATTATTACTTTCAAGATAATTATTAAGAGCGTTATATATGTATTTCTCAAAAATCTTAGAAAATATTGACACGAGGGCAATGGGTCTATAATTTTCAATGTTATACTTACATTCTTTTTTATGTACGGGTTTAATAATACCAATTTTTAGTTTTTCGGGGAATAGCCCGGTTTCTATGGATGCATTGAGTATATAACAAAGAGGGCTTTTAATATGCTCCGCAACATATTTAACAACTTTAGTGCTGACTTCATCATACCCAACGCTTTTAGTATTTTTTAGACTTATTATTATCTGTTTTATGTCATTCCGGATAGACGGTTGCATAAACATAGAATTAAGTTTTGGTGTGATATATTGCTTATAGTGATGTTTATGATCAGTATCAATAGGAGTTATTTTATCTATATAGTAATTATTAAAAATGTTTGAGATGTCAAAAGAGTCATTTATAGTCAAATTATTTGATTTAATACAAGTAATAGACTCTAAAGGTTTATTTTGTCTGGTATTATTTATAATCTGCCATATAGTTTTCGGTTTATTTATAGATGTTGAAATATTATAATTATTTTGGGCTCGTTGTGTTAATTTTACTATTCTTTTAAACTTCTTACTGTATTGTTTGAGCTTTGATTTACTATCTCTAGTAGGACGTTTTCTGTAATTCCATAGGAGTTCGCGTTTTTTAGCACTACAGATCTTAATTCCCCGTGATACCCATTTTGGTTTTTTATGGACGTGTACAGTTATAATTTTATAGGGAAAGCACAGATCATAGAGCAATTTAAATATTTCCAAAAAGTTGTTATATGCTAAATTTGGGTCACAGGTTTTGTATACAACTGTAAACGATAATTTGCTTAAACATGATTGACACTTGATCTTACATACACTTACTTACATTTCAACAGTTGTGCTGTGTGATCAGATAAGGTTAGGTCAATCACTTCTGACTTACATTTATTTTTAAAATTGTGTGCGAAATTATCAATACATGTTTTACTAGTTAATCTTGTGGGCTCTTTTATTTGCAACTTTAAGTTATAGTTCAGAAGCAGACATTGTAATTCACTTGCTATACTGTTTTGATTTAAAATGTTAATGTTAAAATCACCTGCCATGATTATTCTATGCTTGCGATAATTTTTATTAATGTACATTAAAGCATTATTTAATTTACCAAAAAATACATTTAAATTACTAGGTAGAGGTACCCTGTATACACAGACAATTACAATATTATATTCTGGGAGTTCAATTGCACAGCATTCAAAAGCAGAACATGTAGATATATCTATAAGATATGTGATATTTTTCCAGTTATATCCCTTTTGTACAAAGATACAGGAACCTCCTCTCTTAGAGTCAGTTCTGCAAAAACATGAAGCCAGATTATAGTTAGGAATTGTACAACAGTCTTCTTGTCCAGACATCATAAAATGTTCTGTTAGGCAAATAATGTCAACATCTATATTTTTATCTAAAAGTTCCTGTAAACATATTGTAAATATATTAGATTTTGATCTTAACCCCGCAATATTTTGGTGAAGAATGGTTAAATATTCAGTTGCGAAAAAGTTGTGATTCTTGGGATTCCTCTAGTTTTGACGTTTCTGCCGCAGTCTCGTTGCTAATCAAATTTTCTTTTGTAATTGCCTGCAGTAGGTAATACAAGTCCTTAAATATAATTTTCATGCCTTTGTCGTTCAAAGCACCAGAGTGTGTATACAGTGAATAATGGTAGCTTAAGTTTCTATTAGAGTCCAAGATATATGCATGTTCGTGGGTGGTTATCTTGAATTGTATAAAATATTAAAATTATGTTTAAATGTCGGTAGTGCAATAATAATATTGGTATTTTTTAAGTCTGATAGAACATGTCTTATGTAGGTTATTATGTCATAGTAATTTTTTGTAGTCCTAAAATCTTCCTCGCCGATCATTATTATACAGAAATCTTTTAATGTGAAGTTTTTTACTTTAGCTTGTAAATTGTAAATGAGCTGTTTTATTCCCACATTTGGAGTTAAATAGTGACATATATTATAATTGTCAAGAACATATTCCTCTGCCAAAGTCATAATATTCCTGTTAATTTTATTAGAACTCAAAATGCAGATATTGTTCTTAGTTGTACTTTTTCTGTTTAAATTACTTTTTATTAACATATCTTTCTTCACAACATGTGGCTCCATCTGTCGTCTAGAATGCTGTATCGGAGTATTTAGTTTCATATAATTTTCTTCACCTATAGGACATTCATGGATAATATCTGTCTGTGTTTGTTTATTTTTTCATTCGGTTTGATTTATAGACTTCACGACTTTTTTGGGTGTTTTGATACTAACAAATATAGTATTAATATTTGGCTTGCATTTTCGTAGACATGAGATCAATCAAGATAAAATTTAAAAAAATGAAACCATATTAAAATCTAGTCTTCTAGTCTTATTGACACTTAAATAATTAATCAAAAAATAACATTCATATATACTACAATAGAAAAAAAAATAATCTTGATAAAAAGCGACACAATTTTTTTCTAGGCAATCAAGGCAGGCAGGCTTCTTGCACTATAATATATTATGATGATCTTTTATTCTTTTTTGCGGGATATATTGAGGAAGTTTCTCGTTTTTCTTTGTAGATGTAGACGGAACAGGTCCTGTATCTTCTATTTTCAAAATTCTCTTGATAGAAGCGCGAATGTCTCGAGGAATTTCACTTTCAGAAAGTTCACTTGCGGTGATGAGAACAGATTCCACACAGTGATTCTGGTCCAACTCAGGATCTTTTATGTCACTGAGATCGCTACTACTTTGTTCTAAAATCTCAGTGACAATGCGTTCGTAATCTTCGTCATTTGGATACATTTTTAATTTGTAATGATCTATAAATTACGGACACTATTAGTGATGTGACGTCAAATTGACGTCATGTATCCTTTATCTCTTGACCTGTGCGCGTGCGACGACCGACTTCGGCGAAATGGGGCGCCAAACTGAGCGAGAGGCAGCTACTGAGAGGCGCGGGACGGTTGAACAAATCGTTCGAGAGATATTTAGTTGTTTTACTTGAAAGGTGTCAAATTGACGGTACATCACCAATTGAAGGTTAAGTCAAGTGATATACAAATTATAATTTTAATATTATTCGTTTCCTACTGGATCACTGTTTACTAATTAACGATAGAGGTACGCGTTTGAGACAAAGTACGAGCGCAAACGAGGTACCTCTCTCGACTTCATCCAAGTAAAAGTCATAATTATTTATTCATTTAGGCCACAACGTGACGCTTATGAACGATACATCATCATCATGCAGCCTTTCGCAGTCCACTGCTGAAAATAGCCCTCTCATAATTTGCGTCTCAATAGCTTTCTGAATCAAGGATTAAGCCTACTATTTCACACTGGACGGAGTGGTATAGGATTGGATGAAAAGTTTTTCGGCTCTTCGTTAAGATACTATTTTCTTCGTGTATTTTCCTTAATCGCGTCTTCCGATCCCCACGAAATGAAATGGTGTGGTGACACTTTTTATTCTCAATCCGTCGCCAACTTTACCGCTTTGGCTTATCTCTGTGTCGTATAACATTAACAGGGCATTAATCTTACGTCCTGCCCTGCGTGCCCGAAAACATGCTCGCAGTAAGAACTCATGACTGCTTCCGGCCATGCAGTCAGCGTAGCTGCTTTCTGGGCCTAAAAAATATAAGTGTTTGCCAGCGATACGCTAAGAAGACATTGATGGGGCAAATAACCGTACCCAAACCTAAATGTAACCTTTGGCATATCGTGTAGACCACCTACACGATATGGTTCAAAGATTTGTAGTACAAAGGTCATTGCTTTTGTTCGCAGGCTTTATAATCCGTATATTAAAAAAAATCTCACGTTACTGACTGACTGACAGACAACGCACAGCCAAAACAATTGGGCGCAACAAGCTGGAATTTGGCATGGATGTTCCTTAGGGACCGTAGGGGTGCACTAAGGAAGAATTTCCCGTAATTCCAGCAGGATTGGAAATGATAGGCTAATTTAAAAATAATATGCGGGCATAGTATATATTCTAGTACATAATATGAATGTGTTTTACAAAGCATTCAGTGTAATTACACTTAAATGGGTGTATGTTCACTACCATGACTGTTTTGTAAACAAGTTTTTATAAACATACGTAAGAAATTGCTACTATTAGTTTGAGATTATTTTGCGGCCGATGCACGGTCAAAACTCATGACAGATTCGCTTTTTCCGTTAGTAAATTAACTAATTACTATTGTGGGTGAATTTGAACTCAATAAATTATAAACTACAAGAAATCGCTGCATAAATTTAATTGTAAAATCAATTAGTATAGTTTCAAGATGGTCTGGTAATGTGCCCGGTACGGCAATAGGCTCGCCCCCTATTACGTGGGACTAAAATAAATCTGGCGAAAGTGGGTGTAGCAATATACGTCTGCACACCTCTTCGGGGATATAGGCGTGAGACTATGTATGTATGTATAATTTTAAGAAACTGTCATTTACCAATATCCTTTCCAATCTAGTTTTGTTGAACGAAGAAAACATTTTTTTTGCTTTCAGTTGTTTTTCTTTACTAAAGTGACTTATGTCGGTAGTGTAGTGCAATTAGTAAAATAATATCTTAAAATTTGTCGAATATCGCAATGCCAATGCAAGTATACTTTTAGGCAACGATGTTACAAGTAAATTAGAAGTAGATATGTTATAGACGTACCAAAAGCAGGACGCTAAACAATAAGCCAGTTGGCAAGTCAGACATATATGTGTGTGTGACGTCGCGAGCCAGCGTCATAGTGAAACTGACACATCTTGTCAACCGTCAACCGAAATTAAAATAAAATATGCCGTTATCGATGTGTGCGTTAGTGTACCGTTTCTACGGATTGATTACAACGTAGGTAACGTATCTATGACTTTTCTAATATCATTGTTTTTAGCTATATGCCACGCGGACGAAGCCGCGTTCAGAAGTTAAATGTATTTAAAATTTAAACTAAAACGTCATCGGTGCCATGACATTCAATCAAGGTTGCGTTCCCATCAACCATCAATAAAGTGTAAAAAACCGTTTCATTCTTTTGTACAATAGATCATGTTCATTGTACTCGTAAGGCTTGGTTCATATATGATGACGAGGCGCAGGATGTAATACTCACAATCGTTTGATTATATAGTTATGTATTACTGATTTGCAGTCAGTTTTTTATATATTTAATATTTTCCGACATAACACTTTTCACTTTAAATTGTCTCTCGGTAAAATCTAGTCACAGTCCACTGCTGGACTAGGCCTCTCCTTTAAAAGGAGGAATTGACCCACTATTCCACGCGGGCCAAACGGGTTTGTATAAATTTTTGCTTCTTTTACAGTGCTCTTCTCTGCATAATATGCTCTCTCTGTCGTTTTTTACGACACCCATGTGATGATATGGGGTGGTGACTACTCTACTCAATAATTTTAATTTGGGAAAAGCAGGGATGTGTTGGACTCTGTAGTTTTACACATCTCATTTCATCACCTCGCTTGTGTGAAAACTCGTGCTTGCTGAACGCACAGGCGTTCGAGGCCAACATACAACCACTGCTATGCTCTCGACGTTTCGTAGCGGTAGGGTTTTAAGAATTGCGGCACTTTGTCGCAACTTCAGCGGGATGATGTCTATCACTCATAGGTCATAACCCTATTTCTATAGACCTACCAATTTCACAAATTTTCCTAATCTCTTAAATGGAAAAGAAGCGAAGGCTTCGTTGCGGTATTTCACTTTTTTCCTTATGAAGCTCAGATATTTATTTATTTATAGTCTCACGCCTGTATCCCCGAAAGGGTAGGCAGAGGTGTAATATTACACCCACATATCCTGGTATTTTTATTCAATTGCACAATAAGAGATACACGTGGTAGATTGCTCTTAAATTGTTTCAAGCATTGCGTGCTCGTCAAGATTAACAATGTTATAAATACTCGTAACACAATTATTGTAATTAAATTGCCTGCGCATGTGCGGTTTGTAACGCTTCATATTATTTGTCAAGCTAATTTTTTTTCACGTTCTGTCATTTGCTGATTCCAAACTTGCCAGATCTTGTAGAAACTAAGGTAACGAGATAACTGGCAAATATACTGCTTAATAAAGAACTACATGATAATAATATATGTAAACTGAACGCCCATTGTAATCAAATTTAACCGTTTCATTTTGATCACGTGGGAATTTCGGGCAATCGCTTCTTAGTGCACCCCTACGGTCCCCAAGAAACATATACATTCACCTTCTTGTGCCCAGTAATTTTGGCTGCGCTTTGTCTGTCAGTCGATCACTAACGGAAGGGTTTTATAAATACAGATTGCAACAAATGGTCCTGTTCATGACGCAAAAATTTGGCTCGGGTGGGCATCGAACCCACGAGCTCTGGCATAGCAACCAGGACCATTAACTTACAGGCCAGTCATAAGCTAATTGATCTTTGTTTAGTGGCTTTGATATAATCAAAAGACTGCTACCGTTTCCTTGCTCCTTTTATGATAAAGCAGCCATTGAATCGTATAACCTTGGCCATGTGTCATTGGCGCTTCTCCAATGCATAGGAAACAGCTGAGGTGTTGAAATAACGGTTATCATTCAATGATTGAGTCAGGCAGTTAAAAAAATATCTGTTTACATCTCCGTTTACCTACTTTTTTATGAAATGAATTGTTATTCCTTTTAAAGAGAAATATTTATATAACTGGTGCAATTTGTTTAGTTGGCATTGGACGCATGTTGAAGTCAGCCAGGTGTAAACTCTATTTAATTTCTTAAGGCGAGGTTGCAGTTCAGTGCGTAGCTAGACCTCACCCCCCGCAAAAACAAAACCACGGCGGTGGCGTCAGCGAGTGAGCTGGGGGAGGGGAGGGGGCGTTTCGTGTGTGCGTGTGCCACAGCGCAGCGTAAAAAAACCGTAGATGAGTTATGCGAACTTCAAAAGTGGCACATCTCGCTCGCTCTTTTACTCGCGTGTGTGTACGTTACATTTGAAAATGTCGTCGTGTGTAATGAGATTTTGCACAAACTATAGTAGGAAAATGACTAAAAGTTATGGAATCACTTCTCATTCATGAGTTTTACAATATTACAACGTTTTATTTACAATTTATAATATATTCAATATCACAAATAATAGAGTGAATAAAAAATTGGCATTTAGCGAGTGTAAAAGAGAAGCAGTATTGTGCGTGTTCAAAGACTAAAAAACAAAGTATCCAGATGGGACATTCGTAATAATAAAATACTGATGTGTGTTTTTGTCAAGTAATAAAAGTGATTTGAGGCTGAATCAACACAATATATTATTATTATAGAAATACAAAATCCTACGTAAGTTACAAACATTGACGGATGATCAAAGTCCATTCACTTGTTCTTGTTTTTCTCCTTTTAGTATTAAACAACTAAGTAGATTGTACTGCACTGTTTTCGCTGCCGACCCACCGTACCCCTGGCAGTACCCCTGGGGGTATGGTGGGTCTTTCAAAGCTTAACCGTACTCCCAGATAATATTGTTGTGTAATTAGTTTATTAATTTCAGTTCGTTAATTTTAAGTTCTACTATTTTGTGGGATCATTCCCAGTATAGTAGTAGTATTGAACAATTCTATGATAGAACTGTCATAATTCTATTAGCACAACTTGATGAGGAGAACAGAACTAATGGGATAAGTAATAGGAAATGTCCCAGTCTAGTTCTATGTATGTTTTTACAAGGGTATTCAATAGAACTACTGCGAAAGATCTACGGATCACTACGGTGTCACGACATCGCGCTCATATATCCGAATGAATATGTTTTGTAGACGTTCATTTGTTTTATGTGTGAAACAAATGAACGTCTACAAAACAAATGAACGCCTACAAAACAAATGAACGTCTACAAAACAAATGACTTACAGAAAGTGATCAGCTATCGATAGTGATTGCAGAAAACAGGTGCATGCGATTTTCAACCTAATTGACATTAGTCAGAATTTATAATTTTATTACCCTAATATTGCCAGAAAGCGAGAAAAAGCAAAAAAAAAAGTTTGTCATGAATTGTCAATAAGGTCGAAAATCGCATGCACCTATTTTTTGCAATCACTATCGATAGCTGATCACTTTCTGGTAGTCATTTGTTTTGTAGACGTTCATTTGTTTTGTAGGCGTTCATTTGTTTTGTAGATGTTCAATTGTTTTGTAGACGTTCATTCGTTTAACACATTTTTATACATATATATTTATTCGGATATGTGAGCGCGATGTTGTGACACTACCCTTGTAAAACATACATAGAACTAGTGGTAAATTTCCTATAACTGTTCCCATTAGTTCTATTCTTCTCATCAAGTTGTGCTAATAGAACTAGTGGGAAAAAGTCTCACTAGTTCTATCATAGAACTGTTCAGTAGAACTAGTGGGAATGATTCGACAGCGCAAGGATGATGATGATGACGGGTCTTCAACAGTACCACAGATTATATCTATAATATACAAAGCATTATAACCATTAGCAGTAATACCAAAACGTTTTATTCTCTAATTTATCTCCTTGTTGCACTATATCGTACTAGCGCTTGTCTTCGCTTGTCTAAAAATACAAAAACGTAAGTAGTAAGTCATTATCATACGAGAGATAACACTGTCCAGTTTAATGTCCACGTAGCACGTTGGTATAACACTACGAGCATTTCAGCCAGGAGTACGGTTAAGCTTTAAAACACCCACCATACCCCCAGGGGTATTGCCAGGGCTACGGTGGGTCCGCAGCGCACAGTTTTTATATTAACGTACTGTTTTAGGTTTCCATTGAATGAAATGAGAAGAATAAAATGTACTTTTTTAATATTTTTATTTATAGACTCACGCCTTATATTCCCGAAGGGGTAGGCAGAGGTGTAATATTACACCCACATTTCGCCATGAATTTTTTAGGTCCCACGTAATAGGGGGCGAGCCTATTGCCGTACCGGGCACATTACCAGACTCCGTGCTGCTACTGTGAATTTCCTAACGGAAAAACCCAATAACACTTCATAGTATAGTGGCAACACTGCGTCCGTAAACAGTTAAAACAGAGCTCTGTAGCATAATATTTACAAAAAATAATAAAAGTGCAATAATTTCATCAACTTACTGGTATAGGATCACAACATAACCTCAACAAGTGAACTGACAAACAAGCACCGCTATAAGGAGGGATCCCGTGAGTTAAAACACGTCATAACTTTTCTACGATTCGTTTGTTCAATTCAAATTGCACTCACACAGGCATAAAACACCTTATTGCACCTGACATCGCAAATATTCTTCGGCTGTAAAAATACACCAGTGTCGATTTTGACATCTGCAGCGCAAACAATTGACATTGACAACAAATACAACAATACACCGAAGTTGCCATTCTGAGATTGCGTTTAGTAACTGCAACGAACAGCATTGTCTGTGTTGTTATTAGTAGCACGAATATTTGAAAACAGCCGTCACTAACTTTCTTAAGGCACTATGTTGCCAGAATGCTGTAATAAAGAGCTTGACAAGGAGGGTCACATTCTGTGTACGGTGTGTAGAAAAAAATTTCATTACAAATGCCTTAATATCAGGGCTGACAGTGTTAAGCCAAGGGAATGGAAATGTCAACTATGTCATGGCCCCAAAGGTAAGAATGACACAACACCAGTCCGTGTAAGCTCCGTTGATACACAAAATGTTACGCAACGCTCTAAAAAGTGCCCACCGCCCACTTTGTCTTCTGAGCAGTGCCCTACACCGCATCTAACTAAAGATGATATACGTGAAGTCATTAAGGAAATCCTTCGTGAGGAAATGATAGAATATATGAATCAAATGAGATCAACTATCAATGTGTCGTTTTGCGAGAAATTAAAACCTATTCAGGGTGATATACAAGAACTGAGAGACTCTATGACATTTATAAACGAGAAATATGATGAATTTATAAAAACTCATAACTTTACCTCGGAGCGTATATCATTCTTAGATGAAGAAAATAGAAAAATGATCTCTTTGGTGAATGAACTTAGGAACCAGGTCAACCAACTTGAGCAGCACTCACGGGCCTGCAACATTGAAATTCAGGGACTTACAGAATCTAAGTCGGAGAATCTTGTTACCGTTGTGAAAAAGCTGGGCGTTGTTGTGGGATGCTCAATTGGAGAGGACAAAATTAGAAACTGCACCCGAATTGCAAAACAGAATCCGGCTTCCGCTAGACCTCGCGGAGTCGTCGTGCAGTTTAATTCTCAGATTTCCAGAGACAGCTTTTTGGCGTCAACTATCCAGTACAACCGATCCAACCATAAAGACAAACTTAATAACAACCATGCTGGAATTAAGGGTAATAAAGATCCCATCTACGTGATGGAACATCTGTCACCTGTAAATAAAGCCCTGCATGCAGCAGCGAGAAAAAAGGCAAAAGAAATAGGATATAAATTCGTTTGGGTCAGAAACGGGCGCGTCTTCCTACGCAAGGCTGAGGGATCTGAACAAATTTTTGTCAGAAATATTGAGTCGTTGGCAAAACTCCAATAGCATCTCCTATGCTCTCATTTCTTTTTTATTGTTTTTTTTGTATTCATTTTGTATTTGTAGATATATTAACGCTAAAAATTCATGTCTCTTAATATATATTACCAAAATGTGAGAGGTCTAAGGACAAAGACCTTGAATTTTTATCGAAATATTTGTAGCAGCAATTATGATGTAATTATTTTAACGGAAACATGGCTAAATGAAGGTATCCTTGATGGTGAACTATTTGATAACAGATATTCTGTATTTAGAAAAGATAGATCCTCAGATAACCCTTGTCACAAGAAGGATGGTGGAGGCGTACTGGTGGCTATATTAAATAAGCATAGCCCTCAGCGTATGAAGTCATGGGAAACTGATTGTGAAGACTTTTGGGTGACTGTCAAAAAAACTCTTAATAAAAAAACTATAACTTTAGCATTTTGTTCAATATATTTACCACCACCACTCAATAGGGTTACTCTAGATACATTTATTGCTAATTGTAATAAACTAGTTGATCAAGCCAACGTACTGCCTTGTATTATAGGTGACTTTAATTTACCTAATATAAATTGGACCGCTGTAAATAACAATAGTTTTCAAATTAACAATACGCGATCTCAAGCAACCCAGTCACTATTGGATTTTATTAACGTAAACAATCTCGTACAATGTAATAATGTGCTCAATAATAGATCAAAAATTTTAGATTTGGTACTTTTGGATGGCTCGCTACCTTTTTCATTGCGGGAATCGGTTGATAGCTTGAGTTCGATTGACCCACTGCATCCGCCTCTAGATCTTGAAATTTCAATTAAGGTACCTGCCCATTTAGGACCATGTGAATCAAGTGTAAAGTATAACTTTCAAAAAGCGAATTTTGACCAAATAAATGAATATCTTCACTCGATCTGTTGGGAAACTGCATTGGACACCGACTCTACGATAGATAATATTATTATGGTGGATGACTTGTACTCCGTGTTGAATGATGCAATTGAGCAATTTGTCCCCAAGACATCGATAAAAAGAAATAATAAGCCCCCTTGGTTTAATAGGAAACTTACCAAATTAATAAACCAAAAAAAGAAGCTACTACGTAAATATAAAAAGTATGGTAATCCAATAGATGGCATAGATCTAAAAATACTAAACAAGAAATGCAAAAGTATGGCGATTAGTTCATACAATTCTTACGTTGAGCTTGCCGAGGACAAAATCTCAAAAAACTCAAAATATTTTTGGTCATTTATTAAAAGTAAGCGTGAACATTCCTATCCTGTAGCCATGAATAATGGGACTGAAACATCTGTGGATGGAGCGGGAATCTGCAATATGTTTGCTGATTATTTTGCATCAGTTTACGATGTAGAGAGCTCACATATGCCTGCATTAAGCCAGCCTGAGATTGGCACGCATTCTAATCAAACTTTGTCGACCGTGGTCTTGGAGCCTAGTACAATTTATAATAAACTAAGACAACTAGATCCTAACAAAGGCGCTGGACCTGATGAAATACCGTCCTTATTCATCAAAAGATGTGCTAAAGCCCTTACACGACCTCTGTATATAATATTTAATAAATCCTTACGAATAGGAAGGGTTCCATCTTTATGGAAACTTGCCAAGGTAGTCCCAGTGCATAAGAGTGAAGAAAATGCTATGGTTCAAAACTACAGGCCGATATCGTTACTCTCTACCATGGCTAAAGTATTTGAGTCGCTCGTGTGTCCGGTGATACAGAGTCATTTCAATTGTTTTCTCGCGGATGCTCAACACGGCTTTGTTCGGTCTCGGTCAACAAGTACCAATCTTGCGTCATTTGTTGATGATGTGGTTGGTGCTCTTGATCGCCAGGGTCAGGTGGATACTATCTACACCGACTTCAGTAAGGCTTTTGACAAGGTGTCACACAATATTCTGCTAGGAAAACTATCTGGGTACGGACTGACAGGTTCGTTACTACTATGGCTCGAGTCGTACTTAAATGGTCGTAGTTTTTTTGTGGTGGTCAAAGGATACAGGTCTAACATGAAACGAATAACATCCGGTGTTCCACAGGGCTCGCATTTGGGGCCTATACTGTTCAATATATTTATTAACGACCTACCCTCATGCTTTAAATTTTCAACACCTTACATGTTCGCAGATGACCTCAAGATTTCGAAAGAAATAAAAACTCTTGGAAACACACTATACGAAGTGGAAACTGTAAAAGATCTTGGTGTACTCTTAGATAACAAACTTACGTTTGTTCCACATATAGAACATATAACCAAGAAAGCTTCCAAAACGTTGGGTTTCGTAATGCGTAATGGTAGGGAATTTCGTAGGATCGAAACAAAAATAGTTTTATATAATAGCCTAGTCAGGAGCACACTAGAGTACTGTAGCCAAATTTGGAGACCACACTACGCAGTGCATTGTCTCAGGTTGGAAAGGATTCAAAAACGATTCCTTTGGCATCTGTGCCGCAGCTCAGGTTTGCATCACAGCTTAACATCGTACGACCAGAGGCTTCAAAGGTTTCAAATGCAGGCCCTTTCAGCGCGTAGAGACATTCTCGACCTGGTATTTTTGTTTAAATTAGTAAGAAGTCAAATAAACTGCCCGCAACTTCTGAACAGGATTGGAATAAATGTACCTTCGAGATGTCCACGCAAGCCCATTGCACCACTTAGAGCTCCCTTTAGAAAAACGGAATTCGGAAAAAACTCCTGGCTGCCGCGTTTATGCCGTTTGTTGAACGGATGCAGTGGGACAATAGACATACACTTTGACTCACTTAAGGTATTCCGAGAGAAGATTACCAGGTCTTTATCCGTGGGTACCGTGACTAGAGGTTGAAATATGACATACATGGATCATTTTGTAATCTTGTGTTTCTTATATTTTAATTGGATTATATTATATATTTTCTTCTTTGTTTGTTTGTTGTATATAATATCATTGTTTATGTTATAAATCATTAAGTTGTTATTTATAAAGTGATACTTTTATTGTTTTATTTTAATTTATTGCTTTATTTTGTATTCTTAAGTTTAGACTGACATTACTGTATTTTAAAATCATATGTTTTTAGGATTATGTAATCGTTTATGAACTGATTTTTAAATATTATGTTTTGAAAGATTCAATATTGGACACATTGCATTTCCAAATTAATTTATATTATGTATAATGAAAATTTTTTGAACTGTATTTCTAATTTATTTATTGGTTGTATCATTTTTTCGTTTGTTTTTTTTCGCTTTCTTTAATTTAATTAATTCTAATTTAATCAATTCTAATTTTACATCAAAATCAATAATTCCCAAGCCCAGGTCATATTGTACATGCCGTGGCTGCCTTAGAAAGATTATACAACCAATCTAAAAGCCTAATCTTGTATATTCTTAATGTATTGTTGTATAATTGATGGTGGTCCTTAATAAATAAATAAATAAATAAACACTTTGCCCGACCCGGGAATCGAACCCGAGACTTCCCAATCCCACGCGCACATTTATGCCGCGAGACCAACGAGGCAGTCAAACTTTTTTAATAAATGTTATAAATAAATCACATCGACTTTTTATTTCCCTACCTTAAATGAATTAATCAATTAATTTACTTTGAGGCGAATTGAATTTACTCAAGACAGACAAAGTGATCATGTCGCATCTGAGTCAAATTATTGTTTGTGAAACGGTCAGCATGATGTCACAATGCGCGTCGGTCCAGAGAGTATATGCTTATCTCTATTTCGCGCTTGCGATTAGATGTGCTATCTCACTTACACTTCTTATCTAATTCTTAGTGTGTCGTTTTGACATATTTATATTAGTGTGTATACGCTTTTCGCGATGCGTGCCACTCGTAAGCTCCGTCATGTTACCTTGTCAGTAACCTGTCTACGGTTTCTTACTAGTATGTCTATGGTTTGAACGATTGAGTTTGTAATACGAATTACTTTGTACTTTTGCGAAAACGTACATGCGGGGGTGGAGGGGGATTTTGCGGAGCAACGACGTACGTCCGCCCTCAATCACGCCTAGACAGGCACTGATGAACGCCCGGCGAGCGATATAATGCCAATATTTTGACTATTTTTTTTCTTGGTGAAAAATGATAACGAAATTACAAAATCTGTTTTTACCATTTATTTTAAAATAAAGAGCTGCTTCTATTGATAATACTTTCATATAAATTCATTATGGAATGTCTAAGCAGTACACGTTTAAAATTGTGATTTAGTGCCATGTTTGACATTTTTTTTTATCGAGCCAATCATTCCAAATCGTGTTTCTATCTTTACGATTTACTAGAAGATAGGTTCAACTTTTATACTTTAATTTTTATTCATTAAAAATATCATAGTTCATGTGACTTTCAGACGTTCAAAAATCTTAAAAAGTACTGCAACCTCGCCTTAACATTGTATAAAATATCACATTATAGCTATTTTCAAATTTCAATGAATCACCATTGTTCTAATGTTATCCCGGTAACAACCAAGACACCCTGGAGTGCGAGGTCTGCGAAGTAGTCTATAAACCAAATTCGACAGCATATTAGCTGTTCCTCAGAGTGACTGCCGTCTGACCTCCAATAAACAATCTTTAGTAATATATCTAAATTCATACCCACCGAACAATTAGCCAAGGTAAAAATGATAATATAATTATGAATAAGTTTCACGCGTTGCCGAAGTATCGCGGAGTCAATTATCACGTGTTCCGACGTCGTGTAGTGACGTGGACCATTGTTCTTTATGCGATGTACGTAATTACTCACAAATTGCCTTAGCCCACACCTAAAATATGTACCTACGTCTCATTTGTATAGATACATCCCAGTGATGTATGCAAAACTTGAGAAATTTAAAGAAAGGCTTATCTACTATACTGTACTTTGTGTACAGATAGGTATTAAGAGTTTGAACTGTTATGTGTACAGAAATGTGTTTCGGGGAAAGTGAAAGATTTTTTCCCACCGACCGTCGAATATCAAGCGATATGAGTAAATCTCTACACCTAGCCCTCAGCTTACCGTAGCCGTAGGACACGATGCAAACTTAATGGTATTTTCAATCTTTGAAAGCAGATGTTCTGCCAATTATAACTCAAATATGTAGAAAGTAGGTTTCTTCACGCCTACCTTACCTTACCTTATATATCTTTTGAATTTAGCCTTGTGGGTTACAAATAAATGCATACATACGTACATACTCACGCCTTTTTACCCGACTGCGCGACGCAAAGGAGGGTAATGTGTTTATCAGTCTATGTATGTATGTATGTATGTTTGTTTCTATGTGGCGTTCTAGAGACCAAATGCGTCGGCCGATTTTGATGATTCTTACGTCAATCGATTCGTCTTAACCTTGCGAGTGTCACTAAAGGCATGACAGTAATCAAATTTTACCATAGCGACAACCAGACGCCATATTGTCAAAATGAAAAAAAAATGTCGAAGAACTATGTCATGTGGGGTATCGTTGAATAGGTATTTTAAAATCATCTTTAGGTTCCTTTTATCATTTTTCATTTTAAATAATAGTTTAGGATATATAACGATTTAAAGTTGTTTAACAAAACAATACATTCTCGCTAATGTTGTTACTTATTGATTTAAGTTTTTACTTCAAGTATAAACGATAAACAAACAAAAAAAACAGTGAATAACTAAAAAGTATAAAATAAATAAAAAATTTAAAAAAAAGCAACCCGACTGCGTAAAAAATAATTAAAAAAAATACGTGACAAAAATAACTTAAATAAAAACTAAAAAGAAAGAAACAAGGCCAGTAGTTTAGAATTCTAATGCAGAACAGAACGGCTCACAGTCGGCTGGCCTTGTTTCTTTCTTTTTAGTTTTTATTTAAGTTATTTTTGTCACGTATTTTTTTTAATTATTTTTTACGCAGTCGGGTTTTTTGTATTTCTTTAAATTTTTTATTTTTCCCGTCGGGATAGGCAGAGACAACAGAACGCCACTTTCTTCTATCCTTACAAACCTTACGCGCTTCCTCTACTTTCATAAGTTTACAAATAAATCGCTAGGAAATATTTTTGATAGATTTTTTAAATAACCTTCTCATCCATCTTTTCTGTCATCAAAATAAGGCGGTCCTTTCCTCGAAATACGGCATGCGGTAGTGCTATTAGTGCACTATTGTTATCGATAGGTACTAGTAACATTAATAAACGGTACCAACTACGGCCTTCCTTATTTACCGTGAACCGTTTTAGTTAAATTTTCCTCATTAGTATCCTTAACTGTGGCTTTGTAAATTTAAAATAGGTTTTACTATTATTCCGTTGTCATGGATTTATATATAAACTAGAGGACGCCAGCAGCTACGCCTGCATTTTTTTTAAATTTACCCTTTTTGGACGATCCCGTGGGCATTTCGGGAAATCCCTTCTTAGTGCACCCCTACGCTCCCCAAGGAACATACATGCCAAATTTCAACTTCCTGCGCCCAATAGTTTCGGCTGTAGCGTGTCTGTCAGTCAGTCAGTAACGCAAGAATTTTATATATTAAGATGTACTTCCTGAATTAGTCATAAAATACAAGTATAAGTCAAATAGGTGGACGCTGCATACAGATCAAAGAATTTGTTCGACATACTGCATTACCAGTTTTTGTATTTTGTATTTATTATTTTTTGGCCTTGACCGACGGCTCGGCCGATTTTATTATCCATAGCTAATATATCAAACCTGAATTGTGTTTATTATATTTGCAGGAAGGAGTTGGTTCTATTCTGATTTCGCATTATTCATGGCCGTCTGAGGACTGCTAGTCTAGCCCTGATCAGTAATACAAGCTAAAAGAGGAAAAGCAAAAGCTATCAAGTTATTTCTGCCAAAATTAGAGTCGTCATCATTATCTTCCTAGCGTTATAGAATCCAAGACTTACTGCTGGAAGCCTGAGACCGAACCGGTTCTGACAGTATATTAGCTTCTCCATAGAGCGACTGGCCGACTGTCGCCTGACCTTCGCAACCTAAAGGGAAAGCGATAGCTCGCCCAATTTAGTATATGTTTGAGAGCTATTTCAATATCCTGCATTTATAATTAGTTTCGTTTTGTATAAACCCTAGCAACAAGCTAGAGAATTCTAGAGGCACCCATAGAGCATAGGCAACCGGTAACCAAACGTGCCAATGACCAAGGACAAAAATGTCTGACCATCACATTCGCATTTCTCCACACATTTTCAATTTCATAAAACTAGTAGGGTAGTAGGAGCCTTGCTGATTTCAGCATGAATGGGCCGGCGTGAATGGGGAAGTACTAACCTCTCACAGATTATTGACGTAAAGTAACAGTATCTACTGTTACTTTTCGTTCGGTGAGTGGGAGTGCCGGAGGCCTCATTCCCTTTTCCTTCTCCCTTATCCTGCTCCTCCTCTCTTTTCCCATCTAGGTTGGAAACGCACTTGGAACTGCGCACGTGTTGCCGGTGTCCGCCTTTGACTCATCAGGGGTTGTGGGTGTCCGGCGGCGGTAATCGCTTACCATCAGGCGATCCGTCTGGTCCTTTACATCCTATGCCATAAAAAAAGAAACCATCATATTGGCCGGCCAGGAAAAGGCTTATGTACTAGGCACCCAATCCGGTTAGGTCAGGCGTTAGACCTCAAGCTAAAGGTTTTGGATGTCACGCGGTACAGCGCTGGGGCGCGGGCAGGTAGATTCTGACATCATGTCAAAATCTACCTGCTATAATAATTTGTTTGTTTACAAAAATATATGTCCTGACTAATGCATATTGATACCGCAGGGCTACTAACGCTAGAAACAAAATTTGGGCAGTAGGTTTCTTTTACAACACAGGTCGTCATTTTAGCAAATATTTTTTTATATTCTATCCATATTTACATGTGGCAAGGTTGTTTGAAAGTCCACTTCTTTTCTAGCTAGCACTGTAGCAATGCTTATACAAGTAAGTTATTGTTTAACTAGAAAACATCACAACACATGATGCACCAGTATTTCTAGTACAGAGGTACACCAGGAATGTCATGAACGTAATGTTAGACCACAAGTTATTACTACTTGTAACTTGTTATTAAATCACATTGTGTAGTGTCGCCATCTATCTGTCGTAGGACGAGACTGTCTCATTACAGGAATACGCGTGTTGAGCTTTGCCCTCGTTGATACTTGATTGCCACCCACTCGTTATAATGAGTCGTGTAACAAATGTAATTTAAGATGTCTAGGTCGTGGATTTCGTAATTAGTGCTAGAGTTGGTTGGAAAAAATTGTGATGCTTGTGTTTCTTCTAATTTGTACGGTAATAATTTATACCATGCCACATAAAGAAAAAAAAATCGTTGAAGTAAATTAGGTTTAGAGAGGAGACCACGAATAGATAAACGTAAGGTATCATTCTTTGTCTCAATGGTTTTTTTGTCACCCGCATAATACCCGGCCACTCTGATTGCGTTAGGAGTGGCCTCACAAAGCTCAGCCACAGTGCAGCTGCAAAGAGATTTGATGGTATAAATTGTACTGAAACAGGTTTGTGTATTGATTTATTGGTCATTATTTCAAACATACGAGTCTTCTATTGAACATATCCACTTCTAAAATGCAAATGTCCAAATTTATAGAACTAGCCTGTTCAAATTATACTACCCGATTCTGGCCTGACTCCGTCTGAGACCTGCCATGTCAGACCCAAAGGTCTTTTTCCGCTTCATCATTGGGTTAGCCTCTTAAAAAGACTCTTCCTTTCGATATCGATTTTAAAATTGATAAATCTACGATCTCAAGATTAGTAGTCGTTATGAGTAATATCCAACAAATTAAAAACGCTTGCAATTCTTATCTATTCGACTGCCTCGTTGGTCTCGCGGCATAAATGTGCGCGTGGGATTGGGAGGTCTCTGGTTCGATTCCCGGGTCGGGCAAAGTGTTATTGGGATTTTCCGTTAGAAAATTCTCAGTAGCAGCACGGAGTCTGGTAATGTGCCCGGTACGGCAATAGGCTCGCCCCCTATTACGTGGGACCTTCAAAATTCATGACGAAATGTGGGTTTAATATTACACCTCTGCCTACCCCTTCGGGGATACAGGCGTAAGACTATAAATATAATTATAAAACACATAACATCATCATGGTTGACGAACTCGTATCGGCAGTTGTGTATTGATTAGTCTCGCTCACGGCAGTATGGCACGATGTTTTTAACTAATACCTAATAATCTCCTTTGTTATCCAACTGTTTCGAAATGGCTTCACCGATTTTTACTATATTTTGTGTATATTTGATAGGTCTGAGAATGAGGCGTTGGCTAGTTTTTTCATCTTATTATTTAAAGATTCTTCTTTCTCTTAGCGTTATCCCAGTTTCACTCTGGGGTCCGCTTACTAGTCTAACCGGATTTGGCTGAATATTAGCTTTTCCACAGAGCGACTGCCTGTTTGACCTCCGCAACCCAAAGGGATAGCGATATTCCATGGTTTAGACTAGTGTCAGTTTATTTAGAAGGTACTGACGCCCTGTAACGACTGTCAAAGATCTTCATGACAACCGGGACCGACGGCTTAACGTGCTCTCCGAAGTACGGGACAAGCGATACTAAACAATTCAATACGCACATAACTCCGAAAAGTCATTGGTGCGTGCCGTGGATTCGAACTCGATACCCTCTGCATGGCAGTCTGTTGTTTATTCTCTATATATATCTTATTATTTAAAGATTATTAACCCCAAATACAAGTATAAGGCAAAACGAAGTTTGCCGAGTCAGCTAGTAACAATATACACCTGTGTATAATACGCACGGTAGGAAAACCACAATGTCTCGCGCGTAGCTGAATCGTGGTGTCAACATACTTACATCACAGTTTACAAGAACGATTTAGCTTCATTCAATAGTGTATTCGCCGAGTGATGGTAACATTAGCTTTGTTAGTAGAAAAATCGCGAGAATATGAATGTTTTATAATATTTTTCCCTAATCTTTTCAAATTATATACCTACAGTGCTGCACAGTGATACGGTGTTCTAGAGAATTCTGTTATTCTTTGTGGATATTGAAAAGGTGTTTTGTGATTGTGCTTCAATGTATTTAATACTATTATGGGACAGAGCTAAATGTTTGATACCTGGATTGCAGTGGGCGCCTCGTACTTTGTCTATGTGTTTTTTTGTGGACGTTATGCCGAGTTGACGGAGGATGGTAACTAATTGTTTGATCATTTAAGGTTATATTTTTGCCTGATTTATTATGTCCAGCGAGCCATACCGGTTTCGCACTGATATTCTGTATATTTAATTAATATTTTATGCATGTATTATGTATATAGACCATTGGGCAGGAATTCACGAAATTATGGAAACTATATAAGCATACAAACGCATGAAGGAACTTTGTTTTATACTATCTAAAGAAAATGAAAGGATGCTGTACCACTACCATATTTGATGCAATAAATATAAAATGGTCTCCGGTCTCCGGCCTGCCTCCGTGGTCCAGTGAATAGCGTATGCGACTGCTGATCGGAGGTCCCGGGTTCGATTCCCGGGTCGGGCAAAAGTGGTACTGGGTTTTTCCGAATACTCAGTAGCAGCCCGGAGTCTGGTGATGTGCCCGGTAACGGCAATAGGCTCGCCCCCTATTACGTGGGATCTAAAAATTCATGGCGAAATGTGGGTGTAATATTTACACTTCTGCCTACCCCTTCGGGGATACAGGTGTGAGTCTATATATAAATATATGTATACAAGTTGTTTTGAGTGTGGATTGTGAGAGTTTATTTGATGTTTATAAAGTTGACCGCCATTCAGGATTTCTTCCTAGAGCGTCAAGTGTTTTAAATAACAGAAACTTTCTGAAGCATTTACTACTCATCATCATTGTCTTGCCCTGGTCCCAAATTATTTGGGGTCGGCGCAGTATGTCCTTCTCTTCCATACTTCTCTGTCACCAGTCATCCGATCATTTACCCTTTTCTCTTTCATATCTATCCTCACACAGTCCATCCATCTTTTCCTTGGCCGTCCTCTCCCTTTTCGTCCTTCTACATGCATATTCATCACTTTTTTACCTACATACATCTCATCTCTCCGCATAACATGTCCATACCAGGCTAATCGACTCCCTTTTATCTTTTCATCAATGGGCGCCACTTTCATACTACCTCTAATGTAATCATTCCTAATTCTGTCCATTCTTGTCACTCCACACATCCATCGTAACATTCTCATCTCTGCCACATGCAATCGTTTCTCATCCATCTTCTTTGTAGCCCAACACTCAGCTCCATACAGTACGACAGGTCTTATAACCGACTTATACATGCGGCCCTTTAATTTCACAGGCATTTTGTGGTCGCATATTGTGCCTGAGACCTGTCGCCATTTCATCCATCCTGCGTTGATTCTTTGCCTAACATCCCGATCAATTTCGCCGTCACTAACTAATAATTCCTATTCAGAATATAATCTCATCATTATTCAAAGGTCAACTGCCTAAATAGCGCACTTGGGTACAAGTGATCCGACCATAATCAGCAAAATTCGATGAACAGTTCAAACAAAGTGCTATTAACTTTGTCTTTATTACGTTACGTAGGACTCGAGCAAACATAGACCCACGCATTTGTAAAGTTTACGAGTGTTGACGCCTTGACTACTTCTTCGATCATCCTGAAGTTTTGTTCTTATGTTGTCTGGATTTTAGCAGCAATAATGGGAAATTGATAGCCTAGTGAAGATACCAGCACACTGCCATGCAGAGGGTATCGGGTTCGAATCCACGGTTCACACCACTGACTTTTCGGAGTTATTTAATTGTCAATTATCGCTTGACTCGTGCCTCGGAGAGCACATTATACCGTCGGTCCCGGCTGTTATGAAGATCTTTGACAATCGATATAGGGCGTCAGTATCTCTGAATAAACTGACACTAGTCTAAACCATGGAATATCGCTATCCCTTCGGGTTGCGGAGGTCAGACAGGCAGTGGCCTGTCTAACCATAGTGTCAGTTTATTCAGACTATTCAGAGGTACTGACGCTGCGATATAGAGTGACTGCTCTGTGGAAAAGCTCATTCAGTCAAATCGAGTTAGACTTGTAAGCGAACTCCGGGTTGAAACTGGGATAACGCTAGGAAAATAATGACCTTATCTGAGCCAGGGAAAAAGATAAAGGGTACATTTTCCGCGGGCAAATTCGTTGAAATACTAGTAGCTTTTTTTTTTTTCATTGAAGCCTATCAAAATGACTCCATGCCGCCTGATCCTAAGCAAGCACAGCAAAAGTCATGATGCCAATAAAATATTAAGAATAATGGCATAATGGCCCCTACATAATAATGTAAAGAAACAAACGTATGTATGTACACGTACGAGAACTTATAACATTCGTTTCGGATGACATAACGTGAATAATTATATTGAACTTGACCTTCTCTTATACTTGTTTAAAAAGCGCTAAAACTTTTTTGTCCGAATGAAGTAATGATCCGGTTTTGGTTTTGCGTGTTTTAAGCAAGATTTCGTTAAATCGTAAATGAGTT
Organism: Euclidia mi; assembly: GCA_944739405.2. Lineage (NCBI taxonomy): Eukaryota > Metazoa > Arthropoda > Insecta > Lepidoptera > Erebidae > Euclidia > Euclidia mi. Next base: position 45,125,580 of record OX123195.2, read on the forward strand.
GAAGTTGAAATGAGTCTACATAGACTAGCTGTCATTCGTGGCTTTACTCGCCATCCTCGCTTTGTTTTCTTAATGTTGTAGCTTAGTATTACATAGGTAAACAGCACTAGTAATTGGGTTGACAGCTAAAAATAAATGTTGTTCTTGCCATAGGCATGATCAATTATACTTTTCAGCTTTGTACGTTTGCATAATTGTGATGAGGGCTTTTTTTAATTTAGCTTCTTCGTGCCTGTTAATTATCACAATGCAAATGATATAATACGTACGAAATAATTCTTAGGCACAAAAACTACTTACTCGTTTACAATCCTGTGATTATAAACGAGTAGGTAGTTTTTAACCGACTTCAAAAAAAGGAGGAGGTTTACAATTCGTCGGAATCTTTTTTTTTTTATGTATGTTCCCCGATTTCTCTAAGACGCCTGGACCGATTTCGAAAATTCTTGTTTTGATTGAAAGAGTATACCTCCTAGTTGGTCCCATGATCATCAGGTCAGGATCTGATCATAGAATCCTGAGAAATCGAAGGAACTCTTCAAATTTTATAAGCACACTTGAAGCGATTTGACCCTAACAACCCAATGCCGTCGAGTTTGGGCTCGTTTGAGTCGTCTTTTACATGGACTTTGATGCTAGATGATTTCCATGGTCTGATGATAGAGTTGGAAGGTAACCAAGAGATCTTTGTGATACAATAACCCAATCTCATCGAGGTTAAGGTCGTTTGATTCGTCTTTACACTGGACTTTGGTATTGGATGTTTTGCAGGGTCTGATGATGGAGCAGGAAGGTTGCCATGGGATGTTTGTAATACAAAGACGCAATCCCATTGAGCTTGGACTCGTTTGATTCGTCTTTACATGGACTTTAGTGCTGAATGTTCACCAAACTCTGATGATGGAGCAGGAAGGTAGCCATGGGATATTTGTAATACAATTACGCAATCCCATCGAGTTTGGGCTCGTTTGAGTCGTCTTTACATAGACTTTGATGCTGGATGATTTCCATGGTCTAATGATAGAGCTGGAAGGTAACCCAATATCATCGAGTTTAGGGTCGTTTGTTGGTCTTTACATGGACTTTGGTACTGGATGTTTTCCAGGGTCTGACGATGGAGCAGGAAGGTGGCCATGGCATCTTTGTAATACAAAGACGCAATGCCATTGAGTTTGGGCTCTTTGGATTCGTCTTTACATGGACTATAGTGCTGAATGTTTACCAAACTCTGATGATGGAGCAGGAAGGTGGCCATGGGATCTTTGTAATACAATAACGCAATATCATTGTGTTTAGGCTCGTTTGTTTTGTCTTTGGTATTGGATGATTTCCGAGATCTGATGATGGAACTGAAACGAACGTGTTTAGGCTATTTAGTTGAAAACAGAAAATACTTGAAATTGCCAGAAAGGTACAGGTCTACATTTCAGAATTGAGGCACGTAAGGAAGGCCTCCCCATCATGTACCACCTACACTATCCTATGTACCACCTTTTACTATTTTTTATTAGTATACCACTAAAAAGCAAAAAATAAAAATTATTTTTAAATAAAAACAAACCAACTTCAAAAAACACTAAGGAACTAAAAAACAAAAAATAATTGGTTTTGGAGCAAACATTTTTGAATTCGGTGCCAAGCCCTTACGCAAAAGTTACTAAATTACAAACTACCTATTCTATCAACAACGAAAGTTATATAAAAATGTGTAGAGGTTGTATAGTCAGATCAGAAATACTTTGCTTGGCACCGACTCCAAAAATGTTTGCTCTAAAACCAATTATTTTTTGTTTTTTAGTTCCTTAGTGTTTTTTGAAGTTGGTTTGTTTTTATTTAAAAATAATTTTTGTCTAAGTAATTTATTATTAAACTTTAAACACAAAATCTTGAAAATTGCGACGCAATGGAATACGGCTGCAACAAACGAAAAATTACATATAATTAAATTACCTTATATTTATTTGTTTTAACGAAGACAGAGATTTTGTGTTTCGCTGTAAGCAGATGGCCTTTGGCCAGAACGTCAGTAGCTGGAATCGCCAATTGTCCATCCTTGACGGCGGCTGCCCCGTACAAGTAATAAAACATACTTCTTTTCACGGTAGTAGAGCCTTGCTGATTTCAGCATAGTAATGGGCGGCGGTAATTGTTTACCTTCAGGCGATCCGCCTGCTAATTTGCGGCTTATTACTATAAAAAAAACTTACTTTGGTGGAAAAGATCGCCCGATAGTTTGACAAGATTCTAACTTATTATATAGTGTGTATTATTCATTGCTTGAAGCAACATCTAATTAATATATAAAATATAAGTAATATGTACTTTAATATTTCGATATTCGTGTAACACCCAAGGGCGTCGCCTACCGATAGCCCAGGGGGAGGCAAGTAGATATGGAAAATGAGAAAAGTATGAATTGTAGGTAAAAGTCGAGAGCACACGACGCTTTTCACCTGTAGTACGAGCCTTACGGGACTTTGGTTGCTTAACATTTGGCCACTTTTTTAGAATCTCCAGGGTGGGGCAGCTGCACCTCCCTTGGCGACGCCCTTGCAAATACCGTATTAGGTACTTCAAATATTTGTTATACCGGCTTACTTGTTCCAATCACCGCATACAATGCACGTGGAGGAAATTCTCATTGAACTATCATCCGCCAGGGGTAGACGGAGGGGTGTGCCGGACTCTTACCGGCTAAAACCGACGGTCATAATAGGCTACTTGAGAAAAAAAAATTATAAGTCCGTCCTTTAGATTATTCAAAAATAAGCGATACGTATTTTTTTATTTGTAAATTTAACAAAAAATGACCAAGATATAGCTCATTAAAGTTACGTATAACGTCACGGCGTGCTGCATTTTTTCGCACTAGATGACGTCACACGTAAGTTTAATGGGCTATATCTTTGTTATTTTTTATTTAATCGAAATAAGAAATAATACGTGCCCAATATTTTTTTATAATCTAAAATACGGACTAAATAAAATGTAGTTATTTTGACCCTGGAAACTACCCTATTCTCGCACATGTTTGGAGGGCTACGGGAACACCTACAAGTATCGCGCAATGTGAGGCATCGTCACTAATTGCATTTAATTTGCCTATCTGTGGTGAAGTCATGAATAGAAGAAACATGACACAAAATTTTCATTCAAGACTATTATGAAACTACTGTTAATTTCTCGCATAATCGCGGTTTTTAAACTCTGTCTGGTCTATACCCAGATCTTAGATGGTTTATGGCGATTCGATATAACAATTTTGAATTAACGATAAAGTTGTATGAAAGTGCTTCTAAATATTCATCGATCCGATATAGACTTTAACCTAGGAGTCCGGCTACGTTTTTTTGTATTGCTAGATTTGATTGAATATAAGCTTTTCACAAAACAAAACGACTTCCATCTAATCTTCGCAAACCAAGGGATAGCGATATTCCATGACTAAAACCAGTGTATTCAAAGGGTCCTATAACGTCTGTCAAGGATTTTCTTGATAGCCGAGGTCGCCGGCTTAACGTGCTGGTAAACGATGGAAATTAACAGTTAATTACGCACAAAACTACAAAAAACATAAGGTGCGCACCGTGAATTTGAACTCGATATCCTCTATGTCCTATCCAACTCGGTTGGGTGGCGTTCGGGAAGTTACGGCATATCTTCACGTCCGATATACCGCAGTGTCTCATGACGAAAGTCTTTGACCAGTGTGTGTTGCCAGTGATGATCTACGGCGCTGAGACGTGGTCGCTAACTATGGGCCTCATCCGAAAACTCAGGATCACTCAGAGGGCGATGGAGAGAGCTATCCTCGGAGTTTCCCTGCGAGATCGAATCAGAAATGAGGAGATCCGTAGGAGAACCAAAGTCACCGATACAGCTCTCCGAATAGCCAGGCTGAAGTGGCAATGGGCAGGGCACATAGCGCGAAGAACCGATGGCCGTGGGGGCAGGCGGGTTCTGGAGTGGCGACCACATAGCGGACGACGCAGCAGGGATAAGCCTGCCGCAAGGTGGACCGACGATGGTTAAGATTGACGGTTGGATGCGGGCGGCTCAAAATCGGTCTGTGTGGAGAACCTTGGGGGAGACTTATGTCCAGTAGTGGACGTCTCTAGGCTGGCATGATCCTCTATGTGACAGTTTATTGGCGTCTCCACTAGTCAATCACCGTCTCACCTCAAAATTGCTTCTAAATGGTCACCTGTAAATCCATCAGAAGATTTTTCGACTATTATTTTCGCACTTGCTCGATGCTGCTGTCGTTATTATGGATAATTTAACGTTATTTGAAATAATAATGACACGATGACATTAGCAGGAAAACATGATGATTCAGCAGGCTGATTGCCTTTAAATTTGCATGAGACCTCGGAAGGGTTGCAATCATCATTAACATTGATCGGAGGATCGTGTAAACCTTTTTAATTGTCTATTTTAATTCTTCACAGCTTTGTTGAGGTACTGGCACAGACTGAAAAGTAATTTAATAAGTTAAAGACATATCTCTCCGACTCTGAGTAGTTTTTGTCTTGGATACAAGTATCACAAAAATAGTCTTCTCGTATTTGGTTCTTGAGCTGAATAAGTGACACAAAAACCTTTGTGCATATGCATAACAAAACCCTGTGGATTGGCTGAAAAGTACCAAATTAGTTTACAAAACGTTGTTTTTAGTATAATGCATACTTAAGTACCATTTAGGGCGTGATTGTTGTACCTATTCGTTATTATAGACTCCTTTTTTACTAGAATATTGTAGAAATATCAAAACAAAATGAGCTGCAGCATAGATTTTGTCGAGGTTGCATTCAATTTAGTATGGAATAGCTAACATTTATGCCATTTCGATAATGTTTCAGAACGAAAGTTGTTGAAAATAACGGGTACAATTACCCTATAAGCTTTGCGTTACACCAAGATTACCGTAGTACATTAAAAGCGTGGACTGGTTCCCATGGATTCTTTTTGAAAGTTACATATTTATAAATGTGCTGCAGGCTATTAGGCTGACGGATGCTATTAAACACCCCTTCTCTCGCTACAAACTCTCGCAACAATTTGGTAAGTGTGGGAAAATTCTGAGTAAGCATCATTGTAATCTTATGTGAAATTTTAAACAGTAAGTGAAGCCCTAACCTATTCATATACTCACCTCGTTCACAGCTGAATCTTCTCTGTAAGAATATTGTCCTAAATATTCGATGAAAGCGTTGGGTATCCTCCCATCATAAAGATAAGAGGCTCTGCATTTTCCTCCTTTGGAAGGTTACATGTCCCAAGTTTTGCTAGTCGTCAATAGCTAGGTATATTAGTCTTCTTTTGCCTGCCCTGTTCCCATATTACTTGGGGTCGGCGCAGAATGTCTTTCGCTTGCATTCTCACCTATCAGACGTCATCTGATTATTCACTCCCTTTTCAGGTATATATTATATATATTATTTCAGGTATATAGTATACGTAGCTATTGACGACTAGTAAAACTTGGGACATGTAACCTGCCAAAGAAGAAAAAAGCAGAGCCTCATAAAAATAACCATACAGAACTTAGGTTATGTGTGGTTATTTTTCACCTTTATTGTATACTAGCTGTTTCCCGCGGTTTCACCCGCGTCCTGAGGGAACTACTTCGCGTACTCGGTTAATTTATAGCCTAAGTTACACCTTGGTACATCAGCTATCCGCCAGTGAAAGTCCCGTCAAAATTGATTCAGCCGTTCCAGAGATTAGCGAGAAAAAACAGACAGACAGATAGACAGACAAAAATTGTAAAAAAAATCATTTCGGTATATGTATATATCCAAAAGCGGGTATTTTAATGTTACAAAAAGACACTCCAATTTTATTTATGTGTATAGACTAGATTACTTTAACTGTTGCTTCACGGTCCCGTTTGAGTTTTGGGTAATCCCTTCATATCCTTTACAGTCCTAAGGAACATACATGTCAGCTTCTTGTGCCCAATAGTTTTTGCTATCCGTTGTCAGTCAGTCAGTAACGCAAGATTTTTATATATCCAGATCAAATGTCGTTATTTAAACCGATCTTCACAGCTACAGCGTCCATCAAAATTCCTTACTTTATCTGTCGATCTCATCACATGACGTTCTTAATGCGCGTTGATTAATTTGTAACTATTGTGGTGCAAAGGACAAGGCATATAATGGCTTCAACACAAGATTATACAAGCCGCCACCGTATATATACAATTCTGTGCAGTTGTATTATAAATATGTCCGACTTTATGGATTGACTGATTAGTAGCGTGAATAATTTTTTTCTTCTAGTTTAGTGGAGTAATCATACCTAATTGCCACAGTCCGGGGCTTTTAAAAGTCTCGGAATCATCTTAGTTTTATTTGGTAGCTACATATATGAAACTTATAAGCAAAAATGCATGTGCGATGAAAGTAAGTGCTTTGCAAAAATATTATTCTATTTTATTTTGGTACCAGCTCTAAATATGCAGTATAGTACAAAAATTTAATAAAATTGAACAAAATTTGTATTATTTTATCAGTCAAGTTATTTTACTGGATGTATCCCTGCAAAATGTTACTTGGTAGCTAGGTAACCCCAGGGCACTAGGACGAATATTGCTTAGTAGATTTAGACCGACAGGTCTCTGAGGATTCTTGAGGGTAAACCTTCCACCAAATTTCCACCGTAAGATAAAATAAAAAGAAGTCTTGTAAAAAAACAAAGGAGCACAATCATATAAAATCAAATTATATTTCTTTTGTACGTGTTTGTCCCGTTTGAGGTTTATCTTAACGGTTTGAAAATATAATTGGACCTACCGCCCGGTTACAGCATCACGTGTTGTGCAGGAAAGGAAGAACATCTACCGGATCTAGCATATACACGTAACAGTGTAGCCACATAAAGGTCCTAAGGACCTACCTATTAGGCTATAATAAATTACATAAGATGAATGATGATGATGATGAAAACCTTTCGCATGAGTCAGGCACCTCAATTATAAGCATATGCCCAAAATGGCATAGACGATAACCGTCCGCCAGATCCTTCGCCTTCAATATTCTATTTTAAGCTCATTGTTATCCTGGCTGGCTAGCAATTAGCCTTAACAGGTGCTAACTCGATTAACTAATGCATGTATAATGTTACGGGAAGCTGAAAAGGCATCAAATGTCACTAGAAGACAGGATAGAGTCAAAGCAACTATGCTGGTTTTAGTGGTTGTGCCGATTTTGCGTCGCGTTTAGGCGAGTTCCGATTGCTCTATCGAAATTGTCCCAAGATTTTTTATAGAATTGGATTGTGATTCTGCCCTATGTGTTCGTATATACACGTGTTTATATCCTCTATGGCTAGCATCACGTGCTTATCCATAATCTTGTAATAAACGTAAGTGCAGAAATAGTGGATGTGGACACAAAGATACTTTACTATGCTGAGGTTATATGGAAACTTGGATATTGAAAAACAGTAGACTATTACTACTAAGATTAGGTACTGTATAAAATCAACTTGGCAAATGTACAATTCCAGCAATATTTTCTGTTGACCTTCCAAAATTAATATTGCCTATTTTTTATCGATTTACACTGTATGTCGTCTACTTTTGGCACTGCATCCTACCTTTTATAGATTTATAGAAACTAGCTTATAGTTTCTTAGTACGTTTGCAACTACACCCTGCTTTGTGTGACTCCCTCTTGACCAAGCTTCTAAGTCCCTATGGTGCATCGTCATCCCCAGGTATTTTTTGATGGGCAACATTTTGAAACACGGTAACGTTTGTTTACTCCTAGCAACAATCTAAAGAAATGCCTTGACTACTTTGCGATAAAATACTGTGCTATCATTCTAAAATGTTGCTCAACAAAAAGTTGCTGCGAGGTAGATGCACCATTAAGAGCGTTTATTCATCACGGCTTTCCATACAAAACTTTAAATCCACTATTTTATAAATCAAAAAACCAATGTCAGTAAAACTTGGTACGTATGAATAAAAGACTGAGCTATAGAGAATGTATTTAATACATGTGCAAAAAAGGTTTTAAAACGAAATAGGATCGATTTTTAGGTGTCCATTTAAAATGAAAAGAACTAGAATATTTCTTATATAGAAACGTTTTCAGAATATTCTCAATACATTCCCTTAAACTTAGCATCTTGTTTAAACGTAATAAATTTCATTCATATTGGTTCATTGGTTAATAAAGTAGTGGACGAAATTATGGAAATCCATGACGAATAATCGCCCTTAACCAAATAAACGTGCCCCGCTACTAATAACCTCAGTCCCGCGACATTTGAACACCATACCTTTGCCAGAAGGCAGCAGATGGAAGGACTGGCTCCTGGCTTCTCTACTCCTGGGCGCTGTTGTCGGTGGATGGGCAGCGTTGCGCGCTGGCCGTGCAAGCCGGTCGCAAGTGCAGAGGATGCTGCGGGACATGGAACAGCTGCGGAAGGCCGAGATGGCACTCAACGATATGCAGGTGGAGTTGGAAAAGGCGCGGTTGGAACAGGTGCGTCATACAAACGATTATTACTATCTTTCTAGCATTTTAAAATAGACTGGTAGATGAAGTTAAGGCCTTATGATTGGGAAATGTGTATGAAGTTCAAAATGAACAAGCTTTCTAAAGGTTATTTCCTTTTAATATTAGTTGTGCAACATACACACACCGGCACAATTAGGGGAACACAAAAGAAAGGTCGATTTTTTTCCAAACTTTCGTGTATCTTGACAAGTTGTTATTATTTATGTGTTAATACCCTCTTTGGAAGCTATCTTGAGTGCAAATTTATTATTTAAAAGTGTGTTGACAGATTTTATAACACTTTAAGAATTTGCTGACACTTAATGTTAACAGAATAGCAAGAATTGCTTCTGATAAGATCTTTCTTGGGTGCAGTGTAAAGTGACTGTGGGTCATTCACACTGTTTATTTTTGAACTGTTTACACTTTCTTGATACAAAATGAGTGATTTGCCAGCAACTTCAGTGGCTAGGGCTGTAACCATGATCGGAGAAGGGCATACTTACCGCTCGGTAAGCCGAGCCTTAGGTGTATCGACTTCAGTGATTGACCGCATTGTTCGCCGCTATAGGGAGACGAGATCTTACGTGCGCCATCGAGTACAGGGCAGAAATCGGGCTACAAGTGCCGTTGACGACCGATTTATCACTATGCAAACTTTGAGAAATCGTCGACAAACCGCTGTTCGAACGTAAATTTTAGTGAACGGACGGTTAGAAGACGTCCGAATGAAGTTGGATTAAGGTCTTACGTTCCAGTAAAAGCACCGAAACTCGTGGTAGCCCATCGTGTAGCAAGATTAGCCTTCGGCCGTAAGCACCGAGATTGGACAAGTGAGTGGGGTCGTGTTTTATTCACCGATGAGAGCCGCTTTTGTGTCAATTTTGTCTATGGGAGGGAAAGAATGTGGAGGTATCGAGGGGAACGAACCAGACTAACTTCACGGAAACGATGTCATATCGTGGAGGGTCAGTAATGGTATGGGGTGGCATATGTTTCGGAGCCCGCACAGAGTTAGTTCTCATTGAAAATGGATCTCTCACTACGCACCGATACGTAACAGAGGTCTTAGAACCACATGTCATGCCTTTTGTCCCATTTATAGGCCAAAATTTCGTTTTTATGCATTATAATGCACGCCCTCATACTGCGAGTATAGTGAATAGCTACCTCCGTGAGGTTGGTATCAATCAAAAGGACTGTCCAGCGCGATCAGCGGACATGAACCCAATAGAACACGCTTGGGACATTCTGGGAAGAGGAGTTCGACAGCGAACTCCAACTCCCAGGAATGTTGAAGAGCTGAAACTGGCTTTGGTGGAAGAGTGGGACAATTTACCCCAAGAAATTATCGACAGCCTTATTCAGAGCATGGGAAATCGTATACAAGCTCTGCTAAGAGCCCGCGGAGCCAATAATCGATATTAATTTCAATAATTTTGTGTAATTAAAAGAAAAAGAATAATTTGAAATCTCAGCGTAAAAATGTTTTATTTTGCAAATTTTCGCAATTCAAGTGTATTTTCTAAAAACTTGCTAATACGTAGCTTCTTTTGCTTTAATTTAAGATATTTTAAGACTATGTATTTATTTTATAACTGCAAAAAGATATAGAAACTATATTAATTGGAAAAATCGACCTTTCTTTTGTGTTCCCCTAATTGTGCCGGTGTGTACATGTTAACTTCTCACACGTCCAAGATGAGATTTAGTACAACCCACTATGACTGTTCAATTCAGCATCTGTGTTTTTGGGTCAACGCTGCTTTTCCACTAAATCTAAAACTGCTAGAATTTAGCGTAAAACGCTATTATCTAATAGCTCCAACTATTTCCGTGACCTTAAACGATTTTTATGAATATATGAGAGGAGAAACGGACATAAAAATTAGACTCAGACTTTTATTGCCTCTATATAGTTTTTATTTTGATCACACGTCAATATTTTTGGGGAATAACATCTCGTCATCATCCGCGTGGTAACGAATTAGAATGCAAATTGTCCATATGACCGTCGTAAGAAGCTACTAAAGAAACGAAGCATATTGTATCTTACGAAAGATATAGCAAACTCGACATTAAACCCTATGGCAGCCCTTCGGCCAGCGTGGCATATTAGGCCAAACCTTACTGACTTGACATGCTATTATGACGCACATTATAACAGGCCTTTGTCCAGTTCTGGACTACAAAAGGCTGATGATAATGGTGATCTTAACCTGGTTGGGGTATATTATAAAATAAATGAAATAGCAAAGCAATATTGGGACGTATTATTCATTTTTTTTGTTTTTAGAATGTAATTTCTAATAAATACTTATATATTTTGCAGGAGAACGTAACTACAGAGAAGAGGAACTTAGAAAAGAAACTGAGAGAGGCAGGTGACACACCTATGTTGAACTCAGCGTCATCAGACTTGGAAGTGACGCAACTGAAGGCGGAAATTGAGGTGAGAATAGTGATCTTTGCACCTAGGAGGAATTTACTCATTCAAAATCTGCGTCTGATTTTTAGTATGTTAGTGCACCGTTTGCCCCGTATTTATATATCCAAAAGATACGTTTTACTAACAAACTGTCATTTTGACATTTATTATATTAAGCCTGTCATAATTTAACACTCGTTAGGGAGGCTTAGCATAAAGCAAGTGGGAACATGAGCTTACTCACTGACGCTTATAGTCCGATCATGTACCTAAGTGCTCAGCCAGGGCCGAACCGATCCAATCCCGCGCCTATGTGCGAAATCTATGAAGCGCCTTTTCGTAGAACTTTTTCGAAAATAATTTTAATAATTACGCATATCCTGGCCCGCGGCGCCCCTAATACCCTGGCGCCAGTGTGCGCCGCGCACCCTGTGCTTAGCGCTAGCCTATCAGTGCGCTAAACGCCTATCATGAACACCATTACGTAGGCACCGCTGCAGTGCAGCTAAGTACGTTAACGATTTTACATGGCAATAATAAAATAAGTTTATTATACGCCATACGATATTATTGTCAATATTACATGGCCAGTTATTCTCTGGGTGGGAGCGATGCCGTTGCGGTGTCTTCATTATATGCTATGATTTAAACCTGAAGGCAGTTTATATAGTTATTTTAGTTACTCGGCAATACAGCATAATTCAACTGAATGTATACACAAACAAATCATTTGATTCACTCTAATGCAAGCAGTAATCGCAGTGTCATTAAGCTATACTATAATTATTATGATGACAGACTAAACAGATGACTTGACGGTTTTTCTCTCATTATATTTCATGTTATTATGTCACTTAGCGTCGTGTTTTTACGCCGTTTTATTACGACACTTGAAAATGTAAAATTGTGTTGGTTTAATTAACTAGGTAACTTCAAAGGCACTTGAAAACAATAAATAATTAGCATAAGTACCATCATCATCCTCCTGGCGTCATTCTGGTTGCATCCAAGTGGCTTTTTGCTTGGAGTCCGCTTTGTTATTTCACAGACCTACTGCCGTCTGACCTCTGGGGCCCAATTCTCCTAAATATATTTGTTCAAAATTTAGTTTCGATATAATGTCAGTGTCACAAATGGTATTCTTGTAAATTAACTGATATTTGAATAAAATTGTAATGAGATCGTAAATTGAAACTAGTGTCAAAATATGTGTCAACGACGAACAATTATACGATAATGACATTAGGTTAGTAGAATACCGATTCTCAGTCAATTCAAAATATAATCTAATTTCGTTCAAAATATAATTTCAATGTCATATAAAATAGCAGAATTGGGCCCCTGAAACCTCCTCTAGGTTTCGGAGGATAGCCTTATTCTATCGCTTAGACCTAAGACCATTGTTGGCATGACGGCTTAACGTGCTCCTCGAGGCATAGGGCAAGCAATGAGTAAACATTTAATACGCACAGAACCTAAAAAAGTCAGTGGTGCGCGCTGTAGATTCGAGACCGATGCCAAAGAGCTCAGATATTTACATAGAGGCGCATTTCCTATGGGCGCTCTGAAGACAAACTTTCTGCAAGCCAAATTGCCGTTAAGCGGCGTAGCAGTCGTGCTGCGGCAGCTGTCTCTCACCTACAGTGCATCTTAACTACGAGAGCAAGAGCGACGGAAAAACGACGCCAACAGCGCCAACTACGAACTAAACTGGAGACAGTCCCCACTTGGAATAGGCACACGAAATCCTTAAGAACTGCGCTTCTATGTAAATCTGTATTCATTGCCGATGCCATCTGCATGACAGTCTGTTGGTATCTCTACTATTAAAGACATTAGGACCTATTTATTTCTGCATTCCGGTTGCTGACAACACTTATACAGGTCAAAACTCTATTCTAGATAGTGCCAATTTTCCTAGCTAAAGGAGAAGTTGCAACTTCCAAATAAAATTACCCCACGTCCGACAGCTGAGAAAAATATCTCAAATAATAGATAAAATTGAGTATTAATAAGTTGCATACCTCTGATTGACATCCTTACTGGCTATCATACTTAGAAATTGACAACATTAAATTTTTTTTACATACTGATATTATTATTTTATATGAAACTAGACTCAAAATAAAGGTACCCATATTTTTTCTTTTTTGGAAATAATGTACTTTTCATACAACAATTTGGCTTTGAAATTCATCCTATTCTAAACAGACGTAAGCGACAATTTACGTCACAACTTAGGAATAATGGCAATTTTTCCTTTGCCTCACTCTGTCTGACACTTATAAATCATAAATGTCATTTTGATAGCTGGTGTATTTACTGTATCTATTTGTTGTCGCGGTTACGAAGCAAGATTTTCTACGTTTTCAAATCAATCAGTGCATCTAACGATCACCATGAAAGTTTCTCAGGGATTTCAAGTTGCTGATAATAGAAACTTGCCGAAAGTTGACTATTTGATGTTACTTGAGTACATGCAAGAAAATGAATGTTTCAACATTGCAGAAACTCGTAGTGCCAAAGCATTACTTGCATCGCGGGAAGCCTATGTCGACACGGCAGTAGGATACGTGGAAGTAAAGCGAGAGGGAGATATTTGTACGGTGAAATGCAGGGTGACACCAGAACACAAAGTGAAATCTAAGTTGTATGAGGTCACAGCTGTCGTAAATGAAACCGAAGAAAAAATTGTCGCAGTAGAATGCAATGACTGTGCAGCTGCTGCAGGAGGGTGCAAGCACGCCATATGTTTTTCTGTTTGGCTAGTAAAACGGTCAGATGAACCTTCTGTGACATCAACAACATGCTATTGGACTAAACCAAAACTTGCTGGAGCTGTAGGTGATCAGAAATTCATACTAGCTAAAAACATAGGCAAACGCAAGAGAACTGTACCTGAAGACATGAATATAAACATTGATTTGTCAATGTTTGCTGCTGAATGTCAGAGGCAGCAAGTTACTACCGGAATGATTTTTTAATTACTGTGGCAACCAACAGTCCAGATTGAGTGATTTCAGCCTATTCAATTTAATGCTGCAGTTTGTCAATCAACAGGTTGACCAAAGTTTTACAAACTTTAAATCATTTTGCCATGATCTAATAACAGTGGAAGTTATTAAGAATGTTGCTGAAGCCACCAAGGAACAAGCAAGTTCAAAGCTATGGCATACAATGAGACAAGGCAGAGTGACAGGCTCCAAAATATATGAAGCCATCCACTGTAAGACTCAAAATGGAGCCTTAGTGCAAAGTATTCTCGGTGGTTATAAGGTGCCAGAGACAGTGGCAATAAAAAGAGGCAAGACAATGGAAAAACTAGTGTTAAAGGAGCTAGAAAAAGATTTTGGCGTTATAGAAAGCACTGGTTTTATTTTGATATCTCCTTTCATTGGTGTTTCTCCTGATGGCAAGTGCAAGGAATTTGTCATTGAAATTAAATGTCCTATGACTGACAAAACTATGATAAATTACATAAAGAATAATAAGATACAAGAAAAATTTAAAGCACAAATTATGCTACAAATGCATGCTGCAGAAAAATCAAAAGGATGGTTTTGTGTTGCAGATCCTAGTTTTGAACAAACTAAACTCATTCACAAACATTTGGTAAAATATGACAAAGACTATGTGAAAAAGATATTAGACAGTGCAGAAGCTTTTTGGGAACAGTTCATATTTAACATCATTGTTGCTAGTGCAAAATAAAAGAATATTCATTTTTATCAGTGTTTTATTCAATCTTAACAATAGAGCTATTTAAATTTATTAATCCACAAGCTACTATAACCACTTCATCGGCATGTTGAATTAATTTATTGTTAATAACTGAGTGCGGTTTTAGGAATTTAAATAACCGCACTCTTCTTATTACCCTTTCTACATGAATGCGCAGACTGGCTATAACTTTACTCTTGATAGCATCCTGTTTTGTTAACTTTGCATCCTTTGAGACACTGGGTGGTCGAAGAAGTTCAATTTGTTTTCTACTTAATATAGTGTCTATATGCTTAAAGCCTCTGTCGGCTAATACCGTACAGTTAGGTGGTAGCACATCCAATAAACCACAATTTTCTACGATACAAGCATCAGATGTACGGCCTCCATAACCATCTGATACAAAGTTAACAAAGCCATCGGGAGTTGTAGCTATCAAGTACTTCAAAGTGTTAGCATTTTTATACTGTGACCATGTAAGTGCTTGATTAATAGGATTAGATGGTTTCTCTATTTCTATTTCAAAACAATCTATAATGCAATATACATTTGAATAGTCTTTGTTAACTCTAAAAGAAGACGGTAAATTTCTTTTTACATCATATTGCTTAGGGGAAAAAATTAATTGTTTAAAAAATTTTTGTAAAATTGATAGTGTTTTGAAAAATATCCTCCATATACTTGTCAACGAAATTTCAAACATATCAGAAATCTGATAAAAGGCAGTATTGTTTCGAATTTTATATAGTGTTATGATTATGTCAAGTGATTTAATCTGTAGGTTAACCTGTAAATAATCAATGAGCCAATAGAAGTTTTTTGGTAACCCTATATAACACAGTGGTTTATATTTGATACGATTAAGCATGAAGTTCCTGCCCTGAAGTTGCATTGTGTAATAATTAAAAAATAAATAAATATGTAAGTGGTGATGAAAAACTATTTAAAAGATTTTGGAAATAAAGAGATGTTAATGTAAACGTGTGTTTCTTATGAATATAAGACATAACCTATCCTGTAAGGTTCAAAGTTGAAATTAAAACGTGTTATGGAATTCATAAACATTTATTTATATAACTATGGGTTGTATCATAAAGAAAATACAGAATTTTAAATAATATAAGTTATATCGGGCGCCAGATACAATCCCAGAAAATACAAAATTTGCCAGATAAGTCAGTGATAGAGTACAATATGGACATTTGATCTCAAGTCAGGGCGACCTAGCCGAGATGATAAATACAATAATTTTGTATGGTCGATGGCATTACAACTTATATATTAGCATACAAATTGAAATTGAGGCTTTCTAGATTTAAAGTTGTTGTAAAGGAATTTAGTCTAATTTAAGTTAATTTGTGGTTATTTAGAATTATTTGAAATTGCGTTGAGGTAAAAAATAATTAAAAAGGTTACCTGTTTTAGATATACTTAGGTAATTAAAATACGAAAAGAGAGAATGAGCACCGTCGTGACCACGTGGTATTCTTTGCCCACTTCATGTCCACGACGAAAACAACATCACGGCGTGCCGAATCCAGATAGCACGGCGGATTTTAAACTAAATCCAGAATAAAAACGCCATAGGCTAAAACCAACAGAAATACAAGGTTTAAGACGCCATGTTCTACTCAAATGACGCGTTCCGCTAACGCCAAAAACATTCGAAAAACTCACCGTTATTCCAGAATAATAATTCCTTCAGGCGAATGAAAACATGCGCCGGAAGTATTCTTAAACGTATCAATGTGTCTGTAACAAATAGGATACATCGAAATTGTACAAATGATCCGGTCAAAATCTAACGACTGAAGAAACTAGTCAAAATAAACAACTCTTACCATATTGGCGAAATACAACAATATATAAGCCGATCCACGGCTTCTAAATAATAAAGTGGCTTTTAGTACCACATTTTAATGCGATTAATCCATAATTTTTGGATTATTTAAGGGACGCCATCTAATCGACGTACGTTCAGAAAGGAAAGTAACCATGACAGTTTTGCCATAGACAAGGTAAAAAAATTAATAATAGGGAAGCCCATTAACAAAATACCATATGTATTGACAGAAAATCGACTAATACCAACCGAACACGCGAAAAAGGAATGCGCATAGGCGTACTGTAATGCGAGATAAAATCGATGCGTTACAATACATACCAACCCAAAAAAAAATAAAAGAAAGGACTCTTTCTTTTATGCCGAAAAGAAGACCAAATAAAAACGTTCAATTAACAAATGCTATAATTCCAAAAAAAAACTCTACATAAAACTCTATGTAAATTCAAAAAGACTCTACCTAATCTACAAGTCTCTACCAAAGTTCTAGACTCTACCAACTTCCAAAACTTCAAGACTCTACTAAAATTTTCAAAAATAAAGATAAACACAATTTAAAACTCAAAACTAATAACAAAATCAAACAAAATAAATACACTAAGTTGCTAGAGTTGCTCGATTGAAAGTGCGGTTAGGCACCCTCGCCACCGACTCTGTAAGAGCACAACTCCTAACTTGGATGTTTTGTTGAAAGTGCGGTTAGGCACCCTCGCCACCGACTCTATAAGAGATCATCTAAACTCTTGTCTAATCATTGTTTTTAGAAAGTGCGGTTAGGCACCCTCGCCACCGACTCTGTAGAGAACATCAAAACTCTTAAAGTAACCAATAAGGTTGCATGCAAATGACAACGCCGCTAAAGGACGCGTCAGGCGCGGACGCCAAACGGTGGTTCATCACAACAAAGCGGTGAGAACATAAAAATGGAAGGGGTGGTTCGACACAAGAAAGCGGTGTGAACACAAAAGAAATGGAACTGTGATCGGCATAACTCCACCAACTTTCCGGGCACAGTTGCATTCAAAAAATACAAAATTTTGTCTGTTGTGACCGGCGCAACACAACCGACCTACCGTGCACAACAGGACAAAAACAAAAAAAGAACTTGTCTATTGTGACCGGCATAACACCACCGACTTACCGTGCACAATGGAACAAGCAAAAAAACAAACACATTCGAGGAATGGAAAGTTCCAAGAACGCAAAAAAAACTGGTTACTGCCCAAAAGCGTCAGTAACCGGCAAAAAATATCCGGGGACCAAGTGAAAAGTTGGTTACCCCAAATGTCAAATCCAAGGTTGGCGCCAAAAAATTGTCATATCCGGTAGACTTAAGAATAAACAAGTACCTAAATACTACACAGGAATAAGACACAAAATCACAAAAAAAGTCGTTCAATACAAACAAACCGAACGATAAACACAAAATACAAATAAGGTATAAAACCTTTTAACAAAAACAAAATAAAAATGTACATAAGATCTATTGATGTTGAGAAACGGAACCTATGGAATTTGCAAAAATCTAAGACCGAAAAGGACCTAAGCAAACTTTTGAACTTCAACTCAAAGTTCACAAACTGTAAAGAAGTTACCTATCATTCATCATCACACAAGTGAGACAACCTATCATACATCAATCTTATACATCAACAGACAAGTCTCAGCTTCCAACAGCATGCTAAATCTAAGTCAAAGTCAGAAATCCAAAATTAATATTTTATAATATCTTTAATGTGATATCTACCAGTAGTTCTCTTATTCAAATCCTTTAAGAGGTAAACATTATCAGAAATTTTTTTAATAATTTTACACTTTACAAACTTAGGTGCAAGTTTAGCCGAAAAGAATGCAGGAGCATTAGACTGAACAAAATTTCTTCTCCATACTACGTCACCAACATCAAAAGAAATGACTTTCCTCCCTGAATTATAATAACGCGCATTACGCTTGTAAGCGCTTAACAAATGAGCCTGAACTCTAACAAAAATATCACTAAGTGATTTAAGAGAATAAGCAAATGAATCTCTGTCTCCAAATTTAAGTTGAGACAAATCTTCCAAAGAATTACTAAAATGATGTAAAGAAGCATCAAAAATAAGTTCTCTTCCGAACATAAGAAAATTAGGTGTAAAATCTGTAGCTAAATTTACACTACTATTCAAAGCTAACTGAATATGAACCAAAAATTTAGACCAAGTTCTATGATCTTCTTTGACAAAACAAGATATGCAAGTTTCTATAGTCTTATTATATCTCTCTACAGGATTGTTCTGAGGCGTATACAGAGTGTTGTAAAATATTTTAGTAATATTATAACTTTTCATAAAATCTACAAAATGTTTAGAAACAAATTGAGTCCCATTATCACAAACTATAATCTTAGGACAGCCAAATTTAAGAAATATTTCTTTTTCTATACTTTTACAAATTGACAAAGTCGTTGCTTTAACTAAAGGAAAAATCCAGCAAAATTTAGTGAAAACATCTACAACAGAAAGAATGTACTTATGACCAGAATAACTTTTAGGCAGAGTTCCTATAATATCTACTGAGAGCATGACCATTGGACGATCCACTTTCTTAGGGTTAATCATAATACCTAAAGGTGGAGAAGTACTATGTTTATAAGCTTTACAAATTTCACAAGATTTAATGTAATTTTGAACATCATTAAACATTCTATTCCAAAAATAATGTTGTTTTAATTTTCTTAAAGTTTTATGAACTCCAAGATGACCTGATTTAGTGTCATCATGATTAGATCTAATGGTATCAATAATATGTTCTTTAGGAATAACAATTTTCCAATTCAAACGACTAGTAGGATCAAACCTATTCTTACAAAATTTATATAATGTTTTATCTTCAACTCTAAAATTTTTATACCTTAAGGGAAACTTTTGACAATCTACAA
The DNA here is from genome assembly GCA_944739405.2 of Euclidia mi. NCBI lineage: Eukaryota > Metazoa > Arthropoda > Insecta > Lepidoptera > Erebidae > Euclidia > Euclidia mi. Next base: position 45,145,004 of record OX123195.2, read on the forward strand.
ATATTTTTCTAAACCAAGGATCATCAATATCGTCGTCAGGAGACATAATATTCTGTATAGGAGAAACTTTAATAGCTGCAACTTCTATTCTAGACAAAGCATCAGGAACTAAATGCAAAGAGCCTTTTTTATGAATAATATCAAAAGTAAATTGTGAAATTCTTGCAGCCCATCTAGCTAAACGACCAGTAGGATTACTAAGGCCTAACAACCATTTTAAGCTAGCATGATCAGTGATTACTGTAAATTTCATTCCCTCAATATAAGGTCTAAAATGTTCTATCGAATCTAAAATGGCAAGTAACTCACGTTCTGTAGTACTGTAATTACGTTCGCATTTATTAAGTGATCTAGAATAAAAAGCTATGGGGTGTTGTTCGCCGTTTTGATCTTCTTGACTCAAAACGCTACCAATACCAACTGAACTAGCATCACAATGTAAAAAGAAAGGTTTTTCAAAATTTGGGCATTGCAAGACAGGTGAGGAAGTTAATGCTTGTTTAAGTTTATCGAATGCAATTTCAGCTTCGTCATTCCAATCAAAAGATCTTTTAGGATTCTTTTTACTAGAAGAAGTTAATTTAGTTAATGGAGAAGCAATATCAGCGAATTTATAAATGAATCTACGGTAATAAGAACATAATCCAAGAAAACTTCTAAGTTGTTTTATATTTGAAGGACGAGGAAAATTATTAATTGACTCTAATTTAGAAGGATCAGTGTGTAAACCTTTACTATCAACAATGTAACCAAGGTAACGCAGTCTTTCTTTACAAAATTCACACTTTTTTAAATTAACGGTAAGACCAGCGTCTTTAAGAGTTTTATGAATTTTCTTTAAATACTCTATATGAACATCAAACTGTTCATTTATAAGGATCAAATCATCTAAATAGCAGAATAATACATTATCAAATTCAGGACCAAAGAGTTTATCTACTAATCTCTGCAATTCAGCAGGTGCATTGGTAAGCCCAAATGGCATTCTAACAAATTCAAATAATCCTTTACCGGGGACTACAAAAGCAGTCTTCTCACGAGAAGAATCATCAAGGGCAATCTGAAGGAAGGCCTTGGATAGATCAATTGTTGAAATAAAACGAGCTCCACGCAGGTTATCTAAAATTCTAGAAGGGTAAGGCAGTGGATAACTATCTCTAATTGTAACAGAATTTAAACGTCTTGAATCTAAACATAATCTAGTACTACCATCCTTCTTTTCAACAGCAAGGACGGGGGAACACCAAGGAGATTTAGAAGGCTGAATAATGTTTTCCTTAAGCAATACTTCAACTTCATCATAAAGTTCTTTTTGTTTAGCCGGACTCAAAGGCCAATATCTTTGTTTAAAAGGTTCACTAGTAACATTAATTTTATGTTTGACAAGATGTGTAAGACCTAAACCTTTCTTCTCATACGAGATATCTTCAAAAAGAGCAATGGTTCCATCTAACGTTTGTTTCTCAGAAGGAGTGAGCTGTGAAGAACAAGTTACTGAACAAATTTTAAAATTATCATTTTTAACTAAAGTTATATTTTTCCACAAGTCTTTAGCAAGATTAAATTTAAGCCAAAAATCAAATCCTAATATAATAGGAGGTTCAAAAGAAGGTATAACCAAGAATGTTACGACCTTGGTAAGGTTATCACAAGTAACAGGAATATCTAAAGTGCCTAAAACTTTTTGTGCAGAACCATCTGCTGTATAAGCTGAACTAGAAATTGGTTTTAATTTGTAACCTAATTTAATAAAATGCTGATGAAAGTTAGAACCTAAAACACTAGTATTTGAACCGCTATCTAATAAACCAGAAAATTTTTCACTACTGACTGAGAATTCTAAAAATGGTCTACTATCATTATGCTTAACAAAGAGAATAGGGGCTGACCTATTTAAACTGAAAAATACTTTTAAGTAATCCAACCAGTCCGAAAATTCCTTATTGCGAGTGGCAATGTCAGGTGCATTACTAGACCTAATCTTAACCAATTTAGACATCGAGGCATTCTCAGTTTTAACAGAAACTGGTGCTCGATGCAACGAAACTAGTTTTTTGGAACGGGTGAAGTTTTCTTCTCCGCGTTGCAAACATCACAAAATTTGGTTATGACACCCAACTTCCTGCACTTAAAACACATAATTCCAGGTACAGTAGTACAATGTTGGTAAGTGTGGTCAGTAGATTGACACTTGAGACACTTAACACTATCTGTCCTAGCAGCGTTGGAGCGAACCAGTGGCTTCTCAACTTTAAAAGGATTTGAAGAATCCCTAGCAAAAGCTTTTCTATTAACAAAAACTTCTAATTCTTTACCTAAATTGATAAACTGTTCAAGAGAAGTAACAGGTCTACATAAAACATAAGGTGTATAAATAGGTAACATGTTGTTTTTAATAATATTAATCATGACCGGTTCTGTCAAAGGAACTACTAAGCGACTAGACATATCCATTAGTTCAGTGATAAAGTCGGGAAGCGACTCAATAGGTTTTTGCTTACGTGTGCGAAGGCTCTGATCTAAGAAAAAGTCATACTCAGGCTTGTCGAAGCGCTTGAGTAAAGCTAGCTTAAGCTGTTGCCAAGAGGCAATGGTAGAACGAGTAGCACGAAACCATTTAGCAGCAGCACCAGAAAGCAAATCTGAAAAGGAACCTACCAGCAAAGCTTCATCAAAGTTCTTGTAAAGGAAATACTCTTCAACCTGAACAATAAATTCTCTAACGCAAGTATTACCTTCAAAACAAATTTTACTCCTCTTCAGGTCAGGTAATCTGGTTAAATGTGGTAAGTTTTTCCTGATATGGTCATTCAATGAGTTGTAAGATGATAAACAAGGTGCACAAGCCGAAGAAGCAAAAGCAGGACCTCCATCATGCGCATTGGCTAAGAAAGGATCAGGAACTCCCGTCATATCAACCGTTATATAAGCTATGTTGTCCTCCTGTGTGTAAGTACCAACAGAATTGTGACCATCCTTAATCTCAGGCAAAGGTGGAAACTGAACCGACTTATCCATGATGAGAAGCAAAAATGTCCTATAGTAACACTCAAAAGCAACCAATAAGCAAGTAAACCAGTATAATTCCAAGCTAAGTTAAGTTAAGGAAGAAAGATTCAAAAGAAAAGTTAAGTCAATGAACCTTCAAAACAAACTAAAATGATTCAAAGTTTTTAAGGTTATGTTGTCAAAATTTTAAGTTATAAGTTTTAATATTAAGTTTTTAAACCACTGAAAAAGCCTCGATTTCATTACAGAGTTCAAGTTAACTGTTACACATCACTATTCACTTATATTTTAGTATCAAACAATTTATGTCTAAGTATTATCTATGTTTAAGAACTGTACTAAAGTCTTATCAAACAAAGTTTACAATAGGAACCAGTAAGGTTGTTATCATATGAATTCAGTAATAGTTTAAGCTGAAAAAGATTTACACACAATGTATACAGGTTATCATAAGAGAATTTCAACTATAACACCCATTATGTTATGTTTGTCAAAGTAAATAACTGGTATAACACATATCTAAGCTTATATGTGAAACCAAAACATAGAAAATATAAAACATTAAGATATGTTTACCCAAAAGTGTTAAACATATTTATAAAACATTAAGATATGTTTACCCAAGAGCGTTAAACATATTTAATAACAAAATGAGTTAAATAAGACACCAAAATAATATGACACAATGATAAAATAAGATAGTTATGTTGTTTACATAACCATCAACAAGTTTTGAACGCAACCTCAAGTAATTAAATGATAAAATGCCTATTTCAGGTCCCTGTGAGCTAGCGCCAATTGTAATAATTAAAAAATAAATAAATATGTAAGTGGTGATGAAAAACTATTTAAAAGATTTTGGAAATAAAGAGATGTTAATGTAAACGTGTGTTTCTTATGAATATAAGACATAACCTATCCTGTAAGGTTCAAAGTTGAAATTAAAACGTGTTATGGAATTCATAAACATTTATTTATATAACTATGGGTTGTATCATAAAGAAAATACAGAATTTTAAATAATATAAGTTATATCGGGCGCCAGATACAATCCCAGAAAATACAAAATTTGCCAGATAAGTCAGTGATAGAGTACAATATGGACATTTGATCTCAAGTCAGGGCGACCTAGCCGAGATGATAAATACAATAATTTTGTATGGTCGATGGCATTACAACTTATATATTAGCATACAAATTGAAATTGAGGCTTTCTAGATTTAAAGTTGTTGTAAAGGAATTTAGTCTAATTTAAGTTAATTTGTGGTTATTTAGAATTATTTGAAATTGCGTTGAGGTAAAAAATAATTAAAAAGGTTACCTGTTTTAGATATACTTAGGTAATTAAAATACGAAAAGAGAGAATGAGCACCGTCGTGACCACGTGGTATTCTTTGCCCACTTCATGTCCACGACGAAAACAACATCACGGCGTGCCGAATCCAGATAGCACGGCGGATTTTAAACTAAATCCAGAATAAAAACGCCATAGGCTAAAACCAACAGAAATACAAGGTTTAAGACGCCATGTTCTACTCAAATGACGCGTTCCGCTAACGCCAAAAACATTCGAAAAACTCACCGTTATTCCAGAATAATAATTCCTTCAGGCGAATGAAAACATGCGCCGGAAGTATTCTTAAACGTATCAATGTGTCTGTAACAAATAGGATACATCGAAATTGTACAAATGATCCGGTCAAAATCTAACGACTGAAGAAACTAGTCAAAATAAACAACTCTTACCATATTGGCGAAATACAACAATATATAAGCCGATCCACGGCTTCTAAATAATAAAGTGGCTTTTAGTACCACATTTTAATGCGATTAATCCATAATTTTTGGATTATTTAAGGGACGCCATCTAATCGACGTACGTTCAGAAAGGAAAGTAACCATGACAGTTTTGCCATAGACAAGGTAAAAAAATTAATAATAGGGAAGCCCATTAACAAAATACCATATGTATTGACAGAAAATCGACTAATACCAACCGAACACGCGAAAAAGGAATGCGCATAGGCGTACTGTAATGCGAGATAAAATCGATGCGTTACAATTGGCACAATAATATCTGTTGAAATTTCAGATATATCCGCTGATGTAGTACTGCCTTGTGTAGAAGGTAAGGCTTCTTCCACATTTGTTGAGTCTGTAACATATTCATCTTCTTCCAGCACAGGTGTCCTTTTCTTATAAATTGCACAATGGGTTGTACGATCTGATGTCTTGGGTTTTACTTGAACTCCTTTGTGCAACATAGTTATTCTCGGCACATGTATATCAACATCCATAAACGACAATGAAGTGCCAGGTCTTGGTTCATTTCCTACATTAAGTACTTCTGTTGGAGGTGGAGCCTTGACTAGAGATTGTGGTACACGAGCCTTTAACTTAGGTCGAACTTTCATTGTTCTCCAATACATATAGTTCTCTACATCTTCTTCCAGCTAAAACAAAAGATTATTTCATTAATAATAAACAACTGGTTGTGTATTGTATACCTATTATAACAAAACAATAAACACTATAACTAGCAACAAGTGCTATAAACGGCTCTTGGTTATTCATATATTAATATTTATATCAAAGCTAAGAATATCAAATTTTAACTAGTATTACTAATACTTATATAAAGTAACACTCCAGTTGGCCCTCTTCCAGGCATTTCTTATCTCCATAGCTTTTTGTTTTGGTTATAATGTTCGATCTAATACGATTAGAAATGATAATAATTATGTTTCACATAACCCCATTGCGAAAACTGACGGAGTTAGTCTTATTGTACTTCTATTAAATATTATATAAATTTACTCACATTGAGATGGTCTTCACATATGTATAAAAAGCGGTTGGGGCATTCAATCCCCACTGCATCACACCATTCTTGTTTAGTTGACTTTGGTACTCCAAAAAATGTTTTCTGAGTATTTTTAGAGCTACTTTTGCAGTCTGGTACAAAACAAAACTTTGTATCTCTGTATGGCGTCCATGCCTCACGAGGATTCATTTTGTAGCTAAATATTATAAGGTAAAGAAAAATAACACGAAACAGTAAAGCACAGATACACGGAACGAAGAGTAAGGTTATATTGTTGTTTATATTTTCAAAAATAGACAATATTATTTTTTTTTTCTTCGGAATGTCAATTCATACCAAAGACAACGATAGTGATGACAGTGACTTCAATATGGCAAAGGCAATATGTTTCAATCGACCTGAGTTGTGACGACACAAGACAATTTTCCGATTTTATTTTTTTTCTCAAAAATAGAGTGCTAAAAAAATACAAAAAATATAGACTTCAAATCAGGATACAAAAAGGAAGAAATGGTATTTTTGTTTCACGAGTGTAATATTTTTGAAATGTTGTCAATTGCTCCAAATGTTGTTTCAGGCGCAGTATTAAGTACTTATCTTAAAAATATTATACTTTCAATCATGCATTTCTCTAACGACCATAAAAAAGTGGAATAAAGATTAAACAAATTAACATATTTTTTATAGACTCTAGCCTGTATCCTCGAACACATAAAATTTTCTAAAAGCGCCCCTAACAGAGAGTAGCTATCGATAGAGTCCGCTAGGGAGCGCATTTAGAAAATGTATGGAAATTGTTCCCGACGACGACTAGGCTATCGTCCACCGTGACGATCGAGTGCAAACTGGTACCCTCTGATATCATAATTAATTCCTCATATGTCTCGGAAAATCATATTAACTTCTTCGCTAGTTGCTTCCAACCTCGCAAAGGGAACTCTGCTGGTTTAGATTATGTTCTTCGACATAATCTGCTAACAAGTTTGGTTTAAGCATATTTAGTCCTAGTGTTTGACAAATTTTCTTTCGTCTATTGTAGATGTTACGCGCCGAACTCAGACGGGCAGAAGGCGAGTTAGAAGACAGGTGCTGGGCCCCTCCGCCTGGCTTGCAGCAGTGGCTACAACTTACACACGAGGTCGAGAACAGGTCCTACCTGCGCAAGAAGCAACAGGCTGACATGCAGCTGCAGCAGGCGAGAGAAGCAGTGAGTAAAATATAAACCTTTAAATACCAAAAACCATTTCGTTTTCAACACCCATCTCGAAGATATACGCGGTGTAAAAAGAGCCTTATCGAATATTTAAGTCCCATATTGTACCAATCATTACGATTTATTTTTACCTTGGCACCATTCCTGTGAAATGACTGCTTCACGAGAAATTAAGGCTCAAAATCACCTTATATTTTTCTTAACGAAAATTAAAATCCCATTTTTTACCAATAATTAGGAACATTTTTTACTTTGGCACTCTATCTGGGAAATTCTCTATCTTCAGGAGACACAAAGATTCAAAATCACCCATATATTTTTTCTAATTACTTATTGCAAAATCGATGAAAGCCCACAGGCCGACATGGCCTTCCTATTCTTGACCAGAGACAGAAACCGGGACCGAAAGCTTTCCGTACCCTCCGAAGCACGGTAATTAATTAGTGATTGTAATATTTCCAGTGCGAGAAACTACGTAAGAAGCGGTCTAGTTTGGTTGGCGCGTTCGTGTCTACGCACGGCAAGTCGATCGATGACGTCGACCGGTCCATCGTGGAGGCGCGCACCGCACTCAACGAAGTCACTCAGGAGCTACAGGTACACATTATTTACTTGAACAAAAATATTTTCTTCTCCTGCCTAGTAAATTTCAAATATTACATTTTCCTTATGGTGCTGATACGCTGTTACACCTGGGGCCCAATTCTGCTTAATAAATATAGTTTCGATATCATGTCAGTGTCATACTTACGTCACAAAAAGCGTATTCTTCTAAATTATGTGATAATTGAACGAAGTTGTAACGTGTAACGGGTTCTGGTAGTAAACGCAGTAGAGGAGCTAGATGCGTTTATTTGCCGAGTATTGCCTCACTTCCCTTGCCACGAGTATGACCGACCAACAACACGACACTGGCCTGAACACTAAGGGCTGCAGTCTCCCACGCTGTTCCCTCCGGTAGTGTGTAGGCAGGCTGCGCGTAGCGGTGCAGGTCCTCGCTGACGTTGGCTCAGCTGGCAGACGCCGGCGGTGTGTGTACGATGAGCAGGGCAGGCCAGACTCTTCGCCAGAGGTGAAGCCGAAGGCGATGCAGGAAAGTGTAGCGGTCTAGGGGCGTAGCCCGGAGCTTAAGGTAAACCTGGAACCTGAAGGAAAGCAGCATTAGGAGAGCTACAATCAATAGAGTCAGGCAGGCGGCGTCAGCCGGCCTCAGCTAGCAGGTAGAGAGATGGGCAGTACGCTAACGCAGTAAATGTAGTAACTTACCCACAGCTGGGACCAGGATACACGTATGAAGTAGTATAATTATAGATATAGCGGTATAGAATTTAGTAGCGGTAGTAGGTTAGTGTAGAGTAGCGGTGCCGGCCTCTCTGTCGGCCCCTTTATATACCGGGCCCTCCATCAGTTCGTGTCGGCGCATTGCCAAATATAGGCAAAACTTACGAGCGCGGACGATGGCCTTCTCTGATTGGCCGAGCGTATGGACGGTATTATGACGTACACTCGGTAGGTACCGGTCATACGCCACAAACGAGATCGTAAATTGAAACAAGTGTCAAAATATTTGTCAATGACGAACTGTTTATTTCAAATCATACGACAATGACATTAGGTTATCAGAAAACCGCTTCTGAGTCCATTCAAAATATAATATCAATGTCATATAAAAATAGGAGAATTGGCCCCCTGAGCGTTCACTTGTAAAAGAACAGCGAGCATTCACCGTTTTCTGTTTTATCTAATTAAACAACGAACAGAGCCGAACATTGCTACGTACATTTTCACGAACTTTCTAGCGAACACGCTAATCATCAAAAATTTCAAAGCCAATTTACTGTCAATTCGCTAGAATGTTCACCAGAACGTTCGTAAGAATGCTCGCTAAAACACACGCTATAGTTTTTCTGTTTTGTAACATTCGCAAGAATGCTCATTACAGGTGAATGTTCAAATGTATCAGCACCATTATGAGAACATCATATTATGTGGCTTATTCCAAACACATTTGTGCAGGAGCGCATGCACCGATGGAAACAGATCGAGCGTCTGTGCGGGTTCAACATAATCAACAACAACGGGCTGCAGTTCTTAGAGACCACGCTCTACAGGAACGCTAACGGACGACCTACGGGACGAGGTAACATAAACATTATTTATTATTTTCTTAACATTTTAAGGAAAGTCACGCAAGCGTTGTAACAATAATACATACGTTTTCCGTATTCGTTTTCAGAATGCGTAATTTCGAATTGGAATTCCGTGAGACTAGCGCAAACGTTCGTTTTTCTTCATTCAGAATGTATCCACGTCAGTACAGTACAGATCGTGGCGAACGCACGACGATGGAGGACCACGATTTATTAGCAATTGCATTTCTGTCACTAGTAAATAAGAAAAAGAAGCGTCGTCGGTATTGGATACATCCACTAAATACTCGAAGAATCTATGAAAGTCCGTATTATTTGAAGAGAGCTAAGTTACGAGCACACCGCCAATATTAATGTTTCTGCCTCACACATTCGTGTTGCGAATTTATGCGTAGCCAATACAGAGAATACGTCCGATGCGCGTAGCACGGGCGCGAAACTGAATAGAAATTTCCAAACGTGTGCGGCGGCACGAACAAAATGTATGCAAGCGCTGCGTTCCGCATGACGTCATTAGGGTTTTTCGAGTAGGTTTCTCCGAACGCGCCGGCTTGCACACGAAACGTATGTGCGGAATTTATTCCGTTCGAAAAAAAGGGAATGTGTGCGTCAGTTTAAGTATTTTGTACTAATTCCATGCATTCAGATGTCCGAATACGGAAAATCGAATGCGGAAAACGTATGTCTGCGGCCAACCTAAATCTTATATTTTGTTTCATTTTCTGTCCCGCAAAACATTAAGGAATAAAGACGGCTGACCTTATTTCTTTACTAGCGGAGCCTGCAGTTACACTCACGCTATTTTGGTCTACTATGCCGCACCCCTTCCTCAATAAATGTGCTGTCCAAGATAAAAATAATCATACGAATCCAACCATTACTGCCTGAGATTAGCGCGTTTAACTAAACAAACATACAAACGAACAAAATCTGCAGTATTATAATATTAGTATGGATGTTTTGAAGGACAGAAAACGAGAAGAGAGCTCGGCTTCCCACTGTGCGTGCTTTTCCTGCGGACCACTTTGCTCGCACATTTGCCTCATATATTTGATGCGTCATTCTTTCTTCACCTAATTAACTGAAACATATATCTCTCTTTCTCTTAGCATTATCCCAGTTTCAATCTCGGGTCCGCTTACTAGTCTTACCGGATTTGGCTGAATATTAGCTTTTCCACGGAGCGACTGCCTGTCTGACCTCCGCAACCCGAAGGGATAGCGATATTCCATGGTTTAGACTAGTGTCAGTTTATTTAGAAGGTACTGACGCCTTGAGCGACTGTCAAAGATCTTCATGACAACCGGGACCGACAGCTTAACGTGCTCTCCGAGGCACGGGACAAGCGATAATTAACAATTCAATGCACACATAACTCCGAAAGTCATTGGTGCGCGCCGTGGATTCGAACCCGATACCCTCAGCATGGCAGTCTGTTGGTATATCCACTCGGCTATCGGTGCTGGCAACTGAAACATATATCTAATCAACTGAAACATCTCTGTGTACAGGTCGTATGAGCAGTTCGCAGGACGACCTAAGCATCGGCGACGATGCGTCGCTGTGCGGCTCAGGTAAGAACTACGACGAACTCTCCATCCTACACGATCACGTCGAGTAGGTAGTAAGCAGAGATGTCTGCCACATTGTACATACGATCACAATGCTGCTCTCTGTATATATGTATTGTCCTTGCGTTAGACTGACTGGCAGACGAGCTACAGCCGAAAATATTAGGCACAAGAAGCTAAAATTCAAATTAATTTACAAAAGCAACGCTTATGAACGTCAATTCTTTTTTTTACAACCAGGTTCGGGATGGTAGGGCTATGAGAAGAGCCTGTAAGAAACTCAGGCCACTCTTTTAAAAACAGAATCTTAATTTTACAATTTGTGGTACCATGATTGCTGACACAACCAAAACACTTGGCGTCACTAATTGGAAATAAATGAAAGAAAAAAAAATAAAGCAATACATAATCATCAATACTACAAAATAAAACACTATAGTATAGATGTATCAGCAACATGCAATTCGGCATGTATTTTCATTGGAGACCGAGACCAGGGCGCATTAAGAAGGCATTCCCCGAAATTTCCTTAGGTAAAAAGGGTTAAATTAAAAGAACAAGTGCGGGCGAACCTGCGGGTCTATCCTCTAGCTATAGGATAAATATCAATCCATGACCATGGCTTCGCTAGGAAGTACCTAATTCTCGCCTCTTATCTTATTACTTTTGGGGTTGACCATTATAAATCTTGCTTTTGCCATAAAATAAAGACGCTGTCCAAAAGAAATTGGTGCGCCCTTTCAAAATGTCACTTATTATTTCCAAGACTCTCGTCTCGTCCTCCCCAGTCAGTGAGTCGTGATTGTTTTCACCTTGTGGCAGTATGTTCATTAATTAGTGAGAATTGTCTTCCAGTACATCAATTTTAATGGACTTGATTCACGAAAAATCCCTGTGACAGTTGAAAAATATAGAAATGAACTATTGCTCAAGAATATTAAATACTAACAGATGTGCTCAATTATTTCGTAACAGATGGCAGCACTAACTTAGGCCATGTATTTCAACGTATTGTACAGAATCACAGCTTTATGATCGTATGTACTTATTATATTACTGCTTAGTAAACATTCACAAATGATTGCCAAGTTATGTGTCTTGAAACATTTTTGATTTGCATTTAGCTTAGCAAAAGCATTTTAGAGGCATTGCAATTCTTTTACTATTCACAATGGCGATCAACATGGTTCATCGAATCTCGTAGTTTTTCACAAATATATTTTGGAACGGATCATTTCGTAGCAACCACATAAATATTATTTTGGCAGAACTAAAGAAATTCATAATGATGTAGTTTACTTTGTATTTGAACCAGCTATATAGCGGCAGCAAATTTTTTGGTATTGTTTTCATTATTTTTTAAATTATGCGTAAAAAGACACTAAAATTAAGGTTTGTCACAATAACGAAATATTACTTTAGGTACTTTAAATATATAATATACAAAAATAATTATAAAAAGAATAAAAAATATGTCTAACATAGTTTTTGTGTTTGTGTTCTTTTATTTTTTGGACTCATTTGAAACCGAGTTTACAAACTGATATTGTTGTTTTTTTATTTTATTTTTTTAACTAAAAGTGAGTCAAGATAATAATAAAATTATTGTCACTTAAGATATGTAAGATTTTATTCAAGATGTCAAGTCTCCTTCATTCTCTGAGATTGTTGGACAAAAATATGTGACTGTCACAAAAATGATGTATTATTAAACGGACAGTTCATAATAATACATGCTCTAAGCAAAGAGGTCTTGATTTAACTAACGTGTGAAGGATGTGATAATATTAACTATAGTATTGAATAAGTAACAAAGTTTGCTTATAGAAAATATTTAACTTATTAAGCTACTTACCTAACAAAGTACCTAAAATTGTTAAAACTGTGCTCAAAGTTTATATCATTTTAAGCAGAGATTCTAAGTTTCTGTACTTAAACGATTATTGTATCGATATACTTATTTTAGTCGATTATTAAATGTCATTAATATTTATAACTTAAATCGTAGACATTCAAATAAAATGATATATTTGATTGTTCCCATCGAAATGTACATCCAACCTAGATCATAAACAGTCGTTGGTTAGATAAAATCTGTATCATCTACATGTATACGATTTTTTATTCGATTATTGTCGATGATAGACAATCGTATTTTAGTCGAGTTCCTGATGTAGATCTTAATTATATCACAGTGGTGACATTAATAGTAAGTCTAAAATATTGTTATTTATTATGACTAGTTTCTAAGTATCACTTTTATGTATGTGTTTGATTAAATAAATCTTATTTTTAAAAGATTTCTCGTCTCGTCACAATCGGTAGGAAGCTTTCAGGCATAAAAAAATTAAAGTATTAAAATTTAAATGATCCATTTTAAGTTCAGAACTTATCCATATAAGTGAAGCATGTATGAAATAATACAAATTATATTTTTGTACATAATACGGTTATCCTATCGGTGTGGGTTTTCTTTCACTTGTCTTCCCCTGTGCATGTTTGTTAACTAATATACACAAAGGTATACATAGTATCATTTAGTTCATAGTTTGATGCAAGATATTCACGTAATAATAATATCAGGATAAATTAAGGCTCAAATCTCGCAAGGCGCTTGACTGGCTAAAATATGGCAAATAATCTGCTTGTTAATAATTAAAATTGATACTTTTTTGTACATAATTGCTTTCAGTAGACCCTAGCTTGAAATCTTTAGTAGATTATTTAGTCGATTTTAAAAGAGATGACATGTTTACTCTTTGCACGTTTGAAAGCTTTTGAACGATTGTGATTTTGTTTTATTTTGCCGCCACATCCCCACTCCCGGCTTCCGTCAGTGTTGCAAGGAATATAAAATATAGATTTTATTAGTTATGCTTTGTCGGTGTTTACATGGCAACATTTCTCTTCTACACTATTGCAGGTAAGAGATAATCATGTATAAATTATTCTATGCTTTTTATTGTAGTGTAGTGTTACCATTGTATTATTTCATACATGCTTTTGAGGTTATTTAACATGCTTTTTCATCAAAAGAATGAGTTATGAGGTCCATTACTTTGGGGTATAATGCTTGGTTTTGGCGATGGCTGTGAATCAATTTGTATTGTGTTGGTATTACAGTATCGGCGGAAAATTTCATGTGGCGGGAGGATTCTTCGGGAAGCGAAGCAGACGCACCACACTATCCCTTAGATCTGAGACTCGCTGAAGCTAGGTAAGATAGCAAAGTCGTGCAAAGTAGTGTAGTACATACAAAATAAGTGTATTTAAAAAAATGTGTAAGTTAGGTTACATGAACATGTGTTTCCTAAAATAAACGCCAGTGCAACCCGATTGAACTCCAGCCTTACTGCTAAGCGTTTAGAGTTCGAAATTTTTTTTACTCCTGACGATCCAGATGAACAATAAGGGAAATGGAGCGGATTGGTCATTGTGGGGCGAGGTTGTGTTGTAAGTATCGTGGGTGTTAGGTTAACGTGCTTACCGAGGCACGGGGCATAGTAAAAACTATAAATAATAATTGTGCGCATGTCTTCGAAAAGTGGTGCACGTCTTTTGCTATATTCTCCATTGGTACTTTGAAGGAATAAGATGTGGGAGTTCCTCCAAATAGAGAGAGGATGCTCTGAATAGGCTAGGTGAACATCCCTGGTGGACTACAGTTCGATGAAGTACTCGAGTACTTGTATATACCTATAGTCATCGTGTGTGAGAACTCTAATATCGCAATGCAGGATATAGTGTCATGGCTTCCGTCAGACTAACCATCCGTCGTCAATTCCGTGTGGTGACGGATTAAGAATACGGAACGTCACCACCCCATACCATCCCATGGGTGTAGGCATCACACCGATATATCAAAACGAATCTGAAATCCGATTGCAGACAGAAATCGTATCGTATCGATATTCCAATGTGAAAAGACCGACTTTAGAAAACGTAAAACCACGATAACGTAAACTACACAAATCCGAACCAAACGGTAGCGCAACCAAACTACAAAGTAAAGCTAAAACTTACGTTTCCGATATTTTTCATATTCATTTGTTCTCTTTCACACTAGCTAACGACTAGTTAGAATGAGAGAGAGCGAATTTCATCTCCTTTTTTTTCTAACTTAGTGATCAGTTGAAAGCGAAAGCGAAAGAGATGAACCGAATTGTGCTTTGCGACGAGCGAATAGTTTTGGATTTTTGACGTGACAACGTCTTATAAATTGGTTTGCCGGGTGACACTTCAAGAAACTGCGTTACGCTCCGCTCACGTTATGCGCTCACAATGAGAGCGAGTGAGAGGCACGCGTCCCGCCTAAGAGCGAGAGAGACAGACATAAAAAGTGAAAGGCACGCGTCTTTTATCCTTCTTCCTACTATACGAATGAATATTCACATTAAAATTATTTTACCACTCAAAGTCGTTGTCACGTAAAACTTTCGCCCGTATACCGACTTTACAGGCAACCAATTTTTATGAATTGCAGATTGAATAGAAAAAAATAAAACTAAATATCGAGGCGATAATATCTAATTCAGATTGCAACTATTTAATGTTTATTTTGAAAATTGCAAATAGTTATTAGGAATTTATGTTTTCAGAGTTTTGACTTGATTGGTCTCATGCCTAAAATACAAAAAGATTTCGATTGTTTACGTTTGTCGTACGCTACGCTCTAACATCCGCTACTAAAATCGATTTCTAAAATCGGTTTTTGAAATGTTTTCAAAATCTGAAATCGGATTTTTATCGGTTTGCGTAAAAATCCGAAAACGCCCATGCCTACATGGGTGTCGTAAGAGCCGACAGAGGAGGCATATTATACAGAGAACAGCACTATAAGAGAAGGAAAACTTGATACAAACCCTATACCAACCCGTTTGGCCAGCGTGGTATAGTAGGCCAATTCCTCCTTTCAAAGGAGAGGCCTAGTCCAGCAGTGGACTGTTAAAGGCTGATGATGATGTCCGTCAGATTTCGCCATATTGATTATCTTCGCCATCATTCGCTAGATGGCCTTAGAGGTATGTAGATACGGCTTCAGTACCTATCATCTGCTGAGCATTCTTCTTCATTTCTTAGAAAGACGCTAGAAGAAGAAAGATATAAATATTTACTTTTTAATATCGACCCGTATATCCAGGTTACAGCTAGAAGAGCGCCTAGCCCAGGAGGCGAGAGAACGGCGGCAAGACGAGAAGCTAGAGAAACTCGAGCGACTAGAACGTCGCGCTGAAGAGAAGCGAGCCGCGCTCGACGAACTAAGGGTCCGAGCGTCGTACAGCGATCTTAGGAAGAGCCCCGCAGCCGAACAGAGCGTGCGGGACCAGGTGCAATTCATACTGGGCGGCGACAAGTTAGTACTACTTATCTTTATATATATTATATTTCTTGTGTGCGTGTGTATGTCACTGAACTCCTCTTAAACGCTTGGACCGATTTTGATGAAATTTTTTGTGTGTGTATAAGGGGACTTGAGAATGGTTTAGATTCACAATTTAGTCCACTGGAAAAATTTTTTAGTACATTTTTATTTGTAAGTAGTTGTTGATTTTGGAATGTTTGACATTGGAACCGACAGACTGCGCTACTATCACAATGTCCAATCTATGTTAATAATTTCGTCAAGGGGTACGGTAGACTCGATCGAAACCTTACCTGAATAATAAAACATTACAAAATAAAGACTTCGGAGTCAACATATATCCGTATAATTCGGATTGTCGAGTATTTTGTTAAATTCTAATGGTTCTGGTGACAGACAAATCGCAGTCGCCATTTTGGCCACTCTAGCGAAACGTCACAGATACCGGATAACATTTTGAGTACTACCAAATAGGTACGGTGTACTAAGTCTTAGTACTAAGTAGTTTGTATGTGTAAATATACTTTTTGCTGGTATATTTCTTAAACAGTTGAAACAACATTTACAAAAGTATCCGCCCAATAAAGGAGATTCGTGTTACCCCGAACATAGATGATAATTATACAATAACTAGAGAACCCCGAATTTACGCGAGCGAAGCCGCGGGCAAAAGCTAGTATATTATATAATATTGTCAAGATAAATGTAAATATTACTTTTAAGAAAAGTTCTGCTCAGTTATCATGAAGAGTAAATCGCAGTGGACTTTTCAACGGACACAGGTTTGTAAATAATGTGTTACGTATTAAGCTGTTTTTTTTTTTGCTCTAATGCGGCGTCCTACGTCAGCGGTTTGGATACGAACGCGAAGCGGTGCGGCAACAACAAACAGTTGATACCATCGATATATATGTACTAAAGTACTAGATGTAGCATTCAGAACATTTACTTTGTTCAAATGCTTTGCATGAACATACCGGCAAAGCAATCTAGTGTCACTTTGACTTGCCGGCGGTGTGGGTCTGCATCGTTTATTAATTGTGTAACGACGATATATCGGTTAATTCAAATCAGAACTGGAATCTGTAGTAGCGCTAGTTAATATTATTTATTATTTAAGTAATAAAAAAGTTAATTTTATCATATTACCACATAACAATGTATTTATTTATTTTTATGTGACGTAATTTACCTCCATAGACTAACTACTATGCAGACATCTATTGCAAGTGATTGTAGGTTTTTACCTACAATCACTTGCAATCGATGAATCTAATAGTTATGTCTAAGAACAGACTTGATGAAGGCATTGGTTTTAAAAGTGTTGTAGTTTGATTAAGGTTCTAAGACCAATTTGATTATGTATAACACTAATTTGTGTTTTCTTTTTAGTACATTGATCGTAACATAACATATAACATATCTTCACGCCTTTTATCCCCGAAGGGGTAGGCAGAGGTGTATTACACACCCAAACTTCGCCAGATATGTTTCGGTCCCAATGTAATAGGGGGCGAGCCTATTGCCATCTACCGGGCACATTGTTAAGCGAGCGATAATTAATATTTGATCGTAATTACTATATTAATGAATATTTCAAATAAAATATTTGTGACACATACCTAGGTACTTTAAAAACAGTAGGTACACTTATACTTCATCATAGTACATATCACAAATTTGCGGTTATAGAGAAATACGTAAAAAATATACTGAATCAATATACCTAGGGCCATTAAAAATAAGGCCAAACATCCTGATTTTTATTATCTGACGAAGAGACAAATTAATGGTGTGTGATGGTAATGGATTAGGTATTAAAATATATTTTTGAGCATTTCTTATGCTAGGGTAGATTGAATTGCAATTTATTTAAAGCTATAAAAATAAATTCCTGGGGCACGACTTGAACCCGCGACCACGACGAACCGTGTCAATGCTGTATCGACTAAGCTATTCGGGCCACTTCATCATAAAATGATTATTCGTAATGGTTGGTTCACGTATATATAATGTCCCATTTGCCAAATGTGTGTGTGTGTATAGAACTATGTGGTCAGAAAGGACATTATAACAGATTGTCAAAACATTGCTGCCTTATAATTATGTATAATAAGAAATTTCTGAGTTGGCCTCATGCCAAGATAAATTTAAACTTTTAAAAATTAAGTATAATTGTTTGTTCCTGATACATGTCTTGAACTTACGCCAACGAATACATTTTCTTTTTTATTATAAAATTAACTAAATATGATTATACTTTTTATTATTTTACTGAAATAAAACCACGGCAATTCATTACTTTTATTTTCATAAATAGGCACAAAACTTATCTATTTTCCGATCTTCTGTGCAAATAATCTATACAAATGTCAATAACGACCCAGTAGCATTAAAGTACTACTGGCTGCTCATAGGTAAGATACCCGGTCAGCCGTAGCTGATTGGCTATAATATGATAAATAAGCGCTGTATTCCATTGGCGCTACTTGCACATGCGTGTTGCGCATGTTATGGAATGGCCAGCTAGGAGCCCTGACCTCAATCCCATTGAACATCTATGGGATGAGCTGAAGAGAAGGGTCAGAGCCAGAAATCAGCCGCCAGAAACCCTCCAGGAACTAAAATTGGCTGTTCAAGAGGAGTGGGAAGGTATACCCCAAGAATTCATAAAAACATTAATAAGGTCAATGAAAAACAGGATGGAAGCTGCAATAAGAGCATGTGGGAGGAATACAAACTACTAAACACAGTTTTCTTTAGAAATTTTATTCTTCTTTGATTTTTTACCGACAAAATTCTTCTTTCTCCTAGCGTTATCCCAGTTTCAACCTGGGGTCCGCTTTCTAGTCTAACCGGATTTGGCTGAATATTAGCTTTTCCACAGAGTGACTGCCTGTCTAACCTCCGCAACCCGAAGGGATAGCCATATTCCATGGTTTAGACTAGTGTCAGTTTATTTAGAAGGTACTGACGCCCTATAACGACTGTCAAAGATCTTCATGACAACCGGGACCGACGGCTTAACGTGCTCTCCGAGGCACGGGGCAAGTGATAATTTATAATTCAATACGCACATAACTCCGAAAAGTCATTGGTGCGCGCCGTGGATTCGAACCCGATACCCTCTGCATGGCAGTCTGTTGGTATCTCCACTAGGCTATCGCTGCCTTTTTACCGACAAAATTATTAATAAAAAATTGAGCTATTCTAACCGTTTTTGTTTTTTCAGTCTGTAAAATCAATAAACCAAAATCTGTTGAACTAAAAACTGGTCTATTGTTATCTTAGATTGGTAATTAACAGACAGTGTGTAAAGTATTAATTAATTAATTTTGGATTTTTATTTATCGTGTTCTGGACGAAAGCGTACGGGGTGGGTCGATTTTTTTGCACGCAAGTTTATTTTGGCGCGAACTGAACGGCGGCAGGCGCTGGGCGGTGATGCTGTGGATGATTCGCACGCAAGTAGGACAGAGTCACCGCGTTACACCGCATAGCATTGACTTCACTAGGCTTGCGTTCAGAACCGCGTTTTTGTGGACTCACTCATCAGCATTCTAATGTATTTTAAATGTTAGCCGCCATACATTTTTATTGTATTCCTTTTCTAGCGTGAACTGGTCAGGCGAGCCGGAGCTGACCCGCGCCATCCACTCATCCTCGCAGCCGACGCTCCGCGCGTCCCTCCGCGGCACCCCCCTGCCCCCTCCCCGGCGCGCGCCGCTGAGCGCCGCGCCCCCCCCTCCCGCGCCCATCGTGCGCTCCCGCAGTACGGACGGCGTGGCGCTGGCGGCGCAGGCCGACGACCCGCGACCGCCGCCTAGAGCGCCGTTTGTTAAGCAGAAGCCACTAGCAGAAGGTATGTAGATAAAAAAGAGGATAGTACAATCTCGAGACACTGCCGTCCCTCCACGCGTCTCTTCGCGGCGCTTCCCTCCCGCGCATGAAAGACTTCCCAGCCGACACTCCGCGCGTCTCTCCGTGGCGCACCCCCTCCCGCGCACGAATAGACTTCCCATCTTCCCTTCCCAGACACTCAGCGCGTCTCTCAATTTATGAGACTTCCAGGGCAAGCGCGTCTGTATATGAGGCTCAAGTCCCAAAAGTATACTAGTTCACCCAAAATAAATTACTTTCCAGTGCGTCCTTTTATAAAACTTACCCTAACCTAGATCAAAGCTTCCCAGAATGGAAATAGCGCCCAAAAACCAGACATTCACTTTATGAGTGGCAACTTTTTTCTCAGCAAAAACGGTCGGTCTCAACGATCGTGATTCATCGTCAAGCGAACGTGTAGACAGCTGGAATAGACTAGTGCAACACTTAGCCCGCGCCGATTCACCATAAACTTCAGTATTGCCAATTTTATATTTCTTCGTCTTGAAAAACTAAAAACTGTTTTACTTTGACGACATTGAATAACAATTTCTGACTTCCACAAAAAAATTTATGACAACCCTATATGCATGATTATGGAATTACATTTCTAAGGGCCTTATCATATTAGCGGATTGCGAACGTTCTCAAAGCGGAGCGGGCGCGCAACGAATTCGTTACGGGCTCACAACGAATACGCCGCACATGCGCAACGAATTCATTGCGGACGCGCAAAGAGTAAAAAGCGACGCGCAACGAATAAAAGTAATAAAGCCAACAGCAGTGTTTCTGGATGGAATCCATTTTGTTACTGGATCCATTGTACGTCGATAATTTGCTAGAAAACGCGACGAAAACGTAACGTATTTGCCACGAGTCTGCGACGTCCTCGCTGCGCAGCCGCGGCGTGCGAGCGACGCATTCGCTACGCGTCCTTCCCGCCCCGTAACCGCTCCCAAACCACTAGTATGATAACGCAGTTACACAATAATGCTTTTGTTGTTGTTGGTATATGGTTTCATGAGAACGTTAATTTAAAATTACTTCCAGAAATTATTTCTATGTGTGAAAATAAAATACATGAAAAAAGTCCTACACTTTACAGACAACTCAGAAAACCGCTATTATATAATAAAAGTATTTATTAAACATGTAATAATTATAATATTTTTCTATCATACACCACTATTTTTGATTATCTATGAGATTGTGTGCGTGAAAAGTGTGTGCGTACACAGCGCCGGCGACTCACGCGTGCATTCAAACCGGCGGCGGCCCATTTGTATGAAGCTATCCTACTATTCTTTTTTGAATATGATAAAATGAAGCAAATTAATAAGTGTTGGTAGTTAATTTTTAATTTTCTAAATTCTACCCTCTCCTTCATACTTCATCCGGGCTTAGGACCGGCAAAATTTACCGTTTTACCAGTAATTAAATACGGAGGTATGTAATTAGAAAGAAAACACATATCAAAATAAAAGAAGGTATTCTGTAATAAAAGAAAAAGAGTAATTTTGGCGTATTTATGACGTTAGAATCATCTGCTATTTACGAATATTATTTTATCATCATCATGTCAGCCTAGAGACGACCACTGCTGGACATAGGCCTCCCTCAAGGTTCTCCACACAGACCGATTTTGAGCTGCCCGCATCAAATTATTATTTACTTATCATCGTCAGCCTTTAACAGTCCACTGCTGGACTAGGCCTCTCCTTTGAAAGGAGGAACTGGCCTACTATACCAGGCTGGCCAAACGGGTTGGTATAGGGTTTGTATCAAGTTTTCTTTCTCTTACAGTGATGTTCTCTGCATATTATGCTCCCTCGGTCGGCTCTTACGACACCCATGGGATGATATGGGGTG
Source organism: Euclidia mi (assembly GCA_944739405.2). Classification (NCBI taxonomy): domain Eukaryota; kingdom Metazoa; phylum Arthropoda; class Insecta; order Lepidoptera; family Erebidae; genus Euclidia; species Euclidia mi. Next base: position 45,166,881 of record OX123195.2, read on the forward strand.
GTCGCATGCTGTATTCTTAATCCGTCACCACACGGACATTATACGGTTATTTACTTAAGTAGGTATTAATTACTAAACTTACAAGTATTTCCATTGTCCTTCGAAATGTCCACCACCATTGTGGGCGGACACAGACGGGCACATTTTATTAAATTGTGTTTTAACGAGAGAAGTACGCTTCTGTCTTTTCACTTCGTCAAAAGCGTCCAATATGCTCTGTTTTGTTCGACACTAACCGGCTCACTTTTGTACACTCACAAAATGATGTCCATGGGTACACAGCTGCACTCGCAATTCCTCCACTCAAAAAGTACGCACGAAGCTTAGCTACATACTCCCGTGATATGAACTGATAAGCCATCGCATCGGCCAAACGTAGACGAACAATAGGCTAGTTGACGAAAAAAAATTTATACGTCCGTCCTTTACATTATTCAAAAATAAGGGATACGTATTTTTTTATTTGTAAATTAAACCAAAAATTACCAAGATATAGTTCATTAAAGTTACGTATAACGTCACGCCGTGCTGCATTTTTTCGCACTAGGTGACGTCACACGTAACTTTAATGGGCTATATCTTTGTTATTTTTTATTTAATCGAAAAAAGAAAAAATACGTGTCTAATATTTTTTTATAATCTAAAATACGGACTAAATAAAATGTAATTATTTTGACCCTGGAAACTACCCTATTAACGGTCGTAGCGAGAAAATGGATGCGCTCACTACCGCTAGCAATTTAGTACTGTTTGTCGCATCGGGGCGCGGCGCGGGCGCAGAGGGACAGGGGGGAATTTATCAATGGAGCAGTTTACTACTAATAGTACCCGGGTCGGTCATAGTCTTAGTTATGCATTTACCAATTATTACGTATTTTTGTGGACAGTTTTGAGACAGTTTTAGGACTTAGGACTAAAGATACTTAGTGCCCAGTTAAATTTTTTGCACTAATTAAAAAATAGTGGTGTATAACTTGTTTAATTGGCAATATTGTTGGACTATTTCATATAATCTGTGTGAATTCTAGCAAACCGCACTTGACTAGCATTCTGCAATATTCTCAATAATTGGCTTAAGAATTTAACTTTTATTGAAGACCCAGCAATTGAACATGGATACTGGGCTGAAATTATTACTTACAATTATTACAATGTACTTACTTAAAAAAACACAAGTGTGGCAATACTTCTGTAGCCTTCCTCAAAAACCACAAAGCGGTTAAAATTAAACCGAATGAGCTCATCAAATTTAACAGAACAACTACACTTACCAGCATACATTACAGCAGACACATTTTACTTACAGATGTACCCACACCATCCAACAGCACCCCTCCCGAGGAAGAATCTACAGATTCCTCTTTAATGGACGATGAAGGTGTTCCAAAACCCCGGAAACGTCGCATTCACCTACCATTCGGTAAGAAGGCCAAAACACCCGCGTGACATCATACAACGCGTCATGCGTTACCATAGCAACGGCTCGTGAGGACGAAGCGAACTTTGTAAAGGTCAGTTAGTGTACAGTCGAACAACTTCCCGCTAGACCACCATAAGGGCGAAAATCGCTTAGCAAGACATCGTCGATTCCAGTGCTACTTTACACGTACATAGACACTGGTATTTAAAATCAGTTTCTAGTGTGCCTCGACTCTATGAGCGAGCCAAGGGATTTTTTTCAAACTGGTCCAGCGCCGACTTATTTGATTGTACATAACACGCAATGTATTTTAGCAATACGGTTGGAACGGTCTTGTTAGGAAATTACTGTTGTGTACAAGTGTTTTAATATTGTCGATGGTTTTTGGATTATCGATATCGGTTTTTGTTAGTCGCATCACTAAGGCTATGAGTTACATACTGTATCAAAATATTTCACTTCTAAAGTTAGATCTAGTTTGGATGTACTGAATCTGTTATATCTACATTCTTAAGACTCGTATAGATTTATATTGTCTATGAAGTACTTTAAGATGATATTACGCTATTCCAGGACTTCCACAATGATTAAATGGTGTTATCCTTGTGTGAATCGAAGAACACATCCGAACGACAATATTAAGACAGTTCTACTGTGTATTAAGTTGACAATATATTTGAAATTATAATAAGACGAGCTTCCTGTGAGTTTTTATGAGTCCCCAAAGGGATGTAACGCAAAAATCGACTACCTATTCAAAATTATTTACGGCCTAAACCGACTAATTTTCTCGTTTATAAGTACAGTCAATTTTGAAGCCAAAAATGCCTAAAACTAATAATAGATTAATATATGTCAATTTCGAAATAGTGAAATGTACTAAACTCATACAAGCAACTATATTAATACTTCCATACAGTATTTTAAAGTAAGTGTTCGAAGTTATAACCTGTAGTTTAATTCTGCCTGATAAACCTTACGAGGCCTGATCAAGTCGCAATAAAAATGTTCGTGAGCGGTTATTAACCGCTGAGTTTGAAAGTGTTTTCCGAGCCTTACACCTAAGTCACAGCACACATACCAACTCGCAAAGGAACTGCAACCATCTTGAGTCATTCAGTATTCCTTGTATTCTACTTGGTGCAACGGAGTCTTCACTTCGGACAAAGCTCTTGAACTAGGCATGGGCGTTTTCGGATTTTTACGCAAACCGATAAAAATCCGATTTCAGATTTTGAAATCGATTTCAAAAATCGATTTCAGTAGCGGATGTTGGAGCGTAACGTACGACAAACGTAAACAATCGAAATCTACAATTCATTAAACCGCCAAATTCCAAAACGATTCGCTCGTCGCAAAGCACAATTCGCTTCATCTCTTTCGCTCTTTCAACGGATCACTAAGTTAGAAAGAAAAGGAAATGAAATTCGCTCTCTCTCATTCTAACTAACTAGTCGTTTGGTAGTGTGAAAGAGAACGAATGAATATGAAAACTATCGGTAACGTAAGCTTTAGATTTACTTTGTAGTTTGGTTGCGCTTGCACTGTTTGGTTCGGATTTGTGTAGTTTGCGTTATCGTGGTATTGTTTTACGTTTTCTAAAATCGTTTTTTTTACATTGGAATATCGATACGATACGATTTCTGCCTGCAATCGGATTTCAGATTCGTTTTGATATATCGGTCTCATGCCTATCTTGAACCGCTTATCCGAGCTGATTTGCTTTAATTACTTGCTGACATAAGCCTTGTTGACGGCGAAACCCGTGTATGCCTTTTCGAGTTGATATTTGCTATGACGTTAAATTTGCCCATTGTATCCATCAATTATCAAGGTATTCGTCAATGTTTTATTTATAACTACTAATGGGACTTCGGCTACCCATAAAAGTGACTGATACGTAGCAGCGTAATTTCTCAAGCGCGCTTCGTCCTTTCTAATAGCTGTATTAAATCTCGGTTGTACTATTTGACTGAGCGTCATTTAAGTAATTCAGTTTGTTATTTGTAGCCCCCAAAAAGATGATTTTTATGCACGTTTGTTTCAGTTTGACTACACTATTTGTAGTAGTTTTAGATGTTCAGAAATTTTCGTATACTATTAATGTACTTAATTTATCACAGCATAAAATTTCAGTACCGAGTTTACTTATCATGTTTCCTTTTCAATATTTAGAAAACATTATCTAAATGTTGGTGGCCATGATAAAAGCGGTGTCACAAAATATGTAGGCAATCGTTATAGTGACATTGTAGTGTTAAAAGTGATTTTCTAGTATGTAAATAGCACTTAAACAACATAGAACGTAATATTTTCGATTTGGAATGCGACCATCGATCACAACTTTTACAATAATAAAAAGGGGGGTAGCCTTCTAACACGTTCTATGTATATTTGCTATTTATATACACATATAAATTCATTATACAGGAGAATTAAAGACATTCATTTGTATATTTAGACATATAACATCGCTTGTATATACATTTACACGTACATAATGTTTTACTTGTATTTATTTTTAAGTATTTTTTTTATAGTTTAATGATTATTTGAAGTATTTTTGTCCGTTTTTGGAATGTTGTTTTGTGCAATCCAATATGTCCCTGTTGAAAATCTCCAATCATGATTTTTTTTATATTAGCTCCTGGTTGAATGACCAAACGAATAATAAATTATAAGTAATGTAGTATGGTAACCACAGATATAGATCTACATAGATAACGCAATTATCACGATTTGTATTGAAACCAAGCGTGCCGACTTTTTAATACCTACTGTGACGTTGCCTGTATCACGAAGTCGAAGCGATGCGCGACAGTATCGCTTGTGCGATATTCATCGTCTCCTAATACACAACGTCAGATCAAACGTCCGAAGCAAACGCGGCAACGTAATGTGAATAAAGTTTACTTAACGGTAAAACGGACGCGCGGGGACTGAAGTTAGTGGCGACCAAGCTCGACGCTTGGTCCGAGTTCAGACACGCGAAGTGCATGCATTTGCGTTATCTATGTAGATCTATGTCTGTGATGGTAACTGTATTACCGTAAAGCGAATAATGTTAATACATTTTATTTTTGTAAAATGAAATAATATCTATATATTTTATTTTATGACTGCCTAATGCGTGTTTTCTTTTGCTTGTTAATCCTGTGACCTCTTGAATTTTAGTTTGGACATCGAAAGTTCCATAATGTCATCTTTGTAACTTTGGCTACATGTAATATTTTCTGACAAATGTATATGTTTCTTGTTTATTTGTTTGTCAGCGGCAATTCGACTGTTTAATATGAATAGAATGAGCGCTCAGTATATGTTGTGATTATAGTAGTTTATACGGCGTTTCGGAAAATGTCCAGTGTTCCTATTCTCATTAATAAGTTAATATTTACCAATGTTTAAACATAATATGTACTATATATAAACGGATTGTCGAACTGCAAATAATTTATTATAGCATGAAAAATCTCACCTTTATTTTGTTGCGTACCATCAATTGTACAAAGACACAAGCAACGCTGTTGTTTTAAATCCACAAGTGTATGTGCTAGAGAAATCTCATCAAACTTTATACACTAGCTCTCGATTGCAGATGCCACTTACTATAATATGACCCATGATGACCAATCACATATTATTGTAATTAAACAACCGTATCAGTTATTATGGCTACCTAAGATAATTTCACTAGCCACATTTTCCATGATCAGACTAAAGTATTCACATTTAAGGCGCTGTAAATAAAGCAAAGAGCATAAATTGCAACAAAGTGGACATCGATTAAAGTAAGTATCAATACTTACCACTTCAGCTGCTGGCAAATCAAAAACAGTGGTTGCTAGTGTTGTTACTCATAAAAAAAATTGTCGATATGTAATAGTTTAATTATAAACCATAGTGAAACGTTCTTGTAAGTGGCAGACATTATTTTATCCATCATAAAATAGCATAAATAATATTTTACGTTTTCTGAAACGCTACATTGTAAGAGCCTGTCCAGAAAGCGCGATTTACGCGCGTATCCACTCGCGCGTAGGCACTCGCGCGTTTTCGAGATACTAGAGCTACATACATCCCGTCCAGATGCTCTCGTGCGTTACTTCACACGCGCGTAAAACGCTTGCAATGAGCGGGACTTTCGACTCGCTCGTTTTACGCGCGAGCGCCGCGCGAGTCGAGATACTCTGGCGCCATTGCTGAGTCCAGTACTACGCGCGTGTCCGTGGCGAGGGGACGTTTTCGATTCTGTATTAACATAAATATCATAATATTAATTGAAAAGAGTATGTATGTAGCGGTGACAACCTATTTACTCCTCTGATCCGTGGTCTGTTAAAAAGCGTCTTGTCATATCGCACTAAAATATTATAATAAAATGGTTTTATTTATTGATTTAAAAATGGTGTTAAAGTAAACAACTAGCTTTTTTAAGCATTAAATCATCACTACAAAATTAATCATATAAAAATATATTAAAATCTCCATCCAATCTTAACAATCAACGAATAGGACAGAAGGAAACTGAAAATTCATGAAATTTCAAATATGTTTCACGTAAAATTGTTTTATTTTATATTATTTTAATATTAAAAACAGATAGCCTGTTTCGTATATTTTCAATGTATGCTCAATTCATTACCAAAACTATTAGTTAAATAGATATTTATTAAAAATGCATATTCCTTGGGACAGCTCTAAAACAGCAATGGGTCATTTAAGGGGACTACAAGTCGAGCTAAACGCGAGTTTTATAATGCTTTAAAGTATATGATTCAATACAATCAGAAAAATATTTGATATTCTTCAGGATATAATCTAGTTTAGAACTGTGTTGAAAACACAATACAACTAACTTTAATCGATAGAAAAAAAATCACAAAGATACCTCTAAAAAATATTTTAACTAGTAAAAACCATATTAAAATACATACAATCATTCTGATTTTTTGACAAAATATTCAACAAGCAATATACTAACGAAATACTGTTTTATTTTTTTAATCCAATGAATACATTTTCTGTAATTAATTTATTTCATGTTTTTTTAAAGTTCTGAACGTCCCGTCGTCGTCGCGCTTCTCTTTCTTATGTATACAATCCGACAGTGACAGCAACAGCTCAACTCAGTAGCTGTACTAGGCGCCTTAAAGTGAAAATGCCCAAATACGTCTCATCACATGCGCGCGTGAAACGCCGCATCTGGACGCAATACAAATCAAAACGCGCGAGTGGACGCGCGCGTAAATCGTGCTTTCTGGACAGGCTCTAAATCTTTTGCTAGTGTAATTAACGCAGTATAAGTTACTATTAACAAGAGTTTGCCATATCGCATCATTCCCTTGTTCGCGTAGATGATAGCGATATTATTGACCTTTAGGCTGTACGTATAGAATAATTTGTAAGCCAACATGGTGCTAAAATAACGTTGTCAGACTGTCACACGCATGGCTCAAATTTTTGTATGAACTTTTTAAAGTATTCCGTTTCTATGTGAGGATTTTTTGGACTAAATTGTTACATGATGTTGCTTAGCCTGCTGTTGTATATTGTTAGCGTGGGTTTTGCATATATCCGGGTTTTAAGACATCGGTGAATCGATCCGACAAGCAGTAAAATGAATATTCACTACTTTAGCCCAGCTATCGATAAATTGAGTAGATACATTTTACAATTTCGTGTTCTCGAGAACTAGTCAGAATATCGACGTGTCTAACGATAATTCGGGCATTTTATAATGTATTCGACACCGATATTGTGAGAGTGTAGGTTCAACCATCGATATCTCAATTATCGATAGTTAGGCAACACTAATTCATCAGACATCAGAAAAATGCTTACTGTCGAATCTTTTTTACATTAATGACGACCTTTATTAAATATTTATAAAAACTGCCTTTCGTATCGCGTTACTGTAGTATGAACCATGCAAAATTAGCAATATTAAAACATTTATAACTTAATTTCTTTGCGTGTTGTTACGCCAATGTACAATCCACAAATCAGTACCACAGTTCAATAACAGTGAAATATAATAAAATTATGTTTCTTATGTGTCAATGCATCCAATACCGAGATATATCGTACTTAATGAAATTATATAATGCAGATAGAGTACAAAAATATCTGTCAAGTGATAACCATCTGCGCCATAATGGTACACTTGTTGTCAATTATTTTTATTTTTAACATGAATTTTAGATATTTTATTTAGTTAATTTCTTCGGTATATTTTATGGCAACAATTTGCCCCAAACATTTTTTTTCTGTGTCTCATTATCTCAAAGGTTGTTCATTTTATCCCGGCAGCTTGTTAATAACCATACAATTAATAAATGTATGATTGATGCCATAAAATACACCGGAATGTTTCACGAAATGTATATTTTGTAGACCCCAGATCTGATCGCACTGTAAAGACAAATCGTGATAAATAAATTGTTAAAATCATTGAAAGTTAATAAATTGATATTACGAAATGTTATTTTATTCCTTCTCGACAATTTCAATATGTTGCTACTACCCGCTGAATTACTACGTAAAAGTCTGTGTCTCAAACCCCAGCTCAAAACCAGTGACCTACCAAAGCTCAGAAAGAGTGCAGGTGCTCGGCCAAAAAGGACAATTATCAGCAAATGAGCTACTGTCTACTGTAGTGTCATATCCCCGAAACTGTTTACCACTGCGCAGGAGGATATTTTCAAGCTTTTGGACTGGAATGGACTCGGCATCAACATCAACGTCGAGTACATCGCTCACCTTCGATTCGCAGACGATATCGTAGTCATGGCTAAGACCATGGAAGACCTAGGCACAATGCTCGATGGCCTCTGTAGAGTCTCCCAACAAGTAGGTCTTAAGATGAACATGGACAAGACGAAAATCATGTCGAACGTCCATGTTGTCCCTGCTCCTATTCAGGTTGGGAACTCTACGCTCGAAGTTGTCGACAAGTATATCTACCTGGGACAATTAGTCCAATTAGGTAGGTACAACTTCGAGAAGGAGGTCAATCGTCGAATCCAACTCGGTTGGGCAGCGTTCGGGAAGCTACGACATATCTTCTCGTCCGATATCCCGCAGTGTCTCAACTAGTCTCAAGACGAAAGTCTTTGACCAGTACTGTGTGTTGCCAGTGATGACTTACGGATCAGAGACGTGGTCGCTTACTACGGGCCTTATCAGAAGGCTCAAGGTCACTCAGAGGGCGATGGAGAGAGCTATGCTTGGAGTTTCCCTGCGAGATCGAATCAGACATGAGGAGATCCGCAGTAGAACCAAAGTCGCCGACATAGCTCTCCGGATAGCCAAGCTGAAGTGGCAGGGCACATAGCTCGAAGAACCGATGGCCGTTGGGGCAGAAAGGTTCTGGAGTGGCGGCCACGTACCGGACGACGCAGCAGAGGTAGGCCCTCCGCAAGGTGGACCGACGATCTCGTCAAGATCGCGGGAGGCGGTTGGATGCGGGCGGCTCAAGACCGGTCTGTGTGGAGAACCTTGGGGGAGGCCTATGTCCAGCCGTGGACGTCGTTTGGCTGATATGATGATGATGATGATGATGAGCTACTGTGTGCTCCAGCTCGCCACATTCACACTGAGCAAGGTCGGGGTCCCTGAACCCGTGATTTTTCAGAATCTTTATATATATTGCCGTGATGTAGACGATATTTTATTTATAAAACAAGTGAACGAAACTTTTTCCCAAAAATCAATTAGTTACCAAAAAAATTGTTTAAAAATACTTGCGGCTACATTTTAATAGGCAACCTAGTAAATGTATATTCTCCTAGTCATAAATTTATATAAAAATTTAGTTTTTAGCGAAAACTCGATGAGTGCACTAATTTGTCGCGGGATCTTAGACTATAAGGGACTGCCATACTGGCCAATGTGTCCAGGTTGAAAGATTCTGTTCGGACCATAACCTACATCTTACAGTCGGAGGTTCTTCGCTCAAAGACTCAAATGTCGTTGAAACTTTTTCGACGTTTAAGCGATATGGCGGCATGGGGTGACGACGTTCGGACTCCTGCTTTGCTAAAAAGCAGGCTATACATCTCGTGGAATACCCGGTGGTTATATTCCTGCTAGCGGCTTCACCATATTAAGTGGTGTAGGATTTAGACAACCGGTTATGGTGCGATGTGTTAACCACGCTAACGAGATCAGCATGAGCAGTGCTAAAATGAACACGAGAAAAGTCAAAGTCAAAATAATTTATTCGTTTAGGCCACAAAGTGACGCTTATGAGTATATATAAGTATTCCCGACCAGAGAAACACCACGCCAATCCCGTTGTGCGGAGAACGTCTGGCGTGGCTCCCCACGATGTGGACTTCAGGCGGCGGAGCAAATGGTTTCGAGTGGTCACTTTAATTCATGTATTTTGGCAATGTAACTGATGACTGCACGATTTGCGTAGTGGTTTAAGCGGCCGCCTCGCCGCTTGACACTGCGTTAGTGTTGTGGGTTCGATCCTCACACGAGACACTTTGTGTGATTCATAAAATTATTGTATCGAGTCTGTGTGTTCATTGTGTCCGTTAGTTGTCTGTTTGTAAAGTCCGCCGCGACATAGGATTAAGTCCTAATGCGGAAGTTGTCTATAAAAAACAATTTGTTTGTTTTTTATAGACAACTCCCGCATAAATGTGTTTTAAAAGTGAGTGAGCGATCCAATGTTACGCCAAGATATCTCGGATATGGACAATGTTTAATACTCACTCCTTGCCACTGAATCTTAAGAGCCCGGTTAGCTCAACGGTTTCGCAAGTGAAACACAGGTCAAATCCTTAGCCTGACTTAGCACATCGAGGATGAGTTTGAGAGGAGAAATATTACCGAGTGCGGTTTTTATCGACCTATCAGCTACGGTCAAAATCACAACAGGAAGGCTCCTATGGAAAGTCGAAAAATTACTGCTTATCCTTTACAATCTTCGTTTTCAAGTACAGTTAGCAGTACGGAAATTTCTAGCACAGTCGGCCCGTACTGGTCTACCGGTTAGATGTGAACTACTCTTACACCTAATAATGACAATCATCATCAGCCTTTAACAGTCCACTGCTGGACTAGGCCTCTCCTTTGAAAGGAGGAATTGGCCAACTATACCATGCTGGCCAAACGGGTTGGTATAGGGTTTGTATCAAGTTTTCCTTCTCTTACAGTGCTGTTCTCTGCATAATATGCTCCCTCTGTCGGTTCTTACTACACCCATGGGATGATATGGGGTGGTGACATTCCGTATCCTTAATCCGTCACCACGCGGACTAATAATGACAATAACTATCTCCTATTATTGAATAATAATGGTGGGTAATGGTTAGGCCATCGCGGCCCAAACGTTTGTTCTTTTTATAGTGCAGTGAAAGACCCATCGCGTATCGCACAAATTAGACGGGAAGGGGCAATGAAGCTTACCTTTTACTTGTGGCGTAGGTACTGCGTGCACATACCTACCGTACGCAGCCTGTCTCACCAACGCATGTCATCCAAGGGAGCCGCGACGTTTCGTGCCAGCAAGTTTTGTCTAGCGAACTAGGTGCAACACGTTTTATACCGTACCACTTTATCATTTAGGTAGTTGTGCTTGAAGGACAGAGCGCTTACCTCCCAGATAACAATGCAAACTTGCCAAACTTGCAGCAAGTTTAAATCAAACTTGCTAGTTTCACTGTGACAAACTTGCATGAAGTTGGTTTTTCCAAGGATTTGGATGACGACGAGCACAGGTTGGTGGTCGGTCGACCTCCTAGATACAGCAGGAGGTGCTCGACGATCAGCTGTTGTCGGACCACCAACCTGTGCCTTGTACCTGTGCAACCTTTGCAAAAGGAAACTTTATGCAAGTTTGATGCAAGTTTGTCACAGTGAAACTAGCAAGTTTGATTTAAACTTGCTGCAAGTTTGTTGTTATCTGGGCTAGTTAGAGTGAGTTGACCGATGTAAATCAAATTGTGTATACCAAAAGCTAGATATAATATGTACCTAGTCATGTATAAACCGTTGGTTTGTATGTATTTTTTTATTGGTCAATATCGATATTGTGCGCATCATTAGCGTAGCTAGATTGAGTGGCACCCGGGGCGGAAGTTGGAGAGCGACCTTTTTTTTTAGTCGATACCTAACAATTACGGACTAACTACTCCAGACTCACTAGTGCTGAGCTAGTACTGTTTTTTTAGGTGTGTACATTGTTTTTTAAAGTCGAGTTTGGGGTTGGTGGCAACCCAAAAAAGGGGTTACACCCGGGGCGGACCGCAACTACTCCTTACAACTCTCTTACTTAAATCATCATTACATTCCCCCTCAATAAACAGAAACTATCAATGATAAAATAGAGAATAACGAAAGTAATAGGTATTACATGCTTGTATAAACAGAAACTATCAATGATAAAATAGAGAATAACGAAAGTAATAGGTATTACATGCTTGTAGCAAAAAACAGAATCTACCCTCGGTTATTAATAAATGAATAAGGTACACAGGGCTCCACTAAGTCCTTACCCCCCAAAAGATTGTGGGATGTATGGATGTAGGTTCAAATCCGGGATAGGCCGAAGTTGGATTTTGTATTTTGCAAAAACAGTTTATTACACTGTATTGTTTTAGTGAATAAATAAGTTTATGTTAGTATTATTTTTTTAAGTCTGTTTTTGTTATTCTTTTTCAATAAAACGTTAATACTTTTATTATTGCGATTATTCGTAATGAAATCAATATTATAGCAGTGTAAGATTTTAAAACTTGGGGGTTAGCAAACAGTGCCTAGCGCCTATAAGAACACTCCCTAGGAAGTTAAGAATTGAAATATTATCTTTAAAGGTGTTTTTTATATTTGTATGAATTTTTGTCACTAAATACGATAGGCACTTCTTTTTATTTTTAATAACCAACATAATACTTAGCTGTAGGTCACCGGTACCATAGATTTATCGCCTAATCAAACGTAACTGCAATGTTCAAAAAGAGTTTTGCCTTTATTTTTTTGTCAGGCACTGAAAATATTGATAAACACCACTTTTGTCGATATCTTTATTGCCAGGATAGTTATAGTATTATCGTTGTAAAACATTGAGAGAAGCAAACGGGAAGTTATTAATGGCCACCGTGAATTTCAATAATTCTATTTAACAAGGACACTACGAATCGGTGACAGGCCGTCCTGATATCAGAATGAACGGTCACTCTTAAAATGTTTTTTTCTTCTACAATACGATGGAAGCAATTGTATGAGAATAGGAAGCAAATAGAAGCAATTGTTAGACATAAATTCAACGTGAAATACGCCTAGTGACCGTTCATTCTGACGGACACATTTTTGTATATAGCTTGCCATTTATGTCACAAATAAATCATTACCGATATCGCCTGCTTACTTCAGATCTTCAAGTTTCATAATACTCGTCAGTCTGCACTACCAGTACCTTCCCAGTTAGTATCTAGCAATCCAGTTCCTACTTTGTTACTCTGCCAGTTACACCAGTGGCTCAGTACCACGTACATACTATCCTATCATCCAGGAAATACTCATGCACTATTCAGACTAGGTAGGTAGGTACTTCCAAAAGCTGATAACGTCTGTCCGAAGTCTGGTGGCGATAAGAGCAGGAAAATTAGGTCTAGGCCCTTGAAATAATTAGATACTTACCTATCTAAGATTAAAGCCCTACACTTGGCCGTGGCTAAGCGAGGATGTCTAGTTGATAGGCCACAAGAGTACCTAATAAAAAAGTCGCCTTTGTTCACCTGGGTGAACCAATTCCAAGGTAAACACAGTCTCCGCCTTTGGTCACATTTCACCACTTAGGTGATTTCAGCTACGTGAAATCATTCCCAGGTGAAATGGGGACACCACGAAGTCTACTTTAGTCACCCAGGTGAGCAAGGTGAGGAGCGAAGCCTGGATGTTCTCTGTCTTTTCCTATCTCCGCTAAACAAATCACTCACAATACGAAGAATTACTCCAAAATCTCTCTCCCTCACCACAACAATTTATGAAGCCTATCAAAGTAGAAACACCTAACTACACCTTTAGGTGTTTTAATTTAATTTTATTAGATACCTACCTACTTTTTAGCATCTTCTAGTGCGAACTGGAAGATACTTTTCTCACTTAATAGTATTTTTTACCATGGATACTAGGGTATTATATTGTCTGTGCCATGGATGAGACAAGCCAACGACTGATGTACCTACCTAATCCTACCCAGTCGATGTCAACACAACATGCATAATGCCCTTGACGGGCGCAGCATCAGAATTTGTAGATTCTTGGTAGCAGTAGACAGGAAGTTCAGCCGCAGGCTATTATTACCTACCCAGCAATAGCCGATTGCTATAGAAGATCATTAGTACCTACCTACATATTTTTCTTTTTTGTGGGCTTGCTTAAATAAAAAATTGGCCATATCCATGGTGGAAAATATTTAGGTGGGCCGGCGGGGCCTTTAGAACTTACGGACGTCGTATTATTGATACGGCGGTAGCTACACCGCTGCAACACAGCAAAGCCACTGCCTGTCGTGACTAGCCTACGGACGGCCTTAAAGCCGTAACACACGCTCGAACTTGACCGGCGGACAAAACCCGTTGGTCCGGCGGACCAAATCCGTTCTCGCTACAGACGACCGGAACGGACAGTTGCTTCACGTAAGCCATATCCGATCCGACCGATCTGCAAACTAGCGGACCGAGGCGGACTCAATTAATAATATAATTATGTTCGCCGGACTACTCTACAGACGGGCAGATTAGGTCTGGAGGCGGAGCAAATCCATTACGATACCTACACACACTGAACGAAACCGTACCTAGGTATGTACCTACATAAATGATATCGTAAAGTTACATAGGAGATTACAGCATGCTATGAGCTGGCAGCAGGTACGTTCCTGAAACCAGCGAGCATAGCGACTAGTCCAAGATCTCAAGGCCGCCAGACCTTACTTATTTTCTCAGAAACGAAATGTATAAAAAGATTAATGTGTTTAGTATCTACTATGAGTATACGCATATTTGCTAGCTTGGATCGTGGGCCAATTTTTAGGTATAACAGATAGCTAGTTACTAAAATAAACGGTTATCGTTATATTGCTTTGTCATTGAAATAAAAATGAAAATCATCAGATTAATTATTAAATTTATTTAAAAATGTTATGTGTACAAATACCCTATAGCTGTGTACGCGACGCGAGCATAACGCTAATCCAGTATACAATAAAAAAACTAACCAGTGTTTCACAATAGCCTTTACAATCTCACTGATGTTCAGTGTCACAACATAACATCTCTCAAATACTAATGTTCCGTAGACCGAGTCGTCGCCGTATATTAGATGCTTACGTTACTGGCGGTCACGCCGTACAATCGGCGCGCAATACAATTACAAAATAACATTATTTTAATATTAATAACCGTCTTATAGACCGTTAAATCCAACAGCTGTTAACAAACAGTCAGTGTAACTACATCACAAGTCGTACTAACCTAGCTCTTGTGCCTTAGCACCAAACCGATAATAAAATAACAATGGACAAATTAAAAATTAAACTGAACCTAAAGGCGGATTTACACTTCGGGCGATTGCTTCGAAGCGGGGGCGACCGCGTACATGCGAAGTTAAAGCGCTCTAAACAGACATGGCGCTTGTGTGTAATGTTGACAGAGTAACAGAGCTATCGTCGCCGATTCGAAGTTTTGCCTTTCCATTCCTTTATTTTCATATATGTGGATATGAAAGGAATGTGAAGGAAAATGTAGACGTTACGCGAGCTGTTGCGAGTTTCCTCAGTCCAACGCTTCCCTATACATTTCTAATAAGCATACTATACTAGTGTTTTTCAGTCACTGCAAGAGTGCAATACGGATGGTCGATCCAAATCTTATGGCAACGATAACCTATTCCGGGGACATAAAAAGCATTTGAACAACGAAGCAACAACGGCCGAACGAGTCAGACTGAGCTTCTCCGGGTTGCCTATTTGTGTAAGTTCGTAGTAACGAATACGATATTTTACGATATCGAAGGTCTATTTTATATACGATTTGCCTATGTATAAGATAGGACTGATTTAATGAACATCGCCGCTCACTACGGAGACCCGTATCGATAAATAATTTGTTTGACAATTGGCTAATAAAATAGTGTTGTAATGTCGATGGTATGAACAGCGTTTGTCGAGTGTGCGCGGGTGTCGCGTAGTGAGTGATGCGCGTGTGTGGCGGACTCGGCAGTTACTGCTGCTTGCACTCTGCGGGGTTGTCCTGGGCGCCTCCCTTCACCGGCCGCTTGCCTCGTCTCCGCGGCGCCGGCTCCTCGTCTTCACTCTCTTCCGTTGAACATTCCTCCTCCTCCTGACAACGCCAACATTACGTCAACAATGTACACAACCAACTTAGCTACCCACCGACGACTCTTTATTACCTCGCACAACATCAACGTGAATTCTGCAACCATCTGCATTCTCGACAAACTCGCATGCAAATAAGGATAAAATAAATAAAACACACTCGGGTAAAAAGCATACAATTTTTAATGTCATCATTACGACATCATGCCAAAAACATAAGCCATTACCGATATATAAAATCTACCTGACGAGCTGCTATACATTGACATTATTATGCTATCTTCAATAGAAGGTTACATAAATAAAAAATATACATCTATTATCCGACCTAACTATTGTCAAATCATTATTAAAATACATATATCGGATAGATCACAGTTGGCGATGTTCAAGTGATGATGTAAAAATGCATTTTGGCACTAAAAAGAGATTCAGCGAATTCAATTCCTGAGCCGACACCCGAACGTACGGCTGATGCGAGGGATCAACTAGCGTCTCAATGGAATGACAGCACTTCAATTTCATTCAATAGGAAACAATTAAATATAGCCTTAGAGAATAGTAATTAATATCACATGAAATTTCAAAGTACTCAAACGAACATGTAAAATTCGTAAACAAAAATACACACTATAATTACTGTATAATAATAAATAAAACGAGTAATTGTATAACTAAACTAGAAATGCAAAATAGTTGTCATACAGACATTAACAAGTTAACATGCATTATACATCGAGAATGAAGGCACCTCAAACTTCTCGCCGGCCCAAGTTCGTCTATTCTAAAACATATTTATCTGGTCACGGATAAACCACGCATAGAACGGAGCGACTCTGCGAGAAGTACATATTATATAATATACTAGCGTACAAATACTACCGATTTATAGGACAATAGCCCGACGCGTCGCACGAGTATTCGGTAAACGTTTCGCTTGGCGAAGCGGTTTACTTTTTGGTACAAATTTAAAAAAGATATGGGTTTGATATGGTCGCGATATAGACTAAGGTATATATTTCACTGGTCCAATCGCTAATAGGCTTGTGATCAAGGGCTGGACGAGTGGAATAGTACCCTAAAGCTTGCAGAGCTCGTGACACGAGAACCATAGAACGCTAGGGGCGGTCGGACAACTGTCTTGCATCAATCCTCCGCGTCGGACACTTCCTCCGTCCCAGAGTCTTCGTCAAAGTACGAATCCTCCTGAAACCAAATAGACCGCTTTTGTTTGTGCAGCCACCAGCCAACGCACACCCACCAGACGTAGATACTGTATAGTTGTATACTCTTTACCCGCGACACGGACCGCACGACGCACTATTACACTATATACATACTTATAGAGGGAGCAGGGTTTACAATACATACTGTACCTTCGTCTGATAGGGGAGTGGGAGGGAGGCAAATCAACACGTTTAGCACGCCGGTACTAAATTAGCTAAGCAAGCAATAGAAAAGTTCTACCATGCAAGGTTCAAACTGACACCTCGAGGAAATGCTAAGATGGCTGTAGAATTCACTTTTCTTGAAGTTATGCAGATGAAGCTCTTTGTCTATTTCAGTATCAATGTTGTGCAGTGTTCGCAATGCTGTATCTCAACCAAAAATGTGATTCTGATTTTTACAGAAACTATTTCGATTGAACTACTTTTTGTTTTCATCTCTGTTATACTATGCTGTATAGCAACTTATGTTTAAGTGTTAATATATCTGAATTCACAACATGTAATGGCTCGAAAGGTCTGCTGTGATGGTGAATTAGTTCTGTCACCATTAAACATTTTGGTAAGACGATTTATATTAGACGGGTCCATGGTCGACCGTCCATGCAATATAAACTGCTGCATACAAAATGTTTGCAATGACTCTTCAAATCTGTGCCCCATCCGGGCTACCCACGTAGTTACGCCCTGGACGGGACACGAATTGTGGACTGTGTATTATAAACTGCTTCATGAAGCAGTTTAAAATATACAGTCCATTTCAAATCTGTGCCCCGTCTGGACCAGCCATGCTGTACACCTCGGACATCCTTCATAACAAGGAACCACTTTATTTAGTTTTCTATAGCTTCTCTTGTCCACAGCAGACCTTACTAGCCACTATATTTGTATGTGTGTGTGTATGACGTACCTCCTCCTCATAGTCGTCGTCATCATCGTCGTCGAGCCCCTCGCCCGTGTACAGCAGTACGGCGCGGGACACCACTCGCTCGCGGATGTAGTGGCCAATCTCGAAGTCTGCCGTCAGCAGGGCCTGGAACGTTAAAAAACTATGTCAGCATACACCACACATACACTTTACAAAGCTACTGATGTAGCCATTATATAGGCACTATAGTATTTTACCCTGCACTGCGTGTGGCAAATGCTGCATGAGTTGAATGCTGCACGAGAAACAACAATATTTGGGATATGCTAAGCTAAGACTGTTTTCAATTCAATTATGACATACTTCTGCAACTCTAAGAACAATCTGATCATACTGCGTTTGCTAGAAATAGATGTGTCACACCTGCATAAACAACGCCAACTTCGTCTACGAAACCAAGGGATTCATTTAATCAATATGATGAACCTAAATCAATGTGGTAGGAATTAAGACGGGTGTGCACTGAAAAGGCATACTGTTGAAGTCTGACTGCTAACTGCATGACAGAAGTACGTTTCTATTTAAGTATAAAATATTCTCACAAAAAAGGCAATATAATTTTTTATCAGTTTGACATAAAAATATACGGAGATTATATTCTTGTAAGTACGATAATAAGCATACTTGTATATCAGAGGCGAGCGTAGAGTTGGGGTCATCGGGCATGGTGGGCGGCGAGAAGAAGTTGAAGAACGAGTCGGCCTGCACGGACTTGGTGACGGTGCGCACTGACCCGCGGGACTTGTGCTTCTGCTTCTTCTTTATCGTCTTCACCGTCACGTTCTTGCCCTTCTTCCAGTTTATTTCGCAACCCTGTGAAATAGTATGGTTATAAAATGTTTGCGTTCGGTGGTTAACACTAACGGCCACGTCGGATTTACGCGACAAACATTTTCGGGACCATTCTACTTGAGTCATGTATAGTTGTATTCTATTCATAAATAGACTGGACTTTTTATTCGAAAATCCGAACTAGGCGGTTAAAATTGCTAAGATACGTGGCACTATCTCGGTTGGTGAGTTTTTTATGAAGGCACCTAAGGAAAATACATAAAGATCATGCTACCGTGGCTCCTAAAAACCAAGCTTATTAATTACCAAGAGACTAATCTCTTTAGTAAAATACACAGCCAGTCTTATGTTCACATTGAAATTAGCCTACTTAGAAGCATTCGGACTGTCTCTGACTAAAGCATTATCATTTTAGATAATTATGCTTTTTAGGTTCATAAACACATAGGAGAAATTATTTGAAGCCATATCTTACCTTGCAAGAATAGATTTCTGGTCCCTCAAACTCAAGTGGGTTCTCCTCATCAGGCTTGCATTTCATGGAGTACTTCTTGGTCAGTACTGTGTTTGTGAAGTAGTCATTAGGCGCGA
Organism: Euclidia mi; assembly: GCA_944739405.2. Taxonomy (NCBI): domain Eukaryota; kingdom Metazoa; phylum Arthropoda; class Insecta; order Lepidoptera; family Erebidae; genus Euclidia; species Euclidia mi. The sequence goes on from OX123195.2 coordinate 45,186,191, forward strand.
AGTGGAACTCCAGTGTGAAACCAATTGGGTCCTCGTGCATTTGCACTGTGGAATAACAAAAAAAAAGGCACTGAGACTTGGGAGAAAAGGGTTCAGGTAGAGGATTTTTGTTAGAGTTATCCTCAGTTGGTGATGCATGTTAACAAATCAATCATTGATTTTCAGATATCGGTGTAGGTGTGTCATCATTTAATAATAACTGTTTGATGAAAATGGAATTCCCTAAGTCGGGTAAGTATAGGTCATCAATCTATCAAAATTGTTTGATTTATATTATATCTTCTCTTGAAATGTTAATCACTAGCCGTTTCCCGCGGTTTCACCCGCGTCCTGACGGACCCCTATTTTTTCTAAAATAAAATATAGCCTATGTTACTCGCAGATAATGTAGCTTTCTAATGGTGAAAGAATTTTTAAAATTGGTCCAGTTGTTTTTGAGTTTATCCATTACAAACAAAAATACAAATTAATTTAATATTAGTGTAGATAATTGAAAATGACTTCTCCATACATAGGTGCTTCCAGTCTATTTGAAGCTATCTACTATTACAAACCTTAAAGTTTATGAAGGGAGAGTGATGTCTGATAGTACTCTTTCACATAGAAAATACTGAATAGCATTTGATAAAACTTTACAGTAATATAGCTAATGCATTAAAATAGCACAACACATCAAGGAAACTTCTAATCCAGGCATTACTCACTATAACACTCGCATTATCATTGACTACAATATGTATACCCAAGTTGTATGTACTTACAGGTATGTAATCATATGTTTTACCTTTGATGTCCTGCAAGCACTTGAGGATGGGCTCATCATGCTCCTGCATCATTTCACACAACATTGACACATTCTTGAATATTGTGTACCAAAAGTCTGGGACTCCCTTTACATTAGGGTCCATTGGGGGCCTGAAATGAAACAAATGTTATTAGTAGCCATATTCAGAAGTTTGTATGTTTGTCATGTAATGGCTATTTGCCTCAGTTGGTGATGCATGTTAAACAAAATCAATCATGAATTGTTTCAGATATTGGTGTTGGATGTCATCATGTTATTGGGATTTCATAAGTTTCTATTGTGTAGACAGGAACAATGTTATTGAGAGTAAATACTCAATTTACAACTTTGAAATGGCTAATTGTAGTAACTATGTAGCAAGAATAAGGTTAACCAAATAAATCAATATTAACAACAATAGATTAACAAAAAATAGCAGGTACCAAATACAAGGTTATAGAAATATGCCATACTCAGCTTGAAGTTTTCAACTAGCTCTTTGAATATACCAAGAAAGTTCTCCTACAAATTCAAAGCAAAAGACTTTACTCACTCTTGGGGCTTATCCTCTGGTTTCTTCTCCTCAGTGCCGTCAGTGATGGCGGCGCTCTGCACAGCGCGCGCTAATTCCTCCTCCTCAGTCTCATCACGCCAAGGGTTCAGGCACTCCTCGTCATTCGGCTCGTAGCCACCGTTCACAATTTGAGCACGCTGCACAAAACATTTAACCTCTTTAGAACAAGTTTTTGCTAAAGATATGTTGAAGGGTGTTTATTGTTTTTGCATCAGTAAAGTGTTTGAAACATTTCGTCAGGACTCAGGTCTTGGTGATAGTAGTAAAGCATCATGTACATTCCTGGAGCTTTGATAGAAATCTTTTAATTATAGCAGATTTTAATTAGACAGCGTATGATAGACGGTGTATGATTGACAGTGTATTAAAGTATTTGACACTTAATACCTAAATAGATAAATACAAATCGTAGGTACCTACTTAGATCCAATTAAAGGCCTTGCCACACGGCACAATTTTACGTCCAACCTGACTAAATCACTTGATGAAATCGTGACGTGTAGACGCCAGTCGTCCAACTCAAGTTCATCGGGTGGGCGGTACCACCAGATTTTAACCAATCGGGTGGACGGAATGAAAATCAGTGATTTGATTGTGTCGTGTAGACGGGCAAAGCCAATTCGATTGAAAATTTGATCAGTGGTAAAATTGTGCCGTGTGGCAAGGCCTTCAACCTAAAGTGCCTGTCAGTTAATTCCGGCACGATGTCGACCCAATATCTGCGCTAAATTATTTTCTTACCTACATAGCAGTAGTCTTGCAAAATGAGTCTGCTAGCAACTTACACCTTGTTTTGGACAAGTATGTAGTATCAAATTACGACGATATCTTGTCTACTAAAACTTAAATGACAAAATTCCTTCTCACCTTTTCAAAGAGTGGTTTGTAGAGTTTCTCATATTTGCACTCAAGTGCGTGCACTTCGCTATAGAACTTGGCCTCAATGTCTACGAACTCCTTTTGCAAGGTGCGCAGGGCACGGATGCGTCTGCGGACGTTGGGAGGGAGGGATGCCATGGCTTCTACGTGGATGCGGTTTGTGATAGCGGCCAGCATCTCGTTGCGGGTAATGCCGCTGTGGACAAGCAAATAAAGATAAGTAAAAAAGTAGAGGATTGTGTATTATATATAATGTTTGATGAAGTAACAAGCCTCCAAGCTCTGGTTACGGTGGTCCATTACTTGAGCTTTAAAGCCAAACATGAAAAGATTGAATTATTGCTATATTTCAGAGAATTTGTCAGTCTTTATAGGCGTGGGATTTTAACGGACTCAGGCCCCAAGACTTAAGTCTGGGATTTTACTGGGTTAGTGCCGGTACCATAATGATGATGACGAAATAATAAAGTCGAGACATTATGCTCTTCGAAAATTCGAAACATAATGGAATCGTTTACGATGCGCGACGGCTACATGTTTACGACAAGAGGAATGTTGTATATTCCTTTTTGGTAGCAAATTCTACGTCTAAATAAGTAATTTTGCCGTGGCGAAGCATTTAGCTAAATATTGATCATAAATCGGCTATAAACGCGAAACGTTGAGTTTTGACGTCATCACCGAAAAAGTAGGAAGAAAATATTTACGAGACCTTTTTATAGACTGCCGGGATAGGCAAAACAACCTAATTTACGTTTCATGACACAAAAACAACCAGTACTTTATACCATAATATATACGCGTACGGATTTACAGTTGCGTCCCAGTTTCCCTGAAATAGCTGCGTTGCACAACGGAATAAACAGTATCATCTTGTAGAGCTATAATTTTGCAGGCCTAAAAGTAAATGTCTATGTTACCCATCATCATTTTGATGATATTATACTTTTTTTATAGTCTCACGCCTGTATCCCCGAAGGGGTAGGCAGAGGTATAAATATTTCACCTACATTTCGCCATGAATTTTTAGGTACCACATAATAGGGTGCGAGCCTATTGCCGTTACCGGGCACATCACCAGACTCCGGGCTGCTACTGAGTATTGGGAAAAAGCCAGAACACTGTGATATTATACTTATAAGAACGTATGAAATGAATTTTTAAGTGTATAATCTATGATTTTGACTGACATAGGTTAATACCTCTTACGCTCTGCGATAATTCGCAAAGCGTAGATACTGAACTAATTTGAAATAAGGATAATGGGTTCCTTTTTGACGTAGGCGAGCGCAGTTAGTTGACAAATTAAGGGTTGATAGTTTGTTCAAAATCCCGCTGCTTTTTAAGCTTACTCGATTAAAATACGACCATCAGCTATTCGGTTTATACGACAGTAAAAGCCATCCGAGGGTTGTTACGTACTTCTTTATTGTAACTTTTATAACTGGGATTTAGGGACAAAAGCGTACTGCTAATGACTATTGTGTCGCGTGCAAGAGACGGCCTCCATCGAAATGATCAGATAGGGCTCGTTATTTTTAATGGTAGGCACACCAAGGCAAAGAGGTTTATCATTAAAATTAAATTAGAATATAATTGATAGACTGTAGATTATGGTTACTAAATGCTCCAATACCAGATAGCTAGTTTATCCGCGAATATGATGTGAACGGTGAACGGTAAGTTGGTCAAAAACGTCATAGGGGTAATCGTAATAGGGGTTCTAAATTTTAAATTATTAAACAAGATCAAAACCCGTTAAATAAACTTGACCAATGGTATGGGTTTACCATGCCCAGTTCTCGCAGTAATATTCAAAGACCGCAGTTTGAAAGCCTTCAATGTAATGCGTCGTAATTTCTTCAAAGTCGTTCAATGTCATCAGTACTGTTTATCTGCCTACAAATGCAGTTAAGTAGGTATGTATAATATGATAATTAAAAGTTAACTCAAATTATTCACTGTGCTGCAATTACATTGGCAGAGTTGGAGAACATTTTTTATAGATAATGTTGAGTAAAAACTAACTGAAATGACAAAAGGTCAGGAGTTTAAATTGCATGAAATAAAACATACTTAAAGGCAATTTATGTGCAAATACAGAACGTAAGTAAAACGCAAAATATCAACTGGGTTCAGACAATATAAGGTTTTACCAAATATGAAGGGTTCAAAGAGAATATGTTCCAAAATACGCCTATTGACCAAAATAACGATGATGTGAAAGTCTTAAAAATCAGTGGTAGTAACTCGTAAGAAAGGTTTATTCAATCGCAACGAATTCTAAATTGACAGTCCTTGTATTACATCGATTTGCTGACCAGAAACCGAGTGCACATCCGTGTGTAATGCTTATCTCTTGCATACATTATGGGCTTTCGTACATACATACATACATATCGTCACGCCTTTTATCCCCGAAGGGGTAGGCAGAGGTGTATTTCTACACCCACTTTTCGCCAGATACTTTAGTCCCACGTAATAAGGGGCGAGCCTATTGCCGTACCGGGCACATTTCCAGACTCCGTGCTGCTACTGAGAATTTCGTGACAGAAAAACCCAATAACACTGCCCGACCCAGGAATCGAACCCGGGACCGATCCTACGAGCACATTTATGCCGCGAGACCAACGAGGCAGTCGTATAGGGTTTGATGTAGAGTTTTCAGTCTCTAAGCAAAGATGGTATTTGCATCGTGTTATCCCTTAGTCGCCTCTTACGATACCCACGGGAAGATAGGGGGTGGTGAATCTTGTATTCTATGCCGTCAACCACACGGGCTTTCGTATTTTCTGTAAACCCGCTGAAGAAACAGAATTACGCCCGTTTTTAATATTCTCAATGAATTTGACTACTACTCTGACTAATGAGGTCGATATTTGTCATTTTGTATGGAGCTTATGTCAAAATCTATCTCTATTAACCAAGTCCAACATTACATAGAATGTTGGCAATGCGCATTTATTTTTCACATTTTGGGCTTGCACTGGATACTTTCAGGAGCAGATTTAGCAATATGAGCACAAGTTTGAAGCCCGAATATCGGCGGCTTAGGTGATGGTCTTGCCCACAACTAATAACACTCAACTTCAACAAACCAATAAAACAGTTAACATATGACTTAGCATCACAATAATAACCGCAAAGGCAGGCACATTTTCTTTTTTAGACCATAATTTCTGATCGGAAATGCCTGAACAGAATTCCGAAACAGAATACTAAGTAATAAAACCATAAAAAATCTTACAACTGTTATGATCTTGTTTCCCTTATCTAAGATGATCTTAGTTCATTCCATGTACCGACACGAGCATGACGACTAAAAAACGCAGCTACCGGCGATCGACATCAGTAGCACAATCGCACGGGATTTGATATGGCGTTTTTATCAAACGCGCTACAATTTTTTTTATAGTAGGTAGATAATGTGAACACGGCTCTGGTATGAATATACCATAAGCAAAAAAAAAGTATGTATCGTAATTATTATCAAAAATATGCGTAGGTGGCGACTACGGCCGTACCTTGACTACTTTTGAACCTATGCATTTCTGATTTTCTTTTTTGTCATTTTTAGATTCCTTTATTTTAGTCTAAATTTAAAAATGATGGTACAAAAAGACACGGTAGGCATTCCGAATTTCACGCTTTTTCCACAAAATTGTCAAGTTAGTGTAAGTTTAACGTAGCCCATGTTTGTTTACGAAATAAGACGCAATTCCTTAATAAATACGACAAAATTATGACATCAATCATCACCAGTGATTACTCCGAAATACCTAACCTTCAATATGGGAACCTCTCCATACGAGGCATTCTTGATTGTCGTTTCAAACGGTTTTGTTCGTTTGTTAGCTCCAAAAACACCTTTCCATTAGAATAAAAGATTCCTTTTTGATATAAACTAAATCCCGATTATTTATTTCATACTCTATTGACGTATTCAAACAACGGCTATATTGAATGTGAAACGACACACATCTGTCATCATGTTACATTCAATTTTTAACGACATACTGCAGCAAAATAACATGAAGCACCGATACTTTTTGTTAACGTAGGGAAGTTTTTTTTTGTATCGCAAGATAGCAACCCGATACAGAAACAATTCTAGTTTCCTTTTTTTTGCTTCAAACGCGAAGATTGCATCCTTTATATTTATAATGTGCAAAAACTGATTTAGGCATTGAGATCGCTGATACATCTTAAAATACAAACTGGTTCAATTCGTCACGTTTTTTAATTATAGGATCAAATGACGTGTGACTACTGTTTTTTTCTTTTTCCCTTAGGTAATCTTTTTAAAAGACTCGCGTTCACTTGCGATTAATCCTGTATCTGGAGACGCAAAACAGCAATTTGTGGATCACACAAAATGTTGTCCCGTGAGGGTTGAACCCACCACAATCGGAGCTATGTAAAGCGGCGAAGCGACCACTGAACCTACGACGGCGTGGTAAAAATACCTTATTTTTTAACGTAGATTAGCTATAGCTAAATAACGGTTGTGCAGTAATTTTAAATTTAGACCAAAACGTTCGTACCGACTAGGTAGATAACATCTAATCTACTGCCGAAGTTTTGCTACCGATTTGTGATAAGAGTATTTTTATGATGTAGGTACTAGCTTTTGCCCGCGGCTTCGCGCGCGTTATATTTGGGGTTACACAAAGCACTTCTATTTTACAACTATAATAATATGACAATAAGTATGACGCGACAGTACTGACAGATGCGATAGCACATGCGCAGCACTCAATCATTACAGCGCATGGCGCTCTTATTTCCAACAGTTAGATTTGTGCCCTACAAACTGACCCTCCCTACAATCCCTCCCAGGTTAATTTTTGCAACTAATGGTAGCCTATGTCCGTCTCCATGGTCCAATATATATCTATTTTAAATTACAACAAAATCGGTTCAGCCGTTATAGCGTGAAAACGGAAAATACATACACACTTTCGAATTTATAAAAATAGTAGGGACTAGATTTTTTTTAACAATCGAATACGAATACGAATGATCAGAATCAAGAGACATGAAAATCATTGTTAAGAATTGCACCGGTCAGACAACTGATCTTTGAACCAATTAAACATTTAAAGACATAAGAATAAGCTACATAATACTAAACAATACCATGTAGAAAGAACCCGGTACGGAAGCCCGAAACAGATTCGGTTTTTATCGAGCTGCATCGTATTGCGATGGACCTACCTGTAGGAACCGGCTTTTAATATATACAATGCGTATGAGACTGTTTTCTGCGAACATCGCTACTCGATATTCGAGGTAACTACAGGTAAACTACGTAGAAGTATCGTCATCGAGTTAAAAATTGCTCCAAGGATGCGTAACGAATATTCCCGAACATTTCTAAAAATGTTTTATGGCCATATGACTACTCATAGGTACTACTAGCGCACCTCTATTAAAATTGCTACATCGAAGGATTTCGAATAGTTTGCACTTATTATTGATTGTCAATGCAATTGAAACTAAAGATTTCTCTGCTATCGTATGCTAACGAAAATTGATTGATAAACGCATATGGTAATATGCATTTTATCCTGCAATCAAGATTTCGTCAATATGCCACATATAGAGATAACAGGGTAAATCAGATCATCCAAAACTTCGAATCAATTTGGTACATAGGTAAACATTGGTAAAATTACATTGTCCCTTTCGACGCAAGGTCAATATTGTAACAATTTTTATCCTTAGAAATAGAAAAAACAAGATTAATGATATCGAACAAAAACTTGCAACAAATTATCGGGAACATTACAAGGCGAATTTCTTTATAAACTGTTGAATTGACCATAGTAATGACTTAGGGCGGCAGTACGTATTGGACTATTAAAGCCACTTTAATAACCTTATCGATTATTCACGTTCGCGGCGTGATCGATACAAGGCAGTCTGAAGGTTTATCAATTTAAACTGTGGCTTAGAAAGAAAGTAATGCAATGTGACAGAAGGATTTACAAAGTTACACTCGACATGTCATACAATTTTCAGATGAAACGTAAGCTCATCTGAAATCTGTGTTCAAGGCAAAAGTAGGGTTGAATAAACTCGCCGATGTACGAAAGGATTCAAAGGAGGGCATTGCACTATTTGCGGGGTTTTTAAAGTATGCAAGAATTCAACTTAGATCACGTCTTAGAAACGTACGATGATTTGCATCAAACAGCATATCGTACGATCGGATATGTGTTTCCGGTCTAATATTTTATGAGAAAAGAAGCCATTAGGTACATAGCAGAACAAAAATGAATACTATACATAGACGCACGCTATTCTATATTATAACTTAGATGCACCGGCCATTTATGCTTGGTTTAACTTCAATTCCACAACGTGCTTATAAAATTCCGTGTGGTAGACAGCGCACTTATTGATCAAGTAGAGCGTGAAATGACTCACTAGTTCAATGACCCGTAATCTTCGCGCCTTTTTGTATATGACATGATCCTTCATAGTCAGACGTCCCAAAGTAATTCGAAATAATGTAGGGACGTTTTAGACGAAATTGGGTGGCTTAATTTGAGTGCATTGACCCTGGATGATTAGATCTACGAAGTTGATCGATATTGATATTTGCGGAGGCGTGCTGATAAGCTTTTCTTCCTTGAATATGTCATTGTATAAGATTTACTTATGTGTGTGTATGTGTACATTAGTAGATCGCCGAAAAATGAGTTAATAACAATAATTGGGATCTAAATTGACGTGCAATATTTTAGCAGTCTTTGTAGTACATAATAACAAAAAGTTTATAGAGTAGGTACAGTAAAAATTAAAAGTACATATTTTGTTACATACAAAATTTTATACCTACAACATAAGTCAATTTTATTCAAACTGTTTCAACAACTAACTAACCGGCAGGGATGATTCATCATAGAAGAATTGATTTAATGAATTAATGGGAATCAGACTATTATGGGACCTGCTTCAGAGAAATTAATGTGTGAACACGATGCCTGAAATATTAAATGGTGAAAAACGCCGGCCGTAAAATATGAAAGACAATTTGATAGAAATACACATTTATAAGTATTTTGTTGGCAATAAACATTAAACTTATTAATTTTTTTTTATTGTAAATAGGATACAACTAGCTACATTCTATCTACGATGGTAAAAATGAATTAAGCAACTCCAAAATTGAAGCAAAGACAACAAATATAAATGTAAATAAAATAAAATTTACCGAGAACGCATGAAGCCATTTCACTAAAATACGGCGTAATTTCACGTGTGCGCATTTATTCATGTGGATTTGGACGAACACAGCATTCAACTTAGTAATTCACTTCCTTTCTTGAAGTCACTCATTGAAATCTAACATCATGTGAACTGTGTATCAGTAGACAATAAAAAGGGTAACCTATGAACTTACCTTTTCATTAGGTGTTGTGCTAGTTCACCGCCCCCAACAATTTCCTCCTCCTCTCCAGACTCCACCTCGGAGGTATGGTCATCACCAGCGCGTTCTACTGTACCCATGTTTATATCTAAAACAAGAACAGCATGTCAGAACAGCGGCGTTCGCGCCACGTTGGTTACCATACCGGCTTCCGACAATACCCTTGCAATCAATATCCTAAAATGTCAATGTCACTCGGAATGACTTGAAAATACTTATTTCTTATGTCCAAAAAGTGTACTTCGAGATTTACTACGTAAAACATAATGCGTAGTAGGTTGAAAAAACCATTTTGGCCGACCACATGGCCGACTTTGTTCTACATCAAACTACCATGATACTTGCACTTATGGAATATAAAACGATTTGCAAAGAAACGAAAGCTGTTGTATTGTATTTTTTTGCACGGTATTGTTTCAATTGTCGAAATATTGGAATACAATAACGTACCTCACTGCCGACAATAGTTGTGAAAAGAAAAATGGCGACGGAATACAGCGAATGAGCGATCACTGACTCAAAATGACTGCGAGTGAATATGAAATGAAAGAATGAACGAAGGAGGTCGAACTGGCAAGCATGCCATTTCCGGATTTTTTTTTACATAAGGTTTACTATTCACAGTCCGATTACCATTGAATATCTTGCAAATAGTTTCGAACATGATGATAAATTTAGTCGACTTTTATGTTCTTAAGACACCTCGTACGTTCAAGGGGTCATCCATAAATTACGTCAAACGATTTTTCTGAATTTTTGCGTCCTCTCCCGTCCGACGTCCTTGTCACTGCTAGTAATATTAAATATGTGAAATCTCCCTCTTCCTTACTGTGACGTCGCATATTTTGGGATGTTCACGTAAGAATCATTAAATTAAAACAGCAGTTCTGAAATGAATGGAAATAATGGAATGGTTTTAAACACGGTTTTATATGTAATCGAATGACAATGAAACATTCAAATATATACAGAGTGTCACAAGACCCATCTCCAAGCTGAAGTTTACCCGTTTTGAACATCATGCCAAGATTGCCTAGTCATACTAAGCTAAAATATTTTTTTTATTTATAGTCTCACGCCTGTATCCCCGAAGGAGTAGGCAGAGGTGTAAATATTACACCCACATTTCGCCATGAATTTTTAGGTCCTACTTACTAAGCAAAAATAATACATGGGAAACGTAATTTTTTAAAGTTGACAGCTTTTTTAAGCCGCAATTAGAAGTGTACGCGTGCAATGCCAACTCCCTACGACGCAGGTGGATATCTTCAGATTATACTCCTGTCTTTTTAATAATCTACCTGCGTCGTAGACAGGGCGATGTCATATCACCGAAACTGTTCATCAAAACACCGAATGTTATTACTTACTGGTAAATATTACGAAAGCATCGATATAAACTCAGGCGCGATCGCAGCCTGAAATTTTGGAGGGGGTCACTCACTACACTAATAAAAAATAGGTATCTGGATTGCCATTTATAGCGTAAATACTGGTAAAAATTTCGAAATACGTCGCCATTTTAGGGGATTGTGAGTGGTTGAGGGGGTAGGGCGAAGGGTTCGGGTCCCCCCCTCACCATTTTCACCCGCCGAAAATACTTGGTTCCTTTAGAAAAAATAAAAATTATATGCTCTCCAAACATCAGTGTGTATGGTGGTGCCAACTTCCACATTCTTCACACTAGTTTAATAAACTGGGGTTGACGGAGCCCTGCTTCGACGAGCTCTTAATTTCGGGTTAAGAGTCAAAAGAGAACCTAACATAACCTATTTAGTTACTTCAATTACAGTCGCACCTATACCTAACCTAACCCTGGACTCGAAAGCAAAGGAATGATGCACAAATTTGACATTAGCTGTCAATATCATCCATCCAAGATGGCGGCTTGCGTTTCGTTTCACGTTTTTGTCATAAAACCTAAAAATTACATTTGAAAAACTGTACTAAAGCATACAAATTACGTTCCGTTTTGCATAATTGACAAAGTATTTAAGAATTTTTGGAAATTGTTTAAAAATATTTAGACGCAACTTCGGCAGCCAAAATTACTTTGAGGGGATTAAGACTAACTCCCTTAAGCCCTCTACACCACCAATACTCGCAAATTCAGGCGACTCGTTTTAAAATCCAATCCATAATACTTATTATATTTGTAGTGTTTTTAATTATACATGTAAAAGTCAAAAAATCATTAATGTACATCAAATTTTACTATATTAGCACATTTCTGTATAAAAATATTTTAAAAAAACCTTCTCCTGTAAAATTTAGTTTTTGTCGGTTGCGCTAAAATGGCGGGAAAGGCTCGATATTACTTACAATGACTTACCATTATTATAAAATTACCATTAAATGAAGCACTGTTCTTCAAATTAAATTATACACAAAACTTAACAACAAAAATCACAATTCACAACTAAGTAGACAGCCTTTATCTTGAATCTTTACAATAAACCGACAAATTACATTATTAGAATATGGTTAAACAATCTTTATCATAACGACACATATCGATTTTGCTAGTGTAGCGGCTGCTGACGCTACAAATTATATACAAGGCACGATATTGTGTAAGTGCGGCGCAGCAGTCGTCTTCCCGCTCCCATACAGTTAGGTCGTAGTTAGGTAGTTTATTTATAGTTATAATGTGGTATCACAGTAAAAGTATACATTTTCATCTTTGGAATCTTTCCTTTATTTCAATGTAGGGTCTCCCATGAGTTCAGGCTATCTCCGTGTCCATGCTGCTTGGCTGCACGCTGTTGCCACGCTGCACATGCGTTTATTTGATTCCGCTGACCATGTGCACGTGCGTCGATGCCGCGTTGCCGAAGCTGAGCCGAAGGTTGCGTCTTCGATGTCGGGGGTCACCAATGTAGGGGTATCAGAATAATGTTGTGTTGGGTGAAGAAAGAAAGATGCCAAAAGAAGAAAATATATACTTTACTGTGGTACCACATAACGATATGAATAAACTACATAACTACGACCTAACTATACAAGAGCGGGAAGACAACTGCTGTGCCGCGCTTACACATTAGCGCGCGTTGTATATTTTGTAGCGTCAGCAGCCGCTACACTAGGATTACCAAAACTACGTAGGTAGTTCGGTTCCTTATTATTTTCTAAACTAGATAGATGTAAATAATTTCCAAGTTATTTTGGTCATCGTACGTAGTTCTTAAAAACACCATTAGATACAGGCAGCAAACTATAAATTTATCGCTGTTAGGGTATCCCCTAACAGCGATATCATTTGGCAAATTTTTGAGATTTTTCAATTTGACCTTTTAGAGATTTTGAGGGGGTCATGTCCCCTGTGACTGCCCCCCCTCCCCTTTCGGACCGCGCCTCAAACATAATTTATTTACAGACAACATCATCGCAAGGACAGAAAATTTCAGGATTTACGATAAATGCTCGTGTCAGCGTATTGGTCACTGGATGAATTTCGAAAAGACCAAAATTACTATGCCTAACTAGCATGTCCATCCGGTACCAGTCACCATAAAGGGAGTTTCCGTCGAGATTCATGCGGATACGGCTGGGCTTGTCAGCGTAAGGAAAACTTCTTCGAGTCATCTCTTCACAAAATACAAAATCGTTTATTTGTAGAACATAGGTACATGGGTTGTTATGGTCGAGTAATGTTGATCGCTACGTCTTGCCGTTATTGGCGTACAAATTATCAGGTACCTACACTAAATCATTATTAATAAACAATTTACATATTAAGTTTGGAAGAATTTAGAATTCGTCATAAATCAATATAAAAATAATAAAATTCTATTCATATATAAGCCAGTCAGCCAGTTATATTAAAAGTCTAATTAATAATGTCAATCGCAAAAAATATTTTGAATATTAATATTAGAATATCTAAATCTTATATAATAATTATAATTCCAATAAAATTAAATAGTTTATCTAAATAACAATGTTTATGTGTATAAATTCAACAATAATATTCAATAGAGTTGTGTTCAATCAAAACTGAAACAAATTAAAATAATATGTACATCTAATATAGTAATTATAATGTCCAAAAAATTAAATAATTTATCTAAACAACAATGTCAATGTGTACAAAAATCAATACATCATACAATATTATTTAGCGGGTCTTAGTCGCGATAATTTATTTATTTCAAGGCATAAATACCTCTGTTATTCTCCTACGTTTCTACCGGCTTGCAACGGTTGTAGTCGCGGAGGGACTGATGTCAGCTCAAAAAAAAATCAATACTATCAAAATGCTATAAAACCAATCTGAATAATCAATGTGGACCAAAACACCAATACAGACGTCGACACAGCAAATCGGATGTATCAGAAATTATCATTTAAGATTTATCTTGTAGGTAGTCGATAACAGTATAGTAGCATTTCTGAAGTAGGTAGGCTAATGTGATTTGGTAGGTGGTTATAAATTTTTGGTGCCATACCTAAAAGGTTTTTATTGAAGATAGCTTTTTTATGAGATCTCATGCAGATTTTATTTCTATGGCGTACGCTTTTTAAGTGAGTGTTTATATGTATGATCTCTTTAACATAACTAGCTACTTCGTAGATGTACAGGCATGGAAGTGTCAATAACTGAAGCTTGAGAAAATAAGGTCTGCAGCTTTCTGTGCTTGGTATTCCACTGAATGCCATTTCTCGGTTTGACGCGTTCCCCCAAAAGATAATACCGTAGCGTAGTGTTGAAGAAACTTGTCCGTGATATGCTGTTATTAGTGTTGATTGGTTTGTTACTTTTCGAAGGTTGTAAAGAGCATTTGAATATTGATAGAGTTTTTTGTATATCTATGTGGATTTTCCAATTCATATTTCTGTCTAACCATACGCCTAAAAATTTTGTACTATCGATTTCATGTATAGTTTTATTATTGTGACTGATAGCCAGTTTTCTGTTGTTAGTTTTCTGTTCAAATGAGATGTAGTTTGTTTTTTCCAGATTGGCTTCCAGATTGTTACCTATTAGCCAGGCTATTATCCCATTCAAATCGTCTTTTATCTCTCTTTCAAGGGTCTCAATATTTATGCCTTTGGATAATATCGTAATATCATCAGCGAATGAAATGAAAGAATTATGCGGTTTTTAACGACTTTGGGCATGTAATTAATATAAATATTGAATAATAATGGAGCAAGTAAGCTGCCTCGTGGTACTCCGAATACACATCCTTTACAATTCGAAGTTTGTATTATTTCGTTTTTTTAGTAAAAGGTCAGATTTGATGAATGCAGGAATATTTTTGCGATCCGTTAGATAGGACTCAATAAATTTTAGAACGTTGCCTCTGATTCCGTATTTGTCCATTTTATTCAGGAGTATCGTTATGACTGACGTGGTTAAAAGCCTTCGATATGTCCAAGAATAGGGCCACAACAGGAGTTTTATTGTCAATGTGACTGAGAACGTGGTCAACGAGCGGGTAGGTAGCAGAGTTAATATTTTTATCTTTTCTGAATCCATGTTGTTCGCTTTTATTATTTTTGTTATTTTTTGTCAATGTCATTTTTTTCTAGAAAGGAATATATACTTTTATAAAGAACTTTTTAATCATCTTAGAAAAAAACGGAATTACAGCTATAGGTCTGTACAAATTATATAATTATATACAATATAATTATTATAATTGCAAGGATCTTGTCTGTTGCCTTTCTTATACAGGGGTTTGATAACAGACATTTTTAGTTTTTCTGGAAATACACAATTTTCTATGCAATTATTGATAACTAGCTGTGCCCGCGACTCCGTTTGCGCGGAATTTGTCTTTTCATTAGGCTACACAATTGATACCCAAAATGTTTTAAGTTGCATATAATACCTATTGAATAGTGTAGATGTCCTGAAAATAGCTTAAATGACTTTCACTTGTTCGTGCGAGTCCACACCGCGAAGTTACCAATCGCGAGTAAAAGATCTGAGAATTCCTGTGTATGTTCGTTGCCTCGTAATCGCGCTCGCCATGAAAAAGTACTGTTATACCGCCTATGGGTTCGTCGTTTTCCTTGATTTCCCTTGGTTTGCGATCTACATGCCTAGATCGCTTCACGGTTTGCCATCGTATATTCATCTCATATGATAAGATACAACAACGTTAAATGAGCGGGTATAGCTGCGATCATCCTCTAGTTCCCGATGAAGCAGCAGCAAGCGCAATCTTACTTTAGCTTCGTACCTTTGCCGAAATCACCTTGGTAGGAAAAGTCTTCCCGTTCCACCCGGAGCATCTACAAATAGTATTTTTCCCAAATCACTTTCCACGCTATGACGCACCCGATCATAATTATAGTAAACGATGTTTTTCAGTAGGTCTCGAGACATAATTTTGCAAGCTTTCGGCTAGTTCTAATTCTAATGGGTAATAGTTTATTTAGTGTATGGCGTAGTCTTTATTCATACATACACCAGCAAATGATGGTTCGGGCAGGCCATATTGAGTAATAGGATAGATAATTATGTGTACTGTCAAGCAACGGTTTTTTAGATTGTTGTGGGAACCTAAAAATATCCTCGGCCAATTTGTATTCATATTTATGCCATAACTATGCAGCATCTCAAACCCATGGCGTAATCGATGAGGACTTTTACTTATACTTGTTTCAGATAATGTCATCCCAGTGTTGATCCCCCATCCAGTAAAATGAAATGACTCGCCACTCTGCGAGCTGTTTACATATACATGTGCGAAAACGTCCAGCCTAAGCTGAACCCTATTTCATATAATTAATCATACAGATTTAAGCTCAATTAAAATTGGTCGCGTTAAATAAAAAATAACCGTATAGCCGTTTCTATATATTTTTTTATAAAATACATATTAAAGTGTACTTTTTGAATATGGGAGTTTGATGAAGATATATCTATGTGAAATACAATATATTTATATATTTAATACACTTTGAAGAAATGCCTAACGATTAAACACGTTATTGTGGCTAATTTATAAATGATAGATATATACTACTCAGGACTTTTTTGTAGATCTTTTGAAGACCATCATCTTTGTAATACATACTTTTGGTGAATGATCAACGTATGCGAAGATAAGAGCTCGAAAGTGCATTTTCATCCGACTTGCTTCAAATTTATCGTCACTGCTCAGATCCTATGTGTATTAGCGTTATGTTATATAGCCTATAACCTGCCCAGGAGTATGGACTACAATCGTACCAAATTTGGTTAAAATCCCTTCAGTAGTTTTTTACCCATGCGTGCACATACAGACAGACAGACAAAAAATTTACTGATTGCATTTTTGGCATCAGTATCGATCACCATTCATCCTCCAATATTAATTTTGAATATATATTCAATGTACAGAATTGACCTCTCTACAGTTTTATTATAAGTATAGATGTGGCTAAGTATTGGAGCAATAATAGAAGATGTTGCATTAATCACTTTGGTAGTTGCGTCATCATACCCGGCACTATTGGTGCTTTTGAGGTCTTTATTATTCTACTAATATCAAACGGAGAGGTTGGTGCAATGAATAATGATTCAGAAATTGAAGGAATGCCGTATTTTTTGGGATAATAAAATTATTGTTATTATTTGTCTGAGGCTCAATCAAGTTTATGAAATAATCATTAAATTATTCTGCTATTTCAACTGGATTATTAGTAATTTTGTTGTTGGCTATCAAGCTGCCTATACCCTCTTTATGATGGTTGTTTTTTAGTTTATTAATTAAGTTCCATGTGGCTTTGCTTTTGTTCTCGGCAATATTAATATAATAATGGTTGTTTTGGACTTTTTGGGTCTGTTTGATGATGTGTTTTAGTCTGTTTGTGTATGTTTTGAGCCGATTTCTATTCAATAAGCTAGGTGACACTCGATATTCCCATAGCATGTCTCGTTTGCGTTTGGCACATTTTTTAACCCGGTCGATATCCATTTGGGTCTTTTTGGTGATGAAATTTTATGTCTTATAATCGGGAAACATAGATTATAAAACAATGAGAATAGGTCGTAGAATTCATTGAAACTACTATTAGGATCCGAGCATGTGTACATCATGAATGTGCAGGTTTTTAGGCATTCACAAAATTTTGTCATGTTCACTTTGCTATAGTCACGTTTGTGAATAAACCAGTGAGAGAGCGTACAGGTTTTCTTGACACTACATTTTAGTATTTGCGCTGTGTGGTCAGATACTGCTAGTGCCCTGATTTCACATCTGCTGCCTCTTACATTATGTATTATGTTATCTATGCAGGTGCCACTGCACAGGCGTGTTAGTGATCGATCGAGTACCTAAAATTAAATTATAGCTGCGCAATAAATTTGTGAAAGTGACGGATAGTTTATTATTTTTGCATATATCTATATTAAAATCTCCACATAAGATAACTTTGTTGTTTCGTCGTAAGCAAATATCATATAGCATCATATCCAAATTTTCAAAGAATCTAGAAACTATAGCTTTGTCATTTCTTGGGGGTCTTTTAGATAGATGCAAATAATCATGATGGGATGCTTGACAAGTTTTATGGCACAGCATTTGATTTGATTGCTTATGGCCCATTTTTTACGTCTATGATTTCAAATTTATGTAAGTTTTTGACTAAAATGCCATCACCCGTACCTCAAAGCTTGAAGATAAATGTATTCAATCAATGCGTTCTAGCCTTAATGATTTACAGGGCCGAGACGTGTCCAACAGTATGACTTGGTCACCAAATCTGTTCAAGGTTGCCCAGAAAGTTATGGAAATATATTTTTATTGGGAAATGAATCCAGAACGAAATTAATCCACATTTATCTATAGTAGCCGACATGGCTCAGTGAATAAGCAATATTAGTCGCTAGAGAATAGAGGTTCTGGAGTTGCGTCCGTGACGTCAGCAAACGTATGTAGTGTTAGTGCCCTGTAGCCAAGTGAAGTTCGGGTGTAGATATTCGTAGGGCAGGGCAGGGACCGGAGGAGGAAAGCTAGAAGACCAAGCGGATTTCAGTGCCTAAGGAGAGGCCCACGTAAAGAGATAGACTGCAGACTGCTACAGTTTGATGACAATGATGAGGGAAAGGACAGGCATAAAGCACCACTGAACTCTTTCGCCTAAAAAAGGACAAAAAAAGTAAGCAGAACTGACTAACTTACTGTATGAACCTGACTAATTCGAGAAGCATCACAAGAGTGAGAGATACCGAACCAAATACGATCTATCGCCATCGAGTGGGCACTACTCAACAGCGAGCCAGTGGTGACTGTGCTGGTGACCAATGTTGCGGCGTGTGTGTACCATGTTATTTTTCTTGTCGGGTTGTCAGTAAACGGTAAAACGGAGTCTATATTGCATTTATTTTCCACACTTTATGAATATTTTTTTCATTTCATAAACAACTAGCGGAACTGGCCATCCACCTCAAGCTAAAGCCCAAAGATGGCCCAAAGACTCATCAAAGACTAGATATAGATAAGTAAGCAAACGTCAAAAGTAGTCAAAAGTACAAAACTGTCATTACGTCAATTGTCATTAGTGTCATTACGGATAACATTCGTCGCGTTGTTTGACTTGTTTTGGTGATTGAGTGAAATGGTTTCCGAATTTTAGTATTTTTGTATATAAGTGATTGGATTATTGGAATGTTTTAGTGCATAAATATTTATTAGAGCTGCAAGATGCCGCCTACAGTGCAAACAAATGAACCTGATCGAGAGAAACGTCCACAGCGGACTGGCGAAAGGAGGTTAGTTGGCGTTCATTTCTTTTGAGTTTCTGTAGTTAAAAGTTCAAAAAAATAACACGATTTATATTTTCATAGGTCCGAATTGGTGACACGTGTTAAATATTGCAATACACTGCCAGATATACCGTTCGATTTAAAGTTTATAACATATCCTTTTCCTTCAACGCGATTCATTCAATATAATCCGACCTCTTTGGAGAAGAATTACCGGTATGAAGTGCTCACAGAACATGATTTGGGGGTCCACATAGATCTTATAAATCGTGACATATATCAAGGAGACGGTAATGCACTGTTGGATCCAGCAGATGAAAAATTATTAGAAGATGACATTCTTACACCCCAAGATTCAAAGAGATCAAGACATCACGCAAAGAATGTATCCTGGTTGCGTCGATCTGAATATATTTCCACTGAACAGACAAGGTTCCAGCCTCAGTCCATGGAGAAAGTAAGTTGGATGCTTAATAGTTAAAGAATTAGTAACTAGAAAATGTAGCAATAGGTGCACCAAAATACACATCTTAGTTTTCAAGTTTTGACTTGTTATGACCTGAAAAAGTGTACAAAAAGTGTATTAACTTACTGACTGGTCTTATCTGATAACATTTCTTTCAAGTTCTGAGAGAAGTACCTAGATTAAATTGAGTTACTGACAATAGATTATCAGCGCCATCATTATTTTTCGACCTCCCTCCCTTATTAATCACTTTGTCTATTACTGAAAACTGCGTGAAATCTGCTTAATAATTGTTGAGTTTATTACAAATAGTCTAAGATCCCGCAACAAATTAGTGCACTCATCGAGTTTTTGCTAAAAACAAATTTTTATATAAATTTATGATTAGGAGAATATATATTTACTATGTTGCCTATTAAAATGTGGCCGCAAGTATTTTTAAACAAATTTTTTGGTAATTGATTTTTGGGCAAACGTTTCGTTCACTTGTAAATCACGGTTGCTGTTTGTCACTTGGCCACACCTCTTCGCAGCCAGGTATAAACAGGTATGATTTTGATATATATATATGATAGGCAACCATGATTTTTCAGATTTGGTTTTTAGCGAAAACTCAAAAAGTGCACTAATTTGTCGCGGGATCTCGTACTAAAAGAGACAGACAAATATTCAGAGTGGCTTACTTTGATTTATAATACATATGTATAAGGATAAATACTATAACATTCAATATTGCTAATATTACAGGTTGAAGCCAAAGTTGGTTACAATGTCAAGAAGATATTCAGTGAAGAGACACTGTACATGGACCGTGAGAGTCAAATTAAGGCTATTGAAAAGACATTTGAAGATAATAAGAAGCCTATAGAGAAACATTATAGTAAACCAGGAGTCACACCGGTGGAAGTCATGCCAGTGTTCCCTGACTTTGACATGTGGAAATACCCATGTGCCCAAGTCATATTTGACTCAGATCCTGCACCTGCTGACAAGAATATTGCTGGACAGATTGAGGCTATGTCTCAAGCTATGATAAGGTGAGTATGGAAGTGTAATTATGGAGAGACTTGTGTGAGCGTGATAACAGCCTGATAAATAAATTTTAGGACATATAAAATAGGTAAGCTTTAAATCTTTTATAATGGGAAACAAATCAATGCCGTTCTGATGTATTTGATTGTCTACCAGTCACTGCTGGCCATGTAGTATGTGACCCTGACTAATACACCAGTGGTTGTGGGTTTACTTGCAAAACCAACCAAATCTTTGCGTAATGAGCATGACGATTTATTCTGTCTGTATAAATTTTCTTTATCAGTTACATGTTTTCACAACAGATGCTAGGCTCAGCATAGTTACAGACCAAGTTCCTGTGTCAATTGTGCCAATATTTTTACTATTCTCTGTTTTATTATCTGTCATTTTTATTTGTGTAGTATCTTACCGTTAACAATTCTATGTCATATATACAATATCTTACTTACTTTTCAATAAGTAACCTAAATGTTTCCTTTTTTGAGAAATTGTGGGAATGTTTAAAACCATGATGCCAGCTATAGACAACTTCATTATAACTTAACTTTTTCCCTTCCAGAGGTGTGATGGACGAAAGCGGAGAACAGTTTGTGGCATACTGTTTGCCTACTGAGGACACTATACTGAAACGTCGCCGCGACGTTCTAGAGAATATGCTATATATGGATGGTGACACATATGAATACAAGATGGCGAGAGAATACAACTGGAATGTAAAGAGTAAAGCATCTAAGGGTTATGAGGAGAACTATTTCTTGGTGAGTTATGTTTTTACGTTTGAACAAACTGGAGATGGCTACCTATCTGTTTAAAATTTCTACATCACTCGAATAGTTAAAGAATGAATAGAAGAAGAAACTTTATTTATAACTTTGACGTTCATAAACATCACATTGTGATTAAAGCAAATAAAATAATTTTGGTTTGAATGACTGGTAGTATCATTAAGTAATTTATTTGCAAATATGACTTCCAAAAGCGTCACATAGTGACCTAAGTGGATTAATTGTTTTAATTGAATTACTGGTAGAACCTTTAAGTAATCTATTTGGTTTAATGTCCATAAATTTGGCCCTAAAGTGAATAAATTATGTTGACTTGTATGTACACTTTGTAAAATCTTTACGAAGTGTACAATAGTGTATACATACGAAAGTGACTTTCATAAGCGTCACACAGTAATAAAGTGAACGATTTTCATAAGCGTCACATCACTTACATGAATAACCATCATGTGTGTGCAGGTGGTCCGCAACCAC
Organism: Euclidia mi; assembly: GCA_944739405.2. Classification (NCBI taxonomy): domain Eukaryota; kingdom Metazoa; phylum Arthropoda; class Insecta; order Lepidoptera; family Erebidae; genus Euclidia; species Euclidia mi. The sequence goes on from OX123195.2 coordinate 45,208,329, forward strand.
TGCGTGTACTACAACGAGCTGGAGACGCGCGTACGCTTATCCAAGCGTCGCGCGCGCGCCGGCGCCGCCGCTCAGGCGCTCACCCGCCTCGTTGTCACGCACCGACCGCTCAGCGCGGCCGAGCACCGCATGCTTAGGCTAAGGGAGAAGCAACTGGAACCGCCGCAGGTAAGAAGCTTTTTTCTTATAGCATTAGAAGCAGAATGGCAGGGCATACTGATTACGCATCGACGTGGCCAGGATTCTGTTCAATGGTAGAAAGGACGCCGCCCAGGTGCTCACCCGCCTCGTGGTCACGCACTGACCGCTTAGCGCGGCGGAGCACCGCATGCTACGGCTCGAAGCAAGTCGAACCGCCGTAGGTAAATTTTGTCTTATTACTTATTGGCTTAAGTGGCATGGCATACTGATTACACATAGGCGTAGTCAGGATTCTATTCAGGATGAAGATGAAGCCAAGATTCTGTTTAAGGCCTCCCTTACATAGGGCACGTGCGTTCCTCGAGCGCAATCCAAACTCACACGTACGCCCAAGTCAGGTCGACCTAAGAGAAAATAAGGAGGAAAATTAGGTAAAATAAAACTTCTGTTAGCAAAAAAGTTATCAACGAGAAGAAATTAATAATAAAAGAAGAGGCGCGTGGAAAGTATTGATAAGCTATTGCAGGAAAGAGAGGACAGCAGCCCTCTCTGTCTGCACCTCACTACACCTATGTGAATAATGAATATGGTTTGCCAGCAAATGCTTGTTGTTGTTAGCTGCATACCATATATTGCAGTGGATGCTAATGATGTCATATCATCCTAGCATTATCATCATATTAGTTGCATCCGAGAATTTTCACCTTGAATCCGGGGTCCGCTTACTTATCTAACCCAATTTGACAGAATATTAGCTATTCCAGAGCGACCGCCGTCTAACCTCCGTAACCCAAAGGGATATCGAAATTCCATGGCTTAAACCAGTGTATATTCAATGTAGGCAGTTGTTCTGTAATAAATAATATTACCTCAAATCGGTTAGGTTAGGTTAGACTGCCTCCGTGGTCCACTGGATAGCGTATGCGTTTGCTGATCGGAGGTCCCGGGTTCGATTCCCGGGTCAGGCAAAAGTGTTACTGGGTTTTGCCGAATTCTCAATAGCAGCACGGAGTCTGTTGATGTGCCCGGTAACGGCAATAGGCTCGCCCCCTACATGGGACCTAAAATTCATGGCGAAATGTGGGTGTAATATTACACCTCTGCCTGTCTTCGGGGATACAGGCGTGAGTCTATAAAAAAAAATTAGCTCCTAAGACGAAAGTCTTGGTTGCAACCGGAATTACGCTAGGTAGATCATGTCTGTATATTAACCATACCTTTTTGCTATAGGAGGAGGATGAAGATGAGGAGGAGGAGGATGAAGACGAAGAGGAAGACAAACAAGAACAAAATGGAGACAAGGAGAGGTAACTTTTAAGATATACCATTCTTATAGAATTCGACCGCGTTAATCTTTGCTTTTCCGACAAAAAGAAGCTTTTGTATTACTCTGACGTCTAAGTTATATTAATGCAAAGGTTCATGAAAATCTGCTCAGAAGCTTTTGTGTGAAAGACTAACAACCTTCCATACAGACAAATTTTATTTTATGTTATAAAGTATACAAGCTAAACACGTCTAGTCTTAAGTCTAGATTGCAACTCAATGGCATTGCGAACGTGGCAGTTAATGTAAATGTAGAATCATTTAGTAATTAACTTAGATTTTGACGTTCATAAGCGTCACTTTGTGGCCTAGATGAATAAATGATTTTGACTTTGACAACCATAGGTGCATAAAGGTATCCGTCTGTCCTAAAAGGCGTCATTGTTTACAATAGAAACCGGTTCGGCCGCTCGCATAATATAAACACTCTATGCAAACATAGCGTATGCGGTACGATAAGAAAGAGCCATTCATTAACTTGAAAAAGAAACATTTGTTGGGTTCACAGAGGTAAGCAACGAATGCACAAAAACTAATTTATTGAGCTCGCGCGGTTTCAAGTAGCCGCGTAGCAAGTAGCTTCAGCAATAAGGCGGTAATTAAGATAAGAGCTGGAACAATCGTGCGGCTAATAAACTTCCCCTTTTTTAGTAGTAGTAAGATACTCTAAATGAAAAATTACAAAAATCACACAACAAGTCTGTATCTGACTGACAGAGCATAACTAAAACTATTTGGCGCAAGAAGCTTGAATTTGGCATTCACATTCCTTGGGCACCATTAGGGTGCACTAAGGGCCTGCGCAAACCACGTTTTTTAAACGCGCGTCGACGGCGCGTCTGTATCGATACACACGCGCGTTTGCATCACGTCTGTATCGCTACACAAGCGCGTCTGTATCGCTACAAACGCGCCGTCGACGCGCGTTTCTATAACACGCGCGCATTTATCCTACAGAGCCGTTTGTTGTCGTTTGTATCGATTCAAACGCATATTTGAATTTATACAGGTGTGCAAAGGTCTACAGGCTGCGTCTGACTTGCGTGCGTATCGCGTCTGTATCGCTACAAACGCGCATCAACGGCGCGTTTAAAAAACGTGGTGTGCATAGGCCCTAAGAAGGGATTGCCCGTAATTCCCACGGGCTTGGGCGGACACGATTATATTAAAATAAAATATGCGGGCATAGCTGCGGGCATCTGCTAATCTACGAGTAATAAACCTTAAGCTCATACAAATTTCCTTTATTCCAGGTCAAGATCTCGTTCAAAGTCTGGCTCCAAATCACCACAAGGGTCAGAGAGGTCGAAAGGATCCAATAGGTCAAGGTCAGGCTCCCGAGAGCGATCGAAGTCGAAGTCAAGGAGTCGGTCGCGTTCGGGCTCCGGGTCGAGGAAGTCGAGGTCACGGTCGGGATCTGCGCAGTCTGGTTCTGCCAGGTAAGCTAACAGTAGCGTAACTATTAGGTGGCAAGACTAGCAGAAAGCCACGGGGCCCAAGGAGGCCTCTATTTGAAAGCTTCCAATGACTGCCAAAAATAATTTGTGGTGGAGCCCAATTATTTAGGCAGGTCTATGAGACCATTAATTTGCTATGCAATCTCAATTAGCAGAGGCTCTGGTGTTCGACATAATTATACATCATTACAGATATAGGTCGGTTCATGAAAGATGACCACTGTGCAGAAATATTTTTTTAGGTCCCCGTGCGGAGGTGCGGGGTGAGGCGCGGGTGAAATGCCAATGGCGTGGTTCCGTTCTTGACGCATTCCCTAAATGCGTCAAGAATAGAGCCACGCCATTGGTGCACGAATATACATATGCGCGACGGCCGCCATTTGTGGTCAAATTTCGTGAACCGATCTATACGCAGTGGCGTAGCTAGCTTGGGTGGCGCCCGGGGCTGTAACTGGCGGATGACCAATTTTTTTTTTACTCGACACACCTAAAAATTCCGTGCTAACTCTCGTAGTGCTGAGCTAGTTTTTGTACATTGTTCTTAGTTGAGTTTTGGGTGTCACCCCATTTTTTGGATGGGTGGCACCCCAAAAAGGGTGGCACCCGGGACCGACCGCCCCCACCGTTATGTTGAATGTGGGTGAATTGATCCAAAGTGAAGTGAACATTATCGTGCTTGTTTCTCATTGTACATTTGCTTGCAGGTCCGGCTCAGCGCGTTCCCGGTCGCGCTCCAAGTCGGGCTCGAGGGCGTCGTCCCGCGCTTCGTCCCGCGCCTCGTCCAAGAGCAAGCGCTCCCGGGCCAGCTCCGCTAGTCGAGGCTCTAGGGCTAGCTCTAAGGCTAGTGGGAAGGTTAGTGAGCTATCATATCCTATTCAAACAATTTACGGTAAAGGTACCAGCTATGGAATACTGTTATATTTCAAACTCTAATCAATTTTCCTCCTTGGTACCTTTACCTTTCCTCTATATTTTCTTGGTTTTTCAAATGTTAGAAAATGATCAGTGTCTATCAACAATCAATATCGATGCATGATTACCAAAAAAATTCAACCAAACCTCTCGTAGTGTCGCTCGCGTGTGCGATGTCTGTGCGCCGATTGTTCTCGAACAATCTGGTCTGCCTTTGAAACTGACTCTTCAGGCCTATTCGAATATCTAAGTCGTCGTCATCTTCAACAACAAATTTAATGTCCTAAGGTAACATTTTGTAAACATAAATAATATTTTTTTCCTTCCAGGGTTCCCGCGCAAGTTCCCGCGCTTCGTCCCGTGCCTCGTCCCGCGGCAGTAAGCGCTCGTCCCGCGCCTCATCCCGCGCGTCCCGCGCCTCGTCCAAGGCGTCGGGCGGCTCGAAAGCCTCGTCCCGCGCTAGTTCTAGAAGGAACTCTGCGTCAGGGAGCGGCAGTGACAGATCTAGGAGTCGGTCGGCTAGTGGCTCCAGACAAGTGAGTATTGATTCCTTGCTCATATATTCTTCGGAGTTAAGAGAACCTTTAGCCTAGTGGTGAATTTGAACCCTAGGCTCGCACCAATGACTCTATGATATTTTTGAGAAGACGCCTGTACCCAATAGCGGGACAGATTACAAATAAGAGGGCCAATTCTGCTATTTTTATATGACATTGATATTATATTTTGAATGGATTTAAAAGCGGTATCCTGATAACCTAATGTCATTATCGTTTAATTTAAAATAAACAGTTCGTCGTTGACACATACGATCTCGTTACAATTTCATTCAAATATCAGATAATTTAGACGAATACGCTTTTTGTAACGTAATTATGACACTGACATCATATCGAAACTATATTTATTTAGTAGAATTGGGCCCAAGGATGATGATGAGAATTACTAAACTAAACATGACTACAAACTTCTGAAAAATCAAACATATTTTCACGAATTTAGTAATAATAATAATAAAGGACTAATAGTTACTACATTTTCTTTATTTTTTTTATCATGACAAAGAGACTTATAGACAATACTATATTACATATACTAATATTCTGAAAAATATTTGCCGTCATATAAATTGAAGCTTGTTATTGATGGCGCTCATAGGTTAACCATAAATTTTCTAATTGCAGGGATCTCGCAGTGGGTCTGCATCAAGCGCCTCGTCTCGCCACAGTGGCTCGGACTAGACACATGACATTCTCACTGAAAATAACATATCTGATGCCTCAATCTCTGGATATTGTGATAGTATACTTGCCCTTGTTTGATATAACAACGTTTTGTCGAAAATCGCTCCAGCTAATTTTAGTTACAATAAAGTCATTTCGTATAATTATTCCTTTGACCGAATAATTAATTGGTAGATTTTTATTTAGCATACCTAGTTATTTCTTTGAAATAATGTCATTTGACTTTTAATTTTATTTAAACTAATGTTTCGCTAGACTAATAATGATTTCTTTGATTTCGAGTGCCTAGGGTTAGGTACGGCAGTAATTCAAGTAACTAAATAGAATACATAGGTTACGTTAGGTTCTGTTTTGACCCATAATCTGAAAATAGGAGCCTTGCAAAGCAGGGCTCCGTCAACCTCAGTTTATTAAACTAGTGCGAAGAATGTGGAAGTTCACCTGAGCATTACATCAAATTAACATTATACCTTTAGATATAGAAGATACTCCATTCTGAGGTACGTTTATATTGCAAACGGTACTTTAACCTAGTTTTGCTAACTACTCTTCTGACGTTGTAGTCAGTGTCACTCTAGTGCGTTTTTCATATCAAAATGAACATTTGAAGGACGGTAAACGATAGACGACAGCAATATATAGAAGTTTTAATGCTATGACGCCTTAGGCGTCTACTGTCCTTCAAAGTTCAGTTCAATTAAATTAATCTTAATATATAAAATCCTTGCGTTACTGACTGACTGACAGACACGCTACAGCCGAAACTATTGGGCGCCGAAGCTGAAATTTGGCATGCATGTTCCTTAGAGACCGTAGGGGTGCACTAAGACGGGATTTCCCGAAATTCCCACGGGATCGGCCAAAACGGGTAAATTAAAAAAATGCAGGCGTAGCTGTTGGCGTCCTCTAGTTTATTCACAAATTTTCAGAGTAACAATTATTATGAATATAAATTCATATACCGAAATCCAAAGTGTTGATTATATCAGGGACCTGGAGATTGAGAATAAAATGTATGTGTGTTAGTTTCGACTATGAGAATTACCAGAAATGTCTGACTTATTGACCATTATTGTAAAGTGTAATAAACTATTGAAAATATTATATCTTGTTTTATTTTGAAAATGTGTTTTTATAGGAATTAATACTTTTATACTTTTGCGACTTGTACCCATAGTAATAATATAAATTCGAAAGTATGTATGTATGTAGGTATGTTCAGTTTTCACGCTAAAACGGCTGAACCGATTTTGTTGAAATTTAATATAGATATATATTGGACCATGGATACGGACATAGGCTACCATAAGTTGCAAAAATTAAACTGGGAGGGATTGTAGGGAGGGTAGAAGTTTGTACGGCACAAATTTACCTCTCGGAAGTAAGAACACATGCGCTAATAATTGAGTGCTGCGCATGTGCTATCGCATATCTGTCAGTACTGGCACATCAAACATAATGTCATATTGTGCACGGCGATTAAATTGTTCGCATATATAAACTTTTTGTACGAGGTGGAAAATCCCTTCGGATCTCCGACTCTTGTAGGAAAAGAGAGCCGGAGTATGTGGTGTTACCACCTAAAAACCACCTCGACTTTCTCGTGTACCCGTGTGTCGGAGGGTAGGATATCGCCAAAGCATTCGTCGCTACCTCCCGACGGGTATTGGCCCGCCATACGGTCAGGCGGGCTCCGAACAAAACCCCCTTGGCGGCGGATTAAGGTGTTGGGCTTCGCCGCCAAAACACCCAGCGGCCGCAGAGGATAGGGAGGACGGCAACAGAACACCGCATCTCCTCTTCTTCTGCGGCCCCACCGCGACGCATCGAATGGTGCGCCCCCATTTGGTCGCGGAAGATAGGGCGCGCGGCAACGCAACACCGACACGCCTCTCCTCCCGCGACCGCGCCCAACTGCGAGGGACAGACAGAACTGTCCCCCGCACCCGCACCGTTGGACGCATCCTGCGCAGGCCCCTCTAAACCCACGCGGAGCGTTCTCTCCCGGGATCTCTCTTAGCTTCAACGCGGGTGTCCAATCCACGGTTACTGAGCCCCGCCACCACGACAAGGTGGAGATCCCCCGGGGGGATCGCATATATAAACTAATAAAATAATGATATACTACGCTTAATCGCTGAAACGATTTTCCCTACTAATATAAATGCGAAAATGTTTATAGACTATGTTTATAGATATATATATATATTGGACATGTTATAGAACATGGCTTTGACATTTAATTGTATGCATACATATAAATCTATGACAGGCAGCGATAGCCGAGTGGAGATACCAACAAACTGCCATGCAGAGGGTATCAGGTTCGAATCCACGGCGCGCATCAATGTCTTTTCGGAGTTATGTGCGTATTGAATTGTTAATTATCGCTTGTCCCGTGCCTCGGAGAGCACGTTAAGCCGTCAGTCCCGGTTGTCATGAAGATCTTTGACAGTCTTTATATGGCGTCAGTAGGTACCTACCTACTAAATAAACTGACACTAGTCTAAACCATGGTATATCGCTATCCCTACGGGTTGCGGAGGTCAGACAGGCAGTCGCTCTGTGGAAAAGCTAATATTCAGCCAAATCCGGTTAGACTAGTATGTAAGCGGACCCCAGATAGAAACTGGGATAACGCTAAGAGGATGATGATACATATAAATCTATGATGATGTTATTATGTACCTTTCGGTAGATAATTTCATGGCCGTCATGGCCGCATACTGACCGAGTTACTTTGTGCCCTATAGAGTTTCTGAAGTCTTTAAAATAATCAGGAGTGCCTTCACACAACTTGAGACTGAAAGTAGATTTGTGTTACTCCGAATAATTAAGGCTACTGCTCCGTATGTATGGTACATATGTTATGTTGTGTTGCTCCGTTTCCGTAGCTCATAGCGTGATGTTGTAAATGATGTTATCCTATAGCCTTCCTCAATAAATGGGCTATCCAACACTGAAAGAATTTTTTGATGGTAATGTGAGTGCCTCTCAAAAACAACTCTAGGGCAGGGTGTTGAAAGCGTTGGCGATGTCAAGAGACACCGCCAAGACCACCCCGCCCCGGGAAACCTCTTCCTCCGCCAGACTCCTCACTGATCTTATTGCGTCTATGGTTGAGCGCCTTCGGCGGAAACCAAACTGCACGTCCGCCCAATCCGGGCCTACCGTGGTAAAGTGGTGGACGAGGCGCTCCGCAATGATATGTTCGAAGATCTTCGCGACCTCGTCCAACAACACTATGGGCCGGTAGGCGGACGGGCTGTCCGCCGGGCGCCCTGCCTTTCTGATGAGGACCAGTTTCTCCGTTTTCCAGGCTCGTGGAAACTGGCCCCCCTCAAAGCACGCTGTGAGGAGTCTCCCTAGTCGGGGTCCGAGCTCCTCCACTGCCAGGACCCACGCTCGGCCAGGAATGCCGTCGGGTCCTGGGGCGGTGTTTTTTATCCTCAACACCGTCGCTCGGAGTTCTACCCGAGTCACCTCGGGAACGTCGTCGTCTATGTCCGCGTTGGCTGCCGCGGAAGGCGGCGCCGTCACGAACGTAGTAAGATGCGGTGTCGTTATTTCGTTCGCACACCACACGCCAGCCGCCAGTCGACAGCTTACGTTCGTTTAGCGAGGACTACGTCATTGTGTTTTTAATGAATCCCTACAAAATCTTGACCTTTGCATTCCTACCGGACTTGTTATCTGCTAACTGTGTGACCTGTGCTCGTTTATTGGACTTTCCGCGAGTCACAGAACATGACATTAAAATGTTTGCATTGGGCTCCTACAAAGTGAAACTTGCAAAATCTTATAGCGGTGAACATATACAAAACGGTCTGTATATGATAGACTCAGAACAGAAAAAATTTCTCTTCCGTGATGATAGAAGTATTTGGAGAGGATGCACGCGGTGACATGCAGTTATATTATAACATATGCCTTAAAATAGTTGGCTATTAAGGGGACGCATTCAGTCCAGACATGTTAGATCGAGAACGTATTACTGTTATTTTTTAATACACAGGGATCAAATCGGCATTAATGCAATATGTCAGTATTATGCACTTGTTTGACTGGGCGAAGAACGGTAGGCAGCTGTGCACACATAACGTCAATAATATGGTACATTGGTTACGCAAGGCATGAAGTGTTCAATCCTCCAGCAGCATTTTAAATGATGTAATCGTAGACAACTAGTTTTTACTAGATCACTAGTTTTTAAATAATAAGAATTGTGTTTGTAAATTAGTAATAAACGATTTTAACTTTGTTTTTTTATTTTAAGTTTATTTTTCACGATTTGCCTGACCTCTTACTTAACATTATAACGCTGAAAGTACATGGAATCCACACAAAAACAGTTTTTTTTAGATAGGTATGTATCTAGAATTATCAACTTTTATTTAAATAGATATAATTTAAGTAACTATAACATTTTCCCCTCAACGAATTGAGACTAGCCCCTACAATAACAAATGATAGTCCTGAAAAGAGCTTTCTAACAACATACTTCTGGTCGTTATTGGTCGGTGGGTACATTCCGCCCGTCATCCTTTGTTCTTTGGCTTATTAACAACGTGACAACGAGGTATATTAAAATAAAAACCAAATTCATATCAATACTTTTATTAGTGCAACATTCACTTGATTACATACAAATAAACAAACAAACAACACGTCAGATTCATAAATAAATGCTAATTTGTTCCCGATTCAATAGCACCTATGGCAAACCAAAATTATCACGTCACGAGAAATGTGGCGCCCTCTATGACTTCAGTGAAACGGATTATGATGCTCTTTTAAAATTTTATACGAATTTATTTCTATTAATAATATTAAATTATAGATTTATAGGTAGGTATATGAAATCTCCACTGCTTTCTACCTTTCCAATAATCTCTCCCTTTAATCAAATAAAAGTAAAAGAGGTTAATGTTTATTAACTGTTTGTTTTGTCCTATTTCAGAGACTCGGTCCTCCAAAGAGAAACTATAGCTATTATTACCGATCAATAGTCTTTTTTTGTTGAAATCAAATTACGGTTTACGGATTTTATCGCGATATATTGGTTTTAGTTTTACATTTAAACCAAATGATCTAGAATTCTAGAACTACATTTTTTTATTATTACTAGCCGACGTTTCAGTTTCTTTACAGGAACCGTGGTCACGGCAGACAGGTGATATTAAAGTTATCTCAAAGTACCCCAACATGTTTTCAACTATTGGTGTTACTTTCTACGCAGAATGTGCTCACTGTCTTGATGTCTTCTGGTGACTTTGCCCTTCTTGGGTTTCATTAGCCTGATAACAGGGTCCCAAGCTGGAGGAACATTCCAACCATCTTTCAATAGTTTCACGTATCAGTCTTGGAATAAAGCGGTGTTCTTTTGAGAGGATCTGTGGTTCAACAAATCGCAGGTAATGGTTGGTACCTTGTTGTACATGTTCACACACAGCAGACTTCGTTGAGCGTTTGTGTTTAATGTCAGCTGTATGTTCCTTAAGTCGAATGCCTATGCTTCTCTTGGTTTGTCCAATGTATGAGAGTCCACACTCACAGTCTATCTTGTAAACCCCGGCCTGTTGTAAGGGTAACTGACTCTTGAGAGATGGTAATAATTGGCTTATCTTCGTCGGCGGCTTGTAGTAAGTTATGCGCGATAGAATCCGTAAACCGTAGTTTGATTTCAATGTGTAACATTCGCGTAAACCCAAGAAGATACTACGTTTTTTTCTATTTTAATTATTTATTTGATCTCTTTTTCCACTTTGACATTGGCAAAATCATCGATTCCACCGATGGAGCCATTTTAACCAAAATCTAAGTTGAAGTGGATGCATTTGAGAATGTGTTTCGACTTGAGTTATGCGACCAGCTAAGTGTTATCCAAGGGAACGAACTCAATGGTTCGTTCGACTTAATCTCTTTTGGTCGAATTAACTCACACATCGAATGAGCGAATGGTTACAAGAAACCTAACAGCACCTTTAAAGTTACCCTGGCGGTTTTCGACCACTCACTCACAACTGGTCAAATGTAAAAATACCAAGAGAGCCGTGACATGATCATACAGATTTGCCAACATTAAGCGCTTTATTTGTCACCAATTATGAGCAGTAAATGCATTGCAATGTCGTAAATAGACACTTATTTCTATCTAATCCATAGACAAATAAAAAATAATTTGTAAATATATTTCTTCTCGTATTCCATGTTGGTTAAATAAAAAATGTGTTAGTAGTTATGAGACTAAATCTAAATAATAATAGTCACTCAAATATCTCACTCAAGCATATAGGAATAATGAAAACTAAGTAAGATTACAATTTCGACTGCAAATAGATTTTATCATAACATTTCTTTTTTTTAGTTTTTATGTATACAACGTTATTCTTAGCATAATGCGAACCTCGTAAAATATTGATAGTCTTGAGCATTCACTTGTAACAGAGCGTCGAGTATTCATCATCTATTTAAATTTGTCGTACTGAACAACGAACAGGGACAAACATCGCTACGAACATTTTCACGCTCTTTCTGGCGAACGCTGAACGAGGCAAAAAGCTCAAAGCAAATTCACTGTCTTTCAGAACACTCGCCGAAACGCTCTATAGAATCTTAATATATAAAATCCTTGCGTTACTTACTGACTGACAGACACGCTACAGCCGAAACTATTGGGCGCAGGAAGCTGAAATTTGGCATCGTAGGGGTGCACTTAGAAGGGATTTCCCGAAATTCCCACGGGATCGGCCAAAACGGGTACATTTAAAAAAATGCAGGCGTAGCTGCTGGCGTCCTCTAGTGCTATATAAAACGCGCTCGATTGCTTTTCTATAATGTAACATTCGCATGAAGGCTCACTAAAAGTAAATGCTCAAGTGTATCAGTATTTTTAGGGAAGCGCTGATACAGCTGGTTATTATGCATAACTTTTTTGTGGAACGTTGCAGAAATCGAGATAAAATCGGCTATTTCATATCAATGAAGTTTGAACTCTATGCGTTTGTAAAATACAAAAAATAACGTTGTATAGTAATTTTATAATAATATTAAAACTGATTTTTATTTAGACATTTTGTCAAGACATTATACACATTGGACATACAAAACTAGGCTTTAACCAGTCACAACATTAAATATTGCTGCACAGCCCATTAGACTCTTATTATTAGGTCCTTAATCAGTAACTGACTAAGAACTGCCATATTTTGTATTATTTAAATAATAATTGTGATGTTAATTTAATCCAAATTAGATATTTTCAGTAACATAAATGTTAACAAATTATAATGATTTTAACGTTAACAAGTTGCAGTTTACAACTCAGTCTTAGTGTGTGGAAGTTGTCAAGATTTAAAATAGATGTTTCCTGCTATCGATTAACATAAGTTCATCTCTCTTTTATTTTAAAATCACCAACAGTAAAAGATCAGCACTGTATAACGTCGCAATAGTTATCTTAGTCAAAAGTTCTTAAATATTCGATAGTGAAAAATGCTAAACCTTGTTAAGAATTAATTGAAAGATTTTATATTTTAAGGGCCATTTCACAGTATGTGTTTTTATAATAAATTATAATCTGATGATCATTTGAAAAAAAAAAAGAACATATATTATGACTGAGTCATAAATTTATAAGATATTTACTACACAATCGTCCTAAAATTGGGTACTACATTTGTATAGTAAAAACCTGCAAAGAACAATGGCAGAATTTGGTCTGGGTTTGCTGTGGCGACCTTAAACTTCACATGAACAAAACAAATTGTTTTTTTTTCTACGGTTTTTAATATTTTCACGTTGTCTCGTTTAAGCCAAAGTATTTTATGATGGTAAAAAGCATTTCAATTGATTACGAACTAGGTACCTACTTTATTATTTGATTGTTGCCATAGAAAATGGTGTGACAGGAATAGACGTGAGTGCTATTGATCCGTATCGATACGATCGACCTTTATAGGGTTGGTTTGGTTTACAACATAATTATAAAAATGCAGTTATTTTATATTTAATCAACATTATATCAATAAGCTAATATTTTTGAAGCAAAACAACTTTTAAATAAAATTAAAAGGGAACTAAAGGTCACAGCATCGTTTTAAAGTTGTATCGATTTCACATAAAATCGATTTGAAATGTGCATCTCTGCTTTTGTCTTTGGCTGTGACAGTTAGATGCTACAGAATACTTCTGCGTTTTGATGTCAATCTGACATATGGCATTAGATAATTGAAACATACCTACATTGTTCATTCTTAACTGAAACTTAAAACACCGATATCTTCTTTTTCCGGCTTTCCCGAGTGAAAATAGAATCATTTATAGACTCTGTTACTCACGCCGAATTTTTTGATATATTTATTATTACTGTACGCTTCAATTTAATTTCAGACATTTTGATGGAGATCTGCCATTGTCCTTTATTAACTATTAGTTTATTAAACGTTATTATCTGAATTAAAAAATACCTCTATTTAATTAAAGCAATAGTAAAAAAGACGCAATCCTTTATAGTAACCACGCAATGCAGATATTTGTATTGTGAAATGGGTCTTCATACCTACTAAACAAGTCTTGTAAAATTTATCGAATTATAAGCACCATTGTTGACAAGGCATTACAAAATTTTAAATAGGTACCTCTTTAAAATGTGATTACTTTTCAATGATTTTGATTTATAGGCGGATATTAGACATGTAAGTATTTTATTTACTACGTTTCAACCCATCACTAACTACCAAATAAACTCTGTCACAATGTTTTCGAATATTTCGATACCTGAGTAATAGACAATAATTTTATTTAGTACTTATGTATAAAAATGCATTTTTTCTGATATAGTGGAAAGAATTACTATTGTACTAAATTGCTACACACTATGGTAAAATGTTTTTGTTTAAATTTGAATTTAATATTTTATTTACTGTTATTGCTTAATATCAGAATAACGGTAAAACTATTTACTAAGTTATTAACAATCGGAATACACAGTGAATACTGGTATTATAAGGTATAAAAATTATTAGGAAGCACTGTAAATATTAGTGCAAATAGTTTAATCGATTATATTAAATGTCGATACATGTCGGCATTTAGTACTGATACAGCTCTAGCTGATGGTATTGCCTGTGTTAAATATAGAAATCGGACAAAGTAAATTTTCTGACAAAGAAAGACTTTTACCAAATATTTTGATAGATTTTTGTATTTCAACTTTCGTCGTTTCTAATTACAATTACAACATGATAGTATATTTATTAATGGTCTGGTTGCTATTCTATAGGCCTTTGCCAGACCAGTCATGTTACCCCTCGTTTTCACCAAGAAACAAGTTTTAAACTAGTTTGATACAAAACTTGTGGACTACTTGTCAAAACATAATTACTTGTTTTATACATGTATTGAGACTGTCTCAAACATTCTTTCGTTGACAATGTGTAGCCAACAAGTATCTATACAAGTTTAAATACATTTGCGTTTACACTGAAGTCTGTTACAGGTTAAAACTTGTCTGATACATTGATAGCGTTCTCACCTACAAAATTGTTTTAGACAAGTATTGTTTATTTTATTGCAATTTCTATATAATACTAATTATAAACAAGTTTTAAACTATATCCATGCTTGTTGGATAAAGTTTTCAACATACCGGACGAACCGCGTTTTTTACTTCGTGAAAATGAATGAAGAATGGAGTGGTCAAAGAAATAAACTTTCATGCGCTTTTGCATGTACAAGAATGCCTGTGGAATGTGAAAAATAAAATATATAAAGATCGTCAGAAGAAAAAAGACGCATTGGCAGCAATTGCTTCGCAAATAGACATTAATGTTTTTTTTTTATTTATTTAAGGAGTAGGCAGAGGTTTAAGATTACACCCACATTTCGCCATGATTTTTAGGTCCCACGTAATAGGGGGCGAGCCTATTGCCAGGGCACATTACCAGACTCCGTGCTGCTACTGAGAATTCGGAAAAACCCAGTAAGTAACACTTTTGCCCGACCCGGGAATCGAACCCGGTACCTCCGATCGGAAGTCGCATACGCTATCGACTGGACCACGGAGGCAGTGTTAATCATGTTGGTAAAAAGATAACGAACCTCAAGAACCAGTTTAATAGGGAAGTAAATTAAAAACGATGTCAGGTTCTTTCTTTTAAAATATAAAACTACTGCTTGTATTTGTCTCGAATTCTACAAGTTTAGCTACAACAAAAACATGAGATCATAAACATGTAGACAACTACAAGTTTTCAACCAACAAGTTTCAAACGAGTTTTGTATACGTATCTACAACAAGTTTCATACAAGTTTTGTATAGGTACAACAAGTTTTATACATGTGTATAGTTTAATCAAGTTTTGTATACAACGTGTTATATACATGTATATGAGAAAAGAAAACATTGTCATAAATTGTTAGATACATGTATTATACCTTGGTGAAAACGAGGGGTAAGCGTTCTCTCAATATGTCAGTTAATTCATAGTATTATTCGTCGGATTTAGAAACTGTAAACATATTAATAAATAAAGCTTAGTTCCTACTGAGTTCTTCCTCAACAATGTCCATATAGTGCGAGGTGAATACCGCTTTGTTGTGCATGACGTACCGCAGCAGCGTTCCCGAGATTGACGTCAGTTCCTGAGATAACGCCGACAGACCGACTGGGATCTGTCGGGAACCACCTCCACATACTAGGATGGTTTTCAGGAATTCGAGGACTCGTTGACCTGTTGAAAAACGGATCAAGGTCAAAGTCAAAATCATTTATTCATCTAGGTCACAAGGTGACGCTTATGAACGTCAAATGTTTAAAGTAAATTACTTATTGCTTCTACATTTACATTTACTGCCTCGTTCGCAAAGCAATAGGTAGAACCACGAGAATGAACGGGCAATAAAACTCGTGGCCACTCTTTTAAATCGCCAGTGTTATGGTACATATTTTGTTTTTGTAAGGAGCTGCAACTGTTTCACATTGTACTTAATTACTTGTAAATAGTAAGTAGTAACATACATAATACTTAAATAATTAATGCAGTTACCAAATTAAGTGCTGTAGTAGCCTTCCAGTGTGAATCTTGTGTAACAGGAGCATCCATTTACGTCTTATAATGTAGGATTTTATAAGAATATAGATTTGGCTAGCCCAGTGGCCTTACCCTTCTCATAGTGAGAATAGGCCCATGCCCAACTGCGGGACAGTTTCTATACAGAATCGATGACGATGATGCTGATATAGACTCAAGATATATTGATATTGTACATAACGGAATAATTTAATTAGATATAAAAGATATTTACTAGTTTACTGTTCACTCGCTTTTAGAAGACCATTATCTGACATAATGCTAGACATATATTTTCCGGTCAGTCTCAAATTTAATGCTGATTGTTATCAATTCCAAAATCATAGATTTTTAAAATGTTAAAGTAATATATATACTCACGAACAATCTCCCTCACTCTGTGCTCGGGGTCACCAAGCGAAGTGATCTGTGTTCTGATAAGCTCTTTAGTCTCGGCGTTCAGTGCGGGCTGACTGAGACTCTCTAGCAACTGTTCTGTCACTAGTATCACTTCTTCAGCGACAGATGGCAGGACGGATTTCAGTTCGCTGGGAAAGTAAAGTATTTATTTGAAGATTTTTTTTTAAAATTTAAAGACGCCTTTATCCCCAAAGGGGTAGACAGAGGTGTCATATTACACGCACTTTTCGCCATGTTATGAATTTGTTGGTCACACGTGAGGAAGCTTATTGCTGTCACTGGGTACTTTGCCAGACTCCGTGCTGCGACTGAGAATTCGGAAAAGCTCAGTAACACTTACCCGACCCGGGAATCGAACCCGGTACCTCCTAATCAGCAGACGCATACGCTATCCGGACCACGGAGGCAGTCGCCGAGCACTTGAGGTCCTTGAAGATTTGAAACCTATTTTTTGTTTTTCATTTAGGACAACGCCAACCCGCACTTGGCCAGCGAGGTGGACTATGGCCTCACCCTTCTCCTAGTGAGAAGAGGCCTGTGCTCAGCAGTGAGTCAGTATAAAGGGCTGATGATGATGATTTAGGGCACTGTGCAAGAGGAATACCGAATAAGACAGTCTAGTGGCAGAGCTACAGACATACTGTGAGGTTGGATAGGAAAGAGAAAGGTGGATATTTTGTCTCAATCTAGTTACAAATTTAAACAAAAACTAATTGAATTAATAAAATTCAATCGCTAAATTAACCAGTTTATTTAATAAAAATTGAACTGAAAATAACTGCAATGCTTAAAACAGTCAGTTTCGTGCTAACTTTTTTTTTATCAATTCGTGGACAATAGTGTGGGTTACATGTTGAATAACTTAGCATAAGTGATTATTTGTAACATTTAAACATGTTACTGTTTTTTTGTCCCTCAATAAATAAATAAAGGTGATTACGAGCGACGGAGAAGTATCGAAAGACTTACCGCACCCCTTTAGGCGCTTTGCTGTCCGCGAATTTACCGACAGCAGTGCGAGTTTGTCATATTGATGCTTGATGTTTGGCTACAGAAATCATAGCTATATGACATGAATGTTGAGTTGTCGCGATATGTGCGGTCCTAATTCCTATGTAACAGTACCTATCTACCTAAACGTTTCGTTTCTGGCATAATAATATCTATATATATATGTTTCGTTTGAGTGATAGTCCTAGAGTCCTAGCCACAGACATAGATCTACACAGATAACGCAAATGCATGCACTTCGCGTGTCTGAACCCCGACCAAGCGTCGAGGTTGGTCGCCGCTAACTTCAGTCCCCGCGCGTCCGTTGTTGCAGCCGAACGTCCGCAGAAAACTAAAAAAATGCCTCGTTGCGTGATAATTAACTGCAATAGCCCAAAAATTTCGGGCACCCAAAGGCAGGAACATATTTCCTATCACAGGTAGGTTATTTTAAAATTATATTATGCGTAAATTCATATTAAAACTGTTTTTAAGTATTCCAAGCTGCGTGTCGTTCCAGAATATACCTAACTATAAATTACCGTTAAGTAAACTTTATTCACATTACGTTGCCGCGTTTGCTTTGGACGTTTGATCTGACGTTGTGTGTTAGGAGACGATGAATATCGCACAAGCGATACTGTCGCGCATCGCTTCTTCTGTGACGTCACAGTAGGTATTAAAAAGTCGGCACGCTTGGTTTCAATACAAATCGTGATAATTGCGTTATCTATGTAGATCTATATCTGTGGTCCTAGCCGATCCCTTTTTCTTTCCTCTCAACTCCTGCTCCTATTCTTTTTCCCATCTAGGTCATTTGTGATTCCTCTGGGATCACCCGAACCCGAAGGGCGACGGTAATCGCTTACCACCAGGCAAGCCGGCTGCTCATACAAATTGGGCCATGAAGACCTAATATAAATTGGGACCATGTAGCGAACTTACATATCATTATTGGCGTTATCAATGAGTATGAGTATCTTCTGCTTGAGTGTCTGTTTGTGTGTCGCGGCGGTGTTGGCGTCGGTGGCGCAGGCCGGGCTGGCCAGAAGTAAGGAGGCTGCGATGATGAGGCGGTACACCTGAGTGCCTAACTCCGCGAAACGAGGTGCGTCTAGAGCCAACGTCTGGAAAAAACACATCTTAATATATAAAATCCTTGCGATACTGACTGACTGACAGACACGCTACAGCCGAAACTATTGGGCGCAGGAAGCTGAAATTTGGCATGTGTGTTCCTTAGGGACCGTAGGGGTGCACTAAGAAGGGATTTCCCGAAATTCCCACGGGATCGGCCAAAATGGGTAAATTTAAAAAATGCAGGCGGAGCTGCGGGCGTCCTCTAGTAATCACATATTTATTTCCATTTTGAGCCTTACAAAATAAATATTCCTACACTAGGCATTGCCTGTCCTGTCCATAACTTCACGCCTTTATCCCCGAAGGGGTAGACAGAGGTGTATTGCACACCAACACTTCGCCAGTTATGTTTCGGTCCAATGTAATAGGGGGGCGAGCCTATTGCCATCTACCAGGCTCATTGTGAAGGGAGCGATAATTAACATATTTAATGTACACATAGCTTCGAAAATTCAAAGGTGTGTGCCCGGGGTACCTGGGGATCGAACCCGAGTACGTTACGTACACCACTGGGCTATCAACGCTTACTATGACACTAGAGGATGCCCGCGGTTACACCCGCGTTATTTAAGGCTACTGCTCCGCTCCCGTCGCTCATAGCGTGATGTTATATAGCCTATAGCCTTCCTCGATAAATGGGCTATCTATAAGTGAAAGAATTATTCAAATCGGAGCAGTAGTTCCTGAGATTAGCGCGTTCAACCACACAAACAAACTCTTCAGCTTTATATATTACTAGCTGACCCAGCGAACTCCGTATCGCATTTTTAAGAGTTTTTATTTAATTCCCTTTTTTCCAAGCCTCTTTTCCAGAGTTACCATTGACTTAGCGCTTAATCTCTTATCATTCCAGGGTCTAAAAATGATGCAAAAACAAACATAGATTTTTATATAATATTGAATTCCCCACTCCTTAAAATATCGGAAACGATACCCATATCGACTTAAAAAAAATCCCGTCCGCCATCTTTGATTTCCTATCCGCCATTTTTGATCACGAAATAGATGTTGTATTTGAATTCTTCATCCCTTAAATCATCAGAGACGATACCAATATTGATTTTTTAAATTTTTCCCATCCGCCATCTTTGATTTCCCATCCGATATCTTTAATCACGAAATAGATGTTGTATTTGGATTCCCCATCCCTTCAAACATCGGAGACGATACCCATATTGATTTAAAAAAAAAATCCCATCCGCCATCTTTGATCACGAAATAGATGGTGTTTTTGAATTCCCCATTCCTCAAAATATCGGAGACGATAACCATATTGATTTTTAAAACTTTCCCATCCGCCATCTTTGATTTCTCATCCGCCATCTTTGATCAAGAAATAGATGCCGAATTTGGATTCCCCATCCCTTTAAATATTGGAGATGATACCCATATTGATTTTTTTTTAAATTTCCATCCGCCATCTTTGATCACGAAATAGATGGTGGTTTTGAATTTCGCATTCCTTAAAATATCGGAGACGATACCCATATTGATTTTTAAAATTTTTCCCATCCGCCATTTTTGATTTCCCATCCGCCATCTTGAATCACGAAATAGATGTTATATTTGGATTCGCCATCCCTTTGAACATCGCAGACGATACCAATATTGATATTTTTAAATTTTCCCATCCGCCATCTTTGATTTCTCATCCGCCATCTTTGATCACGAAATAAATGTCGGATTTGGATTCCCCATCCCTTTAAATATTGGAGATGATACTCATATTGTTTTTTTTTTATTTCCATCCGCCATCTTTGATCACGAAATAGATGGTGGTTTTGAATTCCGCATTCCTTAAAATATCTGAGACGATACCCATATCAACTTTAAAAA
Source organism: Euclidia mi (assembly GCA_944739405.2). Classification (NCBI taxonomy): domain Eukaryota; kingdom Metazoa; phylum Arthropoda; class Insecta; order Lepidoptera; family Erebidae; genus Euclidia; species Euclidia mi. The sequence goes on from OX123195.2 coordinate 45,228,867, forward strand.
AATTCCGTCCGCCATCTTTGATTTCCTATCCGCCATCTTTGATCATGAAATAGATGTTGTATTTAGATTCGCCATCCCTTAAAACATTGGAGACGATAACCATATTGATTTTTAAAACTTTCCCATCCGCCATCTTTGATTTCTCATCCGCCAACTTTGATCACGAAATAGATGTCAGATTTGGATTCCCCATCCCTTTAAATATTGGAGATGATACCCATATTGATTTTTTTTTAAATTTCCATCCGCCATCTTTGATCACGAAATAGATGGTGGTTTTGAATTCCGCATTCCTTAAAATATCGGAGACGATACCCATATTGATTTTTAAAATTTTTCCCATCCGCCATTTTTGATTTCCCATCCGCCATCTTGAATCTCGAAATAGATGTTATATTTGGAGTCGCCATCCCTTTAAACATCGGAGACGATACCAATATTGATTTTTTTAAATTTTCCCATCCGCCATCTTTGATTGCCCATCCGCCATCTTTGATCACGAAATAGATGTTGTATTTCGATTCTCCACCCCTTAAAATATCGAAGGCGATACCTATATTGATTTTTTAAATTTTTCCCATCCGCCATTTTTGATTTCCCATCCGCCATCTTGAATCACGAAATAGATGTTATATTTGGATTCGCCATCCCTTTAAACATCGGAGACGATACCAATATTGATTTTTTTAAATTTTCCCATCCGCCATCTTTGATTGCCCATCCGCCATCTTTGATCACGAAATAGATGTTGTATTTCGATTCTCCACCCCTTAAAATATCGAAGGCGATACCCATATTGATATTTAAAATTTTCTCATCCGCCATCTTTAATTTCCCGTCGGCCATCTTGGATCACTAAATAAATTGTATTATTAATCAGCGTCCTGAAAATCTCGAAAACGATACCCATATAGATTGTATCCTATTCGTTTAGCCTTTTTTTGCCTTTGTCCCAACCCTCCCCCTTCTCGTTTGACCATTTTATTATTTTTGTCTGGCCCCTAAAAGTTGTGGCGTAATTTTATATAGCCTATAGCCTTTCGGAATAATTGGGCTATCATAGGCAATAACAATTTTTAAAATCCGACTGCTAGTTCCTGAGATTAGGCGACATTATGTTTTAGCCTTTTTAGCCTTTTGCCCGGCCCCAAAGGGTCGAAGCGTTATTTTATATAGCCTATAGCCTTCCGGAATAACTGGGCTATCGTATATAAAAAGAATTTTTCAGATCCGACCGGTAGTTCCTGAGATTAGCGCGTTCAAACAAACAAACAAACAAACAAACAAACAAACTCTTCCGCTTTATTATATTAGTATAGATTACTAGAGGATGCCCGCGGTTACACCCACGTTATTTAAGGCTACTGCTCTGCTCCCGTCGCTTAAAGCGAGATGTTATATAGCCCATAGCCTTCCTCGATAAATGGGCTATCTAACACTGAAATATTTTTTCTAATCTGACCAGTAGTGCCTGAGATTAGCGCGTTCAATCAATCAAACAAACTAACTCTTCAGCTTTATATATTATAGTATAAGATTGATCATGACATCTTCATATTGCATTATTCTTACCTCAGGATAATTCTTAGTGCTGTCCCACTCCAACAGTTCAAGGTAGGCCTTAGCCAAGGTTTGCGCCGTGACGTTCCTTATAATCGTCTTGTCCGTCACCGGGATACTTAGGCCTTCCTTCTCTATGTGTCGCTTCAACCACTCTTTAGTGTACTGCAGGCCATCTATGATAAACAATGGAATCTTAATATATAAAATGCTTGCGTTACTTACTGACTGACAGACACGCTACAGCCGAAACTATTGGGCGCAGGAAGCTGAAATTTGGCATGTATGTTCCTTGGGGACCGTAGGGGTGCACTAAGAAGGGATTTCTCGAAATTCCCACGGGATCGGTCAAAACGGGTAAATTTAAAAATATTGCAGGCGTAGCTGCTGGCGTCCTCTAGTTAGAAATAAAGTGGCTGTGACATACAGTCGGACAGATATGGCGAATTTATATTATTAAAACATTAGTGCCTAGTGATACCAATATTTGACAGGCGATATAGAGAGCCAGTACCTCTAAATAAACTGTCACTAGTCTAAACCATGGAATATAAATATCTGACCTCCAGGGGAAGCGATCCCTTTGGGTTGCGGAGTTCAGACAGGCAGACGCTCTGTCGAAAAGCTAATATTCACTCAAATCCGGTTAGACTAGTAGGCGGGCCCCGGGTTGCAACCGGGATAACGCTAGGAGTAGGTGTGACTTGCAATATGGACTTGCCATCTCCATTTTTACTTGCTTTTGATATCAAACCCTTACCTTCAGTAACTTTAAGAATTTCATCAAACTTGGCCCTCTCGTACTGAACGCTTTCTTGCTGCACGTGCGGTCTGATCATAGCGATCAGCGTGTTGGCTAAGTCCAGCTTCAGTACTTCAAGCGTTTCTAGGATCGCACGGAATATGTCCACCTGAAAATTGTATGTGGTAGTCTAGTGCAATATGATTTTTAATCATTTAAGATGGTGGCGGTACAGAATTCTGAGGTTCAATTTATTTCCGAATTAAATGGAATTGAAGCGACTTATTTCAACAAAGTACAAACGAGAGATTTAAAGCGAAAGGTATGAAAGTTAATGCAAGAAAGACGAAAGTGATGGTGTTTGAGAAGGATGAAAGTTTGACTGAGTGTAATATTACGATTGATGATGAAAATGTGGAACAAGTTGAAAGATTTGTATATTTGGGAAGCATGTTTACAAGAGATGGAAGATTTGAAGGTGATATTGAAAGGAGAGTGACTGCGGGGAACAGTGTGAATGGAGCGCTGCATGCCTTTATGAACGGCCAAACCGTGCCTAAAAAGGTGCGACTGGCAGTTCATAATGGAGTGCTGGTGCCCACCTTGATGTATGGAAGTGAGTTTTGGGTCTGGCAGAACAAGCATGAAAGCAGAATTAACGCAGTTGAGATGCGATCACTGCGTAGTATGTGTGGGGTGAGACTGATTGATAGAATTTCGAATGCAGTAATACGAGAGCGATGTGGCCTGAAAGAAGATGTCGTGACAAGGATTGAGAAAGGAATGCTGAAATGGTTTGGACACGTGGAGCGAATGAGTGAAGAAAGATTGACGAACCAAATATATATGGCAGAGGTGTATGGGCAAGCTGGTTACGGCAGACCTCGTAAGACGTTCGTCTACCAAATTGGGGACGTCTTGAAAAACGGAAAAGTCTCTTTTCATACATGCTCGCCGGTTACGGATGCGTAACCGGCGAGCATGTATGAAAAGAGTAATGAATGTAGAGGAAGCGCGTGAGGTTTGCAAGGATAGAAGCAAGTGGCGTTCTGTTGTCTCTGCCTACCCCGACGCGAAAAAGGCGTGAGCATATGTATGTGTATGTATGTACACAGAATAATGAACTTTATGTTTATTGTATAACATGCAAAATAAAAACGAGCCAACGGAAGGCCATTTCGCTGAAAGACGCGCGTCCTATTTTTAGGCTCGTATAGGACAAGGTGGAGTGGTTGAAGGAGTTCTACACCAAATTGGTTGAAGAAGGCTTGAAATGATAGCGGTAATTCTAATAGGCTGGAATGTATTACTATACGGCTATGGCTATAATTTATCTAATGCGAGGATCGCACCAGAAATAGCACACCCACCAATATGGCATCTCACGGTTGGCGAATTGCTATAAGTCACAAAAATTGACAATCCAAATCGTTGAAAAATGAATCCTAATGCCCTATAAAACAAGGTTGGACTTACCGTATCATTAAGCTTAGTAATATTTTGTATCATTTCGTCCCGCGCCGGCGCCGCCAGCTTGGCCATCAAGTCTATTACAAAGCTGGCGTACTTGTTGAAGTCCAGACTATTGTTTTCGGCTTGCTGCTTTATGAACTCACCGTCTAGCACCTCTTCTATCATTTCTCTGATGCGAGTGTGCCGGGGAAGTAATATTGCGAATAGACCCTGAAAGAATTGAATATTAATTGTAAGTTTGACGACCCAATGGCGTAGCGGGACCGTGAATAACGCTGAATGTCGCGGGTTGCTCAAGACAAACAATTGTGTGCGTAATCAGTGATCATGGATGATTGACTTGGTCTCGTTCTTTATATGTATAATATGTACGTTTCTACAAAAGCAGGTATATAATACATACATACATAAATACATAGACTCACGCCTGTTTCCCCGAAGGGGTAGGCAGAGGCATATTAAACGCCCACTTTTCGCCAGTGTTTTGATCCCACGTAATAGGTGGTGGTATATAATATGTATGTTTATCCATTTTCTAGAACCCATAGCACAAGCTTGCTTGGTTTGGGACTAAAGGGTGTTGCGTGTATGTGGTAAAATATTATTATATCGTTATTTTAATTATTAAATTATTGATCGCCTAATCATACCGCCTATTCTCCGACAAGGTCCGATTAATTTATTTGATGGATAACGTGATGCAAATATTACTTTTTGATGATGCCGTTACTAATTTAGGTATTTAGTGTACTAGATAAAAATACTGCAACAAAGGGTACTTCAGGATCATTCAACCAAACACAGAAAGAACCGTAAGAAGTTTGAATTTATATGGATGATGATATATCTCAAGAATGTGACACTGGTGCTGAAAAAGAGGGGCAAAGAATACTACAAACTATATATTTTTCATTGCAGTCAGTGCTTCACTGCCACTCTACTAGTGCGCAAGAACTTTCACTGATCATTATACTGAAGCTTTATTTTTGTCTATTAAGATTTTTTATACTCAACATACTGCTATTTTTAAGGTGAACATCATTAGTTATAAAGATCTTATTTTATACTCTCTTTTTATAGACTCCTGTATCCCCGAAGGGAGCTCCACCCGCAGAGGAGTTTTCGCCATGAATTTTTAGGTCCCACGTAATAGAGGGCGAGCCTATTGCCGTTACCGGGCACATCACCAGACTCCGTGCTGCTACTCAGAATTCAGAAAAACCCAGTAGCACTTTTGCCCGACCGCGCGGAAATCGAACCCGGGACCTCCGATCAGCAGTCACATGCGCTGTCCACGGAACGGAGGCAGTCATATTTTATACTGTTCAAGAAATTCATTGACCTAAATGACACATAAGAAGGAGTGTTACCACATTGGATGTGTGCCAACTTCATTATGTAATAAACAATTACAGCTTGGTTGCAATTATATGTATTACCACACTGAACTGTATCTTTATGATTATGATATAATTTATGAAGAATTGTATTTTTATATTTTTTTAAACTGATTATACAGGTTGTCACAAGACCCATCACCAAGCCGAAGTCTACTCGTTTTGGACATCATGCCAAGTCATACTAAGCAAAAATAAAACCTGGGAAACGATATATTTTTTTAAGGAGACACAGTTTTTAATCTGCAATTAAAAAAGCGCGCGTGCAATAATTTTCGAAATCCCTTCTTATTCATTGGTGCATAGGACATCTATAGAACAGGTTGGCGGGGTAAATGCATCGATTTTGTACCTAATTACAAAAATTTCATAGTAACTTTGAGGCTCAATATCTCCTGAACCAGTAATCTCCCAGGTATGGTACCAAAGTAAAAAAAAAAATTGTAATGATTGGTACAATATGGGGTTTCAGTTTTCGTTAAGGGTCTTTTTACACCCTGTATACACAAAAACATTACTGCATGGTTGGCGCAGTGATTTAGGTGGATAGCTACATCTGCATTTGTAAAGTCAACAACAAAAGTGCGATTGCTTCACAAAATTTACGATTTGGAAGAACGAGACAAGGCTAGCAAATAGAAATGCTGCCTATTTCTAATCTATGAAGTTAAGAAAGATGGCAGTACACCAATGAGTAATTGTTTACTCCTTCACACAACGTATCTATGTTTTAGCCATGGTTACCATCTCACTCAGTATTTGTCTATGACAATAAAATAAAATTAAAAACAGGGTTATTTCGTCCATATATACCTGCAGTAGTAAAGCCAAGCCTTAACTGCAATACAAGAACCTAAGATGTGCTGATAAACGATTTCAATTATGGGAGTGAGCAGATACTGAATAAAATAATGATTTTACCTGTTTGACATCCTCCAGTAATACAAGAGCCTGCTTGTACTCCGGCGGGTCAGAGTTGAGTTGCTCCCTCAGTATGTCAAAGTATGCTTTGTGCATTGTTTCTTTTACTAGCTTCTGGTAACTGAAAAACAAGATGTATTGAGTGATGACCGGTTGGCGCAGCGGGAGTGTAAGCGACTGCCACGCCGAAGGTCGCGAGTTCGATGCCCCCTCAAGGCAAACATTTGTGTGCGTGAATGTTTGTCTTCGTCTGGGTGTTTCTATGTATAATATGTATGTATTTACAAAAATAAAGTATATTATAAGTATGTTTATCCATTGTCTAGTACCCATAGTACAAGCTCTGCTTAGTTTGGGACTAGATGGTGTTGTGTGAATGTCGTAGAATATTATTATTATTATAAATGGTAAAGTTACCTTTTTTATATCATGGGTATACAAATTCTTATATTTATGCAACAGGTCTCCAAAACAAGTATTTTGATGTATGCCCTTATATGCAGCTGCCTGACTGCACAGACACACAAAGAGCAGTTGAGATGATATACATATTATTATGTAGGTACTTGATACATACATAAAACTTAAGTGTCTGTCTGTGATTTCAAATACCCTTTTTTTTTTCAAGAGTCTCTTTATACTTAGTTACACTAGATACCAATTTATTCTTAATTATTTTTTTGTTCACGGGTAATCTCTTGAACGGTTGAACTGATTTTAATGACACTTGCTCTGGAAGATAGGCTGCAGCTTGCCCAGAAAGGTGCCGCTGTTGCCGAATTACCGATAATAGCATAGGTGAAATTATGCGGTACAGCTAATGTGTAATAATAAAAAAATACATACCTGTTATCTGGTGGCTCAAAAGGCTCCAACTTGAAGTCCTGGTCAACAGCTATCTCGTGCGCTAGTGCCATGTTCTGCATACCATGTGCTGCTTTCATGATGTCTTCTAATGTGACGAACTTGGGTGGAGAAGCACCAGTTATTGTAGAGCCCCGAACTCTGAACTGTATTGGCTCACTAGCATAGTAGCTGCTGTTGCTGTAAATGTTTAAAGTATAATAATAATAATAAATCATCTTTATTGTACACAAAAAAAAATATAAACTTTATGTTTATAATTTTTTTTGTGTAGAAATTTATAGAAGAAGAAAGAAAGAAGGGTAGTTTGGCATTTTAGATGATTTAGATACAATAATAATAATGACTTACATACTGATTAAAATTTTGGTGGTTGGTGGATGTGGATGGTTTGGGCATTTGGAACGGATGGAGGAAAGAAGAAATACGAAAGAAGTGTACTTATTGTGTAAGAATAAATGGAGATGTTGGTAGGGGACGCCCGAGACGGATGTACGCCGACCAAATAGGTGACGTACTAAAAAAGGGCCAAATTAAAAGTACCCATAACCAGCGAGCATGTATGAGGAGGTTAATAAATGTTGAGGAAGCAAAAGAGGTGTGTTTGAACCGGAGCATTTGGCGTTCCATAGTCTCTGCCTACCCCAATGGGAGACAGGTGTGACGATAGATAGATAGATAATTAAAATTCTATAGTTTGAGTAATATGCAGGAATAATTAAGGAACAAACAGCATACAATAATTTTAGAATTTACATCAGTTTAAAAAATTACACACTTTGTTACTTGATATAAAATACACCCTGTAAATTCTTTGTTTGAGAGAGTAGCACAATTGAATCCCACAAGATTTTATTAAAAGTGGGCTTGGCAATCAAACCCATACCCATACAACTACATGATGTGTCATAGTGACCATTTCTTACAATGTAGATAAACAAAAACCATTATTGTTGATAATGTCTTTTAGAATGAACCTTCTTGATCTTTACCAAAGAAATGGTTGCTGCTATTTATTTATTTATAAAAAATTAAACAAAAAGCGTATTGAAACTTTATGAACCCTCCAATCTGCTGTGTGTATTCAACCATATCACGACAGTGACAAAAAATATGTTATACATACGTTAATATGAAACTATTGGGGGAACTATTGAACGGGCAGTTTATGTTCAGTAGTGCATATCATAATTATGATAATGACTTGGCAACTGTTACCTAAAGTTTACTTAAATTCAGATAACGATAATTAGAATAAAAGACAATTGGTAACAATGCAGTGAAAAATAAACATGATTTATACTATTCTATATGACTGCTATAATGATGAGAATGATAGACAGATAATATTTTACTGCATCTTGTATTTTCAGTAAAATATGAAGATATTCTTTACTGGCTATACTTTACAAGGTTACAGACTTGTTGTTCTTTGTTCTTACTCAATTACATCAATAATATAAGACTATGAAATTGTCTTTGTTATTGTAAAGTCTATTTGTGATCATGACACAGATATGACTCACAGTTAAATTTGAGGCAGATAGGAATCTCATATTTGTGAAAATATTTTGTAGCAATACTTGACTATTTACCTGGACATTCTTTATATACATTATCTTTACTTATTGCATGTTACACTGCGACGTTTAAATACAGCTGTATTGACTGACATCATAACAAAGCATTATCAGAATTAAGAATTATTTCAAGCATTTTAAAATTAGATTAGGCATAATAAGCAGATCAGCAATCCCTGTTATTAAAAAGTTACAAACCTAGATCCAGTAGGCATGGGTTGAGACGGAGTCCTCGTAATCTTCTCTCCTTTGTCAGATCCTTGCGACCCAGAGCCACTCGGTCCTTCACGTTCGCTCATCTTGAAAACTTGACTTAAACTGACTCAGGAAAGAGCAGGTAAACACTTTACCCCTTATAAGGCGGACCTCCCCAAAGGCACAAAATGAAAACGGTCAACTCATCAAGCACAATCACCTTGAATCATAACAACACATAACCTTACTTTTACAACAAAAAATACAACTTTAAGCTATTTTTGAATACGATACAAATATTTTGTATTAATTATCTTCATTACACAAAGTATGAAAAGCTACTAATTTTATACCGTTTTCGTATATTTTCAACAAAATCAAACAGATGTTTTCATTCACTTGTCAATTTGGATAGATGTCACGAAATGTCAAATAAATGACAGGACTTTTAAAAATTTGAATCTACGTTTTGTTGCAATCAATGTAAATGATACTTTCCCAAGGATTAAATTGCATTTAAAAATACAGCATCAAATGATCCTTCAGGAGCTTTATTTGTTTGAATCTTTCTCTCTTTTTTATTTCTTTACTCAAACAGACCGCGATCGGTCTAATCCTTCTTATCTCTATAACGCTCTTGTGCGAATTGGATATTTTTCTTTGGAATTGTATAATACTTAAGGTTAGTTGGGCGGCAGGATATTTCTTCTAGAGCAACATCTGCCACCTCACTAAAATGCTATGTGAGACTAGCTGTCTCAAGATCTTTACTGTGCCACCAGTAGACACATGCATAGAGAATCTTCTCGTGTCCAAGATGAAAGAAGTAGGGCCTTCAAGGCAACGAAGACGTCGAAAGAACAAGTCGTTGCGGGCGCCCGACCCTCCATCAGTATTGCCAATGATCTCATAGAACAGCCAGGTACAGTGCTGGTGGCGTTTGCGGCCGGCTACGAATTTTTTTATTTACGCCTATGCCTATCAAAATGACTCCATGGCGCCTGATCTTCAGCGTGCATGGAGTCCCATGGTAAAAGTCATCAAGTCAATAGAATATTAATAACTAGACGTCGCCAGTGGCTTCGCCCGCGTCTATTATAGGTAGGTACATATAAACCTTCTTCTTGAATCAATCTATCTATTAAAACACCGAATTGAAATCGCTTGCGTACTTAGTTTTTAACATTTAAGCATACATAGGGACAGACAGAAGACAGACTTTGTTTTATACTATGTAGTGAAAATGGCATGATGGCTCCTCCCCTGATGGCCTAGAGAAAATCTTCTTTAACTTGTATGTCGGGTCTCAAGATGGCGATGGCGATGGACTGCTCGAGATTTTAGAGGAAGTTTCGATATTAATAAGGTGTATGTACTTTGAACGACAGGGAATGAAACCACTGTTTCATGCTAGCCTGTATCTTTCATATCTTCATAGATTTTTGGTCAGATGGCATTGCAGCCTTTTGAAACTGGGTTATTATGTTACCTACTACCTGTGTCGCCCACTAGCTGCGGTCGGCCGTGCAATGCATTGCGCCTCAGCTCTAATTAGGTAGGTACGTACTAGGCCTAGATAGGTAGGTACCTACCTATATCTAGAATTATAGGCCGGCGAACTAATTTAGCTGAGATAGTGTTTCAAACTGGACTAAAACCAATGGGCAACTATTCGTCATCCCAAATTATGAGCATAAAGTAGTGGGAATACCGCCACTTTATCTCGATCATCTGTGAGTAGTTTTTTATTTCTGTGGTAGTTTTATTACAGTTGCACGAACGTCGTTGAGCATTAGGTACCGCTTAAATATAATGTTGCATTGTTGTAAAGCGGTGATAGCACAGTGGTATACGTAACGGACTGCGGAGACGATGGTCTCGGGTTCGATCCCCAGTTACCCCGGCCACACACCTTTGATTTTTCGAAGTACCTAATGTGTGTATTAAAAATGTTAATTATCGCTGACGTAACAATGTGCCCGGTAGATGGCAATAAGCTCGCCCCCTATTACATTGGGACCGAAACATAACTGGCGAAGTGTGGGTGTGTAATACACCTCTGCCTACCCCTTCGGGGATAACAGGCATGATGTTATGTATGTGCATTGTTGCATAATTTAATCAGGTACAAGAAGCTTTTACTTCTCGGCTTTTTTCATATCAATCGTGGAATATGTACCTACCAGCAACTCTATAGTGTCTAAAAAGGAATAATATATTGGAAAACAACATCTAGGTAAACTAAAAGTAGACGTGCGTAGTGTTTCACTATTAATACATCTTCTAGATAAATATAAAGATAAAAAGTTGATGATGATTCATATACATAGAAAAGTGAATAAGCAGAAATAGAGTAGGAATGTTATCGACTGAAGCCGAAGCTAAGGGTGAAATACCAGGTTCTGTGCAAAATGTTGGGAAATGCCGTGTAGGACCGGCACCCTGCCAACATACATTCTTGTTCATTATTAGAAACCTGATTGAAACGATCTATATTACCACGAGATAATCTGTAAAATTCTTGCGACTTAGGTACAGAAAAACTACAGCCAAAACTATTAGGCGCAGGATGCTGAAATTTGGCATGTACTAAGGTATATTCCTTGGGGATCGTAGGGATAACGAAGAAGGGATTTTCCGAAATACCCACAGGATCGGGCAAAAACAGTTAAATGAAAAAATATGTGCGAGTATAGCTGTCATAGCTGCGGGCATCCCCTAGTGTGTTTCTTTATATTTTTGTTGGTGCCTTCATCTTGTCAACTGAGATTATGAGTAGCTATGAGACACCATACCATCGAGATATTCGTAGGTACAAAAATCTTTTTGTCGTGCACTGTGTACATTCTGTTTATACATTACTAGATGAGCCCGCGGTTACACCCGCGTTATTTAAGGCTACTGCTCCGCTCCCGTGGCTCATAGCGTGATGCTATATAGCCTATAGCTTTCCTCGATAAATGGGCTATCTAACAATAAAATAATTTTTGAAATCGGTCCAGTAGTTCCTGAGATTAGCGCGTCCAACCAAAATAACAAACTCTTCATCTTTTTATATTAGTAGGTATAAGATACCTATCTCGTAGTCTTTAGCAGCCGTGTCGGATACTGTAATTTATAGAAGGTCCATGAATAATTTTGCAAGTTAGCTTGATCTTTTTGACAGATGTAAATTTTCCTGATCGACATAACTTTGCAATGACGAACATATTATTTTCTTAATTTAATGATTTTAAAAATTGTAAATATATTTAAAAAATACATATAACATAAAAGCCCCTAAAGATTCAAGCGTTATCCGAAAATTTTAAGACTTTTTATTGCTTCAAAGTAAAATTTAAATAGGAACACTGAAAATAATAGACGCTTGTACAATGTTATATCGGTCGGACGTGTTCGGAAGGATGGGACACGAATAACAGGCAGTAACTGTTACAAATACCGATTACAATAAATCATTATTAAAGATCATTGTTAAGTTATTCTTGCAAACGGGGGTCCTTTTGGTTGGGGTCTCTTTGGCTAGTGGTTGGGGTCTCCTTAGCTGGTATAACTCTTTTTAGAAAAATAAGGTAAAAAGAAAAATTGAATTCTAATTTGAATTAGGTACGCAATCCATCGTTCTATCGACTGGCCATATAAGCCGAACGTCGGGAACACTCGGGGTCAGTAGTGAGGAGTAAAGTCAAGAGGAAAGAAGAGGTTAAAGGAAGAAGTTAAGAGGAAGCAAGACTACCTGCCCGTAACAGTATTTTTGTTTTGAACTTTTGTTAAACATGCCTATATGGGCGAAAAAAACTGTACTCAACAGTGAAACTCGTGAGTTTGTGATTCGCTTACGCGATTATTTTGAGCGTGAGTCACAAACCATTATTGCCCTTGTTTCATGTGCGGCAACGTGTAGCTGACGCTTTGGGAATTGGATTAGCCACTGTGACACGAATCTCTACGGAAAAATATGAAAAAGAAGGTGATGAGGAGAATAAACTGTCGTCTCCTATAAAAAACGTAGGCGTATCCAACTTACCGTCAATATTGACGATTTTCAATATGCGGCCGTACGGAACCACATTTATGGTTCTTATTCAAGAAAAGAATTGCCCACACTTGACGAGTTGCTGGTGACACTAAGAGAAGCTGATTTATATGACGGCGTTCGAACCTTGCTGTCAAAACTATTGTGTAGAATTGGATTTCATTACCAAAAATCCAACAACCGCAAGATTCTTATGGCAAGGAATGACATTGCCCTTAAACGAGTTGATTTCTTAAGAAAACCCCAAAATATTAACGATTGGAAAAAAGTTGTGTTTTTATATGAAACTTGGTGGAATGCCAATCACACTGTTAAAAAAACATGGAACGATGATACGTACCAGAAGGAAAAAGGGGGAGGCTGATAATTTGCCACGCTGGTACTGCCCAAGGTTATGTGCCAAACTGTTTACTGGCATTTAAATTAAAAAAAAAAGCGAATGAGTATCACGAAGAGATGAACTTCGAATCTTTTTCGGAATGGTTTTATAAAATGATGGACAACCTGGATGGTCCTCATATAATAATAATGGATAATGCATCCTATTATTCCACGCAACTTGACAAGGCACCGACGACGGCAAACAAAAAGCCGATATAATAGAGTGGCTCATAAACAAGCGCGTAATTTTTACATACTTACAGAGTTATTTTTGGCCTTCCAATAGAAAAAAGTGAAAAAAAAAATCGAACCTCCCTTAGAAAACTGCTCGATCACGTGGTCGATTTCGTATGTAAGGTCTGAATTTTATTTTTCACTTTACGACCCGTGTTTTTTGGTAAAGTTTTTTACCTACATTCATAGTCTGAACCACCCATTTAAATTTAGCGGGAGGTCCAAAAATAACCCTGTAATATACATATTAAATAGGTACTTATTATGAATATTGACCCACCGTCGCCTATCTACCCAATGTTTTATATGTCTAGTGCAATAAAGAATTTCACACATAATACACTCACACCATCTCGTCACAGTTACAAGTATTTTAAAACGTAATTTTTTGGACTACTAGATATTTTCTGTTTCCCATCACTAGCCCGTCTGTCAAAAAGATCAAGCTAACTTGTACAGGGTATATGATATATTGAAGTGGTTCATCCCCAGCTCTCAAATTATACTTTCTCTTAAATCAGTACAAACACCCTACTGTATGTTTTCTATTTACAAAGTATTAACTCAATAGCCAGCATTTCATTGGGACTACAAACCCACCCAAGAATATTCAATCGATGAATATCGATAGTGCCAAATATAGGGCAAATCAGGCCCAAAATATTTCTATCTAAAGCTAATAAATAAATCTCTACGTCATGTTATTATTGAACGAGTCTAATTATATTTGCGTAAGGCAACCTTTAAAACAAAATTCAGCCACACACACAAAGTCAATTACCTCGCAACCTACGCAGGAAAACTTCAGCACAACCTACAAGTACGTACTTTATATTTCAGAGAAAAATTAAAGAAGCGTAGAGGGTAGAGAGAGGTTAGCAAGGAGGCAATCTAACTTGTTCAGAGACAGTACTAGCAACTAATTTACCTAGGCAAACGTAGTGCCGTCGGCGGAGAGGATTGCTTTTTCTTAACTATTTCATTTTAAAGTTGAGAAAATTTACCTCCATTCCTTTGCTTTATCTTCAGTCGTTATATTAGGATTGATTCAGTTTACTGTGAAGACTGTGTGCTTTGCTTATGAATGTAGTTACGATGTTTAATTTGAAAAAGAATGGATCATAAAATGATTTTATGGTAGCACGATGTTATTTAAAAGTACCAAAGTGCGTTGGTTTTGGAATGAGAAGATTGCATAATGGTTTGTAGTTTTGAGCAACTCTACAACATAGACTTATCTTAATATATAAAATCCTTGCGTTACTTACTGACTGACAGACGCTACAGCTGAAACTATTGGGCGCAGGAAGCTGAAATTTGGCATGTATGTTTCTTGGGGACCGTAGGGGTGCACTAAGAAGGGATTTCCCGAAATTCCTACGAGATCGACCAAAACGGATAAAGTAAAAAAATTGCAGGCGTAGCTGCTGGCTTTTAAACTTTCGCGATTTGTATACATCATACAAAATAATTTAGCGGGGCTTAATCGCGTACAATTAATTTATTTAAGGTATAAATACCTATTTGTTCCCGACGTTTCACTCGCTTCGCGGTAGGTGCCGAAACCCGCACTTCCACAAGACGGCGCTGAGCTCTCATCAGTCTCTCCGCGACCACGCTCGGTGCAAGACGAGCGAAACGTCGGAAACAAATAGGTATTTATACCTTAAATAAATTAATTGTACGCGATTAAGACCCGCTAATTTATTTTGTATGATGTAGCTGCTGGCGTCCTATAGTATGCTATATTGGTATAAATAGATACTTACTAACCTACCAGAGTAAATGCTTAAATATGATTGTACACAGTGTAGCAAGAATTCATATCAACGTATGGTACTATGACAAACTAGCAGGCAGTCGCCAATTTTTATACATAAATTGATACCTATTTATCCAGTAATTTTAAATCTATTTACTGAGACACAACGTAAACTTTATTGAATAAAAAAAAATTGACAGAAAAATACCGTAAAATTAATTAAATACCGTATATTTAACACTTTTACTGTCCTAAGACAATTATCAATACAATTATTGCATGTCCAATAGTGCGTTATATACAATGCATGGACGTATGAACTTCAACCGCCGACCAATAGTGTTGTCCAAGTACGTCGAAACACGATCGATGACATGTATAGGTAACAAACATGGTCAAATCGTTGATTTTGTGTATATTTTGGCGGACTGTTTCATTGATAAACCTCTACGAGGAAAACTAAAGAGATAATTATCAGTGGCGTAACTATACCGTTCGAGGCCCGTGGCAAATTTATCGGATGGGCCCCCTCCCCCCAATATAAAGAAGCTGAATCAACAATAATAATAATTTTTATTTTATAATACTTATTTTTATTATGGTTTTTGAAAAGGAGGAATGCGTTACGGCTTGTAATGTTATGATCGATGGACAACGAGTGGAGCAAGTGAATGAGTTTGTATATTTAGGTACGCTGTTTACAAGAGATGATAAGAATGTAGAAGATATTGAAAGAATAGTTAAAGCAGGTAATAGAGTGAATGGAGCTTTGAAGGTGTTTATGAATAGCCAAAACGTGTCCAAAAAGGCACGTTTGGCTGTGCATAGAGGGGTGCTAGTACCTACTCTTATGTATGGTGCTTTAGAAGTCGCGTCTATAGTTTGTAAGACTTTACAATGGAAAACCAACAACATAATAAAATTGTAGTTTTCTATCTTCTTCCTCAAGAAAGCTTCATTTCTCTCATCTGTTTTGGAATTTAATAAAATAGTTTTTGTAAGCGCTTTTTGAACATCAACAAACCGAACTTTTAAAGCAAACATGGCATCAAAGCGTCCTGCCCATCTAGTTGGATTCATTGTTTTTAATGTTACTGAATTTGATTATATTCTCCTTTATTGTCAGATATAAAACTAGATAATATATTCCATCGTTTAATACTATGGCCAAAAAAAAAACTTGTTGCACAGTTTCGAATAATGTTTGTATTTCTATGACCTCTTTTATTGCATCATTTCCCACCAAATTTAAATTATGAGCAACACAATGGACATAAACCGCATTTGGCTCTATATCTCTTATGAGTTTTTGAACTCCACCTTAAGTGCCTTTCGTGGTATTAGCTCCGTCGTACCCTTGTCCACGACACTTATTGAGAGAAATACTTTTGTCATTTATGGATGTTATTATCTGCTTGGACATTGCTAAGGCAGTTTGATTCTTAACCTCATGAAATCCTAAAAATGACTCTTTAATTACGAGAGTCTTTGGAGTACCATTTTCATCTTTCTCGATTACACAGTTACGGTAAAGTTCACACAATTGATCTGTTTTGGAAATATCTTGAGTAGTATCAAATAAAATGGTGCGGTTTCTATTCCATTTACCAGAGCATTTTCCACTTTTTGAACCAGAACAGCAATGAGCTCATTTTGAATTTTTGGACTTAAGTATTTAACCTGGCCCTTAGGTTTGCTTAGCAACTCGTGTAAAATAGGATCGCATTTGGCTAATAGCTCAACAATACTCAAAAAAATCCCTTTTGGACCTGAATCGTTGCCATATACCGTTTCTCTATGGCCACGAAAAGCTAAATTACAAGTTGAAAGTGTTAGAGTAACATCAAGCAGTCTAGTGAGTACCTGGTGCCAAATTTTTTTTTCTCTCTTGATAATGGAGTCTAGCTCTTCATCTAGTGTTCCATGTAACTGCCACTGTCGATGTACAAAGCATGAATCTAAATGTTCTTTCGATATCTCATGTCTTTCTATGGCTTCCACAATATGTTTCCAATCATCATAGCCTTACATCCAAATATTTTGTATATTTTTAGATGCCCTATTTGTGAATAACCAACATGGTTAACAATATGCTTTTTGAAGCAATAGGGAATAGCACAGCCACGTACGTTCTAACTTTACACCAGATAAAGAAATACTGTAATAATATCTATCCAAGAAAGATCTTTTGTTACTATCACTTAAAAGGGGCCTTTTGGTTTACAGAGTCCGTTTTCGATCACAAACCGTTTTACTTGATCATTGAGTTCTTTGAAGTTACTTTTATCAGTAACGTACGGTAAAGATTTAAATTTTTCTATATCCAAAAATGATTCGTTCGAAGATTTGCTCGTACCGGGTTGTGGTTGCTCTGAATCTAAATATTCACTGTTATCGGGCTCTGCAATATTGCCACTTATTTAAACCATTTAAACCATTTATTAGCTCACAAAATATGGGTATATATAGATATTATAGGATACATATGAAATTGGTAGCCACATATTCACCATTTCTGGCATGTGAGACATAATTTTATTTACCTACTTAAAGTAAAAACAATTAATTATATATCATTTACATAAATTATATATAATACTATTAGTACCAGTATGACTTTAGTTTATTACCTACTTAATATCTGTTATCACAAACATATACAAAATATTAGGCCTTATCACTAATTATATTTAGAATAATTATATTTTTCTATTAACTTCTTAACACATGACGACATCATTTTCTGCCCTTCCGACGCGCTGTGCATTTGATTCTTATTCTATACTATCTTGATTCTTAAAGTACTGACTTATTTTAGGTAACTTTTTATTTTGTTCTTCAGACTCCTTCTTTCGCTTTCGTTTTTCGCTTCCACTCTAATACTTTCTATACAACATCGTAAAAAGTTTGTAATAATACTATAGTTTTTATTAAATGAAAAATCTGATTGCTAAGAAATGCCAAAAAAGCGGCCGTATAAATGTATGTAACGAAAGACCACCAATTTGTTCAATGCTTAATTCAAGCGTGCAATTTTATAATTACTTATTGAAAGAAGGATGAACATAGGTAAATAGTTTTGGTGGTTACGAAATGTCAAAATAATGATTTGTCTTTTTCAAATGGGCGATGAGAATCATTAGATAACTGCCTAATTTTAAATATTAATTTTGTTATCTGTGATTTCAAGCTTTAGTTACCACCGATACCTACCGATGATGTAAAATGTTAATGATTATTTTTATAGGTAGATTAAAAATTAAAATGATTGTTGTCTTATAAATTATTTAAAATATTAGAATAAAATTCTTACCGAGTAGACATTGTCAACCTATTTTCACATTGACTAGTTAAATATATCCTCACTTGCAACAAACACCCAATTCTTACAACAATAAACTGTTAACTGCTTGAGTGCTTGCGTAGTAATAGAATAGTGGAGTCATAGTAAAAACAGAATAGTAGGATAGCTTCATACAAATCGGCTGCCGCCGCCGCGCTGGTTTGAATGTATGCGTGAGTCGCCGGGGCGCCGTGTACGCACGCACTTTTCACGCACACAATCTCACGAGCGCGGCAAGCTCGGCGAAGGGATGAGCCGCGCGTCTGTTCGCGCGGATTCATGTAGGTACTACACTGCTCGCCCGCTCGAATTGTTTATGTACATTCAGTTTTGTAATAAACGTTATTATTATTATACAATGTGTTAAACGACAGTAAATTAAACTTGTTACATTTTTCTCGCTATAAAGGGCATTTAGATAGTTATATAACGCTTAGCTAGTCAGTAGGTATTTGAAAAAAAATATATGCAAGCTTAAATTCTGTAGTATTCAGCGCAATCACTTAAAAAACGGCGAAAAAGCGCGCGCGCCGACAAAGCCGGCGCCGCGGTGTAAACACGTGACAACCCGTGCGTCAACGCAAGAGTAGGCAATTAACTCGCCGAGCGGCCTTAGCTAGCTTACTATTCTGTTTTTACTATGGTGGAGTCTTTCTTATATACAAACTTGAATCGGGGATACCCCGTGAGCGTCAAATTGGCGGGATGCGTAGGTAAGTATACGCAATTTTTAAGCGCTGTTGACCGAAACTTACAGCGAGAATTCCCCGAACATCTGCAGTAATACCAATACGCGTGGCGAGCATTTTATTATCTATCGGATACGTTCTAAAACTGGGTTACACCTTTCTTTTTACAAATGCTTTGAATTTTTTATACATTTTTTTACTTGTGTATGCAAGTGAGTAGGTAACAAAAATAAATCAAAGACAAATTTTTTTTACTAAACATGAACCTATAATAAATGTTAGGAGTTGGGATTCTCCTGTGACCGGGGGCCCCTTCCGGCTGGGGGCCCGTGGCATTCGGCCGACTTGCCACCCTGGAGTTACGCCACTGATAATTATGTACCATAATAGATCTCAGATGAATTAATAATGAATTCTTTAGTTCGTCTGTGTAATAGATAAGTAAATTGCATAGACATGACATTGACAATGTCATTTTGTTTTTGATTGTGTGTTTATTTGTGAATAGTTATAATATTTTCTATTATTGGTCTTGGCTTCATTTTATCAACCATGACTCGGATTGTATCAGGCGATGATTTAGTGCGTATTTTAGAAGATAGTGATTGTGAAGAAGGTGAAGTTAATTGTGTGGCACTTAATGCAGTATATTGTATCGATTGTGAAGGTTACTTATTATGTCTCAAGAACAGTTTATTAGCGTAGACCCCCCAAAGAAATAAAAAAAAAGTTTTATTTAAGTTGAATTTTAGTAAGAAAAACCATTTTTATTTTTGTTTGATTAAAATATACCAAGTATTACTTTTATTTATTATATATTGTTATATATATATTTTTTACATATTAGATATGGCAACCAAGAGAGCCAGATTACGTACTTGGCAGGTTGAAAGAATTATCTGTTTTTTTATTTGATTGATTTTTCAAGTTTCTCGTGAACAACACTATTCTTGGTGGTTAATAGTGTATTGTATGTCATGCACGGACGTACGGAGCGAACTCATCAGTGCATTACATGTAATGCATGGACAGTGAAAGTGTTAAATTGAAAAAGAATGGATCATAAAAGGGTAGCACGATGTTATTTAAAAGTACCTACCTAAGTGCGTTGGTTCTGGAATGAGAAGATTGCCAGAGGTGTTGTATTATCTGCAATTCTGCAACATAGATCTTATGGTGCATGTAATATAATTGACGTCAAAAAATATTGCTTTGTCGGTAATTACTGTGCAGGCGCCAATTTTTATATATAGGTACCTAATTATTATCTTTTTAGTACTTCACGTATAGGTCGGTTCACGAAAGATGACCACTGCGCAGAAATCATTTTTTAGGTCCCCGTGGAGGTGCGGGGTGAGGCGCGGGTGGAGTGCCAATGGCGTGGCTCCGTTCTTGACGCATTCCCTAAATGCGTCAAGAATGGAGCAACGCCATTGGTGCACGAATGTACATATGCGCGACGGCCGCCATTTGTGGTCAACTTTCGTGAATTTACGTATAACATGCGTTTCATTAAAAAAATTGATGCTGCTATAGCTTTCATTTTGTCAAAATCTTTTGCCAAAACGGCACTGCACCTGCCGTTTTGGCGAAAAAATTTTGACAAAATTTCATTACCCAAACAAATTTTAGCAACCTTTTTTTTGCCATTGCAATATTTCGAATGATTTTAGTTCGCATATTTTTATTTGGTCAAATTTTTACTTTGCAAAATATTACCAAGTATAATGTCATTATGGCATTTGGTCTTTAATCAAATGATTTATTATAGCAAACAATCTTCAGATAATAAACGTCTGGTGATATTAGTTTATTTATGGAAATAGAGTAGGTTAATTATTAAAAAAATGGCTAAGTTAGGTTAGGTTAGAACTGAGACCTCCTACGCCAGAAACGCCTTGCATTAAGAGAAAAAGATATTGTTTTTAGTAGGTTACCCGGAACTGAACTATTTAGATTAGGATAATTATTGATTTTGCGTAAAAACCGTTATTCCAACTGAAATATTAGACTAAATAAAAAATGTTAAAAGTACTAGTTGGTAAATAAGTTATAGTTTAACCGTTCATTTCCCAAACATTAGGTTTGCGTTACAATTTTTTGTGAATAGATTTTTTGCTAAGTAGTAATTTGGCAAATGAAATTATACTACTCATTTTTGGGAAGTGAAAATATGTCAAAGTCCTTTCGGTCAAACAAGGGAGACCCGCTATAGCTATATATAATATTATATTACTATTTACTGAGGCACAATATAAACTGTATTCATTAGAAAAATCTTTACACAAATCCAGCTCAGTGAACATCACAGAATAAGCAAGCACTTGCGCTGCCAACAGGGCAGTGCAATTCCCATAACATATATAAATCAGCATTCTTCGTCATATTCGGAGCTCAGACGTTGCGCAGTCATCTCAGTGCCCCCTCTGAAATGAATTACAGCATAAATGAATGATGCCAACCATCTTCACCATCTTACATGCTCCATAGCTGAATTTATTAGCACTTAAGGGAGCACACGAGATCAGAAATGTAGATTATCTTCGACAAAAACTACACTTACTCCCCGAAATAGCGTTTAGCATACTAATCAAGTATTTGGGTTTATGAATACGGGGGATAATATTATTATTAATATATGGATATTAGTTTGGTTTGCATTCGGTTTTGTATGGTGAATATGAGCTGTCTGGAAATTAACTTCAGGATAGTGAATAATATTGTTTTATAAGCAATCTTTGACCCACCATGCTTCTTTACAACTTTCGTGATTAGTTATTTTATTTTGCTTTATCGTTTCTGCATGGAATATCTCGGTTGTGAAATCAGAATAAAGTTGCACTATTAAAACCCGTTATTAAAATAATGCTTCTTACTAAAGAAATTGTTGTTTTCATGACAAGTAGCAGTAGGTTAGTAGAGACTTGCAGGGTTTTAAGTGTGAATGAGTTGGCATAACTGCAAATTTACACTACCGTGGCCCATAACGTGATGTTATATAGTCTGTAGCTTTCCGAGGAAAGTTAAAATTCTTTCAGTGTTAAATTGCCCATTTGTCGAGATAAATGGGCTATCTAACACTGAAACGATTGTTCAAATCGGACCTGTACTTCCTGAGATTAGCGCGTTCAAGCAAACAACCAAAAAATTCTTCAGCTTTATATACTATTACTTCAGCTTTATATATTTTAAATTTAATCGTTTCTGCCCGTTCCCGTGGGAATTTCGGGAAATCCCGTCTTAGTGCACCCCTACGGTCCCCAAGGAACATAGGTACATGCCAAATTTCAGCTTCCTACGCCCAATAGTTTTGGCTGTATAGCAATAGTTTGGCTTGTCTGTCAGTCAGTCACTAACGCAAGGATTTTATATACTTAATTAATATATATTAGACGTGCTAAATGCCTAACCTAACCTAAGCACACAAGAGTCTAGGGGGGAGAGACTAAAACTTAAATACAAATACTTACAAAAATGTACATACAGTTTGTTGGCGTAAGAGGTCGTGTGAAGTCGGCAGACCCGCATCTAGAAAGTGTGATGGTCTAAGGCTGCACCCTTCTCTTGGTGAGATAAGGCCCATGTCCAGTAGTGGGACTGATTATATAGACGGATGAATCGTGACTTAAAGTCTCATTCTCCGACTTATAGGGTGGCTCACCCATATGTTGGTATCCCTGACTCTTTGATGTCAAAAGGCAGTAAATTTTAATATTTTCTCTATACAATCAATATCATACTTTGCTAGAATGAGTGGAGAGGGAGATGGGATTCCAAGTCATAATGGATGACCCACCACAGGCGTAAGCATTACAACAGCAATTTCTTGTATCCATTTAGTGCGTGAGAGCGCTGGCAATCCCATTCTTACTTCTTCTACTTCTTTTTTGGACCTGGTTTTACTTTATGTTTTGGTGGACAGAGAAGCTTAATGATGATAGTACTTCAGTGTCGGTTTTATATGTACTTAATTACTTACGTACTTCTTTCACTAGTAGCGCCTCATAATTAATACATTAATTTTCACTTCAACTTAAGTAACATAGTTAAGTGTCTGTCAAAATGAAGCTGCCTTGTTAATTTTACTAGAGAGTGGTTGAGTCCGCTTACGAATGTAGCTCTATCACTCAAATATTAAAATTAATCATTGCGAAAAGTTGACCATTTTGTGGCAAACTATATTTCAGTATAAAACATACGCCAAGTTACCTTTCATCGATAAAAGACGTCCTATAAATATTTTCCCAACTTAACTAAGTAAAGATGTTTAGAGTCCCCGTCAAAATGAAGCCACCTTTTACCTCACGATCAAGTTTTACAATAAAAAGTCCAAACAATGTGTGGAAGCGTTCAAGAAACAATTTCGAAGAGTTGGTTCATTAAAAATGTGGTGCACCGCCGACTGGTTGTTATTGGCGCGATTAACTGAGGCTGCAACTTTGACTTATACACTTTATATAAACTCTGGCTTTGGAACTACTACGACTTATTTATTAACACGTTGAGAACAGAATTAAGTTTTTCTTGAACATTATTTATACCTAAGGAAACGCACCTAATAAAACTGATTTGTAACTAACTGGCTTTCGTCTTTTTGCCCTGATTTGGATGATAATTCGATTCTGGTAACAGTTTCGCTCATGTGCCCTGTGAATCCTTTCTGATAAATGAAGCAATAATGGGAAGCCAGCTTACGCCTTCATAAAAACCTGCTCGCAATGTTTTCCCTAGACGACAATGTCCTATAGACCAATAACGATTGGACTTTTAATCTCTCAAATAATTCAACTCTTAATCCTTTTTTCGATACACACAAAAATGCATTAAAATATTTGAGATATTAAACTTACGGTAAATATGTGTATCCGTTGTTGACTTTTTAACTTCATTAACTGTTTTGATAAATCAGATCGTTCGCGACCATATTGTAAGGCAGCGATAGACTAATGGAGATACCAACAGACTGCCATGGTCATATATTATATGTCATCAGGTTAAAAATGTTTGCCACCATACTGTATTAAATTAACAACATATTTTAAACAGCATGCCAAAGTTCAAATTGGTATTTTAGTAATTTGTGCTGCGTCAGAGTTTTAAGGGATGAAATAATTGAGCTTTAAATAAATAAAGTTCATGCCAATCGTTTTTAACTATTGTGTAATATTTTATGATTATAATAGTTACATATTCTATAAAGAGTTAAGAACGCTGGATCAATAAACAAGTGTACCAAGGAAGGAAATCTTCTTTACAAAAGTATTGAGATTGCATTTTTTTCCTTTAGTGGCGCCGGATAACATTGTTAAGCCCATCTGAAAATAGAAAAAGCAAATGAATGGACATCATTATATTATATCAGTAAGACACACGACCACACTTTTCAATCGCGAAGGGTTTACAATTCTTTACGATGAACAATAATTAAATAACATTTGTAAGAAAATGCATTTATCATTACAAGTGGATTGACATTCTTTAGGCGATGTTTTTTAAGTTAAAAAGTGAATGTTGAAATATTCAGACACGGGGTGTGTGTGTAGTAAAGAAACTAAACTATAAATTTTATTGAGGTCACGTGGCAAATTCAACACCTCATGCTTGCTTACGAGACGTCATAAGGTGGTGCGTAGAAATTTGTCACAGTCCTGAACTTGCTTTCCAGTTGCGCCTTTTCCAGCCTGGACCCGGCTTTTAGTCCGCCCTGCCGGGTAGAGCAAGACCTCTATCAGTTTATTTGAGAGTACTGACTCCCCGTAACGACTATCTCAAATCCTCATGACAAGCGGGACCGACGGCTGAACGTACTCTACGTGCCACAGTGCCAGGGATAATAAAATTTCCAATTTAATTAATACGCATACATAACTTCAAAAAGTCAGTGGTGCGCGCCGAAGATTCGGTCCCGATACCCTCTGCATGGCAGTCTGCTGGTATTTCCACGAGACTATGGCTGCCTTGAGTAGTTGCACCACTGTGTATGTGATTTGGACATTCCCTGCCTGTTCAAGAATCGGCGGATGAGGCCGTTATATAAGTTTGAAAAATGAAAAATACTTACTGTGTTTCTTTCAGATGAATACATTTAGGTGTACTGTTTACAGTAGTATGATAAAGGTGACATATATTGAACCCAAGATCACTAAGAGACCACCCAGTGGTCTACGCCAGTTCATCTTGCTGTACTGCCCGACCAAGACTATATTTTCTCATTTGTATCACACTTATATGTATTCTATTCCAACCGGATTACGATTTGTTTTTGTTTAATAAGTACAATAAAATAAAACAATGATTATTGATTAAAAAGTTATGTTAATCATTCGCAAGTTATGTGGAACTATACTTATACCTATGATTAATTTCCATGGTATTTTATTTATTTGTATTATATTGCGCGCGTGTGGTATGCCATACACAATGGCACTGGTATGTAAGCCATTGCATAAAGGGTGCAGTTATTGTATTTCATATGATAGGTATAAATTATTAATAATATTTTGAGATTCACAATCATTTAAAAGAAAAGATAATCCTTGCACTAGAAATAAATCCTGTATTGCAAACATTCAACCAGCAGTCAAAAATATCACCTAAACTCGAAACAACAATTTGTAGACTGCAAAGGATTGTCTCTTGGCGACATTGAACCCACAGCATTGGAAGTTCAAAACGACACTAACTATTTTTTAAGTAGTAGAGCCTTTCTGATTGCAGCATGCAAATAACACCCCAAAGTTGGCAAGAATGGCAAGAGAGCAACTATGGGCCACTAAATACCTGGCCGCCCCAAACTTCCATCAAATCAAATCAAATCAAATCAACATTTATTTGCGAATATGGGTAACAATAATAGAGATGTTATACAAATGTCATGAGTTTCTCCATACTCCACCATTAGGCATGCAAATGTTTCATACAGTAATATTTCCTAAATTATATGTTATTGAAAATGAATTACATAATATTATTAATTATAATTACAGATAGATGTCATAAATTAGTATTGCCAATGTATATTTTCAATATGGCATATTATGATAAATGAATAGAATTGAATAAATTAAATGTCCGATTGTAATAGGTAATAATATAAAGAAAAAAAAAAACAGTCATAAGAGTTGAGTGGTCAATGTTCGACAATGTCAATAGTTATCATATGCGTAACAGACAATCAAATTTATATTACTTACAATTTGTCATCAATAAATTCGTTGATGGAGTAGTAACATTTACTGACCAAAAATTCCTTAAGTCTACGTTTAAACATATGAGTCATCTCAACGGCTTTAATATCGTTCGGCAGCTTGTTATACACCTGGATACCCATACCATATATACTTTTACGAAATTGTGCCGTCCTGCATTTCTTTGTACATAGCAAATTCTTGTGTCTTGTGCTTTTTAACGTTTCGTAGTCTTTTATGTTACGTTTTATTGTTAGTGCGGCTTCGTAAATAAACATAGCTGGTAGTGTTAATATTTTTAATCGACGAAATGAAGGTTTACACGAATCTGTCTGTTTCAGTCCACATAATATACTCCTTATACACTTTTTTTGAGCTAGAAAGACCAACTCTCGGTTTGTGGAGTTACCCCAGAATAGAACTCCATATTTAAGTGTTGAGCTCACATTAGCATGATATGCAGTTAATAGGGTTTCCTCGTTAGCTACTTTTCTGAGCATGTACAAGGCATATGAAAACGAGTATGGTTTATTGCAAATGCTATCAATTTGTGTTTTCCAGTTAAGCTCAGTATTAATATGAATACCTAAAAATTTTGTGCATTTAACCTCTTTTATTTTATCATTCTTGTAAACCAGTGATAGGTCACTATGGTTAGTATTTTTACTTTTAAATGTCATGTAATTAGTTTTGTCAATGCTCATTTTTAAATTATTTAGGTTTAACCAGTCAATTAAGTTAGTCAATGAATTATTTAAATTTATTTCATAATTTTTTTCACCTTTATCGCCAATGAAAACTGCTGTACTGTCATCCGCAAATAATATTATGTCTTGGCTTATGGCCTTCGGGAGATCATTTATGTAGATCAGAAAGAGTAGTGGTCCAAGTATGCTGCCCTGGGGCACGCCATATTTGACTATTTTGGGTTCTGACATATATTTTATTTCTGTTTTCGTATCCCTACATATTCTATTAATTGCTGTTTGTTGCAATCGATTCAATAAATATGATTTTATTAATGCTAATGAATTACCTCTGACTCCATACTTTTCTAATTTTATTAGTAGTATATTATGTTTCACATAGTCAAAAGCTTTTGACATGCTTTTTGTTATCAATCCCTGTCATAACTTTGTGTAGAAATTCAATATCTACACAAAGTTATGACAGGGAAGAAAAATCCCTCAAGCAAAGGAAAGCCTGCCCCCTGGTCATAAATTGCAGTGGTTGACTTGGCGATCGCTTAATCGTTTGTGAACTCAGGTCGGTCGCTGTAAGGAAAACATGGCAAGATGGGGATTCATAGACCACTCACAGGACCACTGCGACTGCGGAGCTCCATCCCAATCCATGGCGCATTTGTTTTCATGCCCTCTTTACCCATCTACCTGCAGTAAACGAGACCTTAAAGTTGCCTCAAACAATGCCGTTATCGTAGCCAAGTATTGGGAACAGAAAATCTGTACCTGTGACACGATGAAGACGAAGAAGCATGCATGGGCCGGGCCGGCTTGACTGGGCAACTACTACCCTCGCACAGCACGTAAGTGAGAGTGTGAGAGACTCAATCATCTATATCTTCTCCCTCATCCCACTACTCCTACTCCTTTTCTCAACCAAAAAGTGCGACAATACAATTGTGACTCCTCTGGTGTTTCTTGCGTCCATGGGCGGTGGTAATCGCCTACCAAATGGCGATGAGTCTGCTCGTTTCCCGCCTATTACATAAAAAAAACAATAAGCCAGTCATTCATAAATTTAAATTGATTGTGAGAATAAATAGATACCCATTCTCTTCGATCATGGTATATTTGATCAAAGCCCACTCTTCCTAAAATAAGTACATGACAAGCAATCGAGCTTGGAATATTTGATAGAACCCTTGAAAGTAATCAAAATTAACTGTAGGTAAATACACAATATGATGAACCTTGATTTGTTGAACAAGTGAAAATCTCTGAAGTGTCTGTCCCCGAAATTGTTGGAAGAAACGCGCAGCATGTAGGAGCTCTGCATACATCGTCATGCAGCCTTTTGCTGTCCGTAGCTTGACAAATGTGTCTCCTAATTAGCGTTGGAACAGCATTGTCAGTAGGAGGATTTGGCCTTCTATACCATTGCCAGACGTGTTGACGTCCGGCCAGCGTGGTAAACGGGGCGACGGATTTCTGCTACAATTTACTAATCGCTTCTTGTATCAACCATTTCACCATGAACCATGCCAGTTCGACCGAGGAAATACTACCCTCTCACAGAAAATCAAGGTAAAGTACCAGTAGGTACTTAAACGGTTACGTTTCGTTCGGGGAGTGAGAGTGCCGGAGGTCCTATCCCCTATTCCTTCTCCCTCATCCTATCCCTTTTCCCGACCCCAAGGGGTGGGAACGCACTTGTGACTCCTGTAGTGTATAATTTATTCTTTTATATAAAAAGGTACAATTTACTTATTTAGAGTACAAAAGCTTAGTTTAGGATCCTGATATAAGATTATATCCCTGAACTAGGTGTTAAATGTTATAATAGTTCCATCATAATTCGATAGATGGCGCTGTTCGATCCTGAACCGCGCTATCAAAGTTTTCCGAGGCTAGTATATATAGCACCGGCGATTGAATGAATAAATGTCTCTTGCTTGGGAACGATTTCGTGTTTTATTTCGTACCCTTGGTCGGTCACTATACAAAGTGGTCTTATCGAGTCGGATCCCGCGCGTCACGAGCGTTGTTTGTATTATCGCGCCGTGAATTTTTGAGTATCAGCACAGAAACCAGTGGCGATTCCACTGAAGTGCTACTATCGCGCGCGCGTCGCGAGTGAATTGTGGAGCAGCTACGAAGGAGGGCGCACCAGTTGGAGCGAGACGTCATTATAGAGGGCGCCACCAGTCCCTTTGCAAGACTGACGATTTGGGCGAAAGGCACTGTTTCGAGTGCAGACGAGGTGTGCCGAATCACGCGGCAGAGGGCGCTGTCATCCTATCGAGTTGTGTATGAGGCACCGCGAGAGGGCGCTGGGAGTGTTTGCAGACGTGACGACAACAGTGACAAGACGTGGATCAGGTTTGGCAGCAGCAAACTGTGAGTAACTTTGACATTATTACGAGTGCAGAAATAAGTGAAATCTTTAGTGAAACAGTCGTTAATCGTTTAATTTTACGTAGCGAATAGTGACGTGTTTTGGACTTAGAAAATATTTGCTAAATTTGGGACTTATAAGTTTTATTGCTTTTATACTTAGTTAAATTTAGAAGTAATCTTACACATAGTTAAAATAGTTTGTAGACTTAGAATAATTTAGTAAAAAGTGATACTACGGGGAACCTATGCCCGATTTTTTTCTGAGTTTGATATTTTAAAAACACTTGTAAAATTTTCGTAATTTGATCAGTAACTTAGAATATTTCTGTCTTTAAGAAATTCAACTTGAATCTCTTATCAAATCTGTTGTAGCAAGTAGTTGTTTAGTAGTTTTGTCTAGTAAATAGAAACAAATTAGTTTAGAGCTTTGGGTTATTTATTGTATTTTACATTTAAATTTATTGTTTTGTTATTATTTAAACATGGAGTCGTTACTCAAATTACAATTAGATGCTAAAAGTATAATAGAGAGAGGAAGAGTTAATTTTAAGAAATCACCGAAAGATCGGTTAACGCAATCATATATTGAAACACGTTTAGAAACTTTGGAATCACAGTGGAAAGGTTTTGTAGATACACACAAAAAAATAATAGAAATAGCTACAACTACAGATATGAAAAATACTTATTTTACAACAGATATTTATGACAAGACAGAAGATATTTACATAACATATAAAAGTGAATTAAAAGAACTTAAATTAAATAGCAATACTAAAAAACAATCAATTGATAGTAAATGCAACGTAAAACTACCTAAAATCAGCCTACCCACATTTTCCGGCCAATATACGGAATGGACTTCATTTCGTGATTTGTTTGTATCACTTATTGATAAAAATGATGCCATTGATGACGTCCAAAAACTCCATTATTTAAAGGCTCACTTGTCTGGTGAAGCAGAGCAGTTACTAAGGCACACGCCAGTTACTGCATCTAACTACAGAGAGTCATGGGAAGTGTTAACAAAACGTTATGACAATAAGAAATTCCTGTCCAACTGTATGCTAAAACGTTTTATACAACAACCCGCTATTGTTAAGGAGTCATCTTCGGCTATCAAACATCTTTTAGATACAACTGTTGAATGTCTACATGGGTTAAGAACTCTCGATATAGATGTTGATTCGTGGGACGTAATCGTGATTTTCATAATTAGTTCGAAATTAGATAACGAGTCTAGAAAATTATGGGAATCAAATATTAGTGCTTCAGATGAGCTACCTAAGTTTCAAGAATTTAAGGAATTCTTAGAATCACGATTTCGGTCCTTAGAATATTTAGATAATAAGACGAAACCAACATCTAATCGTAACAAAACCACGTCATTTCACGTTGCTGCCCAATTATCTTGTATATTTTGTTCTGAAGATCACAAATTATGTCACTGTAAGCAATTTGCAAAAAAGGACTCTGACGAACGTCGTGAATTTGTCCGAGCCAATAATGTATGCTTCAATTGCTTAAGTAAAGGTCACTCGGTATATTTTTGTCGCCAAACTACTAAATGCTATGTTTGCAAACGGAAACACCACACACTGCTTCACCCAAAGACCGGCAAGTCTACTGAGCCTAGTGACGGCTCTGTGGACAAGAACGTTGTAGTTGCTACAGCAGCTGCTACGTCTACTCAAAGCGAGAGTACCAAGCCAATTTCTTGCTATGCAGATACTCATAGCCATGGGCTGTTAGCCACAGCTCTGGTGAATGTCGAGACCTACACTGGCACTGCTATGGTTCTAAGAGCCTTGATGGATCAAGGTTCTCAAGCCTCTTTTATCACAGAGGCTGCAGTACAGTTGCTCGGCTTGAAGAAACGATCTGCTCATACCGACATACCTCGACTAGGCGACGATAACGGGGTGTCAATACCCTCCAAGTGGATGGTTCATATAAAGTTACAATCTCGCCTAGATCCCACCTTTGTTTTAAATGTCGATGCATTTGTTCTAAGAAGACTTACTTCATGTCTTCCTGAAAGGAAGATCATTCGGTTTCAACCACCGTTTTCATCCTCTGAGCTCGCTGACCCATCTTTTGATACACCAGGTAAGGTGGATTTGTTGTTGGGTACTTGTGTGGTCAGCGAAGTCTTATTGGAAGGTTTAGTCAAGGGGCCTCCAGGTTCGCCTATTGCCCAAAGGACTAAACTGGGCTGGATTTTGTCAGGTGAAATCCAGAAGTCATCGTTTTCACGGCCAGTATGTTACAACGCGATTGTAAGCCTAGACACGGACGATTTACTACGTAAGTTTTGGGAATTAGAATCAGATCAGTCTGCAGTGAGTAAAGCTAGGTTAACAGAAGAAGAGCAAAAGTGTGAAGATTTCTACTGTAATACAACCACTAGAGACGCCTCGGGGCGATACGTAGTTAGATTGCCGTTTAATTCTACCGACCCGCGTAGCAAATATGGTGGCTCAGAAGCTATAGCTCGTAAACGTTTTTTCATGCTGGAGAAGCGATTATTAAGGAACCCTGAATTGAAGACTCAGTATAGTGCTGTTATCAATGAGTACATTCATCTGGGACATGCAGAGTTTGTTCCAGACTCGGAGAGACACAAGGCTGCTGTATATTTACCGCACCATGCAGTCATCCGCGGTGATAAGAGCACGACTAAAGTCAGGGTAGTCTTTGATGCCTCTTGTTCGGGATGCAATGGGGTATCATTGAACGACGACTTGATGGTTGGTCCAACTCTACAACCAGATCTACGGCATGTAATAATGCAGTGGCGTCGCCATCCTATATGTCTCGTAGCGGACATTGTGAAAATGTATAGGCAGGTGAGGCTTTCTGCAGAAGACGTAGATTATCAACGCATTTTGTGGCGCGACGATCCTAATTCAGAATTAAAGCATCTACGTTTATGCCGCGTCACTTTTGGTACCGCTCCTGCACCTTATCTGGCTGTGCGTTCTCTACAGCAATTAGCCCGTGACGAAGGAGGCAGTTTCCCTATGGTTTCAGACCGTATACTCAATCATTTTTACGTCGATGATTTTTTGTCGGGCTGCGAATCTATTGCTGAAGGTGAACAGATTTACAGTCAAATGAACGAGCTTCTTGGTCGCGGTGGTTTTCAGCTTCAGAAATGGTCAAGCAATAATTATAGTTTATTAGATAAGATAAAAGACAAATCAGACAATCAAAATTTAGAATTTAAAATAGACACCATTATGAAAATTTTAGGATTAACGTGGGACAGAAAAACAGATAACTTTAAATATACTGTCAACCTGCTGCCGCTGGAATTGCCGGTGACCAAGAGAAAGGTCATCTCTGACATAGCTCGTTTATTTGATCCTTTGGGTTGGATCGCTCCAGTAATAACGACAGCCAAAGTATTTATCCAGCGTTTATGGCTCGCAGGTATAGGATGGGACGATGAACTGCCCGAAAGGTTGATAAGGGATTGGATTGATTTTAGAGACAACCTCCATCACATACAAGGTTTTCAGTTGCCAAGATGGCTCGGTACTGCCAAGGACAATGTGCGTCTTGAATTGCAAGGTTTTTGTGACGCGTCCAACATGTCTTATGCAGCAGTGGTTTACACACGGACCATAGATCATAACGGTGGTGTTCACGTCAGTTTAGTAGCATCGAAAACCAAGGTGGCCCCAGTCAAGGTGGTATCCATACCACGTTTGGAACTATGCGGCGCAGTGCTGCTGTCAAAACTTCTTTCTGAAGTTTCGGACACCTTGAAGATTGGTAGAGATGACATTCATGCCTGGACTGACTCCTCGGTGGTTCTGGCTTGGCTAAGCAGCCATCCGAGTCGTTGGCAGACCTTTGTTGGCAACAGAGTGTCTGAAATACTAACCGTAATGGATAATAAACAGTGGTCGCATGTACAGTCTAAAGACAATCCTGCAGATTGTGCGTCAAGAGGCGTTAAACCGGCTGAATTGTCACAGCTAGAGTTATGGATTAAGGGACCTAGTTGGCTATCGAATGAATCAATAAATTATGGTAAAGAGAAAATAATAGATAGTACTAATTTAGAAGAGCGAAAATCCACCTTAACCTGCAATTTAGTTACAAATGAGCATAAAGAAAATGAAATCATAACAAAATTTTCGACTTTGAGGAAACTAACTAGAATCATTGCATTTTGTAGAAAATTTCTAAAGATCAAAGAATTAAAACGTAAAAATTGTAATACTAATTTAACATATTTAGAAATTAATGAAGCCTTATTTACATGTATAAAAATTTTTCAAAAGGAACATTTTAATGAAGAAATAGAAAGTATAAGAAAAACAGGAAAGGTAAATAAGAAAAGTAAACTAAATTCGCTCAATCCGTTTTTAGATTTGGATCAAACTTTAAAAGTTGGTGGTAGACTACATAACGCTAATATACATGAAAATGTCAAGCATCCAATAATAATTCCTCAGAAGTCTCACTTTACATCTCTTTTGATAGCCGACGCCCACGAGCGCACTTTACATGGTGGACCACAATTAGTTTTAAATTATCTAAGATCCAAATTTTGGATTCTAAATGCAAAGACTGTCATAAGACAACATATCCGCAAATGCTTTACTTGCATTCGTCATGCTCCTCGGATCACTCCTCCACTAATGGGCCAGTTGCCTGCAGTCAGGGTCAACGCTAGCCGACCTTTCCTGCGAAGTGGTGTGGACTATGCAGGTCCCATTAGTGTTAGACCTACAAAGGGCCGTGGTTATCACTCCACAAAGGGATACATTTGTTTATTTGTGTGTATGGCCACACGTGCCGTACATTTAGATGTCGTAAGCGACATGACATCTCAAGCATTTATATCCGCTTTCAAGCGCTTTACGGCCAGGAGAGGTCATTGTCGTGAGTTGTGGAGTGATAACGGGACCACCTTTGTAGGGGCTAACAAGGAGTTAAAGGCATTGTTTACCCACGAAAGATCCGGCGTAGCGTCTGATATTGCTGACTGGTTGGCAACCAATGGAACTGACTGGCACTTCATTCCACCCCACTCTCCAAATTTTGGAGGGCTTTGGGAAGCTGGAGTGAAGTCAACCAAGCACCACCTTAGGAGAGTGATAGGCCTTAGCACTCTTACTTTTGAAGAGTTGTCTACTGTCCTGGCTCAAATTGAAGCTTGCCTCAATTCTAGGCCTATTTCTACCATCAGCAGTGACCCAGATGATCCGTGTCCACTAACGCCAGGTCACTTTTTGGTGGGTGAACCTTTGCTACTCGTACCCGAATGTAACTTCGAAGATTCGAATATCAGCACTTTAAAAAGGTGGCATTTAACTCAGCGGATGGTTCAGGACTTTTGGCGTAAATGGTCTCGTGAGTACTTAGTTCAATTTCATCACAGGTATAAATGGTCTCATAGCACACCTGAACCCAAGGTGGGTGATGTAGTGTTGGTGATGGAGGATGGCATGCCACCGGCAAGGTGGCTTTACGGCCTTATTGTAGACAAACACACTGGCTCAGACAACATCACTAGAGTCGTGTCTTTGCGATGCAAAGACTCTATTATAAAAAGGCCAGTGTCTAAACTTATTGTGCTTCCTTTCCTTTTATTGTTTTACAATGTAAAACTTAAAGATAAGTATGCCTAGTATTGTAAGATTTGGTTTATAATTGTATTTGGTATGGTTGAGAAACTATTGTTAGAATGTTTATTTTATATACAGTCCACTGGCTTGCCTAACCCACCACATTTTGTTACTATTTCATGGTGGGCGGTAACGTACAATTATTTTGTAGTTATGGACATTCTGTCCATGGTGGGCGGAATGTAAATTGTTATAATAGTTCCATCATAATTCGATAGATGGCGCTGTTCGATCCTGAACCGCGCTATCAAAGTTTTCCGAGGCTAGTATATATAGCACCGGCGATTGAATGAATAAATGTCTCTTGCTTGGGAACGATTTCGTGTTTAATTTCGTTCCCTTGGTCGGTCGTTGGATTCACTGTACACTAGGATAAACCTGTGTTTCAGGCGATTAGGGCTAATTAGATACTATAAAATATATAATCACTTACTACAATATTTTTAGTACGTCATGTTTTAGTACAGTAATACTAGATCTACAATATCTTATCAATAATTACAACTAATAAATTTAGGTAAAGGTGTATTTTGTTGAGAACTTGAGATAATTATTTTAACACAATTAATATTTTTTTCTATATCTTCGTAGGACATATTCAGAAGCAAGGAGCAAGTATACATGGAGGGATAGCTTTAAGCATAAACAAGAAACCTATCGTTATTTCTTTTTACTTGTATAAAATTTCATATGTGTAACCGAGACAGATGTATTGTATTTATTACCTCTTGAAATACTCATGTCGCAATTTTTTTCAAAGAACAAATGACTGTCAATAGTGATGTACTCATGCATTAATCTTTGATTGATATTGGTATATAATTCGGTATGTAGAGACAAGATAAGCATTTGATTAAGTAATATACCAGAAGAATATTATTTTACGAGCTTTTATTTAGAGTACCTATAGTACTTAGGTGCCTACAAAGAAACAAATACTGTAAAAAGAGAAGTAATAATAAGATATGATTATATAGGTTTATTTAACTAGTTGAATGTTGCAATACCGACTAGACAGTTAGACACAATTAAAAATCTATTATGTCTCGCAGTTCGCACTGATCAATGCAGTCAGCAAGTTATTTTATGCTCTCATTCTTTGTGATATTGTGGTATTGGAAAATAATTGAAATAAAGTCAAAATAGTCAAAATCATTTATTTATTCCACAAAGTGACGCACACGATAACTGCCCGGCAGGTGTGATACTATATGTTATATACTACCTACATATATATGTTACCAAAATGGGATGTACATGGACGGAAACAGTTAACATTTACGAACAATATTTTCATCCTGAGTTCCCGAAGTGCAAGCCATGTTCCCTCTTGAAGCTTTATTATCGCTTCTAAAAATAAGGTTTCGTTATCTCGGACATTTCTGAAAATTACAACACAAATCTATTTATAAGGCTGATTTTAGTCTCACGCTCACCGTCAGCGCTCATAGCTCAGCGCGTTGTAAGTCAGCGCTGAGGCTCAGCGTGGCTCGTTTTAATATCGTACTGACCGCCTTTCTGTACAGTCGATGATCAAAATGCGGACTGTATTAATTATTGCTGCTTTTTACTATCTATCCCAGAAAAATTAAAAATCGGCGACGATGAAGACTCCATGTTCATCCTTTAATTGAGCAGAGAGCCGTTGCAGGAGAATTTGTTTTGTTATATGGCACCTTGAGGGCTGACAAAAGTAAATTATTTAATTACTTTCGAATGTCAAATAGAACTTTTCACGAATTACTGGCAAATATACAGGATAAACTGGTCCGTTGCAGCCTACGAATCGTGCCTATACCATAGATTGAACGACTCATCGATGACTCGAGCTGTCATCCACTTCGCGATTCGCCATGACTGTACGCGCTGATGACATCCGCTCCGCTCGACACTAAAACGCTCACTGAAAGCAGAGGCGCTTGAGCGATCGTAAGCGCTGACAGCTACGCGGGGCCGACGCGCGACGCGTACGGCTGCGTAGCTATCAGCGCTGACCACCGTGCGCGCTGATAGCTACGCGTCATTCAAAAACGCTTCCTAGAAGTTCATATATCTCGGCCATCAGCGCTGACGGTGCGCGTGCCGTCAGCGTAAGACTAAAACCAGCCTAATATATATATATGATTACTATAGCATATTTTAACAGTGGCAGTGTTGGTATATATTGATTGATAAGAATATCACTTAATAATAATAAAGTAGAAGTACAAACCTCAGTATTAGATATCTGGTTAGTAAAAATAGTAGTCACAGCGTAAGAATGCAAAACTTTTGTTTGAAATCCTTCTTGATAACAAGCAGACACAAAATCAAGCGAACAAAGTTTAGAAGAATTGGACTGTTGCCATTCTCCCTTTCTCATATTTCGGACCCAATTTAGTTTCAAACCTTCATTCTTTGGCAATCTACAAAAATCACAATTAATAACCAATTATTCAAATTATAATCTTTCAGAAACTGGTTTTCTAACTGACAATTGAATTACAACACTATCCTCATACTTTTTATCGAAATATTTCTATTATATTTATTTCATTGTGACTAATGGAATAAAAATATGTGTCAACGGTGGTCATTATATTTATCTTTAAGTATAAGCTTTACAAATATCATTGTAGAATTATTACGGCAGATATCTACAATTTTACTTATTATGACTTACCGGTGGTTAGATATTTTTTGGCCATTTTCGGTCAATAGTCCAATTCTGCTTTTTCATCCGACGGCATTACAAACTATGGTGATTTTTTAATGTATAGTAGTGATCATATCTTCAGTTGTAATATTTTGTAGCAATTAAAATTGCAGTTTATTTCGACACGGCTTTCACTCCAGCTGGACGAACATCGACATGACATAACATTTTTTTTGGCATATGTCATTCAAGGCTGTATAAAAGCTCTATGGTTATCACACTCGAACATATGCAGTTCTGTAATTAGAGAGAAAAGAGATGCTTAAACGATTTCTACTCTTTTTGAAATGCTCCCTCCATATATACTTGCTCCTTGTTCAGAAGGATATTGTTGACAATTTTATTGCATTTGAAGTAGGTGCAAGGAATTAGGTTAGTTAATGCGTTTAGTCTTTTGTAAAGTAGCGGTCCCAGGAATATATAAAATTTGGATGTGAATGCGTGTCTTGTTTGTATTTTTGTCGGAAATATTATATTATGTCGCCTTTTGTTGGTAGATATAGTGCTGTAGGGAAGGGCTGTGTATTGCTTTAATACGATACTCTTAATAAATAGTTGTCGAACTGTTAATACTTTACAAGCTTGGTATAGGGAAATAGTTGGATATAGAAACGGTTTGGAGGTTGATACTTTAAGGATTGCTCGCTGAGCTCTTTCAACAGACAGTAACAAAGTTTTTCCTGCGCCCCCCCATGTCGTAATACAATATGTTAATAATGACAGAGCAAAGTACACTTGCCTTATTAGCAATATGTCGCATTTTCTTGAAGACATATATTAACTTACGTATTCTACCGTTTAAACACTCGATATGCTCTTTGAAGGAAAGTGTTTCGTCTATTATGATACCTAGATATTTTATTTGTGCCATTAATACAAGGACATGCACAGGGAATTCCAGGAAAGGCGCCACAGTGATGGGCATACAGTGGTGTGTTAGTTTGTTGTGCTGTTAATTTGCGTATGGTAAACTTAACGTAGTTGGTTTTCTCTGCATTTAGTGTTAGTAAATTGTGCTGAAGCCATTTATTAACACAAGTAGATCCATGTTGCGCATACTCGAAAACATCTTTTTCTGACTCAGCGGAAAAAAGTAGAGCAGTGTCGTCAGCGTATAATATGATAGTACCGTGATTTATGTGTAGACTAGCTTTTGCCCGCTGCTTCGCACGCGTAAATTACGATTAGATAATATATTTTGTACAAACACCCCTACCCTCCTCAAGGAACATACATGCTAAATTTAACCTTCTTGCGCCCAGTACTTTTGGCTGTAATGTGTCTGTCAGTAAGTCAGTACCGCAAGGATTTTATATACACAGATTGAAGTGATTCCATTGAAAAAATAAAAGCTTATACACAAACTCTGAATCCCTTTTCCACCCTCTTAGGGGAAAATTTCCAAAATAAATGTCTTTGTGTTCGCTATCGTCATTTGCGGATTCAATAAACAAAGTATAAAGTTAATCCTTTGAAGGCATAAAAGTTTCTATGCAAATTATGACTCCCCTTTTTATCCACTTGGGGTAACAATTTCCAAAAAAGACTTTCTCAGTGTTCAGTAATTTCATTTGAGGAACCAATAGGTATACAAAGTTTGAAGTTAATCCATTAAGGGAATAAAAAGTTTCATATAAATTCTGACAACCAGCTTAAGTTTCCAAAAATCCTCTCTTAGTGTGCCCCTACACACCTCAAAGAACATACATGCTAAATTTCATCAACTTGCGCTCAGTAGTTGCGGCTGTAGCATGTCTGTCAGTCAATCAGTAACGCAAGGATTTTATATACACACAGATTATACAAATAAACAATATTTGACTGCCTCCGTGGTACAGTGGGTAGCGTATGCGTCTGCTAAACGGAAGGTTTCGGGTTCGATTCCCGGGTCGGGCAAAAGTATTACTGAGTTTTGCCGAATTCTCAGTTGCAGCACGGAGTCTGCCAATGTGCCCGGTAACGGCAATAGGCTCGCCCCATATTACGTGGGACCTAATATGCAATAACAATAAAATAAATTATCCAAGTTCAAAAACCTCCCTTTTTGATGAGCCTTGCTGATTTCAGCATGAATGGGCCGGCTCGACCGGGGAAGTACTACCCTCTCACAGAAAATTGACGTAAAGTAACAGTACCTAAACTGTTGCGTTTCGTTCGGTGAGTGAGTGCCGGAGGCCCTATCCCCTATTCCTTCTCCCTCATCCCACTCCTCATCCTATCCCCATTCCAACCCCGGAGGGCGGCAACGCACTTGTGACTCCTGTGGTGTTGCTTGTGTCCATGGGCGGCGGTAGTTGCTTACCATCAGGCAATCCGTCTGCTCGTTTGCCGCCTATTAACATAAAACATTAAAAAAAACTTTTTCTTATTATTTTAGGTTAAAGAGATGAGAGAAGCCTTGGTCAGCAATTGGACAAAGCAGATAACTGATAAAAAGTGCTTACCTGCTTAAAAATAAATAAAAATTGCAAAATAACGGTTCTAAGTATTTTGGCCAACATCCAAAATTTTAGTTAGTGAAGATGAAGAGCGCTTAGATGAGAGTCAGCCGCATAAATTTAAATTAATGAAAACTAAATGCACATCAGAGACGATGACAAAAAATCAAGTGAAGAAATTAAAATTTTCTTACAAATTGGGACCCCTTTTTGAACTCCCCGTTTTAGTGGTGAATTCACTAACGTCACTTGAAGAACCGATGTACAAAGTTTCAAGTGAATCCATTGAAGTTTTCTTTTATATTACAAAATGGGACACCCTTTTTTAAGCCCCATAGAGGAGTGACTTCGAAAACTCCTTTCTTGGTGTTCACTAACGTCATTTGAGGAACCCATCAAGAACCCATAAACAAAGTATGAAGATAATCCAATGAAGGAATAAAAAGGTTTAATACAAATTCCGACTCCCCTTTTTAGGGTAAGAAATTCCAAAAAGATTTTCTTAATGTTTAATAAGGTCATTAGAGAAACTAAAAAACAAAGTTTGAAGTCAATCCACTGAAGAAATAATAAGTTTCGTTTAATACACACTTTTAACCCCTATCTTACCCCCTGAGGGTAGCAATTTTCAAATAAAAAATTCTTAGTGTTCACTATCGTTGTATAAGAAACCAATATACAAAGTTTGAAGTCAATCCATCAAAGGAATAAAAAGTTACATACACACTTTGACCCTCAATCTTACCCTCTTAGGAGAGGAATTTCCAAATAATTCTTAGTGTAGTGTAGAACCAATATACAAAGTTTGAAGTCAATCCACTGAAGGAATAATAAGTTTCATACGCACTTTGACCCCCTATCTTACCCACTGAGGGTAGAAATTTAAAAAAAAACGAATTCCTAGTGTTCAATATCGTCATTTGAGGAACCAATTTAGAAAGTTTGAAGTCAATCCATTTAAGAAATTATAAGTTTCGTTTCATACACGCTTAAAACCCCCTGTCTTACCCCCTGTCTTACCCCCTGAGGGTAGGAATTTTTGAAAAACAAATTCTTAGTGTTCACTATCGTCGTTTTAGGAACCAATATACAAAGTATGAAGTCAATCCATTCGAGAGATAAAAACTTACATACAAACTTTGACCCCCTATCTTACCCACTTAGGGGAGGAAATTCCAGAAAAATAATACTTAGTGGTCACTATCATCGTTTGAGGAACTAATGTACAAAGTTTGGAGTCAATCCACTGAAGGAATAAAAAGGTTCATACAAACTTTGACCGCCAGTTTTACCCCCTTAGGGGTGGAATTTCCAAAAATCCTCTCTTAGTGCTACCTTACACTGCTCAAGGAACATACATGCAAAATTGCATCTTCTTGTGACCAATAGTTTCAGCTGTAGCATGTCTGTCAGTCAGTCAGTAACGCAAGGATTTTATATATTAAGATTACAAAGGTCATTTATGTAAATGAGGGATAGCGTAGAAGCTAAGATGCTTCCCTGGGGGACTTCGAAAGATGTGTTTTTTTCTTCAGTGCTAACTATATTACCGATTTTTACGCATTGCGTGCGGTCCTCTAAGTAACTTTTAATTAATTCTAACTGTTTACCTCTTATACCAATGGTCTCGAGTATACGAAACAAAATCGGGACACAGACGGTGTCAAAAGCCTTAGAAAGATCCAGAAATATTCCTATTGTGTGGTTACCCTTGTCAAGTTCTTGCACCAAAAAGTCAGTCAGGTGATGTACGGCGTCTGTTGTCGATAGTTTGGGTCGAAATCCGAACTGTGTCTTTGATAATATCGATTTGTCCTCTAGATACTTTATCAGTCTATTATTAATATTTTTCCAGTATTTTTGACATAGAGGGCAGTAGAGAAATCGGTCTATAGTTATTTACTTGTTCTTTATTACCAGATTTATACACCGGCACTACCACAGATTTTTTAAGGCAATTGGGAAATATATCTTTAGACAAACATTTTTGGAAAATGTTGGTCAGCGGGGTAACTAAGACGTGCTTGAATTGCTTTATGATTTTGTTTGGTATATTATCCCATCCAGCGGCACAGCTGTTTTTTAGGGATATAATTATATTGTTAACTTCAGTTTCGTCAGTGTCAAGTAATACGAACGATGTTAGAAATGTGCTATTAGGAGTGCTAAGGTATTGTGATTGAACCTGAACCTTTTCTGCGAGGCGTTTGCCAATATTGACAAAAAAAATATTTGCAATATTAGCAGATTCTAGGTGTGATGAGTGCGCACGTAATAAACTTGACGATGACTCATGTTGTTTATTAGTGTATGTCGTCTTTTTAATACAATTGCCAAATATTTTTGCAATTTTTACCGGCTTTTTCTAATAGACTTTTGTCATAGCTTACCTTTACTTTTTTAAGCAAACCATTACAAAAATTGCGATATCGTTTATAGGATAATTGTTTAGTTGAATTGTCTGGATTTAATTTAGGCTTTATATGCAGTTTATCTCTA
This sequence comes from Euclidia mi, assembly GCA_944739405.2. Classification (NCBI taxonomy): domain Eukaryota; kingdom Metazoa; phylum Arthropoda; class Insecta; order Lepidoptera; family Erebidae; genus Euclidia; species Euclidia mi. The sequence continues at coordinate 45,271,588 of OX123195.2, forward strand.
AGTCTCATACATCGTAAAAGGCCTGTAGTGATCCACGGCTCAATGTTATATTTTTTGTTTTTTAAACATATTTTTGTTGTGTTTTTCTGAATTGCAATTTGCAGATGGTTTATAACATATAACATACCAAACTGCGGATCACTAGAAGTATAAACTGGGCCAAATTCAATGTTGCTTATGTCATCTTCAATTTTATTCATATATAATTTCGAAATAGTGCGAACGTGGTCTTGTTTGGGTAATTTACAATTTAAGGTAAGTAGGACAGCATTGTGATCAGTTATTGTAGAGTTCATGACTAATGTAAGTGATGGAAACATTGATTTTAGTATTATATGATCCAAACAAGACCCGCTTTCATGTGTAGGAAACGTGTGTGCTGGCAGTAAGCCATGAAAGGAGCAAAGGTTGAGGTAGTCTTGGGCATTTGTGTCACAGCTAGATGGAACAATATTGATATTGATGTCTCCGAGTAACATTATATTTTTAAAAGAAGATAAAGATTGTAAGGTCCAGTTGAGAGAGTCAAAGAAATGGTTAACATTTTTGAAAGATGGTAGTCTGTACATGGCTAGCATGGCAAATTCTAAGCCAATTTTAATTAGCAGTCGGTTACATTCTTGCATGTTAGGCTCCTCTACAGTGACAGTAAGGTGATTTTTTACGTACACTATTACTGCATCGTTTTGATTATAATTTACATTACTATTGTACATATTGAATCCTGGCATGGTCGGTACGTCGTATTTCTTAGAGAGCCAACATTCGGTTAGTATTATAACGTCACAAGTTACTTTTAATCTTTGTTGAAAAGTGACAAAATTATCAATATTCTTATAAACAAAATTATTAATTTCTTTTTATTATATTAAATTAAATTAAATTGCTTACCATCAGGCGATCCGTCTGCTCGTTTGCCGCCTATTACTTAAAAAAAAACCCTAGTGGCAAGGGCATCGCCAGCCGATTGACAAGGGAGGGGCAAGGACACAAGCCGATGGCTGAGGAGGAGGAAGGGGGGGGGGGGACAATTTGATATACAAAATGCTACAAAATACCTAGTCGCCTCTTACGACCTCCACATTATAGCATGGTGTAGCGAAACTTTGTATTTGGAATGGCCTGCATACAGAAAATGGTCAAAATCAGTGCAGTCTAGTAGAATCTTACTTTTACGCATATTGTAGTTACCACAGTCCGATTTCAAAATCAAACCAGGATCCACCAAGATTGTCCGATTTTGGTTACCTATAACCAAAATCGGACAATCTTGAAAAGCTAAAGTCAGTGGCGGCGCTAGACCACATGTGGACGTCGGCGACATCAAGTCGCGAGGCCTATTGACATAATTATATACTTTTGTACCTAAATAGTTATATATTGATAGCAAGGCCCCTTTTACTTCGCAGTAAAAAATCCGTTAAATTACGTGAGCCAAATAATAAAAAGATTACAATACAAACATTTTCACCCAGTACCAAGGGCGTCGCCAACCGATTGCCTAGGGCAGGACAAGGACGCCAGCTGTTTACACCAACCTTAATTTCCCGTCACTATTCAATAAAATTGCCCCTCACTAGTTTCACTCCTATGGACGGACGGCCGGACGTCCAAATAATAGCAGGATGCGACGTAGTCAAGAGTTACGTCTATCTAGGCTCTACTATTACCAACGCTGGAGGTTGCGAAGATGAAATTCGGAGGCGTTGCGCGGTGACAAGATCCTTAGTGGAAAAACTCACAAAGATTTGAAAAGACTGCAGAATAACCAGAAACAGAGGTTCGACTGATGAGGTGCCTGGTCTTTCCAATCTTTCTATACGGACCTGAGACGTGGACGCTGAGGATGCAGGATCGCCGCAAAATTGACGCCCTGGAAATGTGATGCTGGAGACCCATGCTCAGAATTCCATGGATCGCACACCGAACCAATGTTTCCATCCTGAAGGAACTCAAATTCAATGAGAGATTATCGTCGACTGTGCAAATTCGAATCTCTCAAGTTCTTTAGCCATGTCACCCGTAACGAGGACTCAATGGAACGTTTGGTCGTGCAAGGGAAAGTGGGCAAGAGATCACGTGGGCGCTCTCCGACACGATGGACAGACCTCATTAAATCTGTGCGCACTCTAACATCATCGACTGCTCTCACTCCGCAAAACATAGAGCTACATGGCGACGCATCACAAGAACAGCAACGGCACAAGAGCCGACCGACGCATGACCACGACCACTACGACTGAGAAAAGTTTAATTCCGAATCATTCATTGGCCTGGCCACAGGCCTGGGGGAAGGGGCAAGTTGATATGGAAAATGAGAAATGCTCGCCCTTGGCAACGCCCATGTCCAGTAAAGATATCGGTGGGTGTGATTACGCTTAGTCGGGTGAAACTTTCATTTCATAGTGTTGCAAGACAGGCGATTCTGTATAGGTACCCGTAAAGTAGTACTCACTTCTTTTACGCAAGTGTTACAGAAGTGAGTAATGTATTTGTAAAAATAATAAATATCGTTATCATATGCTTAGATTTATTCCAAAGTTTTCGAGGTTGGCTTCCTAAGCCAGTATGATTGGCGAAACGAAAATAGGTAACTTTTAAAACTACATATTTTGCGAGGCCCCCTCAGGCGCGAGGCCGTCGGCGGTCGCCGACGTCGCCGACGCCTAGCGCCGCCACTGGCTAAAGTATGATTCCACGTATTGACTATTAAGACGAATCATCATCGTCCTAGCATTATCTCGATTGTAACCAAGACTTTCGTCTTATAGCTTTGGGTTCATTTTATAGTCCAAGTAGATTTGACAGAATATTATTTTTTTAAGGAGCGCCTGCCGTCTGACCTGCGCAATCCAAAGGGACAGCGATATTCCTCGACTACTGACACTGGCATACAGTGTCAGTAGAGCGATATTCCTTGGCTTATACTAGTGTCAGTATATTCTGTGATTGTTAGACAACTTTATGACGGCTGCAGCTGAGATTGACGGCTCGGGGCTCAGGGCGTGGTGCAAGGGCCAATTCAGAATTGAATACGTGCATTGGAGAAGTCATTGGTGCTCGTCGTGGTTGTGAACTTGAGACCCTCTGCATGTCAGTCTGTTGGTATCTCCACTAGGCTACCTCTAAACTATAATACGAATATCGGCATTGAAAAGCATAGCTTATTAAGATTGCTCTTGAATGTACTAACACAATATTAAAAATATTTTAGATAGCCTACGTGGTCCAGTGGATTGCGTATGCGACTGCTGACCGGAGGTCCCGGGTTCGATTCCCGGGTCGGGCAAAAGTGTTACTGGGTTTTTCCGCATTCTCAGTAGCAGCTCGGAGTCTGGTGATGTGCCCGGTAACGGCAATAGGCGAAATGTGGATGTAATATTACACCTCTGCCTACCCCTTCGGGGATACAGGCGTGAGTCTATAAAAAAAAAGAACTAAAAATATATTTAATTTAGCTATTGACGATGTAACAGGTTAGGTAAACCGACAACCGTAAATCCAAAATGTAGTTAGAAGGATTCCTTTAGGTAATAATTACTTGTTGATATAAAGGCATCGTCTGCGTGTGAAAATAACTAAGTGTCGCGAGACACATGCAGCACCTAGAGCGCTGAACATTCGTTTGAATACGCTCGCAGTGTTTTCCAATGACATATCAGCTGATTTCGTTCGCTTTCGGCGTTAAGCTGAATCAAACATTGAGGTAACCAGCCGTAACTCAATCTATTTTACAAAGGAACCGACACATCACACTACGCGTAACGCCACTAAAAGTTGGGCGACGATGTCGCATAATTCCGACTTTTCGGCGCGTTTGGTGTATCTTGCCAACCAAATACTGCGACCGATAATTCATTCGCTAAAGTATCGACGCCGTACTTTCAGTAGGTGTGTCGTTGCACTAGGAATTGTTTATGTGATTACGTAATATACCTGAGACGATGACACTACTTATTACACAATAGCTTTTATTGATATTTTTTTATTATATCATTCGTCATAGAAATTAACTACAGGATGAGTTCTGTCTACTTATCATTGTATTTTCTACATAATTATGATAATAATTATAGTCTGATTACTATACTATTTCTTTTTTATAGACTCACGTCTGTATCCCCGAAGGGGTAGGCAGAGGTGTAATATTACACCTACATTTCGCCATGAATTTTTAGGTCCCACGTAATAGGGGGCGAGCCTATTACCGTACTGGGCACGTTACCAGACTCCGTGCTGCTACTGAGAATTTCCTAACAGAAAAACCCAATAACACTTTGCCTGACCCGGGAATCGAACCCGAGACCTTCCAATCCCACACGCACATTTATGCCGCGAGACTAACGAGGCAGGGAGTGTGGATATACTATCATTAAAGATCCTAGAACAACTCAGACACGATCTGATCCCAAACTAACTAGTGCTCGCAAAATACATCTTAATATATAAAATCCTTGCGTTACTGACTGACTGACAGACAAGCTACAGCCAAAACTATTGGGGACAGGAAGCTGAAATTTGGCATGTATGTTCCTTGGAGACCGTAGGGGAGCACTAAGAAGGGATTTCCCGAAATTCCCACGGGATCGGCCATAACGGGTAAATTTAAAAAAAATGCAGGCGTAGCTGCTGGCATCCTCTAGTTCTTATATATTTTTAAATATGTACATGCTTACATGTCATAGATAACTTACACCCAGACAAGACCGAACAAATTTTCGTGCTAAGGTGGGAATTAAACTCACGCCTTGCTCGCAAGGACCACTAGCCACTACACTACCGCTAGCACTAGATGGCATAAAATCACACTGTAGGTACTTCAACATCGAAGTGCCTATTGTTTTCGTAGAATGCGTATATAATGCCTTTCAAGCATGTAGAATTTAACACTATCCATTAGAAACAGCATCAACATGGTTTGGAAAACGAAGTATACTGTTCTTTTACTTTTATTGGGACCAACTCTATTTGCTTTTATGTTATAGTTTTTGTATTATAATCTAACAAAACCTAGTTAATTATGGACATATGGAAGAAGAGCGGGGAGGCCTTTGCCCTACAATGTAATCACAGGCTATAAAAAAGTTAATTATGATATTCCTTGAGTGAGCTGTGGTAAGTTTCTTGTGATTTTTAAACTGTAACGGCTACCCGGTTTAGATGTGTTATCTTCCTCGTTTCGTGTTATTACTCTACAGACGTAACCCGTAGCACCTTTAATTAATCCTATATACCTACATCTCATAACACCACTTTTTTACTTGTAATATCATTGTATAACACTATAATAAATTTTAATAGGACTAATAAACGCGACTTTCTACAAAACAGACGTTTACTTCATTCCGTAGTTATCTATCCCAATGTTCATAATATCCAATTATAAACCCTGACTAAATACTACATATTATGCAGGTATGCTTACTTTAAAAAGAACTGCATCCTGTTCAGCTCGTCTGATTGCCGATTTTTTTGGGACTAGTATATACCTATGTCACGGGGCAATAACAAGAACCATACATTTAAAAAATCCTAGAAAATTTATGAATTTATTTATAAACTTTCGTAGGATTCTAAACGAGAGATAAATTGTATTATTTTACGCCCATATTTTCGTAAATTGATAAAATTACCGAATTCATTCGTAAAATAATACGTAAGCAATAACCGAACGCCATGTGCGCTCTGATTGGTTGAATAAGACACGTGTTCCATTTCCTTCATCGCCACCGCCATTCTTCGCCACTTTTACAAAAAAACCCGAACTTTAGTGATGTTAATGAGGCAAAGTTGACGGAGTCCCATTTTTCCCTTTAGCTAACAGTAGTTGTTTATTATTGAGTATGAGGTTTTGAAGGAACTTTATTTTTGTTGTGTTAAGCCACGTATTCATTAGGCAACATTTGTTGATAAACTGTTTATGACGTGTTAATCATCAAGATTACCGTAAACACTGTTTCTGAAACATGGCCGTCCACACTTATCAGTTGTTGTTAGGATGTCGCCCGAGGAGGTAGTGATGCTCGGTGCTGCTTGTGCTTACATAATAATTCATAAGAGTGCTACTAAAAAAAATAAGAAAAGGTGGTGGATTCGGAATTATCTTTTAAATAAAAAAATACGTAAGTACTTCATGACCTTCGTGAATTTGATGGTACACAAGTACAAGTATTTTTGATTTGGTATACAAGTACAAGACTTTTTGATGACCTAAGCTTTTTCTTTTCACGGGAAAATTGTGAGCGTAGAGTATGCATCTTCGTTTCCACTTCTTATTGCGACATATTCAATTCTGCAGCAATATCGGCCGTAGCATAATTTTTTAAAATTTATCTTTATAATCTCTATTTGAAGAGTCTCCAAGTACATGATGCTGTTGATAAAGCCGGTTTATTTACTCATGTGATAAAGCTCTTTGAGCATCGAAACTTGGTTGTTGGACCACACTACTTCCATGTTAATAAACTCGCGCAACACACGTCCACACCTGTTAACTTTTGCTTATAAACAAAATGTTTCGGCTTGTTCTCCGTTTGATTGGGGAACACGGCAACATGTTTCAGAAACAATGTTGCATCACATTTGTTTATGAAATGTTTATAAACTGTATCCAGAGATGATGAAACACTGCTTATAAACAGTGTTTATCAACAAATGTTGCCTAATGAATACAAGGCTTAAGAAATAAAATTATCTGTACTTCTAATTTATACTGCCTGGTTGGTCTCGTGGCATAAATCGCCGTCCCCGGAGAATAAAATGATAACTACAAAAATGCAACTTTACAGGAAAAATAAAAAACATGTTTTCGTCGATTGCTCCTTAAACACTGGACGTAGACAGATGATTGTAAGCTTGTAAAGAAGGTTATTTTTTGTTTATTCTAAACATTTTAGTGAAATACGCTTTATTATCAAAATAGAGATATTATTTCAAAAATAAAAGGTTAGTCAAAATTAGCCATCATCTAAGTTGTTTAACGGCGATTATCATTTTATTCTCCGTACAGCCTGACCAGAATCAAATATTGTACTCTTCACTTATCATTTTTCAAATCAATAACAGTAATATTACAAACACGTCTTATACAGAGCGACTGGATGGTTTTGAACGAGAACAAAATGATAACTACATTTATCATTATCTAGTCCCCTTTTTTTTTCATGAGAACATAATTCTATGACTGTTTGTCATACTAACAAGTGGGAATAAATTTTGATAATACTATATTAACACTTTATTCTCGTAATTTAAAACTTGTTTTAAATCTTTGAATACTATTGTAATATATTGTAACTTCGTAAATAACTGTATAAAAATTAGGAAAAAAATTGAGCAGATGTAAAGTAAAAAACACTAAAACTAAGACAATGGCAGTTATCATTTTATTCTCCGGGGACGGCGAAATGTGCGCGTGTGATTGGGAGGTCTCGGTTTCGATTCCCGGATCAGGCAAAGTGTCATTGGGTTTTTCCGTTAGGAAATTCTCAGCAGCAGCGCGGAGTCTGGTAATGTGCCCGGTACGGCAATAGGCTCGCCCCCTATTACGTGGGACCTAAAAATTCATGGCGAAAAGTGGGTGTAATATTACATCTCTGCCTACCCCTTCTGGGATACAGGCGTGAGTCTAATTTTTTTTGTACGTACTTGTTCAATTTTCGAGATAATTTCCCAATGAACATAGATACAAACCAACAGCTTCTTGCGCCCAGTAGTTTTGGCTGTACGTTCTCTGCCAGTCAGTCAGTAACGCAATAAAACTATGTATACAGATTTAAATGATTACCTTAATTTTTTTTCAGATTCCTCTGTAACATAATTCATCGCAGCTTACACCTTCGGAAGTGGAGAGGAGGAAGTGAAGATCAGATGTAGCACCTGATAATGGAACCGAAGAAAATTTGACACATGTAGGGCAAAAAATATTTGATGTCTCCCTCGTTTTATAATTCGAAAACCCAAATATGGTATGGTCTCAAGATACACCAATTCTAGGTCAATGGCAAAATAGTGTAGGAACGATGACGTTTTCAAAGCCCTTAACGTCAAATTGATCCGAATATATTGTGAAGACTATAATGAAAGATCAGATAAAGAAAATAAGAAAAAATATGTCAGTGTTGGCAACACTAAAGTTACATATTCTGAAGACCCTTAGGCCTTATGAAGAATCGAAGTTTCCAGGTTCCACAGTTTATTATAATATATATGTAACAAATTGTACCTATAGCATTAAAATGTAAAATGATTAAAGCTGAACTATTAATAAAAGGAATATTAAAGACAGTATGAATATCGAACATTGATTTCATTGCTTGGAACCAAAATATTTTACCGTACAAAACAAGAACGTAATAGCACACAAATTACTAAAACACAATTTAAAACAAAAAAAATCTCTTGTTTATGTGTTAAGAACAATAAATACAACATATGTTTTCACTAAAATTAAGTACCTACATACATTGAATGAAACAAACGTTTCAGAATTTCCAGACAGCCCCTCAACGAAACGAAATAACACATTAAAAGTAAAATAAGTACTAAAACTTATTGCGACTATAAGTAATTTGTAAAGTTTACTTATAGCTAAGTAGATAGGTTGGTGCGTTACCCGTTGGAAGGAGCTAATTTTCTGACTCAACTTCCGAAGTGTATTTAAAGGTAAACAGCCCGTCGCATTTAACATTTTCACAAGCAACCTCACCATAGTTTAAATTAAAAATCGTACTTTGAGAAAAAGCTTTTTGAACATTCTCCGAAGCTATCAGCTTGTTTGTAAATTAGTTTGTGTTGGAAATAAAATTTTGTGGACGCGTATTAATAGAAATGTGATGTTATTTTGTTGGCTCCTTTATATGTTAGAAGTTTCCTGAGAAATTCAATGATTTTTCTCTTTTTTTACGTTCAGAGATTTTACAAGTGTTTTTGTGTGGACATGTTTTCACTGTAATTTAAATTCACTGCAAAACCTATAAATAGACAATAATTTATATTTATGGCTTACCTTACCAGTGCAACGTAATTCATAAATACAGGGTGTTGATTTGCATTTGCAAAATATTTTAATAATACGACATAGACAGTATACTTACTAACCTAAAATTATTTCAAACAGTGTGCGATGATATAAGACCCTATTTTCATTAAATGTTACCTAAGTAGTACTATTTAGATAGTAAATCAGAATAAACTATTGAATTGTGCAAGATAAGACTATATCGCCCAGTGACTGTAAGTACGTGTGCTTGCTTGTCTTCGGCACCTGCAATGGCGATCAGCTGAGCGGCGGTGGCGGTCAATACACCGAGTTAATTTTCAAAGTGTATGATGACGAATTTTTTTTTTTACTTTTAATGACTTGTTTTCTCATGTATTTGTATCCAGTAATAGTAGTATATTCACCCCTTAAAATATTATGCAAATCTTCTGAATAAATTCATTGCGAGTTGCAATACACTTTGACTTTCCCCGGGACTTCACAAATGTCAAAACTATATGCTGCAAATATAACCAATATAAGACGAAATAATATATGTTCATGGCTAAGCACTTTTAAAACTGATTCTCTTTCGCTTTTAAGCTCTTTTACGAATTATTCAGCCTCAATAAAAACATCTTGATCCCGATCTCAACGTGTTACTAAATAAGTCGCTGTACTTCCAAAGCCAAAGTTTAAATAAAGTGTATAAGTCAAAGTTGTAGCCTCAGTTAATCCCACCAATAACAACTAGTCGGCAGGGCTCCACATTTTTAATGAACCAACTCTTCGAAATTGTTTCTTGAACGCTTCCACACTTTGTTTGGACTTTTTATTGTAAAACTTGATCGTGAGGTAAAAGGTGGCTTCATTTTGACGGGCACTCTAAACATCTTTACTTAAGTTTTGGAAATATTAATAGGACGTCTTTTATCTATGAAAGGTTAGCTGGGCGTGTGATTTATGCTAAAACTAGGCTTGGCTTATATATATATATATATATATATATAATAGCTTCATTTTATTTTGCCTTTCGATCAGGTTAGCTATCAGTTGTATATATGTGGCCAGCTATGCCCAGTATCTATCGTCTACGCTTCGCTGCTAATCATGAGCTGGGTTGTAGCTCTGTCTAATGCATGTTGTAGGAGAGTCAACTATTATGATGATAATAACGACTGTGCTAAGTTTGCTGCTAGATGGAATAATTAGAATGTACGCCCACCTAGAGGATTTTTTTATTTTTTTTTATTTATAGACTCACGCCTGTATCCTCGAAGGGGTAGGCAGAGGTGTAATATTACACCCACATTTCGCCATGATTTTTGCGAGCCTATTGCCGTACCGGGCACATTACCAGACTCCGAGCTACTACTGAGAATTTCCTAACGGAAGAACCCAAGAACACTTTGCCCGACCCGGGAATCGAACCCGAGACCTCCCAATCCCACGTGCACATTTATGCCGCGAGACCAACGAGGCAGTCAGCCTAGAGGAATAGCTTAAAATTATTACCTCAGTGGTGTGTTAACTGTTACTTACTGTTATTTAGGCTTGGCAAACGTAGCGTAGGATGCCCTCCGGCTAAGTGGAGTAACTATATATGCAAAGTAGCTGGCAGCAGTTGGACACGAAGAACCGAAAATCGAGCTCAGTTGCGTGCCATTGGCGAGGCCTGCCTCTGCAGCAGGCCGATGATGATGATGATATAGGCTACTTACTACACACAATAGGATAGGGCATGACCACCGCCAAATATTTCTTAGACTTTGAAGAGGTCAACTGTCTCCAGCAGTTTGAAGAGATCACCGTGGTCAAAGAAGGGTAGATTTAGAAAACTATGAATGGTACAGTGATTTGGAATGCTTTTATATTTTTCATGAATAAACCGATTCTATTAAAATGCATTTTTATTATTTATACTAGAGATCGCCCGCGGCTCCAACGGTTGTTGGAAAAATCCCTAAGTCAATCTCCACAAACAGTCATTGCATATATATCGCTTCGTGGTGACGTGTAATAGGATAATCAAGCTCACACTTTCTCATTTATGACATTAGTGTCGATGTACAGTCGAACTACTTCCCGCTAAACCCCCACAAGGGCGAGAATCGCTCGGCAAGACATCGTCGCTTCCAGTGCTACTTTACACACACATTGACACTCGTATACAAAACCAGTTTATTTGATTGTACCTTCAAAGTTGTACCATATTATCGACATTACGTAAACATGTATTGTCTACGCTGCTGACCAAAATATCCAGACATTTTATGCTAGGAAACATATTTCGAACCGCCCTGTCATCTCCCAACTAGCACATAGCTTGGACTTGGTTGATTAAATTTCGATTACATTTATAATGCACTAGCTGAGCCCACGGTTACACCCGCGTTATTTAGAGCTAATGGCTGTAGCCTTAAATAAGCTACTGCGCTGCAACCTTTGCTCATGGCGTGATATTATATAGCCAATACCCTTTCTCGATAAATGGGTTTTCCCACGCAAAAAGACTAATTGAAATCGGACCAGTAGTTCCAGAGATATGTAAGCGTGTTCAACCAAACAAATATACTAACTTCAACTTTATAATATTGACATAAATTTTAGGATAGATGCAACATTTTCCATTTATTCCGTAGTTATTACATAAGTCTTTCTTTTATAATCGAAAATCTTAGCACAATGAACAAGCTAGTAAAATGTTGTAAAAGATACAATTCCGACATCGAAATAAAACTCATTATTCGCAACAATTCTTTCAGACCGATATTATCATCCGCCAACAGTGTCCGATACCGATCGCAGTCCTCACACAAACAAGGATTAAGAGTTAAATTATTTGCGAGATTAGACGTATGATAAAACTGTGTATCCGTTGTCGACACCCCGGCCGATGTTAATTTAACTTTAAATCCTGTTTTTAAGCAGATTGTTGGCGGCCATGTTGTATTTATTGTTCTTAACACATTAAACAGGATCACAATGTTGTACGTAAATTGTGTTTTAGTAATTTGTGCGGTGTTGCGTCGCTGTTTTGTGCGATAAAATAGTTTGGCTTTAATTAAATGAAATACGTTATACTGGTCAATGGATTTGCATTGTTTTATGTTGTCACGTATTTGAGATACCAAAAAAGGACAGGTGTTTTCAGTTGAAAATAAAATCAGTTTTCTGTTTAAAATCATCGGCAAAAGAACAAACGGTATGTTTGATAAAAAACAGCTTAAATAATGACGCGAGAAATTATATTGTATATAAATGTCTGGTATTCTTAATAGTAGGTATATCGTTTGGTAACAAATATCTATCTAGCTAATTTTTGGCCTTAGGCCGCTGTTCGTTAATTTGCTTTCTTTATAATAAACCTAGTATATCATATGATATTTTAATATCTACATTTACATCTTAATAAAATATATACTTATTATTATATATAATATTTTTGTGGAATATATACCTAGTTGAAAATAATAATAATATTCTACCACATTCACACACCATCTAGTCCCAAACTAAGCAGAAGCTTGTACTTCTACTTGTCTTGTTCTTCTATAAGTGTGTTTGTCTCCTAACTGCTCCTAAGCGGCTGGACCAATTTGGATGTTTTGTGTGTATACTGAGGCACCAATCTTCCTAGATACTTTGTAAACACATTTGGTGTATTGTTGAGGTGGGTGTATCACTAAACTTAACTAAATTTGTAAGACGGGCAGTTCGACGCCTAATGGGACTAAACTCTTTCCTAAATATAATAGTACTTTTTGTAAAGAATGTCTCCGCTATGTCAAAGGATATAGAATTAACTGCTGGTGTAGCGTAGTGTTTTCAGTAGTCACCTCGCCAGTGGTAGTCCGTCGCGTATCGTCGGTTTGAAGCCCATATGAGACATCACTTTGTGTGATAGACAACCGTTTGTTTCTTAGTCTAGATACTCTTAGTGTTCGTTGTTTGAATGATTATTAATAGTGCGAGAGTTGTTTTTAAGAAAGTATAAATACCTAATTAATAAGTAGGTAAACAAGGTCATGATTTTTGTACTTCTAAAACTGGCTGCCATTGGTCCGTGGTTTTGCAGATGGACGAACGCCGCACCTTTAAAGTTAAACCTTTTTTCTTTGAGTCGTAACTTCAAAATCTAATAAAACCTCGCACTGTGACAAGGCAGCTTAAAAATATGTAATAAAAACAGGAATAACAACGAATATATTTATTATCACACATATCAAAACTATACATCCAAATCAAAATCAACGTAAAATAGTTCCAAATTGTCTTTCTGGATATACAATAAGCAAAATATTTTTAATACACAATTATTATTAATTTTTTTTTTAAAGACAACGCCCGCACTAGGAATTAATCCTGTGTCGCGGGGTACTTTACAAACATACAACCAACGGACACAATGGACACCCAGACTCGAAACAACAATTTATGGATCACACAAAGTGTTGTCTCGTGTGGGAATCGAACCCACAACACACGGCGCAGTACCAAGCAGTGAGGCGGCTGCTTAAACCACTACGCCAACCGTGCAGTTAAAAACATAGACGGTAAATTAAAACAATACAACATAGACAGTATACTTATTAACCTACAAATGTTTCAAACAGTGTGCGATTATATAAGACCCTATTTTCATTCAATGTTACTCAGGTAAGTAGTAAATCAGAGGGCCGAATCCCGTAATTATACTTATTAGTTCAAAATGCAGTTTCGATCTAAAGTCAGTATCATACTTAAGTATGTCACAAACGGTATTCTCCTACCAACACTAAAGTTACATAATCTGAAGATCCTTAGACCTTATGAAGAATCAAAGTTTCCTGGTTCTACAGTTTATAATAATATCTATGTAACTAATTGTATAGCATTAAAATGTAAAATGATTAAAGCTGAACTATTAATAAAAGGAATATTAAAGACAGTATAAATATCGAACGTTGATTTCATTGCTGGTAGCCAGAGGTGTAATATTACACCCACATTTCGCCATGAATTTTTAGGTCCCACGTAATAGGGGGCGAGCCTATTGCCGTACCGGGCACGTTACCAGACCCTGTGCTGCTACTGAGAATTTCCTAACGGAAAAACTAAATAACACTTTGCCCGACCCGGGAATCGAACCCGAGACCTCCCAATCCCACGTGCACATTTATGCCGCGAGACCAACGAGGCAGTCAGCCTAGAGGAATAGCTTAAAATTATTACCTCAGTGGTGTGTTAACTGTTACTTACTGTTATTTAGGCTTGGCAAACGTAGCGTAGGACGCCCTCCGGCTAAGTGGAGTAACGACATATGCAAAGTGGCTGCCAGCAGTTGGACACGAAGTACCGAAAATCGAGCTCAGTTGCGTGCCATCGGCGAGGCCTGCCTCCAGCAATGGACTGCAGCAGGCCGATGATGATGATGATATAGGCTACTTACTACACACAATAGGATAGGGCATGACCACCGCCAAATATTTCTTAGACTTTGAAGAGGTCAACTGTCTCCAGCAGTTTGAAGAGATCACCGTGGTCAAAGAAGGGTAGATTTAGAAAACTATGAATGGTACAGTGATTTGGAATGCTTTTATATTTTTCATGAATAAACCGATTCTATTAAAATGCTTTTTTATTATTTATACCTACTAGAGATCGCCCGCGGCTCCAACGGTTATTGAAAAAATCCCTCACACACAATCATTCCATTATACATATATCGCTCCGTTGTGACGTGTAATAGGATAATCAAGCTCACACTTTCTCATTTATGATATTAGTGTCGATGTACAGTCGAACAACTTCCCGCTAGACCACCATAAGGCCGAGAAACGCTCAGCAAGACATCGTCGCTTCAAGTGCTATCTTACACGCACATTGGGGCATGTTACACTTGTCAATATTATCATGATCCTAGTATCGCGATATCACAAGTATTGACATGGGCTATTATATTATCAATAATATCATCATCAGTACGCGTTTGAAACTACTAGAGAAAGTAGTGTTTAGTGCAAGATTAAATTTGAACAAATTTTAAAAAGAACATGGATTCTAAAAGGAATGCCGCTATAGCAATAATACGCGTATGCGCATTAAAAACTAAGCGCAAAAAGAGGAAGTGTTGGGTAAAAGACTGGATTTCAAAACGAAATCAATATACACATTTACTAACAGACTACAGTTAGCCGTGTGATTAACGGCATAGAATACCAGTGTCACCAACTCACCACCCCCTATCTTTCCGTGGGTGTCGTAAGAGGCGACTAAGGGATAACACGATGCAAATACCATCTTTGCGTAGAGACGGAAAACTCGACATCAAACCATATACGACTGCCTCGTTGGTCTCGCGGCATAAATGTGCGCGTGGGATCGGGAGGTCCCGGGTTCGATTCCTGGGTCGGGCAGTGTTATTGGGTTTTTCTATAACGAAATTCTCAGTAGCAGCACGGAGTCTGGAAATGTGCCCGGTACGGCAATAGGCTCGCCACTTATTACGTGGGACTAAAGTATATCTGGCGAAAAGTGGATGTAAAAATACACCTCTGCCTACCTCTTCGAGGTTATAGGCGTGAGACTATGTAATATGTATGTACCTATACTAACACTCAGAAACAACAACAACAACAACTTGCCGAAGTCTTCATTTTTATTAATTTTATTTAATTAATTTTTATCTTTTGGGTTCCACAAGGACGATGCCCGTCCTTGTGGAACCAAAATTTCATAAAGAAGAATTAGGTAATTCCTCCAGATCATTTTTAACTCCTGCATCAACGATGGAGCGTAATTCGTCATCGTCACTTTGTCAAAAGACATAAGAATCGTCACAACTTTGACGTCGTTTCGCCATTGCTGCGAACGCATACTGACAGAAAAATATCTCGATGCGCTTACATTTCAATAATATTGAAGCCCCGCCCCCTGAGTATCGCGGATTTCAAGATGTTTGAATAATTTGTGATATTATCACGATACCGCGATACAGCCTATTACACCATCAATATTACCACGGTATCGTGATATTATTGACAATGTAACATGCCCCATTGACACTCGTATACAAAATTTTTGTTTCTAGTGTGCCTCGCTCGACTCTATGAGCTAGCCAAGAGATTTTTTTTCAAACTGGTCCAGCGCCGACTTGTTTGATTGTACCTTCAAAGTTGTACCATATTATCGACAATAATACGTAAACATGTTATTGTCTACGCTGCTGACCGAAATATCCAGACATTTTATGCTAGGAAACATATTTCGAACCACCCTGTCATCTCCCAAGTAGCACGAAGCTTGGGCTTGGTTGATTAAATTTCAATTACATTTATAATGCACTAGCTGAGCCCACAGTTACACCCGCGTTCATCATCCTCCTAGCGTTATCCCAGTTTCTATCTGGGGTCCGCTTACTAGTCTAAGCGGATTTGGCAGAATATAAGGTTTTCCATGGAGCGACTGCCTGTCTGACCTCCGCAACCCGAAGGGATAGTGTCAGTTTATTTAGAAGGTACTGACGCCCTATAACGACTGTCAAAGATCTTCATGACAACCGGGACCGACGGCTTAACGTGCTCGCCGAGGCACGGGGCTAGCGATAGTTAACAATTCAATACGCACATAACTCCGAAAAGTCAGTGGTGCGCGCCGTGAATTAGAACCCGATACCCTCTGCATGGCAGTCTGTTGGTATCTCCACTAGGCTATCGCTGCCTCTCACCCCCGCGTTATTTAGAGCTAATGGCTGTAGCCTTAAATAAGCTACTGCGCTGCAACCGTTGCTTATAGCGAGATATTATATAGCCAATATAGCCGTTTCTCGATATATGGGCTATCCAACGCAAAAAGACTAATTGAAATCGGACCAGAAGTTCCTGAGATTAGCACGTTCAACCAAACAAACATACTAACTCTTCAGCTTTATAATATTGACATACATTTTAGGATATACGCAAGATTTTCAATTTACAAGCTATTATGTAAAATATTGTAAAATATACAATTCCGACATCGAAATAAAACTCATTATTCGCAACAATTCTTTCAGACCGATATTATCATCCGCCAACAGTGTCCAATACCGATCGCAGTTCTCACACAAACAAGGATTAAGAGTTAAATTATTTGCGAGATTAAACGTATGATAATACTGTGTATCCGTTGTCGACACCCCGGCCGATGTTAATTTAACTTTAAATCCTGTTTTTAAGCAGATTGTTGGCGGCCATGTTGTATTTATTGTTCTTAACACATTAAACAGGATCACAATTTTGTACGTAAATTGTGTTTTAGTAATTTGTGCGGTGTTGCGTCGCTGTTTTGTGCGATAAACTAGTTTGGCTTTAATTAAATTAAATACGTACTGGTCAATGGATTTGCATAATATGTGTTTTATGTTGTCACGTATTTGTGATATTAAAAAAGGACAGGTGCTTTTTTTGTGAAATTTAGTACGTTTAGTTTGCATTTATATTAAAACAAGGAGACATTACCTTTAGGCAATTGAACCACAGCTTGTAAATCATATACAGCAAGCAAAACATGTGGTTCTGTTATGTTTTTGTCTTTTTCTTTCTCTGATCTGGACAAACGTTTTTCTTTTGGATGGCTATCATAATTTGCCTGTAAAGCTTGTTTTTCTGAGACGTCAGCATTTTCAAAAACGTGACATGTTTCGCAAAAAACCTTTTTAGGCACAAAAAATGAAATATTGAAATCCTTAGTGAAAGTTCTATAAAACATTGCATAATTACTAAAAGGTTTTCTATTTGCTTTGCAAGGCTCTACATAATCTCAATGTCAATTATTGTTTTGCCTCCATCAATGTAAAGTTTTGAGGTATTTGCCCGAGTATAATGGCTCTCTATTTTAGGAATGGACTCTATGAAGTCAGAGATCCCCTTTTTAATATCATCATCAACTCTCTTTTGTTGGCCATGTCTTCCACGTCTATCAGGTTCCAACAATGTTAATGCTATTTTATTTTGTATTTCTAGGACAGTACGAATTGGTCGATCGTTTATATCTAAAGTGTTCTGAAAAAAAGTTTTACAGACACGCATATTAATGCCTTCCTTCTTAAAATAAAATGCGTGATTTAGATCTCTGGGCTTTCGCCTTTTTAGCCTTTTTAGGCACAAAAAATAAAATATTGAAATCCTTAGTGAAATCAGACAAAATAAATTAGCGGGTCTTAATCGCGTACAATTAATTTATTTAAGGTATAAATACCTATATCATATATCGGGCAGACTAAGCGTACAATCGCAGAAAGAGTAAGGGGACATATCGCAGCTGTGAAAAACCGACATAATATTAATAAGTCGGCTATAGCTGAGCATTTGTTGGAGTCTGGACCAAACCACTGGATAGAACTGCATCAACCACAAGTCTTATCCACCGATCGTCACTATTACTCATAGTACGTGAAGCGGTAGAAATCAAGAAATATAACAATTTCAACCGGGAGGATGGATATAGATTATCGGCAACTTGGAATCCAGTCATCGACAATTGTAAACACCGCCGCAGTGATAAATCTCAGCAGTGTGTAGACGTCATTAGTGTAGTGTGTCGGAGTACCGACAGTGCGAACTTAAATAAAGACCAAGTGAGGGTAGGTGCCCAAACCCGCACTTCCACAAGACATCAGTCTCTCCGCGACCACGCTCGGTGCAAGACGAGCGAAACGTCGGTAACAAATAGGTATTTATACCTTAAATAAATTAATTGTACGCGATTAAGACCCGCTAATTTATTTTGTATGATGTATACAAATCGCGAAAGTTTAAAATCGATTATCCTTAGTGAAAGTTCTATAAAACATTGCATAATTACTAAAAGGTTTTCCATTTGCTTTGCAATGCTCTACATAATCTTGATGGATGTCAATTATTGTTTTGCCTCCATCAATGTAAAGTTTTGAGGTATTTACCCGAGTATAATGGCTCTCTATTTTAGGAATGGACTCTATGAAGTCAGAGATCCCCTTTTTAATATCATCATCAACTCTCTTTTGTTGGCCATGTCTTCCACGTCTATCAGGTTCCAACAATGTTCCTGCTATTTTATTTTGTTTTTCTAGGACAGTACGAATTGGTCGATCGTTTATATCTAAAGTGTTCTGAAAAAAAGTTTTACAGACACGCATATTAATGGAAGGCATTAACCTGTGCCTCCAACACGGATATAGCGATACCGAGGCTGAATAGTTTCAGTACAGTTAAAAATGAATTGCCGTTGCAGCTCTATGCCCAATAAGAATTAATTATAAACAACGATTTGCATAATATGTGTTTTATGTTGTCACGTATTTGAGTTTGCGTGTGTTAGGCACCTGTACTGGCGATCAGCTGAGCGGCAGCGGCGGTCAATACACCGAGTTAATTTTCAAACTGTATAATACGATTTTTTTTTGGTTAGTAGTATATTCACCCCTTACAATATTATGCAAATCTTCTGATTAAATTCATTGCGAGTTCCAATACACTTTGACTTTCCCCGGGACTTCACGAATGTCAAAACTATATGCTGCAAATATAACCAATATAAGACGAAATAATATATGTTCATGGCTAAGCACATTTAAAACTGCTTCTCTTTCGCATTAAAGCTCTTTTACGATTATTCAGCCTCAATAAAAACATCTTAATCCTGATCTCAACGTGTTAATAAATAAGTCTCAGTACTTCCAAAGCCAGAGTTTATATAAAGTGTATAAGTCAAAGTTGCAGCCTCAGTTAATCCCGCCAATAACAACTAGTCGGCGGTGCACCACATTTTTAATGAACCAACTCTTCGAAATTGTTTCTTGAACGCTCCCACACTTTGTTTGGACTTTTTATTGTAAAACTTGATCGTGAGGTAAAAGGTAGCTTCATTTTGACGGGCACTCTAAACATCTTTACTTGTCTTGAAAATATTTATAGGACGTCTTTTATCGATGAAGGGTTAGCTGGGAGTGTGTTTTATGCTAAAACTAGGCATGGCATAAAATATTGAGGCTTCTTTTGAGAAATAATAATTAATGTTTGAGTAGTAGAGTAACATTGGTAAAAGCTTTAATGCACAGGGTTGTCCATTGTAGTACTATCTTCACACGAAAAGCAACATAAAGTTGCATTATTTCTACTATTACGTTTCCTTCGGATACACAGATAGACGGAGGTCTGAGTCGCACTTGGCACCGTCTCTTAACCTCTAGGAGAAGGAAAAGTGTATAAGCAAGGGAGGTTTAGGAGAAGGCGAAGAGAACAGCTTCATTTTATTTTGCCTTTTGATAAGGTTAGCTATCAGTTGTATGTATATGGTCAGCTATGCCCAGTATCTATCGTCTTCGCTTAGCTGCTAATCATGAGCTGGGTAGTAGCTCTGTCAAATGCATGTTGTAGGAGAGTCAACTATTATGAAAATAACCCCTGAGCTAAGTTTGCTGCTAGATGGAATAATTAGAATGTTCGCCCACCTAGAGGATTATTTAATTTTTTTTTATTTATAGACTCACGCCTGTATCCTCGAAGGGGTAGGCAGAGGTGTAATATTACAACCACATTTCGCCATGATTTTTGCGAGCCTATTGCCGTACCGGGCACATTACCAGACTCCGAGCTGCTACTAAATTTCCTAACGGAAGAACCCAATAACACTTTGCCCGACCCGGGAATCGAACCCGAGACCTCCCAATCCCACGTGCACATTTATGCCGCGAGACCAACGAGGCAGTCAGCCTAGAGGAATAGCTTAAAATTATTACCTCAGTGGTGTGTTAACAGTTACTTACTGTTATTTAGGCTTGGCAAACGTAGCGTAGGACGCCCTCCAGCTAAGTGGAGTAACGACATATGCAAAGTGGCTGCCAGCAGTTGGACACGAAGAACCGAAAATTGAGCTCAGTTGCGTGCCATCGGCGAGGCCTGCATCCAGCAGGGCGGATGATGATGATGATATAGGCCAAAAAATTCTCAGACTTTGAAGAGGTCACCTGACTCCAGGAGTTTGAAGAGATCACCGTGGTCGAAGAAGGGTAGATTTAGAAAACTATGAATAGTACAGTTATTTGGAATGGTTTTATATTTTTCATGAATAAACCGATTCTATTAAAATGCATTTTTATTATTTATACTAGACATAGCCCGCGGCTCCAACGGTTATTGGAAAAATCCCTAAGTCAATCTCTACACACAATCATTCCATTATATACAATGTTGAACTTGATTATCCTATTACACGTCATATCTCTGTGGTGACGTGTAATAGGATAATCAAGCTCACACATACATACATACATAGCCTGACGCCTATATCCCCGAAGGGGTAGGCAAAGGTATATTGCTACACCCAATTGTCTCCAGATTTATTTTAGTCCCACGTAATAGGTGGCGAGCCTATTGCCGTACCGGGCACATTACCAGACTCCGTGCTGCTACTGTGAATTGCCTAACGAAAAAGCCAGTAACACTTTGCCCGACCCGGGAATCGAACCCGAGACCTCCCAATCCCACGCGCACATTTATGCCGCGAGACCAACGAGGCAGTCTCAGTAATCAAGCTCACACTTTCTCATTATTTATGATATTAGTGTCGATGTACCTTCAAAGTTGCACCATATTATCGACAATAATACGTAAACATGTTATTGTCTACGCTGCTGACCGAAATATCCAGACATTTTATGCTAGGAAACATATTTCGAACCGCCCTGTCATCTCCCAAGTAGCACGTAGCTTGGACTTGGTTGATTAAATTTCAATTACATTTATAATGCACTAGCTGAGCCGACGGTTACACCCGCGTTCATCATCCTCCTAGCGTTATCCCAGTTTCTATCTGGAGTCCGCTAACTAGTCTAAGCGGATTTGGCTGAATATTAGGTTTTCCACGGAGCGACTGCCTGTCTGACCTCCGCAACCCGAAGGGATAGCGATATTCCATGGTTTAGACTAGTGTCAGTTTATTTGGAAGGTACTGACGCCCTATAACGACTCTCAAAGATCTTCATGACAACCGTGACCGACGGCTTAACGTGCTCTCCGAGGCACGGGCCTAGCGATAATAAACAATTCAATACGCACATAACTCCGAAAAGTCCGTGCATAAGAACCGCGCATTAGTAGCGCGCCGTGGATTAGAACCTGATACCCTCTGCATGACAGTCTGTTGGTATCTCCACTAGACTATCGCTACCTCTCACCCCCGCGTTATTTAGAGCTAATGGCTGTACATAGCCTTAAATAAGCTACTGCGCTGCAACCGTTGCTCATAGCGTGATATTAAGTATATAGCCGATACCCTTTCTCGATAAATAGGCTAACCCACGCAAAAAAGACTAATTGAAATCGGACCAGTAGTTCCTGAGATTAGCGCGTTCAACCAAACAAACATACTAACTCTTCAGCTTTATAATATTGACATAAATTTTAGGATAGACGCAACATTTGCAATTTATTCCGTAGTTATTCCATAAGTCTTTCTTTTATAATCGAAAACATTTGCACAATGAACAAGCTGTTATGTAAAATATTGTAAAAGATACAATTCCGACATCGAAATAAAACTCATTATTCGCAACAATTCTTTCAGACCGATATTATCATCCGCCAACAGTGTCCAATACCGATCGCAGTCCTCACACAAACAGGGATTAAGAGTTAAATTATTTGCGAGATTAAACGTATGATAATACTGTGTATCCGTTGTCGACACCCCGGCCGATGTTAATTTAACTTTAAATCCTGTTTTTAAGCAGATTGTCGGCGGCCATATTGTATTTATTGTTCTTAACACATTAAACAGGATCACAATTTTGTACGTAAATTGTGTTTTAGTAATTTGTGCGGTGTTGCGTCGCTGTTTTGTGCGATAAAATAGTTTGGCTTTAATTAAATGAAATACGTTATACTGGTCAATGGATTTGCATAATATGTGTTTTATGTTGTCACGTATTTGAGATACTAAAAATGGACAGGTGTTTTCAGTTGAAAATAAAATCAGTTTTCTGTTTCAAATCATCGGCAAAAGAACAAACGGTCTGTTTGATAAAAAACAGCTTAAATAATGACGCGAGAAATTATATTGTATATAAATGTCTGGTATTCTTAATAGTAGGTATATCGTTTGGTAACAAATATCTATCTAGCTAATTTTTGGCCTTAGGCCGCTGTTCGTTAATTTGCTTTCTTTATAATAAACCTAGTATATCATATGATTTTTTAATATCTACATTTACATTTTAATAAAATATATATTATTATATATAATATTTTTGTGGAATATATACCTAGTTGAAAATAATAATAATATTCTACCACATTCACACACCATCTAGTCCCAAACTAAGCAGAAGCTTGTACTTCTACTTGTCTTGTTCTTCTATAAGTGTGTTTGTCTCCTAACTGCTCCTAAGCGGCTGGACCAATTTGGATGTTTTATGTGTATACTGAGGCACCAATCTTCCTAGATACTTTGTAAACACATTTGGTGTATTGTTGAGGTGGGTGTATCACTAAACTTAACTAAATTTGTAAGACGGGCAGTTCGACGCCTATTGGGACTAAAATCTTTCCTAAATATAATAGTAATTTTTGTAAAGAATGTGTGCCGTTATGTCAAAGGATTATAGAATTAACTGCTGGTGTAGCGTTATTTTCAGTAGTCACCTCGCCAGTGGTAGTCCGTCGCGTATCGTCGGTTTGAAGCCCATATGAGACATCACTTTGTGTGATAGACAACCGTTTGTTTCTTAGTCTAGATACTCTTAGTGTTCGTTGTTTGAATGATTATTAATAGTGCGAGAGTTGTTTTTAAGAAAGTATAAATACCTCATTAATAAGTAGGTAAACAAGGTCACGATTTTTGTACTTCTAAAACTGGCTGCCATCGTTCTGTGGTTTTGCAGATGGACGCGCACCGCACCTATGAAGTTAAACCTTTTTCCTTTGAGTCGTAACTTCAAAATCTAAAAACCCACGCACTGTGACAAGGCAGCTTAAAAATATTTAATAAAAACAGGAATAACAACAAATATCTTTATTTTCACACATATCAAAACTATACATCCAAGTTAAAATCGACATAAAATAGTTCCTAATTGTCTTTCGGGATTGTATATCCCATATGCAAAATATTTTTAATATACAATACGACCTACAAATGTTTCAAACAGTGTGCGATATAAGACCCTATTTTCATTAAATGTTACTTCAGAGGACCGAATCCCGTAATTATATTTGTTCAAAATGCAGTTTCCATCTAAAGTCAGTATCAAACTTATGTCATAAACGGTATTATCTTAATATATAAAATCCTTGCGTTACTGACTGACTGACAGACACGCTACAGCCGAAACTATTGGGCGCAGGAAGCTGAAATTTTGCATGTATGTTCCTTGGGGACCGTAGAGGTGCACTAAGAAGGCATTTTCCGAAATTCCCACGGGATCAGCCAAAACGGGTAAATTAAAACAAAATGCAGGCGTAGCTGCTGGCGTCCTCTAGTCCTAAATAAAAACTATTATTTGATTAGTCCATTCAAAAGTTACATTTGGGGTTGCATTTATCAGACCACGAAATTCTACTTAGCAGATGTGTAGGGAGGACTAGTATAAAGCTTGATCCAAATTTGCGGCGCTTGTTCCTGGGCCGCTATCTTAAAAACAGTGCAGTTGCTGATGGTTTTTCTTGATTATCTGGTTTTGGCCGCCCAAAAGATATGTAAAAGAGTTTTTTGCTGCAAATTAATTCTCTACAACTTTGGTCCTGTCACTGTCGTAGTTAAGCGTAAAATAAAAAGTTAAATCTTTATTTTTGTGATATTTTGGAAATTTTAAGGTTTTCTATTATATTTGCGTGTCCCCCAGTCTTTGAGATGAGCCAGGCTTTGGCACAAGGTCTGTCTGTGTATAAATTTTTTGATGAAGAACTTTGGAGGAGAGTCGTATTTTTGTTGGTAATTTATTATTTTCGTCAATGAATTTCGATTTTGATTCCTCCAAAAATTTTCCTGCAGGTATCCACGGAATATTTAGCCACCGCAGAACAAATTACAGTATCATCTGGCTGGGCAGACGATCAACTTCAGATGCCCAGGGATAGTTTGTCTTTTTTTCCGTACCTAGTTTTTAGGGTCGTTTATTTTATTTAGTTGCATCCGCTGACAAATAATAATAATAATAATAACCCCTCTGGGGCAGTCGTTAACTCATCCTGAGATTAACGCAACTCAGAGGGCAGAGTAACGGCTTTCAAACATCACCTTTATCCTGTGATATAACATATATTACAGGATAGAAAGAAAGCTTACAAACAACAGGGCAGCTTTGTGGTGAGTTGAATGTGTGTGGCGACACTGCGGCCCCGAATGCTTCAGAGAATCGGTCAGGGCCTCGTCCCCGGCTTGCCTTTATTGGCTGGTTGGACTGGAGTTGATTTCTTTCTTGGCTTGCCTTAGTTGGCTGGCCAGAGGGACGCTGCAAGAGCTATTTGCTCGGGGTTGGAAGTGTCATTCTCAAGGGCGTAACTACGGGGAAACCCGCTCCGGGTCTCCGTTGTCACGAGACCTGCGATGGCGAAACCGGTGCCGCATCGCTCGACACCCCTAGCCGCTCACACCGGCGTTGCCCTCTGGCTGTCTCTAGTGCAGACTTTGCTTAACTTGGTGGCTATATAGAGAGGGCCCATCTAGTGAGTTGGCGATTCACCGTGTGCCCCTTTTCGACATACTATGAGAGTACATAAGGTAGACGCCGGTTTTTCATCCATAGTTTTCATCCATTTCACACCCATCCGGTCCCCAGCCTACCCACCCAGCGGTCATTCATGTGAAGAGAGGCAAGATTATGGAATCTGCGGGAATACAACTCTCAAATTACATACAACTTAGATCCCTCTCCCTAACCCAGACCTACAAATACCTGGGTATGTCGCAGTCTTAGAATATTTCTGAGACTGACATGAAACAGACGTTGCAGGCTCGTTTCTTTGGGCGCCTGAGAAAAGTACTTAACAGTCTTTTATCAGGTAGCAACAAGGTGCGGGCCTGCAATGGGTGGGCCATGTCAGTCCTAATGTATTCCTTCGGCATACTCAGGTGGACCCAGACTCAACTAGATGCCCTGGATAGAAAAGTCCGTTCAATGCTGACTGCATCTCGCATGCATCATCCACGCTCATCGGTAATGAGACTATACATCCCGCGGTCGAGGCTTTTTATGTGCTAAGACCCTTCACAATCGCGAGCTGTACAACCTCAGAGAATATTTTCTGGGAATGAACATGGATGTGCACTGCGATGTAGTTGCCATTGATACAGGACTTACTCCGCTCGCTCTGGCTAAAGAGAACTGGCACAAACCTGCAGTACTTAGTACTGACGACCAAAGATAAATATGGAAGGACAAGGAGCTGCATGGACGGTTTTATAGCGCTTTACATGGCCCAGAAGACAACTTTAAAGCCTTCATTTCCTGGCTACGATTCTGTGATCTCTTCGGAGAAACCGAAGGTTTTGTGTGCGCAATTATGGACGAAGTTGTCATGACAAACAACTACCGAAAGTAAATACTGAGGGACGGCACGGTTGACATATGTCAGGCGTGTCACCAACCCGGGGAATCCCTCAGGCATATAGTCTCCAGTTGTTCGAGTCTTGCCAATGGTCAGTATTTGCACAGACATAACCAAATGGCCAGGATAATCCATCAGCAACTAGCCCTTAAATATAATCTCATTGGTTCAGAGGTACCGTACTGCAGATACCCGACCCAGTTCTCGAAAATGGTAGTGCACTGTTGTACTGGGATCGGTCTATCATTACAGACAGGACTATTGTAGCCAATAACCCTGATATTGTAGTGATAGACCGAGCAGAGCGACTCGCAATGATAGTCGATATCACCATACCGCATGACGTCTCGTGAAAGCAGAAAAAGAGAAAGAGATCAAATATTTGGACCTAGCTCACGAGATTGTCGACATGCGGGATGTGGATTCGGCAATCATTGTACCGATAGTCGTGTCGGTGAATGGATTAATCGCCGAGAGCCTCTACCAACAGCTAAAGAGGCTCGCACTAGGCAGCTGGATCAAGTCCTTGATTCAGAAGGCAGTTCTTCTCGACACGGCGCGCATCGTGAGGAAGTTCCTGTCTCAGAGGCCCTAACCACCGGTGGCTTGGTCCCTGTACCCGACACTGGTGGGTCTCCGTGGTCTCTTTTATATTTCTAAACGTTATCGTTTTTCTAATGAAATGTAGTTTATTAATATAAAAGAAATCATGTAATAATAAATGGAGTGACATACATACATACATATCGTCACGCCTTTTATCCCCGAAGGGGTAGGCAGAGGTGTATTTCTACACCCACTTTTCGCCAGATATACTTTAGTCCCACGTAATAAGGGGCGAGCCTATTGCCGTACCGGGCACATTTCCAGACTCCGTGCTGCTACTGAGAATTTCGTGACAGAAAAACCCAATAACACTGCCCGACCCAGGAATCGAACCCGGGACCTCCTGATCCCACGCGCACATTTATGCCACGAGACCAACGAGGCAGTCGTATAGGGCTTGATGTCGAGTTTTCCGTCTCTACGCAAAGATGGTATTTGCATCGTGTTATCCCTTAGTCGCCTTTTACGACACCCACGGGAAGGTAGGGGGTGGTGACACTTGTATTCTATGCCGTAAACCACACAGCAAGAGGATAAATGGAGTGAATAATAATAATATTCTACCACATACACACATCACCATCTAGTCCCAAGCTAAGCAGAGCTTGTGTTATGGGTACCTACTAGATAAAGAATAAACATACATACATATATACTTTTTTTTTGTAAATAGGTACATACATATTATACATAGAAACACCCAGACCAAGACAAACATCCATGATCATGCACACAAATGCACGCTTAGTCCAAAAAATTGTTACATTAAACTACTGACTGAACTACAAACTGTGGACTAGAATGATATCGCAACTAGATCGTAAATTGAACAACGTGTCAATGTATGTCTCACCCTTAGTATGTAACTAATAGATGGAGGGTCAGATACAATCGCAAGATCATCACTAAGAGAATCTGACATTTGTAGCCGTGGCCACACATTTTACGTCAAAATTAAATAGAAATAATTTCATTTGAACCTTTGAGATTTCGCTCATAGACGTTTTGATTTATTCGCATAAAGATTATACTGATATTCGTACAATCGTATTGTAGTGACGTTATAATTTCGCCCATGCCAAAGCCCATGGCTTCGCCGATGTGGGTGACAGTGATATTGCAATATTTCATCAAAAAAATTTTTTATGGAAGAGTAACAAATACATCCTCAAAAACTTTCGTGTTCAGAACAGTTTATTTATAAAGCCATTTGCGGTATTCTCTCGATATTCATTATGAGTAAACCTATCATCATTCTCATTCTCCTAGCGTTATCCCAGTTAGAACCCGGAGTCCGCTTTCTAGTCTAATTGGATTTGACTGAAAATTTGCTTTTCCACTGCCTGTCTGACCTTCACGACCCAAAGGGATAGCTATATTCCATGGTTTAGACCAGCGTCAGTTTTAATCAAGGTACTGACTCCTTATAACGACTGTCAAAGATTTTCATGACAGCCGGGACCGACGGCTTAACGTGTTCCCCGAGGCACGAGGCATGTGATAATTTACAATTCAATACGCACAGAACTCCGAAAAGTAATTGAAAGTTAACTCATAATTAGTCAAATTTAAATTAGTCCACCAAACCTACGAAAATTCGAAACAGCATTTGTATACGTATCTTACTCTAACACTAAAAAGAATTAAGAAGTCAAAGTAAAGTAAATATATTGAGTGAGACTGCTGTTGTAGTGCGTTTTCTATGTATTTTCCTTATTCTAAGGTGTCACCGCCGTAAGGCATAATACCAATAAAATTGTGAGTCAATTCCAAATGTAATCGTATTTCGTTCAAAATTCAGTGTCGATGGCAGATAAAATACGAGAATTGGCCTTTAAAATAATCTGTTGACTCGTGCAGAATAAGACTGCGTCTCGCTGTCGCAGAAGGTACGTTTGCTTGTGTGTGTTAGTTATCTGCAATGGCGATCAGCTGAGCGGCAGAGGAGGTTAGTACACCGAGCTGATTTTTGAAATGTATTGCGAATTTTTTTTATTTTTATTTACTGAGTAATTATTAATGTATACATTCAGTTATAGCATTATATTCACCGCTGAAAATTTCTTGCAAATGCATATCAACACACTGTATACCAATTACCCTTGTTTTCAGTATACTTTATTACGACACTGTTGCAATCGCCATGATCATCACTACAGCTCCACTCAGCGTCAAGATTAGGAAACAGTACGTCGACAACATTTTCTGTATTCGGGAAGGCCATGAATGGGAGTACAACAATACTTGGGTTGTGTATAATGAGTTTAACATATGAGACGGAAAAGGACAGAATAATCGCATGTCTTGATGTTTCAATTGGTATGCGAGATGACGGTTGATTATGTCACTCTGTGTACAGGAAACGAACTCATACAGACCGTTATGCGTTACTTACACGCCGACTCACATCATCACACACGTGATTTAAACTTTGTAGTAACGTCGCTTACCAACCGGGCATATAGTTCATGGGACGAGGAACATTTAAAAGAAAAAAAAATACATAAGCAATGTCTTATAGAAAAATGCAATCAGTAAAAACAACAGGATTTCAAGGTCGAAAGACACCCAGCGTACTTACCGTACGCCAAAGGAGTGGCAGGTAAGGGCGCCAAAATTTAAACAAAGTGTCAGTTAAAACTATTTTCATTTCTTCCAAACAACTGTCGCAATACTTGCGTACACCTAAAGGTAGTTTTCTCTTGGAAAACCCTGGTGTATACAATATTGCAGCTGCGGGATTTCTTATAAGGGACTATAGGATAAACGAAACACATAGTGGCGTGTCGCATCAAGGAACACATCAGTCAAAAATAATGACTCACAAAAACTACTGGATTGTGTTACATAGCCCTAGGATACTTGTGACAGAACGCTACTATATACCAAGAATAGTAAGAGAAGCGATTGAAATTAAAAAGTACAAAAATTTCAATCGTGGATATGGGTTTCAACTGTCGAATCTGGCATCCAGTGGTCCGTATATTCAAATCCCGTGATAACACTAAACGTAAACCGCGAGCTGATGTTGAGAGCATAGTGTATCAAGATCGAGTTCAAAGTGATAGTGAAGACAATGGTAGTGCTGTTCTTCGTAATAAACGAATAAGAAAGCGGGCAGACCGATTTTCTTGTCCGTAACGTTCAGCCAACCGCAGTACTTCAGTTCTTCAAAATATCGGATACCTACTTGAAACAAAAGTGCGTGGTATATATCCCGCAAGACAGTTTGGAACTACGTACGTAAGTAGTGACTACGAAAGTTAAAACCACCTAAAATAACAAATATTTGTTCCTAATACTACAACGCTTTTCAAACTGTGGATTCCACCATTTTCTGAATTCCACGTAGGTGACATTGATTTGTAGCCAAGCTGGATCATTGATGGCGCTGCACAAATGACAGACGTCCATAGGTTTAGACGCTTTGATATGGTAGTGATTTCTCCATTTGAAGAAATCGTAGTACCATTCTTTGTGGTTAATGATGTCGTTCATGGTTTCTGCTAGCATGGCCTCGCTGTATTGTGTGGCGTCAATGTAGGAATGCGGCGGGAGAAACCTGGAAAGATATTGATGTGTAAGAGTAGTGAAAAAAAAGAATCTTTATTTCGTGTATTCTTTTTTGAAGTGCTTACGAAACGCCATTTTTGCCCTACCACCAGCTCAGGACGTGAGATGATGAAAAGAGCTGGCAAGAACGTCAACATAAATCCTTTTAAATTTAGTGTCTAATGATTTTATATTTTTGTGTTAAATAAGAGCAGCTCATTGCCAAGTGATAGACAAGTAATAAGTAATTATAGTCTATCTTGAACCTAATCATTGTAATTTGATTTACCAGTTATATGGTAGTATTCTCGGTTTCTACAGTCATAGTGCGGGCAAAGTGTTTATTTTGAACTATGAATTAGTCTATGTACCCTTGTAAAATACGTGTGATT
Organism: Euclidia mi; assembly: GCA_944739405.2. Classification (NCBI taxonomy): domain Eukaryota; kingdom Metazoa; phylum Arthropoda; class Insecta; order Lepidoptera; family Erebidae; genus Euclidia; species Euclidia mi. The sequence goes on from OX123195.2 coordinate 45,302,664, forward strand.
TCTGTACGGGATTGTAGTCTTTTGATACGTTAGTTGGGGAATGTCTTGGAATTGATCAACAAAGAGAACGAGATCTTGAGTTGTGATTTTATAAATAACTGATTGGTTGGTCCCTACGAACCACAAGTCCCATTGGACACATAGTTTTTTTATAAGTAGCCATATAGTTCATTGATGAAACCGCAGAATTAAAATTAAGACGATAGAGATAAAGATCTACTATCTATCAACACCGACACAGGACGTTTGTTAAAGACCTTTTCCTCTTTTTTATGTAATATTCGGCATACAAGGAGATGGGTCACCTGACGGTAAGCGATTACCGGCGCCCGTAGACCCAAGCAGCTCTAGTAGAGTCACAAGAGCGTTGCCGACCTTTGGTTTGGGAAAAGCTATAGGAGTAGGAGTGACATAAGGGGAATCAGTAGGAGATGGGCCTCCGGTCCTCTCACTTACCGAATGAAAGACAATAGTGTAAGGACTGTCACTTTGTGTCGATTTTCTGTGATAGGGTGGTACTTCTTCGGTCGAACTGGCCCATTCATGATGCATAGGTACAGCAGTGTTCTGCTCCCTTTAGGCTAGGCTTACTCCTTCTAGTATAGACCCTTGACGTTGGAATTATGTATGTGGTCACGCAAATTGAGTTTTAAGTTTGAAGAGGCGAGGATTAAATCTCTTGTATTAAATAGGTCCTAATCTAGTGTGACATTAATCTGTGGGTTTCGTGTATATCGCGACCTGCATCGCTTTCTGGAAATCCGTCAAGAATCACTGTGTTATAGTACAATAATATAGCTAGCTTATCTCGTGCATAGTGCACAAAATCAGTGACTTACTTGTTATATAAAGATGATCATTGTCTGATCTTATATGTACATAGTTAAGTGCATTCAAAACAATCTATGTTTAATTGAAAAAAGAGCTATGTCAACAAGTTCTGATTTTAAGCTTGGAAAATTAGTAATTATTTATTTATTTATTTAAACTTAATGTACAATACATCTGTAGGTACAATGGCGGACTTAATGCTTAAAGCAATCTCTCCTAGTCAACCATAGGGTGATGCAGAGGTTGTCATGGTAGGTGTACAAAATAGTTCTAAAGGAGGAGGATATACAATATATATATGTATATACATATAATAATAAAGAAATACAATACATACATAACCATATTACATACATTTACGTTACTACATAATTCATTAATAACTAATATATAAGATAACCAAAATTATACAAGTACCTGTCATATTCTGCTCCACCGTAAACTATTGGCACAGCATGATGTTCGTAACCATTTAATACGGTGCTGGTAATATAATCGAGGGCTATTGAATCTTCTAGAGCCAAATAGAAGTAATAAATAGTCTTCACCCTATAGTAGCATCCGTTCATATTCCTTCTAGCGCATTTCAAAGGACCACAGTTGCCGTATACATCCAAAGTAAGATTGTATTTCGATAGTTCATTTTGTAATCTTTTTATAAATTCTTCCCTTTTGCTGGTACTCTTACATTTGTCCAGAAATACGGCTGCAGCTTTGTGTTTTGTTTGTAGAAGGCCTCTGAACAATTTGCTGACCGGCTTCATTTTTTCATGTGGTATCCAGGTTATATGGTAACCCAGGTTCTGGAAGTTTTTGTTAAAGACCGAGATGTACTTGAAAGGTATTGATGAGTCCAATCTGTAATAATTATAAATTACAATGTTAAAAAACAGAAATCAAATTTAATTCCTCCTCAAACTTGAATGGAACCAAACAGGTGTGTATCCATCGAAATAAAAATATAGCCGTGATCACAAAAATACAAACGAATCGAGAGCCTCTTCCTCTTTTGAAGTTTTTTGAAAAAAGGAAGTGAAAATAAGGGCTTAAAAGAAAAGGTTTTTCAGCTTCTTGTATCGTACGAATGGTGCTGTGGCTCAACTGGCTTACTGCCAGTGTGCCGAGTACTATTTTATTTTTCTTTATTTACGGCGCTTCGTCAATTGTGCAGAGCATTTTGACCGATTTTTTAAGTCGAGTGTACAGTGCTCGGCAAAGAATTTCAAGATCTATTAATGTGTTAGAATATGTATGCGATTTATTTTGTAGCTGATTTTATTATATTGTCGCTGTTTAGAAACGTAGTGTGAAGTTTAGAGACTTACTTGAAGACCGATATGAAAATAAAATAAGAATGACTTAAAAATTATGGATCGTAGCAACTATTCTATGGTTTAAATCTTTAAATGTCCAACAAGGATTACACATTAACGAAATCATGCGCAACAAATGCGAAGGGTAAGTCTTACAGTCGATTGGTTAAGAAATATCCGGGCAGATTCTTAGTGATAGAACGTTAAGGCTTCGGTCTAGACTGTTATAAAGATCTTTCACAGTCACAATGGGGAGTTAGTACGCTTGAATATGCTGACAATTTGGTCAAGGAGGTCAGACTGGGCACTCGCCCAGCAATATCCTTTCAGATCTGGTTTTATGTAGTAGTAGGACTCCGGGCTCCAAAGCAAGAGTCTTGGATGCAACTCGGACAAAGCTAGGAGAATAATAATAATATAATATCATTGTATTATACAGATAGCAGCACTGTAAGAGAAGGAAAACTTGATACAAACCCTATATCAACCCGTTTGGCCAGCGTGGTATAGTAGGCTAATTCCTCCATTCAAAGGAGAGGCCTAGTCTAGCAGTAGACTGTTAAAGGCTGATGATGATGATAATGATATTCTACCACATACACACATCACCATCTATTCCCAAACTAAGCAGAGCTTGTACTATGGGTACTAGATAATGGATAAACATACATACATACATACTTTTTTTTTGTAAATACATACATATTATACATATAAACACCCAGACCAAGACAAACATCCAAGTTCATGCACACAAATGTTTGACTTGAGCGGGAATCGCACCTGCGACCATCGGCGTAGCAGTCGCTTACACTCCTGCTGCGCCAACAGGTCGTCGATGATAAATATCTGGAGAAAACTTACGATTGTCACGTGTTGAAACAAGCCATTTTATGTAGTTTACCCTGTCTCTGTACTGTCTATATATTGCTTGTGATTCATGGAGCTATGATAGTTTGGAACACTATAAAATACCGAATATTATAGGGCCGAAGAGTATGATTAGGACTGTATGTTTCCAAGTCCACCACTCTGGTACGGCTGGCATGATGCGAGCCCTTTCACACACTGAGAACAACTGAAAGGCATTCATGTTTATGTCACTCATAAACACGGTTGTTCTTTTACCAACAATTGCTTTTACAATAGTTGTTTTATGTTTATCTACGCATATTTAATAATTGAGTAGTCGATGAGCTATTGAACTATAACTTCCTAAGCGCTCAATAGGTATAGTATTTTGACCGGTTGGTGTAGCGGGAGTGTAAGCGACTGCTACGCTGAAGGTCGCGGGTTCGATTTCCGCTCAAGTCAAATATTTGTATGCATGAAGATGGATGTTTGTCTTGGTCTGGGTGTTTCTATGTATAATATCTATGTATTTACAAAAAAAGACTCACCCCTGTATCCCCGAAGGGGTAGGCAGATGTGTAATATTACACCCAAATTTCGCCATGATTTTTTTAGGTCCCACGTAATAGGGGGCGAGCCTATTGTCGTTACCGAGCACATAACCAGAATCCGAGCTGCTATTGAGAATTCGGAAAACCCAGTAACACTTTTACCAGACCCGGGAATCGAACCCGGGACTTCCGATCAGCAGTCGCATACGCTATCCACTGGACCACGGACTCACGGAGGCAGTCACAACACCATCTAGTCCCAAACTTAGCAGAAGCTTGTACTATGGGTACTAGACAATGGATAGTAAAGTAGATTAGAAGTAGATTATTATTATAATAATACAAAATAAATGTATATATGTATGTCTATCCATTGTCTAGTACCCATAGTACAAGCTTCTGCTTAGTTTGGGACTTTATGGTGTTGTGTGAATGTGATAGAATATTATATTACATATTGCCACCATGCCGAAATATTTGACCATATTTTTTCAAACAATTACAAAAAAAAAGGATCTCATATAATAGACGGATCATCATCATTAGCCCTGTACTAAATACTGTCCCACTGCTGCGGCACGGGTCTCTTCTCACTATGAGAAGGGTAAGGCCATAGTGCACCACGCTGGCCTAGTGCGGGTTGGCAGACTTCATATGTCTTTCGAGAACATTATGGAGAACTCTCAGGCATGCAGGTTTCCTCACGATGTTTCCTTCACTGATAGGCGGATTATTCCATCAAATATTATACCTACCCCTTTTTGCGAGCGTGGTATCTTCCTATTGACTCACAATTTTATTTTATACTTTAGGCCGCCTACACAGGACACGGATTCTTTAATAAACACCTATTTACTATAGGTATCACCGACAGCCCGCTGTGCAGGGCCTGTATGGCAGCAGACGAGACGGCAGCCCACCTGCTCCTCGACTGCCCTGAGGTCGCACAGTACAGGCAGCAGTACCTGACCAGATACAGCACCCTGAGGGAAGCCGTGGGCCACATCAAGAGTCTGCTGGCCTTCCTCGAAGAGCTGGGGTGGCTCGAATGATGACACCATTCCCACCCGTACGCAAAATACACGCCAAGACGTGGAGTTGCGGAAACAGCCCGTGCAATCAAGGATCAAGGAAGGACTCACAATTCTATTGTGACGCAGATTAGGAGTGGCCAATGTCCAGCTGTGGTCATAGTATCACTTTAGTCACCACACGTTTTACGTCAGTGCGATAGGAGTTCCGCACTCTGATGGGCACATTTCGCCATGAATTTTTAGGTCCCACGTAATAGGGTATATCATCTCGATAACGATATTATCAAGATGATATACCATAAAGATGCCCAATGAGTGTAGTGAAGTTCTATCAGATCGACGTAAGACGTTTATTAGCTGAAGGTGTACTAAACTCCGTGTGGTGACGGATTAAGAATACGGAAGGTCACCACCCCATATCATCCCATAGGTGTCTAAGAGCCGACAGAGGGAGTACATTATGCAGAGAACAGCACTGTAAGAGAAGGAAAACTTGATAGAATCCCTATACCAACCCGTTTGGCCAGCGTGGTATAGTAGGCCAATTCATCCTTTCATAGGAGACGCTTAGTTCAGAAGTGGACTGTTAAAGGTTGATGATGTGTGTACTAAAGTCACCGAACGATGCAGTAACAATAACTTTGGCTGTTGACCGTGATACATTGCGCAGCAGTGGAATTACTCCTAGCGTTATCCTAGTTGCAACCCGAGGTCCGCTTATAAGTCTTACTGATTACACTGAATATTAGCTTCACAACGGAGCGACTGCCTATCTGACCCCACAACCCAAAGGGGTAGCGATATTCTATGGTTTAGACTAGTGTCACGTTATTCAAAGTCATTGATTCCCTATGACTGTCAAACATCTTCATGACAACCGGTACCGTCGACTTAAAGTGCTCTTCGAGGCACGGGGCAAGCGATTATTAACAATTTAATACGTATATAGCTCCGAAAAGTCAGTGTGCGTGTCGTGGATTCGCAACCCGATACCGTCTGCATGGTAGTCCGTTCGTATCTACGCTAGGCTATCGCTGTTGAAACTTCAAAGAAGAACGATATAAATTATTTATCGGGCACCAGCTAACTGTGGTGTACACAAAAATGGTAGAATAATAGAATTTATTCGTACTATCTATTTATTCGTGTGTGTTTCGAAAGTGAGAACACCAAAAGCGTAATATAAATAATTACCCACCCCTTCCCAGTAACCAAAACAAGCTAAGCAAAACCAGGATATGTGTTTGCCATTATTGGATGGATATGGCTAGTCTGCAACTAAAGTAAATAAAAATAATAAGAGTCTTACCTGTAAGACCATGTCCAATTAAAAAACTTGTCGTAAATCGGACTGCACACCGGAAAATTATCAGCTGAGTTGTTCGCAGCAAATATATACTTCTGAGTCAGACCCCTCACTTTCGGTATATCTGAACTTTGTCTAGATACGTCTTCCGCGTTAAATATTATAGCATCGAAGTATCTTAGATCACCCAGAAGACTTCTATTCCTTGTGAAATAACAGCTAATACTGTCGCAATGGTTTTTAATAAAAAGATTTTGACCGTCGTGCTCTATGCCGGCGATTTTCGTCCACAGCAATATATGTTTTATGTCTCCCACAAACCGCACCACTCTTTTAACGGTCCTTATTGGCTTTTGATTAAGAATCACACTAATTAACATTAGTAATACTATTTGAAGTACTGATTTTCCAAATTTTGATACTCGTGCCATTATGTGATGTATGTATCTTGTACACCGGTTAACTTAGTAATGATTACAAAGGGGACTCAGAGATTGATTGGTAATTGAGATGATCGTTTCTAATGAAGAATCTTTGTATTTACAAACATTTTGTATTGAGTTCTTTTTAGCTAGAACAGCACGCCTCTTTACAGTTTCTGGAAGTGAGAGAGCTCGAAAGTAAGACTGAACATATTTATATAATCATAATAGGGTTGTTTCCAACTAGTCAAATCAAACACTTTTAATGAAATGTTAAACGACCTTTGCTATGGAGTTTATATGAAACATGACTTAGTGACGTCATAGTTTTTTGCTGTCAAATAGAATACTTATTATCAATAAATTGTCGATAAAAAATGTTAAATAAAGTTTAAACACTAATTGATTAATGAAACTACCATTATTTTGACATATTTCACTAGATAATAATACTTGTATAATTTATTTCACTTGCAGGAAACTTCCCTATGAAGCATCTCATATCCCTTGCAGGAAATTTCGCCTTAGTATTTCGTAAGTATTTGTATATAAAAAAGGAAAAGATCCTTAAACATATAACGTTTTGGTGCAAGATTACGTTTACATACGCCTGTTTCCCGAATGGGTAGGCACTATGGACCACCATTTGCAACGATCCTGGCAGATCTCATAGAGCATGTAAGAAAAATTTGATGAGAGTGAATTAGGCATTTAGCACTATACCATAAGCGTAATAGCTAAGCTAAGCAACGTTTAAACAGTTCGCCACTTGGATGGCTGACCACTAGCTATACGCTACCTTTACATCAGAGTACAGTGCTTCGGTGGGCACGTAAAGCCGTCGGTAACGGTTCTTGCCTTTGCAATTCATGCCTAAACACATGTAGCTATCGTTAGACCATTTTGGAGACCTTGGGTGGCCTATGAACTCCGACACCAAAGTTGGCCACACACTGATATGAAAAGAATATGAAGAAGTAAGTACCATGAAAATGAGTTTCGTGATGTATTGGTTTTACAGTGACTGGAAATAATAATTAATACGACAACCTTGGCTTAAAAAGGCAGATGGCAGAACACCTTGAAACAGACTTATATATTTATTTATTCATACCTCAAAATTACTTTATTTTCGATTAAGCACAATGCGAAAATACAAATAAACGAGCGTAGGTACTCGGTATACAATTTTACATACAAAAGAAAAATTAGATTTGATTTGCCACAATATGATTTGGCGCGTTTTTTTTTCAAAATGGCGACAATGCGACGCGCGTTCATTGTGCACTTGATGTGGGTCTCGGACAGGTCCCAAACAAAATTGTCCATGTTTTTCTGAATGGCTTGCTCGATTAATGTTGTACAAGGAAATCGTTTTGATGGACGCTTTCGAAAACATTTTTTTTGTTGTTACGGACGTGACGTATGAATGTGTTACGAGGGAAGAGAGATTGAAAACGTTGGCTTGATGTAATAAATGTGTATGTGTATGTGGACATGAAAATGTAATGCTCTATTTTAGACCAGATAATATGTTAGTACCTCACTTTGAATTAGGATGTGAAAGCACTTTTTCATTGACACGTTTCATGCCTAATGCTATAAGCTACCGAGGATTTTATGAGAGAATAGTTCGGTTCATTTAGGCTGCATAACCCAAACAGTTTTACCAATGGGTGGGATAGATTTAATGCCGGTTCCTACAAAAAAACATTACTTGGTCAACTTCTTTAGCAAAAGCTCATTTTGGAGTTCAATATTTTGTTAACAATTCCAATAGGTATAATATTTGAAAGTAAATTTATATGACTATTAATCAAGTCTTCTGAGTTTCAACAACAGAATAAGTTGATTAAATATCCTAGTTATCGCGAGTAAGACCGCTAAATAAACTTGTATAATGTATAGAAATCGAAAAAAAAAGCTTTAAATAGTTATTTTTGTATTTTTTTATTTCGTGAGTATGGCCAGCTCTCCTGGTTTCCAACATGGCAACAATTCTTGTCCTGCGACAAGAAGCGGGTCGGACAGATGTATCCTTCGAAGCACCGGCCTGTGCAAGCGTTGCTTAACTTTATCAAATCCGAACGTCAAGTCAATCATGACCACGCTTTCCAGCGACACGCGGTATAAACGAGACGTAGTACAGATTATTGTGCCCGTTGTTCAGTATTCAGTGGGTGGCGGTGATTTTCCAATGAGCGCGTCGGTACGAATGCAAAGACAAGATGTCTTCACCGTGCCGCGGACAACGAGACCCTATTCTGGAATTTACTTATTGTATTTATCTACGCTTTTCTTTTGTAGAAAGAGATGGTTATGAGTTTTAGTTTGAAAATGAGACGAGAGAATTACAATTTGTGAGACACATAGTGTAGCCAGCGCAGGTTAAAAGTTATCATTATGATTTAGTTTGCGGCCCAAGGCCTTCGGCTAAACGCCCAGGCGGTAAGTAATTTAACGGAAAAGTTACTACAAAAAGAATATGGTGTGGTTCTCGTCCAAGGGGACAGAGACGGAAAACGAGAAGGCAAAACATAGCATTTATATGAAAATAGGGACCAAAAATTCTCTCACTACTCTCAACATTCAGAGTAAAAACTGAGTAAAGCTTCATTAAAACTCTCAAGTTACTTTAAAACTTGGCGTTAACTGAAAAATTCCATCGAAATAATATCGTGTACAGAATAGTCCCTCAGCTAAGGTAACGTGGGTCTCGTCTCGCTAATGAGATTCTATGGCTCGCGGTTTGCATTTCAGATCAGATTCACTGTCTCGCTCACTCCGTGGCTCCGTGGCTTGTGCTACTGAACTTATGCTCTAGTAATGACTTTCCGATGCCTAATGCTATCCACTTTAGTTTAGACTGCGGTCGGATGCTTGCGGGTTTTGGGTGCGACGATTCAGTTGAAATTCAGTTGAAGTCTTTCTCTACGTTATATATTTTGATGTGCAGTTGTTTCGCATTGTGATGTTATGATTTGTGGTACAAATATTCTGTATATCACCGACACAGAATAGAATAACTTTCGTGCAGTTATATCTTAAGCTAACAGAAGATGAGTAAACGAATTGTATGAAAAAGCATAACCATACGCTGCAAGACAACGTGAGTCTACTAACCGTGCGTTTCATCTAATTTGAAAGCATCTTTCTACTTGCTATTTCTGGTCTATCCCAACAGTTTCCCAATAGGAACTAAAATTTTCCATATGAAACATTCGTAGTTATTTCAATAGACATGAAAGTAATACGCCCATACCCATAAAATATCATTACAATAAGTCATATTCAACTCGAGTATATTCACAAAAGGTCTAAAAGGTCGTCCAATAATAACATGAATGACATTTAAAATATGATTTGTATAAAAAGAGAATAAATTTATCGCATAGCGATGTAACAATATCGTTGGTAGTAGAGTAGAATGCAAGAAATCCCTTTTATTGAAACTAGCCGGGCCTGTTATCCATTATGTATAAGGCACTTGGGATGGCATGTCCATTGACACACGATAAATTAACAGCTATATAATAAACACAATAATTTGTCCTAGTTACTTAAAGAGAAGTATATTGGCGTAACTGATATGAGATGAAAAAGCGATGCGTTGAAGCTGCGTCAGCTAAGTGGTCTTATAACGTTTGGTCATGAACCAATGCTATGCAGTCTGTGTGGTCGGTCATGTAGTCTTAGATGGATTGATTCCTACGTGAACACAAGCTGTGAGGGATTTCCTAAAAAGAGCTGATTGTGATTATGAGATGCCTAATGAAAAAAGATTAGCAACAATCTGTATGCCTGCAATCTTACTGATGCTGATGGTAGCGTTCATAGCGAGACTTGGCTTGCTGTTCGTAACAAATCGGCAAAGTTAAGCAACGCTTGCACAGGTCGCCATTGGTGAGCAAGTGTGGCATTTACATCTGAGTGCAACCGTGCTTCGGAGAGCACGTAAAGCTGTCAGTCCCGGTTCTTGTCTCAGGATAAGAGTCGTTAGGCCATGTCTGAGGCCTTCGGGTGGTCTAAAAACTCCGACATTAGAGTTGGCCACACACTCACACGAAAATCAAACAACTGATGCTGTCCCTGGAATATGTACTCAAGGCTTCATGACTACATGTTGATATGATCACTATTAGTAGGCTTTTATATTTTTATTATTGAACTATTACTGTCCTATTGTAGGCTGAAGGTTACCCTACACTCTTCTAATGATCCCGATCTTTCGTTTTATCTTCCCAGTCCACCAGAATACTGTCATGTTCATTCCGCCATTGTTTTTCTGCCGGCCCCTGTGGCGAATGCCTTTAGGGTTCCATTGTGAGGTAATATGTTTCCCCAGTTTTCGGGTAGACATGTCTCACCCAGTCTCATTTTAACTGCGCCACTTTGACGTCCACAGTTGACTTTTGTCAAGTAAAAGATGCTGCCATTGTAAAAGAGGTCTTCCTAGGAGAAATTTAAAGTGCCTACTTTCAATACAAGTCGGGTGAAGACATACCTATAACCAATATTGTCATCCGATAATTTCGTGGGAGGACGGAAGTCTCGCGATATTGTAATCGTGTCGTCTTAAGCAATGGTAACTATAGGCAATAACGCGAACATATCTGCAATATTCAGTTTTTGCGAGTGCCTTGTCCCTCGAGGGCCACTGTCTATGACACATGCGTGGGACTGAATCTAAAATGGGCCCCTTGAATACATTTGCTCACCCAATATGATATGTTACCTTTTTGTCATCATATGCGTGACAGCGAATAGTTTTTTTGTACCTCATAGAGTGGAGATACGTTTTTCCAACTGGTGTTTGAATTTCGTAGATTTATTCATTGATGTGTTTTACACTTTTGACTGTATAGTTTGCGTAGTGCTTTAAGCGGCCGCCTTGCCGCTTGACATTGCACTTTGTGCGATTCATAAATTGATATTTTGGGTTTGGGTGCTCATTGTGTCCGTTGGTTGTATGTATGTAAAGTCGCCCGCGAAACAAGGTTCATTCCTAGTGTACTATCTGTCATTTTAAAGAGAAAAAAAACGCATTATAACAAGGTCTATTAAGGGCGTTACTATTCACTATGTGTGTAATGCTTGGTAGAGACAAAGGACGTCATCTCAGCGGATTTAAATGCTTGAGACTAAATACTAGCAATTTAGTAATTTTTTTAAATATAATTTAAGGCCTATAATTCTATGTTTGTAACAATAAATAGTAAACATTTTAGGTTTGGGGTTCAAGGTCTTTGGATGCAGAGATAAATCAAAGATGGTATGGAGCACACACGAGGTTTATTGTTACTTCACAAGAGTCGCGACAAGTAGAGCGCTTACAATTACGTTGCATACATTCTTATACATTAGGTTGCACTAGTGTGCGTGACGTGTCCTACGCTTACCCCTACAGTATTCTCCCCCTTTTTGAAAATAAAATATGACAATATTTTAATGAACATTATATAAAGAAATAACGCACAGGGAGGTATATAAATAACAAAACAAAAGTTACAATCATGATGACAATAATTACATGTAATTCAAACAAAGATATCTTGTTTCATTAAGCCACCGTGCAAATTACAGTTAAGTAACATTATACGCTGATAAGAAACCTGTGGGAAGACATAATACAATGTTGGACACACACGACTCTTTATATAGCAATGGACACCCACGTTACAATACAAACATAACACAAGTTAGAAAAGTTCTGATAGGTACACGTTTACATTATTCGTAATGCACAGTGTCAGGTTGTTGAACATTAGTTTTAGGTGGTTGGTTCGATGCTATAACAGAAATGACCTCTTTTCGGGCCCATTTCTTTATACCCTTATTCCAACGTCTACATATTAAACACGCACTTACAAACAGCACAATCACCAGTATAACCAACACCGCTACACCATAGAGTTCAACTTTCTGTTCGAGCGAGCTGTGGTTGGCGTTATTCGCACCATTTTGCGCAATAACTATCTCCTCCTGTTTACTATAAGATTTTCCCATAGTGACAAAAATTACAAGTACACGTAAGTATATGACAAACTGTGCTCAATAAAGCAAAAATGTATAAAATAATGTAAAAGAATGTAGAGAACTGTATATAAAGTAAAAATATGCTTACATCTTAGCCTACTTATCATTATTAAAAACTTAGTGTCACACAGCTAAGCGATGTAATATTTGTTATCTTTTGTACTGAGGTAAATTGTTAGCGATTTGAAGACAGTATAGCGTAGCGTTACAATCGCTTTCAGTATACAAAATCTTTATTGAAATCTGACTGGCAGTTTTACGGTTCTACCGGATCGCGTAGTGCGACTATCCAGTAGGCGAGTGGGTTCGATTCCCGACTCGGGCTTTTTACCTGTTTTTGTGTGAGTGGTGCAATTATCAGATTCACGAGCGGGTTCAACTCCCGATTCGTTATCATTTGGTTGTATGATAGTTGGAGTATCCGTATTTTCAGTAAAGTCGGATACTTTATCGCACAATATGTACGCGGGTTTTAAGCGATCTATAGATATACTAGCGGTTCTACCGGGCAACTGTATTACATAAACCTTTGACCTTCTTTGTAAAACGCGGTATGGGCCGTCGTAAGGAGGCTTCAAAGGTTTGCGTACTGTATCGTCCCGGACGAAAACATACTCACATTTTGACAGATCAGGATGCACAAAACTAGTTCGCGTGTTGCTATGCGGTTCTGGTATAGGTCTCATGGCCTGTATACTTCGCCGTATATTATCTACTATGCTATGAGGTTCTAGGTAACCTACCTGTGTAGCGTCGTAGAAATCGCCGGGAAGGCGCAATGTGCGACCGAATGTTAATTCTGCTGCTGATATACCTGTATCGCTACGACATGCCGCGCGCAGGCCTAACAGAACTGTGGGCAATTCCTCAACCCATGACTTATCAGATAAACGTGCCATCAGAGCGGCCTTGAGAGTTCTGTGCCACCGTTCCACAGCTCCGTTAGCCTGCGGGTGGTACGCCGTAGTGCGAATTCTGTTAACGCCTAAGAGTTTCATAAGTTGCTGGGAAAGATGGCTTTCAAATTGGCGGCCTTGGTCGCTAGTGAGTTTTATGGGACAACCGTATCGACATATCCAATTGGTATATAAAATTTTAGCTACGGTCTCAGCGTTAATGTCCGTCATTGGGAATGCTTCGGGCCAACGAGTGCAGCGATCTATAATGGTAAGGCAATATCTATAATTATCTGGAGAAATAGGTAATGGTCCGACTATCTCTACATGAATGTGTTCGAAGCGGTCTGCCTTAGAGAATTTGCCAACTTCGGAGAATGTGTGTTTGTCTATTTTCGATATTTGGCAATTCAAACACGTCTTTGACCATTCATTAATATTTGAGTTCATATTGGGCCAAAAGAATCGTTTAGTAACTAATTTCCGGGTAGCGCGAATACCGGGATGGCTAATATTGTGAACGCTCTCGAATGCTAAACGCCTAAATTGTTCTGGAATATACGGTCGTACGTTATTTGTGGATAAGTCGCAATATATCGGTTTATTACATGTAGGTAAATAATATTTCTTTAAACTAGGGCATGCATTGTTATTTGCGTTGGCGAGCGTGTGACGCACGTAGTCATCGCTTTCTTGCAAGTCTGCAATTTTACTGTAGTCGAGCACCGTGGGACAGTCAACTGTCTCGACACGTGATAATGTATCTGCCACGATGTTATTGCTACCGGTTATATGTTGAATATCTGTTGTAAATTCGCTAATGTATAACAAATGTCGAATTCTAAGCGGAGTTTCTCCAGAGTCTTTGCCTAATTTCTGAAATGCAAAAGTTAGCGGTTTGTGGTCTGTGTACACAGTTATTTGGCGTCCTTCAAACAACTTACGAAAGTGTTTTATTGCCATATAAATGGCCAATAATTCACGATCGTATGCTGAGTATTTCTGTTGCGCGTTAGTAAGCTTTTTAGAAAAGTAACCTAGGGGCTGCCACAAACCGTTAACTTGTTGCTGTAATACACCACCTACACAAGAATCCGAAGCGTCAGTCATCAAAGCGAGCGTCGTATCAGTCCGTGGATAAGACAATGTAGCGGCCGTTTTTAGGCCAGACTTACATTGCTCAAACGCTTCGTTTGCTTCAGTTGACCAATCAATTATAGTTTTATCGTTCTTTTTCGAGCTACCGAGATATTTATTGAGTACTGACTGATATGACGCTGCGTTGGGCAAATGAGCACGATAGAAATTCACCATACCTGTGAAGCGCCGTAGCCCCTCGACGGTCTCGGGTTTTGGATACTCGGCAATGGCCTTGACCTTTTCTTCAGTAGGGCTGATACCTTCTGCGGAGACTTTGAAACCTAGATATTCGAGGCTAGATTGTCCGAAAGCACATTTGGGTAAATTGATGGTCAAACCATATTTATCTAATCTTTCGAAAACTATGCGTAGGTGTTTTAGGTGCGTAATCTTGTCGGGTGACGCGATGATTGCATCATCTATGTAATTAAAAACAAAGTCTAGGCCTTGAAATACAGTGTCCATGAAACGTTGGAAGGTCTGGGCCGCATTACGTAAGCCGAATTGCATCCGTAAAAATTCATACAGACCAAATGGTGTTATGATTGCAGTCTTTTCAATGTCGTTTGGTGCGGTTTCAATAAAATGGTACGCCCTGTTTATGTCAATTTTAGAAAAAATATTTTTACCAGTTAAAATGTAACTAAAGTCTTGTATGCGAGGAATTGGGTATCTGTCAGGCCTGGTCACCGCGTTGAGCCGGCGGTAATCGCCTACGGGCCGGATATCGCCATTCTTCTTTTCGACAACGTGCAAGGGGCTTGCCCAAGCGCTTTTCGAAGGTCGACAAATACCCAATTCTTGCATTTTGAGGAATTCTTCTTTAACCCGTTTATATCTGGCGGGTGGCAGCGGCCTAGCGCGAGCAAAAACAGGTGGCCCTGTCGTTTCAATACAGTGTTGAACTGTAGAATTAGGAGGACTGCTTATAAATGACATTGACTTAGTAATTTTGGGAAATTTTGACAATAGACTATGATAAGGATGATCTAGGTTTACTGAAAATATAGACGGTTCACTTAAATTTACAATAGAAGTTACTACATTTAAATCAGTTACCTGATCGATGAGTTTTCGTGCACTGACGTCAACTAAAAGCTTATGGTGGCTTAAAAAGTCGACGCCAAGTATGGGTTGTCGAACGTCGGCGATCACGAAATCCCATCGATACGGTCTGCGTAAACTAAGGTTTAAAACTAAAGACTTTACCCCAAAAGTTCGTATTTCGGTCCCGTTGGCTGCGTAGAGCTTGTATTCACTACACTCTTGACTTCTAGCACGAAACAGTCTGACGGGTAGGACAGACACGTTTGCACCTGTGTCTATCAGAAAATATAGTCCGGTGTTTCTATCCAGGATGCGTAGGCGGGGACAAGGAGAGATGGCACAGAGCTCCGCCGTAGTCTGCGCCTTTTCTAGTTTTCCTGGGTGTTTGGTGCCTTCCACGCGCAGGGTTCTACGCATTTCCTAGCCTTATTGCGAAATCTGTTGTGGTAGTAGCAGAGCCAGTCCGGGCTCTCCGGGGTCCGACGCGGTGCTGAAGGGTCACGGCTGCCAGCGCGGGATCCGGAGCGTGCGCGATTGTTGTTCCAGCGGGGTCGAAAATGCGATCTTCCTCGTTCCTGTTGTTCGATTTTTAGGGTCAGCTTCGCGATCTCAGCCATGATGATTTCAGTGTCCTTGGAACTCGAGGGTTGCACTGGCTGCGTGGTTGTGGGCTGTTGCTGCGACATCTCGTGGATCTGGTCTGCGGTGCGCGTCGTCTCGAATACTTTGTCGGCGATCGTAGACAGTCGGTCCAATTCCTTTATTTCAGACACGGCCAAGACTGCTCGCGTAGTACTGGGTAAGTGACCTTGCCATAATATACGAAGTGTGTCGTCCGGTACTTTTCCTTTGGCGAGCTCGCGCATGCGTCGTAGGAGTTGCGATGGCTTTTGGTCGCCGAGCTCCATCTCGCTAATAAGCTTCTGAATCTGTCTATTCTCAGACTCCTCGTAGATTTGCAACAGACGTGCCTTGAGTGCGTCAAAGCGTTTCACAGGAGGTGGGTCGGTAAGTATATCGGTCACTTGTTGTATAGCGTCCTTGCTTAACTTTGAAACGACTATATCGTACCTGGAATCGTCCGACAGCTTCTGTGGTGCCAGCATCGCCTCCGTTCTGATAAACCATACCCTGGGCTGGTCCGTCCAAAATTCGGGTATTTTGGAGGTCAGGGTTATGGCAGCGATTTCGGAAGCCGGCGTGGACTCTGCAGTGGTCATCTTGCGTCGCGAAAAGTTTCAAAATTCTGTCCAAAATTTTTGAAGGTTGCACAATTCACAGTTCGGGGTCACCACTTTAGGTTTGGGGTTCAAGGTCTTTGGATGCAGAGATAAATCAAAGATGGTATGGAGCACACACGAGGTTTATTGTTACTTCACAAGAGTCGCGACAAGTAGAGCGCTTACAATTACGTTGCATACATTCTTATACATTAGGTTGCACTAGTGTGCGTGACGTGTCCTACGCTTACCCCTACAACATCAAGGAACTCACTCTTTTTCGAATAGAAAACAAAATATTCACCAATATTTAACTGAAATTCCATTCAGAAGCCATAGAATGTAACTGTAAGTAGAAGAAACATATTGGTTTTAGTTGAAAAACTAACAGTAAATGAAAGCGAAAAAATATGTTTTTCGGTATGTGTACACCGTGCCGTTGGTTGTTTGCATTGTTTGCAGGCAACGATTCGGAACATTTGTAAGCGCCATAATCACGGAAGTTTATTCCATACTTATATTAAAACAAAAAGCTTATAGGTATACCTTTTTTACGAAAATTATGCGTTTAAAATTTATTTGGAAAATAAGTGCGAAAAGCTAATATTATGTTATTTACTACAAAATCTTATGTACCTATTATATTAAATTACATTCGATTATATAAATCGTTCGTGTAGTAGAGTCAAAACTGATAATGTCAGGCACAATGACTCCCGGAAGTAGTTTTAGAAGAAAAATGTCGACTGCCTCCGTGGTCCATGGAAAGCGTATGCGACTGCTGATCGAAGGTCCCGGGTTGGATGCCCGAGTCGGGCAAAAGTGTTACTGGGTTTTTCCGAATACTCAGTAGCAGCATGGAGTCTGGTGATATGCCCGGTAACGGCAATAGGCTCGCCCCCTATTACGCGGGACCTAAACATTTATGGCGAAATGTGAGTGTAATATTACACCTCTGCCTACCCCTTCGGGGATACAGGCGTGAGGCTATAAAAAAAGCTATTTTTGCTTCGTGTATTTTCCTTATTTACTCTTACTTTTTTTGTGTTCTTACTCTGTCACTACACGGATAAATAATTTAACTCGTAATCATACACATTTCAATATCACGTAAGCGTATGTTCCCCATGTATTTGTTTGATATCTACACATATGGATCACGTTAGTATTCTATCAGTATCCACTGGTTATAACTCTGTTCGGTCCCGAACTGTAAAATTAAATCACGACTCAAAGAGCTCCGTGCTTTGAATAATCTATTTGTAACCAGATTACGTTACAAATATGTGTAAATGGTAATTGAATATAGCAACCCTAAGACGGGAGATTTTGTAAGAGAATGCTGTCCTGCGTAATTTTAATTAGCGTATTTTGTTAATTGGTCTTAATTACTATTGTGAAAAGTTTTGGGGATAGATGGATGGATGTCTGCCACGTATTTTAGTAAGCGAGACGAAAAAAAAACAAAGAACGATACTTGCTTTTTTGCGCGATGGTGTTGTGAACACCGACGCGGTGTCGTAGGCTCACTTATCTTCAGAAATTAATGTTTTATTTTGAAAGGTAATATACAACTACATATTCTGTGAAAATTTAAAGCGTCTACTTGTTACAGTTAGTAATTTTGAGCAAAAAATACGAAAAAAAACACGTTTTTTGTATGGGACTCCCCCCCCCCCCTTAAAATTTTCATTTCTTATATTTTTAGTATTTGCTGTTATAGCGGCAACCGAAATACCTTATTTGTAAAAATGTCAGCTTTCTTGCTATCACGGTTTATGAGATACAGCCTGGTGACAGACAGACAGACAGACGGACAGACAGACAGACAGACAGACAGCGGAGGCTTAGTAATAGGGTCCCGATTTTACCTTTTAGGTAACGAACCCTAAAAAATGAGACGTTAGGTGCCTACTTAGCACAACATATTTGCTATTTTTTTTTTTCTTGCACTACAGACCCTATCATAGCTACGACGTAGATCATACATATAATATGAACATCGTAGCACGAAGCTACGGATACTTTTATAAGTTGTAATTAGTTTATTTACATTATTATTATGTATAATACGTTTTTTGACTGGCCTGTTGGAATATTGGTCAGGTGGTCAAATGAACCTAATTGTTTAATTGCGGTTCGTGGAAAAATCTTTGCGTGTGAGCATATTTATTAAAGTTTATTTGTTCCGTGCCGCGTGTAATATAAATGTTAGTTGTTCTAGGAGATATATGTCCAGTGGTAGACTGCAACTGTATAATAAGATGACTAAAATCTATTTGATATTTTGTTATAATATCTTAATATATATATTTCTTGTGTGCGTGTGTATGTCACTGAACTCCTCCTAAACGACTGTACCGATCTTGATGAAATGTTTTGTATGTGTTCAAGGGGACTTGAGATTGGTTTAGATTCACAATTTAGTCCACTGGAAAATGTTTTTTTACTTAATTTTTAATTTTTAAGTAGTTGTGGATTTTGGAATGTTTCACATTGGAATCGACGCTCTCCGCTGCTATCGCAGTGTCAAATACATACATACATATTAATAATTTCGTCAAGGAGTACATCGAAACCTTACCTGAATAATAAAACATTAAAAAATAAAGATTTCGAGTCGACAACATATATCCGGGTCAATCTCCAAAACGAGCGTATTCGTGTGATCGCTCTGGTGCTTTTCAGATATTGATATTTAATGGTAATTATGTATCTCATTTAAAAGAATGATATTCAAGTGGTAGATTTTTACTATTGGCCTTCAATTTACACAAACAGTTACGGATATATTAAAGTTCAAAAAATTTCGCGACCAGAGCAATCATAATTGGTGCCAGAGCGAACATAAATGGTGAAATCATTGAAACAAAAATATAAATTATTGATAACATATTATTTATTTAACCGTTTTCACTCATATTCAGTGTACGTGTAACAAGATCAGTAAGAGAAATGGATTATTTTAGAAAATTCAAGGCATATTATCCGTCATACATATCAAAACTAAGAATCTTTTATAAAAAATAATTTTATAAAAACAAATTAACATAACTATAAAAATCAACTTTTGGCAACACAGGAAAGATTATAAATTAAATGTTATGTGCATAGTTCATCGTTTGTCATTGTTACAGTCGGGTACTACTACTTAAAATAGATTTATAACGCACAAGTAATGCAAAATAGCATCGCTCTGGTCTTTTTGGACAGAGCAATCAGAGCCATAGCGATCAGAAAAAGTCAGATAATCATAATTTAAAAACAATAGAAAGTTGTGATTTCGTCTCATAAAAAACATCATAACGATCACTTAATTCACATAACAAACACATTCACATGCTTACTACTGAATTTAAATAACATGCCATTGTAATCATAAAATTCTTGAACCAAATCCAGAGCAATCATAAACTTACCTTCGTAATGTTGGAACGCGGGAACGTGGCACACGGAGTATCCTCCTCGGCGTTAGACCACTACTGACGCTGCTCCACGGGAGGGGAATAGAGTGTCTATAACGCGTAACTAAGGATGAGCGCGATGTTTTACCTCAGCGCAGAGCGATGAGATAAAATTCCCGGTCACGATTTTAAATTCAAATTGTGGCAAAATTATTGTTAATATAACTAAAAATATTTTATTACTATGAAGATTACCTATTTGTTATGTAATATAAATAAGTTGTTTGAAGTGATCTTTCTCATTAAAAAGTTAAAAAATATTTTTTTCATTCAATTGGGAGTTGGGTCAACCCAGAGCGATCAGGATTTTAGGGTTTAAGATTTTTTTTTTTAATAATCAAAATAAACTTATTCATAATATTAGCCTTGTACCATGTAGATTAG
Organism: Euclidia mi; assembly: GCA_944739405.2. Classification (NCBI taxonomy): domain Eukaryota; kingdom Metazoa; phylum Arthropoda; class Insecta; order Lepidoptera; family Erebidae; genus Euclidia; species Euclidia mi. The sequence continues at coordinate 45,323,160 of OX123195.2, forward strand.
ACACCGAACTGTCTATAAAAAATATTTTGTAAATGTTTTTCGATTTTAAAATGGTTTTATCCCGCCCGACACGAAAATAAATGCCTCTGGAGATCGACCCATCCGCAAAATTTGGATTGTCGAGTATTTTGTTACATTGTAATGGTTCTGACAGACAAATCACAGTCGCCATATTGGCCACTCTAGCGAAGCGTCACAGATACCGGATAACATTTTGAGTACTACTAAGTCTTGGTACTAAGTAGTTTGTATGTGTAAATACTTTTTGCAGTTATATTTCTTAAATAGTTAAAATGTAGGAAGTATCCGCCCAATAAAAGAGATTTGTGTTACGCCGAACGTAGAAAATATACTATAACTAGGTACCCCGAAATTAACTCGAAAAGGGAATCGAACCCGCGACCTCCGGCGTAGTAGTCGCTTACACTCCCGCTGCGTCAATCGGTCGTCGTTATATTTAAACAGTTATGTACAATTCTTGTAGCTTTTTCTAAACAATAGGACATGTCAAAATTACAAGGGTTCCTTGACCTTAGTCATCGATCACTTCCTTAGTACAACATTTTATACAGTTAAATATCAATAAATTGAAATACAAAAATTTGAAAAGACTGCGAAGATACCGTCAAGAGTTGAAAACTCGATGCACAGGACAAAAATGTATGCAGCACACATAACTAAGACTTTGTTAATGTGTGAGTGAGTGGGACGTCGATCACATAAATTACATACAAGCGGCCGAACATCGATCGTTCGACAATTTATGGGGGGTTGTTATGATAATGAGTATCACGGCTCCGAGGCGAAAGTTTGTGCGCCCATTTGCAGTCGATAGAAAGGTATTGGTTGCGATTACTGCACTGGGCATTGTGTTATCTAAACTTATTGAATAGTTTGTACTTAAAAAGTGTTTGTTAACGTACCTACCGAATCTAGAGCCGAGGGACATAGACATTTAATTTTTAGTAAAAGTATTCGTTAAGGAATAAATAAAATATTTGCAACTGCACTAATGAGAAAAGGGGGTACTATTTCTATAAAAGGCAGCAGAATGCGTGTTGTTTTCTTTAATAAGGGTGGGTGTCGCGTCGCTTGGGTTCGAACATTTATAAAATAACTAGCTGACCCGGCAAACGTTGTTTTGCAATTTTTTTTATTTTTTTTTTGAAAAATAGATGTTGGCCGATTCTCATAGATACCGGATAAGCACAAAAAAATTCATCAAAATCGGTCAAGCCGTTTCGGAGGAGTATGGGAACGAAAACTGTGACACGAGAATTTTATATATTAGATTTTGGTTTCAGAATAAAAATTGTTACTACCCTAACGTGGATGTCGTAAGACGCAACTAAGGAAAACACAAGCAGGATCTAAATAGTATCATTAGCAAGAGACGAGAAAGTCGACAGTATTCTTTATAGCAAAACGTTTGGTCGTGAAATAGTAGGAAAATATTGCTACTGATTCACAATGCTATTATCACGTAATCAAGAAGAGGTTATGTCTAGCAGTGCACTGCAACAGGCTGTAGTGAGTGAATCAGAGAAGTTTAAAGTTATATAGAACCTTAGGTTCATAGCGAATTGGGTATCGAAGTAATGCGTTTACCGTTTGTTATGACTGAACTTACGTTAAACTTCGCCGTGGGTAATGTTGACTCCAAGAAAAAGAGAGGTATTCTGATACTTTTATTTAATCTTAGGGCCTTACCAACCTTGTGGTAATAACACTTATAAAGGATGGCATCTCGATCAAAACGTACCCTTTGTGTGGTATCTTTCAGGAGCACACTTTGTATCATGAGCTAGTCATGAAGTGCGTACCTGCGCTCACCCAATTGGTACACCTTATTCCATGACCTTCCATGACCCTACCAACATGTGGTTCTAATAAAGTTCACAGTTAGTTGAACTAATACCCTTGTGGTTCAAACAGAGCGAATGTTGGAACATGCGCACCCTACTTACTTGGTACCTATCTACAGTACAGCAAGACCTACTACTAGGCTTGTACTACGAACCTCACCCAGCGGAAACCAAAATAATGCAGAATGTAGTGACCAATCGATCAAACGTTCAGTGAGGCGGCGGCGTCTAACTGTGCGGACAGGGTGACCGCGAGTCTCGCTGCGATCTATCTTCATCCCGGCGTTGTTCACTCTACCACTGTGTCCATTGTCCTTTGTTATTTGTTATGCGACGATAACTATCGGATGAGACCATCGTTTTACAGCCTTTTGCAATCCTGTACTGGACATAGGCCATTCCTTTTTAAATATTCGAGATTTATATCATCCTCAGCCCTTTATACTGTCCCACTGCTGGGCAGGGTGGTGAGAAGAGGCCCGCTCTTCTCACTATGAGAAGGGTAAGGGCCATAGTCCACCACGCTGGCCAAGTGCGGGTTGGCAGAGTTCACATGTCTTTCGAGAACATTATGCAGAACTCTCAGACATTCAGGAATCCTCACAATGTTTTCATTCACTGATTAGCAAGCGATAATTAATAATTTAACTAGCGATTTTTATACATCGAACAATTTTATTAAACGGATCTATATCCAACGGCCGTTGTAATAGGGTCGTTGTATTATATATGTACTTAAATTAAATAAATATCGCGAGAAAGACCCACTTAATAAAATTGTATGATAGGCCATGCCGGCTGTCACCTGGCTTGGCACGAAAGAAGTGTCATGCAAAAGCTCTTCTAACTTAATATGACGGGATGAGCTTGATTACTTGGAAACAAAAATGGTGTTGTATACAGTGGAATATATGTGACGATCATGACCGACATAAATATATCACTATTACAAGATTAATAATATGAGTAATCGACGGTCTAATTTAATAAATGTTAATATAATGTTGCTATCAAATACACCTTCTGCTACTATATACACTTTGTCATGTCAACATCGCTTATTTTATCACACAAATCCTCTCAAAAGTCACACAGGAACTCCACAGACTTAAACTTAAACAGAAAGAAACACATATATAAATACATTAACTTTTAACCCCAGGTTCACCACCTCTGGCCATATCTGCTAAATTCAGAATTGGTACGAGATCTTTCTATTAATTTACCCAAAACTTATCATACAATGATGAAACTAGCCATTGTTCTTTTTAGTTAAATATAATTTAATTAATATTCATTTTCAAATATTAACATAACCACTACATACCGCTACATACCTTCATTTACCCTGTTCAACTGTAATGCTACTGCTACACCTGCGTTAGCGTTAACGTTAATGGCAATGGCCAATAACGCGTTAGTTAACGCGTTAAAAAATTCGCATTGCAAATTAGTATTTTAACGCGTTAAAACGTTGGTCACATTTAGGGCCTGTTCACGAGATCGGTCTAAGCGGCGCGCGTCGCGGCGGGCGGCGCGGCAGAGCGTCGTGCACGCCACGACCCCACAGTAGCGGCAAACGCAGCGGCAAATGTGGACGTATTTGGGCCGACGGAGTTACCCATAAATATGGCGATAACCAAAATATCTTTGTGTAAGTATACGGTATCCCTACAAAATTGTCGACATTGGATCTTCATTTCTTACAAGTATTTTATATCAAAGGAATAATACATAGGTATTCGCAATTAATGAGGCGTTGAATAGGTACCTACACAACGTAGATTACGTTAAGTAGGTAGATAAATCACCTTTTAACTTTCGTAGTAGCTGTGTCTGTACCTAAATAGGTACCTACATATGTACATTACACAATGTTTTAATGTTTGCGATTTATATTAAAACCTACCATTACATTCTGTCAAACATTGTTTCATTACATCTCGCAACGTTTTATTAACATTTTTGTATTTATACAGCGGATGTGTTGCTATTCATACACGCGACCGTTTTAAAATTTCGACTTTAAATGTCTCCGTATTCATTACCGCCACAAAATATTTAACAAATAGTTTAACCGCCTAGTTCGTCCCTCGCGAAACGCTGTCCGTGCCGCTCGGAGTCGTGGCGTCGGATTCGGTCGCAGTACATTTGTTCCCGCCGCTCGCCGCACCGCCCGCCGCGCCGCACGCCGCGCAGCCATTCGCGCCAAAAAAAACGCGCGCGTTATCGCTGTGCGCGGCGGCTCGTGGCGTGCTTCGAACGTCTTCATACATTTGATCTTAACGCTCGCCGCCCCGCGCTAAGCCGCCGCTCAGAGCGGCAAGGTCGTGACAGGGCCGTTACGTAGCGCCTAAATTAACGCGTTAAGACGCAGGTGTAGCAGGAGCATTAAAGTTAAAACAAAATGTGAACACCGGGCGCTGGTGGGCAAAAATCTAGTATCAGCTCTTAATTGCAATGTAATTTAAGGCTCACATTCGCTCGTACTCGTCACACAGCCGTACTAATCGCCTTAATCCTCTTATTGACGCACTCAGTAACACCATGTCGTTCACGTAACTATGATTTTTTAAAGTTTTTAAGCACAAATATTTATCAATGTTGTGGATATATCACAAAAACGATTGAATCGATTTTGATGAAAACTACAAAGGCCACTTTTTGTTACGATAATTGACATCCACGTGGACAGAACCGCGGATAGAAGCTAATAATATGCAATCGTGAATTGCCTTATTTAACTAAGATCGAAAATCATTTTATAACGAGATACTATATCAAAAGCGATATATCTCTTGCAGTTAATATACATGACAGATATTTGTAAACTATACAATTATTTTTATTTTTTATTTATAGACTCACACCTGTATCCCCGAAGGGGTAGGCAGAGTTGTAATATTACACCCACAATTATAATTTTGTATAAACAAATACAACAATAATTTATGTCTGTGATTTCAATATAACGGTGTATTTTTAAGCGTACTTAGTTATTTTCATGACATTTAGTCATAAACTTAATAAAACCACGGGGAACAGCCAATTAAATGTACAAAATGTAACGATAAAGCAAATTACACAAGCAATAATCTGAATAATTATCTAACAAGGATAAACGCAGTAAGAGCTAAGATGCTCCTCTGTCGGATTATCGCACCGTGGAACAACGGATACGTCCCCCAGATTGACGGATAGTCTCCTGTAATGGGGGGATTGAGTGATCGGCTCCAATCTGACAAGTTAGTTCTACTCTTTCAGCTGATCGATGGCCGAAGTACATTCCCCTAATACGACTTATACGAGCATGTATGTTATTGATTGTGCCTTTTTTGGATAACGATTTAGATTAATCGGATCTGATGCAATGTACGTCTTTGTTTCAAGAGATTGTTTTGTACGGCTTTTTGGGTTGACATTTTCTTGTTATTAGTGGGATGGGTTGACTACTGTTGAGATAGCTGAAAAAATATTGATTAGGTACTTTAAGCAGCGAAAGCAGTTTACTGAGTAGATAAATAACACAAGTGATGAATAAGATACGCTGATATGATCCTTTTTCTTTAGCAGATTTGTGGGTTATATTTAGCATAATTTTAATTGGTAGATGTTATTCTACACTGCAATATTAAGTTAATTAAATTAATTTTGTTATAGTTGAGAAAATTGCTACTTATCTGGTAGTCAAAGCAATTTTCTATATTACCTTTTTGCATGACTTTATTGGGTAGTCCTTTTTGTACTTTTCATTGATTTATTTTTGTGACCAAGTGTAATTTGTAATATTAGAATTTCGGGACGGCATGCATTTGCCGGTTGAAAGTTTTATCATTTTATGTCTATCGGTGAACGCAAAACGTTGCTGGTTATTTTCAGATTTTTATCAAGCTGTGCTGTCGTTTTGTGCCTTAAAAAGTTTCGATAAATATAGATTCAATATATGAATGTATGGCTTATAAATCTTCCTCCAACAACTCTCTTACTTATAGTAGCAAATATAGCCTCAAAAGCACAATCATGAGATATTCTAACAATTTCAGCTCACACTACCGAAAACTGCATTGCATTACCATGATCTAATTAAACCATAAATACGGCAAGCGATACGTGTGCTCCGTAGGCAATGTAGCGAAATATGCAATATCGTCAGCCACCCTTGTCGGGATTCACCGTTATTTCAGAGTTATATTGCCATGATATAATTCCTCCACATAGTTCTCAAGCAATATTGCCAACTATTTAACATTGCTTTTCGTAATAAATTGATTTAGTAAGCTGCAGCTTGTAGTGTAAGTTGTGCGAAGTTGTGTACTTAGAATAGTTTTAGTTTGGATAATCAGTGTGGAGTTCTGTGGGCTTGAAAGTTGTAGTTGTATGTTACTTAGTTAAAAGTGGGTTTGTGGGCTTGGGAAGTGGTGAGGAAGCAATTTTGACGATTAAGGCGAGGATATAATATGTGAATTGGGCGTCATTAGGGGTAAATTAAAACCGTATTTCTCCGTAATTGTTATAAAAAAAAACAAAAAAATATGTCTTAATCTACATCATATAAAGCATTATCTCTTCGGTACCAAATCTTAAGAAAAATATTTTAAATATCTGAATAAAATATGCAAAGTAACCTCTGTTTTTTGTAGTTATTACCTTTTTTCTCCTAATCTATCAATCATAAGATTGTTTAAATTGAATCAGCCTCTTATATATTAGAACACCAAGGGAACCTTCAGCTTATTTTTGCAAATAACTTTACTTATTTTCTAAGGATTTTTTTACGTCACCGATACTCGCAAATCGCGCGTGGATAACTAACCAGTAGTACGTGCAAGGTCAACGGCGTATATCCACCTCTTAATGTTGTGGTATTTTATTGATGCATGTTTTAGAAACGCTGTGCTGTATGCACACACAGCTATTCTTCTAAATGCAAATGTTACAACAGAATAGGGACTAAGTAAAACCCAAATCTAATCCTAGATCTAGATAATTAAAATTCCCTATGCAATAAGCAACAGATATGTCGAAACAGCTTTGCACTCATAGGTTTGTGTTTGACATCAAATGGGATAGTGACACCTTAGGTACTTATTTGATCAGTAACAGAGACTTGGTATGTTTAATTATCTAAGAAGTAGCCACAAATTAACAACGAACAAAATTTTCAGATACAGAATACAATTCCGATGATTCTATTCGAGCAGGAAAATTTCATGAAACAAACTAACTAGTTTCCGAACTAACTTGTAAGTCTCGGGCGCACAATTATTAGATGCATCCCATTAGTAGCACATAACTCGTTTGCTCTAAATATTACGGAGCGATTCGCCACATGTTTCCCATTCAAATATTGTTCTAGATTAAGAAGCGATTTGTATGTAGTATAATATAAGTTTATCTTTGGTTTTAATCGACTTACTGATATATTTATTTTAAGGTATGATAGGCAGAGAGTTTGGGTTGAAAACCTAGGCGTGCATTAGTCGTTCTTCCAAGAACACTGAATCTTCGAAGCATTTAACTGTATTTTTTTCCAGATGGAGGAAAAAATAGCGAGGACTTACTTGCTGACTGACAAAACGCATAGCCAAAACCATTTGCCGCAAGATGTTGAAATTTAGCATGTCTATTACTTGTGTGCGCCTCTATGGTCCTCCATAGAGCACTAAAAAGGCGTTGCCTAAAATTCTCGTGGGATCGCGAAGATACATTTGAATAAAAACATCGGAAGGCAAAGCTGTGGCCATCCTCTAGTAAACTAATAAAAACTCTATTGTGTCTCGGTTAGTGTATTTTAAAGTATTAAATACAACTGTCTTATTTAAAAATTGGTATCGCCGCGGCCACTTATTATGTATGCTGTCGGCAGCTAGCAGGGGTGCCGCAATTTTTCCTCATAAAGCATAAATTCCTCTTACAAGTTTGAGTGATCTTCCTGTGGTTATACGTAATTTTACGGCGAAAGTTTTGCAAGAGCCTTGCTCTCATTCAGCTACCGTATAGAGGAGCTGAGATATTTAAGAGAGAAAATTGGATCTGCTATTTTGTAAATGTAGAGAGAAAATGTATGGTTTATTTTGTTGATGTTTTAGTCCTAGACTTAAGCAGTATTTTCAATGAAAGTAACAACTAGCTGACCCAGTAAATGCTATTGTTTGTCATATACTCATATTTGAGGTAGGTTAGGTAGGTACCTATATTTTTATACCAATATATAGATAGAAAATATAAGCATATATATTTATTCCCAAAAAAAAAAGTCTGCAAACATCGATATATATGTACTAATAAAGTACTGCGAAGGTCGTAGGCTTTTATGACTAGCACCTGTTCCTGTTTCCTACGACCTGTTCTCAGATCTATCAAATATAGGTACACAAGAATGTCATGAAAATCGGTGAAGCTGTTGCGGAGGAGTCCAATAAACTGGGACACGGAATTCTTTATTTTTCTTTGTTTTTTTTTTTACTAAGTCTTCGAATTGGCGCTAATCCCGCAAGGTGCCTCACGAAGAGAAAAAGCTGTTTTCAGATTTACCTATTCGTTATTGGATATACACAGAAAATTTATAATATATCCTTGAAAGGATTTTTTATAAGTAAGTTTTACATGTAAATCACTCAGTATAGGCGCTAGTCTATCTATATAATTATATACAATTCTCGTGTCACAGTGTTAGTTAAAATACTCATCCGAAACGCCTGGACCGATTTGTATGAAATTTTGCATGTATATTTGGTAGGTCTGAGAATTGGTCGTAATCTATTTTTCGAACCCCAAAATCACCAACAAAAAGGGTGACCAACCCAAAAAATATATTTTTTTATTTTTTGGACATTTTTCATTATTTTTATAATTTGGGATAAAAAATACGCATTACCCTTAAATTTCACTCTTTAATTACCAACCCCTATTTTTTAATAGCCATCTTTGTAAGTTAATCAAATTACTAGAACAGTTACCCACGCCAGGCGGATACCGGAGTAAAAAAAATCGTGTCATATTGCCAGTCCCAACTCCCAATACCCCTCGGAAACCGACACACAGTCAGAGTGAAGTCACAATACTCTTCCAAAACGGCTGGGCTGATTTGTATGAAATTTTATATGTATATTCGGTAGGTCTGAGAATCGGTCGCCATCAGGAGAGTCTTAACTGACTCGAATGAACAGCGAATGATGATATGGGACATGATCGCTTGTGATTACACCCCACTAGCTTGCATCTCAACTATCGCAGAGATGCTTGTCGAATAACTGACGTAATTTTTACCCCCCGTTGGATCTCCACCTTGTCGTGGTGGGGGGGGGGGGAGCTCAGTAACCGTGGTTAAGTCACCCACGGTGAAGCTAAGCGAGATCCCAGGAGTGGACGCTCCGCGTGGGCTTGACAGAGGCCTGCGCAGGATGCGTCCAATGGTGCGGGTGCGAGGGACAGTTCCTCTGTCCCTCGCAGTCAGGCGCGGTCGCGGGAGGAGAGGCGTGTCAGTGTTGCGTTGCCGCGCGCCCTATCTCCCGCGATCAAATGGGGGCGCACCATCGTTGCGTCGCGGTGGGGCCGCAGAGGAAGATGCGGTGTTGCGTTGCTGTCCTCCCTATCCTCTGCGGCCGCTGGGTGTTTTGGCGGCGGAGCCCAACACCGTGGGTGTACCTCAAATTCACAGTTACTGAGCCCCCCCACCACGACAAGGTGGAGATCGTACGGGATATTCTTTAGGTCTGAGAATCGGCCGTAAAATCTATTTTTCAAACCCCTAAGTCATAAGAGTGTTCCAAATCAAAAATATACTTTTTTAATTTTTTGGTAATTTTTTCTTTCCTTTTTTTATGATGTTGCATTAAAAATACATGCAAACCCCAATTTTCACCATTTTAACACCAATCCCAATTTGTTATAGGCATATTAACAATTTTCTTCTGCTTCTATCACTCATTTAATCCCCCCCCCACACCCTCTCATTTACAATTTTTTTGTTATTTTATAAAAACAAGTTTTCCTGGTTCATCTATCTAACTACACATTATGTATGTATAGTTAGATAGATGAACCAGGAAAATAATATAAAAATCGATGTTCGTTTGTTTGTAAGCCTTTATTAACTCTGATATTTTAGACTAAGCTCTGATGGGTTTGGTAACTTTGTTCAGAATTACCTGGAAAAGTGTTTAAAAAAAAAGGAATTAGAAAAAAGACCTTAAAAAGGCGATACTGAGTTCGCCGGGTCAGATAGTTTATAATATAATAATTCCTGTATCTTATAAAGGACGATCACGTTCCCCTTGACACCTAAAAGTTGGCAAAAACAAAGAAAGAATGCTGTGAAATATTGTATGGCATATTTTGTTTTTATTAAAAACTAGTCCATGCAATCTGAACAGCCACCAAGCTGAGTACAGTAGGCTAATATAGCATACTTATTACGGTACCGATGGGTTACTTCATAACTCGTGATTTGGTGCGCTTAATGGGCTTAGTTCAATGTGTTCTGTGATGTACGCGCAGCGGGAGCGCTGAGTGACGTTGGGCTTGGATAATGCGGATATACGCAGAGTGGGCCGATGGCGTCCTGCGGTAGAGTGGCTCTTATTTGCCTAATGTACTTTTGCCGGCAAAATTAAAATGTGTAGTAATTATAGGCATTGCAATCAAAGTTACATTTAAAGTGACCGGAGAGGATACCTATACCTATCTGCGGCATTTATGCGCAAAACGGTTCTGAGTAAAAATAAAATTAAGTCGGTTAATCAGTAATAATCAGCATTGTAATCAAACGAGATAGCTTAAAGTGAAGTTTATAGGCCTTTGCTGGCCTTTTCTGAAGAATACTTTCGAAAAACGTACGACCATTTAAGACATGTCATTATGGTAAGGTAAAGGCTCCTTATACCGAGGTATTTCGTGACATTTGGAAGCAAACAGGAAAAATAAGCATTTGTAAATATTTTAGCCTATGTAAAAATATTATTTCAGCTAAAATGGACATTAAATTTTGTATAACTTCTATTATTATGTGACTTTTCAAAAGATTTATTCATGAAAAATAAATAGTTTTATAGCAAAGTCGATTTTCCCTAATTCCGAGGTATTTTCAGACTTGAAACCTAATATCGCGGTAGTCGGTTCCTAATTCCGAGGTAGAATAAAAAGGAGTTAATTGGTTCCGTACAGAAATTTTATAAGTTAAATAATAATAGTAAAATAGTAGTGCTATTTCTTAAAAATATGCTCTTACTCTAGCCACAAAGGAGTTTTTAAATAAAATAATAAATGTTTAAAAAAGTTTGATTAAATTTCAAGTAGATAGTTTACATATTCTAAATTATTAATAACACACATATTCGTTCATATAAAATTTGAATATATCTTATTTATTTTATTTATTTATTTATTATACACTTTATTGTACACTTTTACAAATATGTTAAAGAAATTTACATGTAAGATACAGTACATATCTTAGTAGGTAGGTATCAAGAAAATCCAAAATGCGGCTAAGCGCAAACGCTAAATGGTAGCGGGGCGGCCGGCGCGTGTATAAAGGATGCCGATATGACGCGAAAGTTTTGGTCTTAGGAACCCTAAAATACTATTTGTGGTTGACATACCTCTGTATAAGGCTCTATGGAGATCCTTATACAGAGGCATACACTTGGTATTAGGAGCTCATAGAGTCTAACACCGAGTTATACAAAAATCCTACCTCAGAATTAGGAGAAATTCCTATAATTTGTAATCCTAATTCCGACCCATAAAAATTCGGCCGAATAAATAACTTATTCAATTCTTACTGGTACCAACATTTCTGTGATTGAAAAGTGTTAATATCAGTCAAAATCTGTACAAAATAATAACATTTTATTAGACTAAAGAGCTACTTCTGATTTAGGCCTTTCAAAGAAAATGTTGTTTTCTGGATCATGTTTGACAACATTTAATAAGATTTCTATCCAATAAAACATACTACGGAATTAGGTTTTTACTTCGAAAGAATATTAATAATTTTAAATGAACAAACGCCTCATTAAAAAATATATTGTATTAAAAGTAATAAGCAAGTGAATACGATGTAGTGTTTCTCCTATTACCGATGGTACGTCCGAATTAGGAACTACGCTTAAAAAACGTACCCTAACTCCGTGGTATTTAGTTTTATATTTTTAGATACTAAATCAATTTAAAACATAAATTATCTTGATAATTATGGTAAGTAAAATAACACAAAATACTGACAAATTGTTTACCTTCAGTACCTTATGTTAAAATCACAACAAAAACTTACGTTAAAAAAATGAGCTCACTTACCTAACAGGATCCGTATTTGTATGAAAAAATCACTCGCGTGGACACCGTGGCAGAGACTGATTGATTTTAGCTAGTTGCTCCGAGGTTACACTTACGAACTTCACGTATGTGAGCAAGTTTGAAACATGGAATGAGTGAATCCTGTTTTAAAGTATTTACATAATAATATTCAAAAGATAAGAGCGAAAACAAAAATACCTCGGAATTGGGAGCCGATTTTGACTACCTCGGTATTAGGAGCCTTTACCTTAGACTGTAAAAAGACGTTTAAACATACAACTAACGGATACAAAGTACACCCAGACTCAAAACAATAATTTGTTGACCACACAAAGTGCTTTTTCTTGTCCAACCATGCACTAATTAATACGGTATTTTGTCGCCTGTATCGGTAAATTTCGATTGTATCTTATCCGTAGACCTTGATCCTAAACCGTGTGACCACATGATAGGCACAACTCACATGCCAATAACGGAACCTAATGGGACCATGTATGTCAATATACGTAACCGACGAGAAGGCAAAGGCATTTCCCTACTCAGCCAAGCGTCCTTAAATCCGTTAATCAAAACAAATAAAAGTGAATCTCTAATTAATTATACATCCATACTTTGGTAAATACTCGGCGATCGATGTTGTTCCGGGACAAGAGAGGCTCATTGTACTCGCATCTCAATAAGCGGATTATTCAGGAATTTGCATCGAAGCGGGGCAACCCTAGCTATTTACATGTCAAAACCCGCCAACTCAAAGACGGACTGTTTGCCGCGCTCGTGTTAAGATAATGGTGGGAATATTATCTGTGGTTGTTTCAATGTCATTTGCGTTTCATCTGAATATTTTTTAAATTAAATTTTATTTGATAATTGCATAATTTTGTTGTTGACCTTTCAGCTTATTGTTCTAGAAACATTGAGATGCTACCCTGAGACTCAGGTCATTTTACTTAGAATATATTTTCTAAAGCAAAATTTGTTCAGTGTATCTTTTTTAATTGAATTGTGTCTGTATTAACTCCTGCCTAGGGCTGCATCCGTATGAGTGTTGGGTAACTCAGTAAAAGGTAGTCATGGTATTTTCATGCGTATAATATTTTATATCACTGCAAAGTTTCATCAAAATCGATTCAGTCGTTTTTCCATGAATAAATATTCGTACATTGATCCTCACAAACTTTCACGTTTATAATATAATACTTACCTACTTCCACACTCACACTCGCGGCATCAAAGCATCCATTTTAAATCATTATCTATTCACTTCACATTCAAAATAAAAGTTCTTTACCCAATTAATTTGTTGAAAATACATCAACAATTTAGATAAACTGACCAAGAGAATTACTAGTAAAGGCTGCAGACTACAGACATTTAGCTAGAAATCTTTAATGCACCCGCCGGGCACAAGCAGCGGGCATTAAGAGGATTATCAAAGTGGAAGAAGCTCTAGATGCCAGTAGAAATTGTCGGAACATTGAACTGCCGATATTATACCTAACTAGAGTAGCTTGCCGTTTGTAATGAGTCGGCAAAGTTAACCCTTGCACAGGTCGCTACATAGATGTTTTGCATCAACAATAATCAGCTGTAGTCACCATAGCCGAAATCATCTGGAAGTATAGTAGTAGTGGTAGTACATGGATCCACCACGTGTGGCATTTACATCAGAGCGCTACCGTGCTATGGAGATCATGTAAAGATCCGATCCCGCTTCTTGTCTCAAGACCATGCCAATTCCCGCTTCTTGTCTCAAGACAATGATAATGGCAATTCTTGTGGTCTATAAACTCCGACACCAGAGTTGGCCACACACTAACACGAAATAAAATCCCTAACTAGTAATATGCATGTAGTGACGGAATAAGAATACAATAAATTTACTCAACCATTTCATTCCGTGGGTCTCGTAAAAGGTAGCTAAGGATAGTACACGAAGCAAATAATATATTTGCAAAGGGCGCAAAACTCGACATCAAACTCTATACCATCCCGATTGGCCAGCGTGGCAATAAGCGAAATCTTCCTATCGACACACAATATCATAACACATAACATAACTTCACGCCTTTTATCCCCGAAGGGGTAGCCAGAGGTGTATTATACACCCACATTTCGCCAGTTACGTTTCGGTCCTAATGTAATAGAGGGCGAGCCTATTGCCATCTACCGGGCACGTTTAGAAGCGAGCGATAATTAACATTAACACAATATCATGGTGTCTCAAGTTAGGAGAGACCAATGTCTAGCAGTGGAATGTAAAAAGCTGTGTCATAAAGTGTTCTTCGAGCCAAAATGATAGCCTTTGTTAACCAATCATGCGTTTTGGATTATTGTTGACAATAGGCTCGTGGTCTATTGTGTGGGTGTAGGGACGAAGTATGGATGTGATGTACTGACCTAGGAGCTTAAGGATTAGCCGCAATAGTATGCTATGTTTGTAAATATTTTCGCTTTATGTTTTGAAATTGTACTACTTCGTGCTTTATTGGTAAATGTTACAAGTTTTGATTATACATAGGTTAGAATTGCGGACGGAGTTCTGCGAATAATTTGTCCCATGCACAGCAATTTGTGCGTTTAGTAATCGAATTTGATAACTCACGACCCGGTGGCGTAGCGGGAGTGTAAACGACTGCCACGCCGAAGGTCGCGGGTTCGATTCCCGCTCAAGTCAAACATTTGTGTGCACATGCATGAACATGAATGTTTGTCTTGGTCTGGGTGTTTCTATGTATAATATGTATGTATTTACAAAAAAAAAGTATATAAGTATGTTTATACATTGTCTAGTACCCATAGTACAAGCACAGATAAGTTAATACTATACAGTAGTACAAGCTTCTGCTTAGTTTGGGACTAGATGGTGTTGTGTGAATGTGGAAGAATATTATATTATATATTATGTTTTATTATTTAGCACACAATTATGCGGATGCGTTCTATCTTTTTTGTATAGTACCTAAGTAAGTTAACCAGAGCAAAATAATACAAAAGACCTTACTACGTTTTTTTTTTGTAATTATTGCTGGTGTCTAAGATTTTAACGAAAATATTGATTTGAGGTGATTGAAATGAGGCTTAGCAATTTTTCACTAAGCAAATATTTTTGTTAGGGCGAAACCTTAGACACAACGTTAGCACTTGCTTATTCTATAATGTCCTTACCTCTATTATTTAAATTGACAAGACCCAAACATTAAATCGTTGCAGGTTCGAGGACAATTTCCAATACCTTCCTTCCGTGGGACTACACAACACTTTCCAAGCTTGGTGATTTCTCACTGATGCTGAACCTTGCTATACAGTTGACACAGTAGGAATTAAGGTCAGACATTAGTCCAGAGTGCAATACAATTTAGTCTTCTAGAGAATTATGAAAAAGTTTTATTTAGATTTGAAAAACAGCTTGACATCACCCGCCTAATACAATTATTTGAAGCGCCCGACTGATTTGACGCTATGACTTTTTATGACACAAGTGTCTAGACACATTAATAAAAAGTAAGTCAGGTCTGTGCAAAAAATTGTGAAATTGTTTACTTTTTTACTAGTTGTTTGGTCCCGTGGCATGAATTTGCGCTGAGGTCACCAGTTTACGGGAATCGCGCGTCGGGAGAAGTACTGGGTTTTGCTGTTAGACTAAACTTTGTAATTTTATAAGTAAAATTAAAGATTTGCCTTTATTGTAATATCTACATAGTCAAGTTTGTATATGTATGTATGAAAATAGTCATATCATATCAGTCTTGTACGTAAAGTGTCCTATTGCAGGGCAGAGACATCTTCTCCCTATGAGTTGGGTTAGGCCATAGTCCGCCACGTTAGCAAATTGGCAAACTTCACAAGATTTTCGGGCATATGAGCACTTACCGACATACAGATTTTCTCATAATATTTTTCACCATTTAGAAAGATAACATTATTAAATCCGCACAAAAATAACTTTGGAAAGTCGTTGGTGTGTGCTGTGGATTCGAACCTGAGACGCGAGAAGAATTGCTTTTCCAGTCTTCCTAAAACATTGTTGCGCCATTTAATATCTGTTACATAAGCATTAGTATGTATACAGATCAAGGAGTTTCTAAACATTTACACAATATTACATTATATCACGTCATTACCAAACTGCCTTGAGGAAGCTGTAAGCAGATACGAAATACGCGTCGAACCGTAGTATTTGTTATCTTGTCAAGATTGTTCAAGTTGGGAGCACAGTGCATCCTTAGAGGAAAACGGAATTGTCTACAATTTTCTATTGCAATGTTAAAGATAGGCATTTCGAGGTTGCGTGGCGGAATCATTTCCGCAAAATACTCCCATTTTACACACATTTGTAGCTAAATATTTAACACACCGACTGTAATAACCACATTTTAACTATACACCCAATAAAAGCCGCAATGAAAGCCTTAACTTAAAGCCTGCCAAATCCCTATCACATTAAGTTGCCAGCGGTGCGATTTAAAAAATAAAAATGTTTAAAAAATTCACAAAGTTCTACCCCGAGGATTCCAAGTTGATGCCTAACTTTTGCAGGGAGGCTTACCGGGAACTCTCGGGCGTTTGGAATACTCAACTTTATTCAATAGCGTACTTTTAGGACTATTAGATATTTATCTTATAGCTTAGGTTTTTTAAACTGCGGGTAGCTCTTAGTCTGTTTCTGTGTACCTACTGCGGTAGTCAAATTTTGTATTTTTCGTTTCATCAAGGGGAGTCTAAATATTTTAACATAGTCTGGTTCGACGGCTGGATGATTCCCAAGTATTACAGATATCTTGAGGGCTTCTAAACTGATCGAAGTTTTAATTCAGCCGTGTGGTTCTAGCGATAGTCTAGTGGAGAGACCGACAGATTGCTACGCAGAGGGTCCGGGTTCGAATCCACGGCGCGTATAGATGACTTTCGAAGTTATGTGCTTATTAAATTGTTAATTATCGGTTGCTAAACGGTGAAGTAAAACATCGTGAGGAAACCTGCGTGTCTGAGAGTTCTCAATAATGTTCTCGAAAGACATGTGAAGTCTGCCAACCAGCACTTGCCCAGCGTGGTGGATTATGGCCTTACCCTTCTCATAATGGGAAGGGGCCCGTGCCCAGCAGTGGGACAGTATAAAGGGCTGATGATGATCATGTGGTTCTTTTGCACTTTGAAGATAAAGCTGTTACTAGTGGCTTTAGTTTTCTTATACGTGTACATGGCTTTTTGTCGTTGGATATATTATAGTAATAGATGAACGATCACAAGTTCTGCATTAAACAAATTCATGGTAGTTTTTATGAATAAACTTCACTGTCTTTGTTTTAAGTTTTCCAGACAGAGAGAGATCTATGAAAACTAAGCTAAAATGGTGAACCATTTGATCAGAGCTCAGTTTGACTGAAGTTAGTAAGCAATGTTAGAATAATAAATAATTCTGTGTTAAAATACGGAAACCTAGTATTATGCTTTTAAAATACCTATAATATATTTCGTCGATTCGTTTTTTATTTTCTTGTGTGCGATATTGATCAATCGTTTTATTCTAATGGTGAAAATTTTAAACAAATGGATGGATTGAAAAACAAAACTCGTTTAGAGTGTCCTGTGCCAGTGGTCATAAAACCGAAAGCCATAGCGTTCGCGCTAGATACAATCTGAAATCCCGAAAATCATGGTTTGACATCATTCAGGTGGGTTTTTAGCCGGCCTAAGCCGAGCGTCAATACGGCAAAAAGCTACAAACGGAGTTCTGTATTTTCATTTCTTTCTGTTTTTTTTCCATTGGCGCTTAGTATCGTGGCTGTGACAGTCGCTATCTGTGACCGTCTCACTGGTTCCATGTTATTGGTCCGACAGTTTTGTCAAGTTGTCATTTTGTAATACTGAATCGAGTTCGATATTATTTGCGATTCATTAACTTGTTCGCTGTTTCTTGTGGTAAATTAAATGCAGTTTTCAAACAGTTTTATGGGTGAAGTAAAGACATTTTATGATGTTTAAATAAAATATATGTGAATTTAAACTTTCATTATTTATATTTCGGGATATATACCACGTACCTTTTTTTCTATGTGTATATAATAGACAATATAAAACCAAAATAGATGGTATGCCAACAATAATTAGACGTTGATTTTATTAATTGTGATTACTTTGATTAATGAACATTATACTTAATCGAGGCTTAAGAAAATAACGATTTACTTACACAATGTTTCTTTGGACTGTGGTTCCTGAAATGTTTAGGGTGGTTTACAACATTCATACACCCGTGTGTTCGAAGACATTGAAGAGGTAAAGTACGGTACACTACACTTCACTGTTTACCTACATATTTGATAAAACACAGGTAATAAAAATAAATTTTGCGATAGTAAAAGCTCCTATTTACAATTGTTTCGGTTAGGCCGAATACGATACCGTTATCGTATACCGCCTAACCTAAATTACCCACAAAACCGCATACTCCCAACAAAATATATACAAAAAATATCCAACCACCCGTTGCAAAACTAGATAGAACTCCAAATATTCGCACAAAACATTAAAAAACCTGAACCCGTTAATCGTTTTAGCATCGGCACAGTCACTTATATTCGATTAGTCTGTATTTGCTCATAGTGTCCGATAGCGGCAATTACAATAATTCAAACGACAATGGCTGACCTATCTCTGCGAATCCATTAGCTGATACCGTTATGTAAATGCGTGTGTCCATATTGAGGGATGTGTTGACCTGATGTTTGAATCTCGTCGCAACCTGTATTATGATGCGTGACTTCTGACGGGCTAAGCAGAGATAAAGCCTGTTTTAATCACTTTCATTTGTGATAGTCAATTTAATAGAGGGATTAACATATAAAGTGTCACTACCGCATTTCATTCCATGTGCGTCGTAAGAGGCGATTAAGGCAATTAGTATCTTCTTGTAGAGACAGAAAACTCTATATAGAACTTATTTCCCGTCTGGCCAGCGTGCTATACTATATATGTACAATTAAAAATATCGGCGGTGGACCAGTTTGAAAAAAATCCCTTGGCTCGCTCATAGAGTCGAGGCACACTAGAAACTGGTTTTGTATACAAGTGTCAATGTGTGTGTAAAGCAGCACTGAAAGCGACGATGTCTTGATGAGCGATTCTCGCCCTTATGGTGGTCTAGCCGGAAGTTGTTCGACTGCACATACTAGGCCAAATCTTTCTATTGACTCACAGTGCACCATGTAGCAAATTAGGAGAGGCTTAAGTCCAGCTGTGAACTTAATCCTCAGCAAAAGAGTATATTTAGAGTATATTTTCTAAAGCAAAACTTCTTCAGTGTATTTTTTTTATTAAATTGTGTCTGTAACTCCTGCCTACGGCTGCACCCGTATGAGTGGTGGGTAACTCATTAAAAGGTAGCCATGTGGAATTTTCATGCGTATAATATTTTATATCACTGCAAATTTACATCAAAATCGATTCAGTAGTTTTTCCAGGAATAAATATTCATTCATCGTTCCTCACAAACTTTCACGTTTATAATACCTACTTCCACACTCACACTCGCGGCATCAAAGCATGCATTTTACATCATTATCTGTTCACTCGAAATAAATTTCGAATAAAAGTTCTTTACCCAATTAATTTGTTGAAAAAACATCAACAATTTAGATAAACTGACCAAGAGAATTACTAGCAAAGGCTGTAGACTACAGACATCTTTAATGCACCCGCCGGGCACAAGCAGCGGGCATTAAGAAGATTATCAAAGTGGAAGAAGCTCTAGATGCCAGTAGAAATTGTCGGAACATTGAACTGCCGATATTATACCTAACTAGAGTTGCTTGGCGTTTGTAATAAGTCGGCAAAGTTAACCCTTACACAGGTCGCTACATGGATGTTTCGCATCAATAATAATCGTCTGTAGTCACCATAGCCGAAATCATCTGGGAGTATAGTAGTAATGGTAATACATGGATGTATGACCACGTGTGGCATTTACATTTGAGCTCTACCGTGCTACGGAGATCATGTAAAGTTTCGGTCCCGCTTCTTGTCTCATAACAAGAATGCTTAGGCCATGGCCTTTGGGTGGATTGTAAACTCCGACACCAGAGATGGCCACACACTAATAGGTAATAAAACACCTAACTAGTGATATTCGTGTAGTGAAGGCTTATAAATCCAATGTCACTACACATTTCATTCCGTGGCTATCGTAAGAGGCGATTAAACAAAATACAAGAAGCACCTAAAATCTTTGTGAAATGACGGAAGACTCGACATTAAACGCTATACCAACTCGACTGGCCAGCGCGGCATAATAAGCCAAATCTTCTATGGATACACAATATCACTGTGTCTCAAATTAAGAGAGACCTATGTGACCTGTGTCATAAAATGATATTCTGGCCAAAATGATGGACTTCGTTAACCAATCATGTGTTTTGGATTATTGTTGACAATAGGCTCTTGGTCTATTGTGTGGGTGTAGGGACGAAATATGAGTGTGACGTATTGAGGAGCTTAAGGATTAGCCGTAATAGTATGCTGTTTGTAAAGGTTTTTGCATGTTTTGAAAGTGAACGACTTCGTGCGTTACGTGAATAAGCATAAGGGCGGTTTCAAATTAGCGTATTTTTCTGCGCATATACGGTCGTTTCTGCATACGCGCTTACACGCGCGCTACATTACGCGCGTCAAAATACCGGTCTCTCGTAAATGGGCATATATCGGCGTGTTCGCTCGAAACTGTAGTGACATCTTGTCAGTGTCAACATGGATTTTGACGGCTCGCGCTTATACGAGCTTAGACGCGCGTCAACGTTCGTACGAGTTGTGCGTGTGTCAAAAGGCGAGCCTATACGCGCCTACAGGCGCTTCCAAAAACGAGCTTATACGCGCGTATAAAACGCTAATCTGAAACCGCTCTTAGTAAATGTTACTAGGTTTGATTATACATAAGTTACAATTGCGGACGGAATTCTGCGAATAAATTTCGCCTATGGACTGAAATTTAAGCACACAATTATGTGGATGATATGTATCTTTTGTGTATAAGTAAGTTAAACCAGTGGAAAGTAATGAAAGGGACATTACTCCGTATTTATAAATTACCAATGTAATTCGGTGATTATTTCCGGTCACTAAGATTCTAAAGAAAATACTGATTTGGGGAGACTGAAACGAGACCTTAAATCTGGCAATTTTTCACTTAGCAAATATTTTTGTTAGGGCAAAACCTTTGGGCACAACCTAGACGCAACGTTGCAACGTTAACAATTTATTATAGTATAATTTTCCTTGCCCCTATTATTTATATTGATAGGACTCGAACTTTAATTCGTTGCAGGTTCAAAGACAATGTACAATACCCTCCTTCTGACTGGGACTACCTATACTATACATTCAAAACTTGGTGTATTCTTACTGCTGTTGAACCATGCTATACAGTTAAAACCTACAGTAGAGATGAGGGTAAGACAAGTTCAAAGTATAATTTTATTTACATATCTTAGTATTTTACTTAATTATGAAAAAGTTTTATTTAGATTTGAAAAAAAGGTTGGCGTCACCCGCCTAATACAATTTTTTGAAGCGCCCGACTAATTTAGTGCTGTGACTTTTTTATGACACAAGTGTCTAGACACATTAATAAAAAGTAACAGTCAGGTCTGTGCAAAAAATTGTGAAGTTGCTTACTTTTTTACTAGGTAGTTGTTTGGTCCCGTGGCATGAATTTGCGCTGAGGTCCCCAGTTTACGGGAATCGCGCGTCGGGAGAAGTACTAGGTTTTGCTGTTGGACTAAACTTTGTAATTTTATAAGTAAAATTAAAGATTTGCCATTATTGTAATATCTACATAGATAAGTTTGTATATGTAAGTATGAACATAGTCATATCATATCAGTCTTGTACGTAAAGTGTCCTATTGCAGGGCAGAGACATCTTCTCACTATGAGTTTTGTTAGGCCATAGTCCGCCACGTTAGCAAATTGGCAGACTTTACAAGTTTTTCGGGCATATGAGCACTTACAGACATACAGATTTTCTCATTATATTTTTCACCATTTAGAAAGATAACACCACTAAATCCGCACAAAAATAAGTTTGGAAAGTCATTGGTGTGTGCTGTGGATTCGAACCTGAGACGCGAGAAGAATTGCTTTTCGAGTTTTCCTAAAACATTGTTGCGCCATTATTTTCTGTTACATAAGCATTAGTATGTATACAGATCGAGGAGTTTCTAAACATTTACACAATATTATATTATATCACGTCATCACCAAACTGCCTTGAGGAAGCTGTAAGCAGATACGAAATACGTGTCGAACCGTAGTATTTGTTATCTTGTCAAGATTGTTCAAGTTGGGAGCACAGTGCATCCTTAGAGGAAAACGTAATTGTCTACAATTTTCTATTGCAATGTTAAAGATAGGCATTCCGAGGTTGCGTGGCGGAATCATTTCCGCAAAATACTCCCATTTTACACACATTTGTATCTCGATATTTAACACAACGACTGTAATAGCCACATTTTAACTAT
Organism: Euclidia mi; assembly: GCA_944739405.2. Taxonomy (NCBI): domain Eukaryota; kingdom Metazoa; phylum Arthropoda; class Insecta; order Lepidoptera; family Erebidae; genus Euclidia; species Euclidia mi. Next base: position 45,345,834 of record OX123195.2, read on the forward strand.
ACACCCAATAAAAGCCGCAATGAAAGCCTTAACTTAAAGCCTGCCAAATCCCTATCACATTAAGTTGCCAGCGGTGCGATTTAAAAAATAAAAATGTTTAAAAAATTCACAAAGTTCTCCCCGGAGGATTCCAAGTTGATGCCTAACTTTTGCAGGGAGGCTTACCGGGAACTCCGGGGCGTTTGGAATACTCAACTTTATTCAATAGCGTACTTTTAGGACTATTAGATATTTATCTTACAGCTTAGGTTTTTTAAACTGCGGTATCTCTGTTTTAGTCTGTTACTGTATACTGCGGTAGTAAAATTTAGTTCTTTTCACAAAATGAGTGTAAAGATTTTTGCAGAGACTGTTCCGACGACTTGTATTCATAGTATTACAGATACCTTGAGGGCATCGAAAATGCTTAAGATTTACATTCAACCGTGTGGTTATTTTGCACTTTGGCGATAAAGCAAAGTTACTTGTGGCTTTAGTTTTCATATAAAATGTTTTTTGTCATTGCAGTTCTTTCAATTCGTTTATTGATATATAGTCATAGAAGAAGAGATCATTAAAATCGTAGTAATCGATAATGGCTGTATTCAACAAATCCTCGGTTGTTTTGTATTATTAAACATCGTTGTCTTTGTTTTAAGTTTTCCAAACAATGACACTTTTGCGACACAGGAATAACTTTCGAAAATTAAGCATAAATGGTAAACCATTTGATCAGGGCTCGGTTTCACTGAAGTTAGAAAGAAATGCTTGAAAGTTTTGATGATGAATAAAATACTTTAGAATAATGTACTGTTAACATGACATGCTAGACATATTACGCTTTTAATATACGCTACTAATATAATAATAATATATTTTGTTGAATAGCTTTTTATTTTCTTGTGTGCGACATTGAACATATTTTATAGAATGTGAAACCTAATTGCGAAAATGTTAGATAAATGGGTGGATTGAACAACAAAACTCGTTTAGAGTGTCCTGTATCACTGGCCATAAAACCGAAAGCCATAGCGTTCGCGCTAGATACAATCTGAAATCCCGAAAAATCATGGTTTGACATCATTCAGGTGGGTTTTCAGCCGGCCTAAGCCGAGCGTCAATACGGCAAAAAGCTACAAACGGAGTTCTGTATTTTCATTTCTTTTTGTTTTTTTTTTCATTGGCGCTTAGTATCGTGGCTGTGACAGTCGCTATCTGTGACCGTCTCACTGGTCTCATGTTATTGGTCCGACAGTTTTGCCAAGTTGTCATTTTGTAATAGTGAATCGAGTTCGAGTTCGATATTATTTGCAATTCATTAACTTGTTCGCTGTTTCTTGTTGCAAATTAAATGCAGTTTTCAAACAGTTTTATAGGTGAAGTTTGGACATTCGTTATGTTTAAATAAAATATACCTATGTTAATTTACACTTTCGTGGTCCTTAACATTAGTTTTATATTGTTTTTCGAGACAATTAGATGTGGGTTTTATAAATAGGGATTACGTCGATTAATAAATATAATCTTTACCCTGACAGGTTTTTGGCTTTAGAAAATAAGGATTAACTGAGGCAATGCTAGTTTGTACCTATGGTATTTACTTTGATTATAAACTTGGGATTTCATAAAGTATTTAAGGCGCTTCGCGCCTTTCATACACGAACTAATATATACTTCAATACAATGTTCACTTACCAATTTGATAACACACGGCAATCAAAAGTAATAGTGCGATGGTAAAGCCTCCTATTTGCAATTGTTTCGGTTTGTCAGAATACGATACCGTTATCGTATACCGCCTAACCTAAATTACCCACAAAACCGCATACTCCCAACAAAATATACAAAAAATATCCAACCATCCGTTGCAAAACTAGATAGAACTCCAAATATTCGCACAAAACATTAAAAAACCCGAACCCGTTAATCGTTTTAGCATCGGCACTGTCACTTATATTCGATTAGTCTGTATTTGCTCATAGTGTCCGATAGCGGCAATTACAATAATTCAAACGACAATGGCTGACCTATCTCTGCGAATCCATTAGCTGATACCGTTATGTAAATGCGTGTGTCCATATTGAGGGATGTGTTGACCTGATGTTTGAATCTCGGGCCGCAACCTGTATTATGATGCGTGACTTCTGACGGGCTAAGCAGAGATAAAGCCTGTTTTAATCACTTTCATTTGTGATAGTCAATTTAATAGAGGGATTAACATATAAAGTGTCACTACCCCATTTCATTCTGTGTGTATCGTTAGAGGCGATAAAGGCAATTAGTATCTTCGGATAGAGAGAGAAAACTCTATATCGAACTTATTTCAACCCGTCTTGCCAGCGTGCTATACCTACTATATATGTACAATTAAAAATGTCGGCGGTGGACCAGTTTAAAAAAAACCCCTTGGCGCGCTCATAGAGTCGAGGCACACTAGAAACTGGTTTTGTATACGAGTGTCAATGTGTGTAAAGCAGCACTGAAAGCGACGATGTCTTGATGAGCGATTCTCACCCTTATGGTGGTCTAGCCAGAAGTTGTTCGACTGTACATACTAGCCCAAATCTTTCTATTGACGCACAGTGCACCATGTAGCAAATTAGGAGAGGCTTAAGTCCACCTGTGGACTTAATCCGCAGCAAAAGAGTATATTTAGAGTATATTTTCTAAAGCAATATTTGTTCAGTGTATTTTTTTTTATTAAATTGTGTCTGTAACTCCTGCCTACGGCTGCACCCGTATGAGTGTTGGGTAACTCATTAAAAGGTAGCCATGTGGAATTTTCATGCGTATAATATTTTATATCACTGCAAAGTTTCATCAAAATCGATTCAGTCGTTTTTCCATGAATAAATATTCATACATCGATCCTCACAAACTTTCACGTTTATAATATAATACCTACTTCCACACTCACACTCGCGGCATCAAAGCATGCATTTTACATCATTATCTGTTCACTCGAAATAAATTTCGAATAAAAGTTCTTTACCCAATTAATTTGTTGAAAATACATCAACAATTTAGATAAACTGACCAAGAGAATTACTAGTAAAGGCTGCAGACTACAGACATCTTTAATGCACCCGCCAGGCACAAGCAGCGGGCATTAAGAGGATTATCAAAGTGGAAGAAGCTCTAGATGCCAGTAGAAATTGTCGGAACATTGAACTGCCGATATGATACCTAACTAGAGTAGCTTGCCGTTTGTAATAAGTCGTCAAAGTTAACCCTTGCACAGGTCGCTACATGGATGTTTCGCATCAACAATAATCAGCTGTAGTCACCATACCCGAAATCATCTGGGAGTATAGTAGTAGTGGTAGTTCATGGATGTATGACCACGTGTGGCATTTACATCAGAGCAAGGGTGTCGCTAGCCGATTGGCTTAGGGGGGGGGGGATCAAGTACGCCAGCCGATGGCCTAGGGGGGGGCCAAGTTGATATGGAAAAAGAGAAATGTATTGAGAAAAGTATAAATTGTAAGGTTTTTTGAATCTCTAGGGAGGGGCAGCTGCCCCCCTCTGCGCCCCCTTGGCGATGCCCATGCATCATAGCGCTTCCGTGCTACGGAGATCATGTAAAGATCCGATCCCGCTTCTTGTCTCATGACAATGCCAATTCCCGCTTCTTGTCTCAAGACAATGACAATGGCAATTCATGTGGTCTATAAACTCCGACACCAGAGTTGGCCACACATTAACACGAAATAAAAGACCTTACTAGTAATAATTATGCATGTAGTGAAGGAATAAGAAAACAATAATTTTCACTCAACCATTTCATTCCGTGGGTCTCGTAAGAGGTAGCTAAGGGAAGTACACGAAGCAAATAATATCTTTGCGAAGAGAGCAAAACTCGACATCAAACTCTATACCATCCCGTCTGGCCAGCAGCGTGGCAATAAGCCAAATCTTCCTATCGACACACAGTATACATAGGTCCACATAACATAACTTCACGCCTTTTATCCCCGAAGGGGTAAGCAGAGGTGTATTATACACCTACATTTCGCCAGTTACGTTTCGGTCCCAAATAGTCCCAATGTAATAGGGGGCGAGCCTATTGCCATCTACCGTGCACATTTATGAGCGAGCGATAATTAACATTAACACAATATCATTGTGTCTCAAATTATGAGAGACCAATGTCTAGCAGTGGATTGCAAAAGGCTGTGTCATAAAGTGATATTCGAGCCAAAATGATGGTTTTTGTTAACCAATCATGCGTTTTGGATTATTGTTGACAATAGGCTCGTTATCTATTGTGTGGTTGTAGGGATGAAATACATATGTATGTGATGTACTGACCTAGGAGCTTATGGATAAGCCGTGATAGTTTGATATGTTTGTAAATATTTTAGCCCCATGTTTTGAAATTGTACTACTTCGTGCGTTACGTGAATAAGCATTGATAAATGTTACTAGTTTTGACTATACATAGGTTAGAATTGCGGACGGAGTTCTGCGAATAATTTGCCCTATGCACAACAATTTGTGCGTTTAGTAATCGGATTTGATATCTCACTATGAAATTTAAGCACATAATTATGCGGATGCGATCTATCTTTTGTGTTTAGTAAGTGAGTTAACCAGAGCAAAATAATACAAAAATCCTTACAAAGATTTTTGTTATGTACCGGTCACTAAGATTTTAAAGAAAATATTGATTTGAGGTGATTGAAATGAGACTTAGCAATGTTTCACAAAGCAAATATTTTTGTTAGGGCGTAACCTTAGCCATTACGTTAGCACTTTCTTATTCTATAATTTCCTTACCTACCTCTTTTATTTATATTGACAAGACCCAAATTTTAAATCGTTGCAGGTTCGAAGACAATTTCCAATGCCTTCCTTCTTCCGTGGGACTACACTACACTTTCCAAGCTTGGTGATTTCTCACTGATGCTGAACCTTGCTATACAGTTGATACAGTAGGAATGAAGGTAAGACATTAGTCGAGAGTGTAATACAATTTAGTCTTCTAGAGAATTACGAAAAAGTTTTATGCAAAACAGCTTGGCGTCACCCGCCTAATACAATTATTTGAAGCGCCCGACTAATTTGGTGCTATGACTTTTTTATGACACAAGTGCCTAGACACATTAATAAAAAGTAACAGTCACGTCTGTGCAAAAAATTGTGAATTTTTTTACTTTTTTACTAGTTGTTTGGTCCCGTGGCATGAATTTGCGCTGAGGTCACCAGTTTACGGGAATCGCGCGTCGGGAGAAGTACAGGGTTTTGTTGTTGGACTTTTGTAACTTTATAAGTAAAATTAAAGATTTGCCTTTATTGAAATGTTTACATAGACAAGTTTGTATATGTATGTAAGAACATAGTTATATCATATCAGTCTTGTACGTAAAGTGTCCTATTGCAGGGCAGAGACATCTTCTTACTATGAGTTAGCTTAGGCCATAGTCCGCCACGTTAGCAAAATGGCAGACTTCACAAGATTTTCGGGCATATGAACACCTACAGACATACAGATTATCTCATGATACTTTTTCACCATTTAGAAAGATAACATCATTTAATCCGCACAAAAATACTTTGGAAAGTCATTGGTCTGTGCTGTGGATTCGAACCTGAGACGCGAAAAGAATTACTTTTCGAGTCTTCCGAAAACATTATTGCGCTATCTGTTACATAAGCATTAGTATGTAAACAGATCGAGGATATTCTAAACATTTACACAATATTACATTATATCAGGTCATCACCAAACTGCCTTGAGGAAGCTGTAAGCAGATACGAAATACGTGTCGAACCGTAGTATTTGTTATCTTGGCAAGATTGTTCAAGTTGGGAGCACAGTGCATCCTTAGAGGAAAACGGAATTGTCTACAATTTTCTATTGCAATGTTAAAGATAGGCATTCCGAGATTGCGTGGCGGAATCATTTCCCCAAAATACTCCCATTTTACACACATTTGTAGCTAAATATTTAACACAACGACTGATATAACCACATTTTAACTATACACCCAATAAAAGCCGCAATGAAAGCCTTAACTTAAAGCCTGCCAAATCCCTATCACATTAAGTTGCCAGCGGTGCGATTTAAAAAATAAAAATGTTTAAAAAATTCACAAAGTTCTACCCCGAGGATTCCAAGTTGATGCCTAACTTTTGCAGGGAGGCTTACCGAGAACTCCGGAGCGTTTGGAATACTCAACTTTATTCAATAGCGTACTTTTAGGACTATTAGATATTTATCTTATAGCTTAGGTTTTTTAAACTGCGGGTATCTCTGTATTAGTTTGTTACTGTGTACTGCGGTATAGGGGTAGTAAAATTTAGTTCTTTTCACAAAATTAGTGTAAAGATTTTTGCAGTGACTGTTCCGACGACTTGTATTCATAGTTACAGATACCTTGTGGGCATCGAAAATGCTTAAGATTTACATTCCACCGTGTGTTTTTTTTTGCACTTTGGCGATAAAGCAAAGTTACTTGTGGTTTTAGTTTTCATATAAAATGCTTGTCTTTCATTGCAGTTCTTTCATTTCGTTTATTGATATATAGTCATAGAAGAAGAGATCATTATAATTGTAGTAATCGATAATGGCTGTATTCAACAAATCCACGGTAGTTTTGTAGTATTAATCATCGTTGTCTTTGTTTTAAGTCTTCCAAACAGGGAGGACTTTTGTGACACAGGAATAACTTTCGAAAATTAAGCTTAAATGGTAAACCATTTGATCAGGGCTGGGTATCACTGAAGTTAGAAAGCAATGCTTGAAAATTTTGGATGGTAAATAAAATACTTCAGAATAATGTACTGTTAACATGACAAGCTAGACATATTACGCTTTTAATATACTTACCTGTTTAATAATAATATATTTTGTTGAATAGCTTTTTATTTTCTTGTGTGCGACATTGAACATATTTTATAGAATGTGAAATCTTTAATCCTAATCGCGAAAAATTTTTATAAATGGATGGATTGAAAAACAAAACTCGTTTAGAGTGTCCAGTATCACTGGCCATAAAACCGAAAGCCATAGCGTTCGCGCTAGATACAATCTGAAATACCGAAAAATCATGGTTTGATATCATTCAGGTGGGTTTTAAGCCGGCCTAAGCCGAGCGTCAATACGGAAAAAAGCTACAAACGGAAATCTATATTTTCATTTTTTTTTCATTGGCGCTTAGTATCGTGGCTGTGACAGTCGCTATCTGTGACCGTCTCACTGGTTCCATGTTATTGGTCCGACAGTTTTGCCAAGTTGTCATTTTGTAATAGTGAATCGAGTTCGAGTTCGATATTATTTGCAATTCATTAACTTGTTCGCTGTTTCTTGTGGTAAATTAAATGCAGTTTTCAAACAGTTTTATTGGTGAAGTTTGGGAATTCGTTATGATGTTTAAATTAAATATACCTATGTTAATTTACACTTTCGTGGTCCTTAACATTAGTTTTATATTGTCTTTCGGGACAATCAGATGTGGGCTTTATGAATAGGCATTTCGTCGACTAATAAATATAATATTTATCCTGACAGGCGATTGGCTTTAGAAAATAAGGATTAACTGAGACAGTGCCAGTTTGCACCTAAGTTATATACTTTGATTATAAACTTGGGATTCCATAAAGTATTTAAGGCGCTTCGCGCCTTTAATACAAGAACTATTATATACTTCAATACAATGTTCACTTACCAATTTACACACAGGTATCTAATAAAAAGTAATAGTGCGATGGTAAAGCCTCCTATTTGCAATTGTTTCGGTTTGTCAGAATACGATACCGTTATCGTATACCGCCTAACCTAAATTACCCACAAAACCGCATACTCCCAACAAAATATATACAAAAAATATCCAACCACCCGTTGCAAACTAGATAGAACTCCAAATATTCGCACAATACATTAAAAAACCCGAACCCGTTAATCGTTTTAGCATCGGCACAGTCACTTATATTCGATTAGCCTGTGTTTGCTCATAGTATCCTATAGCGGCAATTACAATAATTCAAACGACAATGGCTGACCTATCTCTGCGAATCCATTAGCTGATACCGTTATGTAAATGCGTGTGTCCATATTGAGGGATGTGTTGACCTGATGTTTGTATCTCGGGCCGCAACCTGTATTATGACGCGTGACTTCTGAGGGCTAAGCATAGATAAAGCCTGTTTTAATCACTTTCATTTGTGATAGTTAATTTAATAGAGAGATTAACATACAATGTGTCACTACCGCATTTCATTCTGTATGTATCGTAAGAGGCGATAAAGGCAATTGGTATCTTCGGGTAGTGACAGAAAACTCTATATCAAACTTATTTCAACCCATCTGGCCAGCGTGCTATGCAATATATGTACAATTAAAAATGTTGGCGGTGGACCATATTGAAAAAAAAAAAACCCTTGGCTCGCTCATAGCGTCGGGGTACACTAGAAACTGGTTTTGTATACGAGTGTCAATGTGTGTGTAAAGCAGCACTGAAAGCGACGATGTCTTAATGAGCGATTCTCGCCGTTATGGTGGTCTAGCCGGAAGTTGTTCGACTGTACATACTAGGCCAAATCTTTCTATTGACGCACACTGCACCATGTAGCAAATTAGGAGAGGCTTAAGTCCAGCTGTGGACTTAATCCTCAGCAAAAGAGTATATTTAGAGTATATTTTCTAAAGCAAAATTTGTTCAGTGTATTTTTTTTATTAAATTGTGTCTGTATTAACTCCTGCCTAGGGCTGCACCCGTATGAGTGTTGGGTAACTCATTAAAAGGTAGCCATGTGGTATTTTCATGCGTATAATATTTTATATCACTGCAAAGTTACATCAAAATCGATTCAGTAGTTTTTCCATGAATATTCGTACATCGATCCTCACAAACTTTCACGTTTATAATACCTACTTCCACATTCACACTCGCGACATCAAAGCATCCATTTTAAATCATTATCTGTTCACTCGAATCACATTTCAAATAAAAGTTCTTTACCCAATTAATTTGTTAAAAATACATCAACAGTTTAGATAAAGTGACCAAGAGAATCACTAGTAAAGGCTGCAGACTACAGAAATTTAGCTAGAAATCTTTAAAGCACCCGCCGGGCACAAGCAGCGGGCATTAAGAGGATTATCAAAGTGGAAGAAGCTCTAGATGCCAGTAGAAATTGTCGGAACATTGAACTGCCGATATTATACCTAACTAGAGTAGCTTGCCGTTCGTAATAAGGGTTCTAGCAGACAGAGAGCGATCACACGGTCAAGCGTTCAAGCGGTCAGTTTTGCGTTCTTTGTGTTATATTACGTTACATAGGATCCTATCAGACAGAGAGCGGTCTATGTAACGTAATATAACATAAAGAACGCAAAACTGACCGCTTGAACGCTTGACAGCGTGACCGCTCTCTGTCTGATAGGACCCTATGTAACGTAATATAACATAAAGAACGCAAAACTGACCGCTTGAACGCTTGACAGGGTGACCGCTCTCTGTCTGATAGAACCCTAAGTCGGCAAAGTTAACCCGTACACAGGTCGCTACATGCATGTTTCGCATCAATAATAATCAGCTGTAGTCACCATAGCCGAAATCATCTGGGAGTATAGTAGTAGTGGTGGTAGTACATGGATGTATGACCACGTGTGGCATTAACATCAGAGCGGTACCGTGCTACGGAGATCATGTAAAGATCCGATCCCGCTTCTTGTCTCAAGACCATGCCAATTCCCGCTTCTTGTCTCAAGACAATGACAATGGCAATTCATGTGGACTATAAACTCCGACACCAGAGTTGGCCACACACTAAATTAAATACCTAACTAGTAATATGCATGTCTCAAGTGGCAGTGGGCTGGCCATATCTGTAGAAGGACTGATGGCCGATGGAGCAAGCGAATCCTAGAGTGGCGACCACGTCTCGGCAAGCGTAAGGTAGGGCGGCCCCCGGCTAGGTGGACCGACGACCTGAAAAAGGTGGCTGGGACAGACTGGATGCGGAAGGCTGAGGACCGTGTACTGTGGCGCGTGTTGGGAGAGGCCTATGTCCAGCAGTGGACTGCGATAGGCTGATTGATTGAATATGCATGTAGTGACGGAATAAGAATACAATAAATTTCACTCAACATTTTCATTCCGTGGGTCTCGTAAGAGGTAGTTAAGGGAAGTACACGAAGCAAATAATATCTTTGCGAAGAGAGCAAAACTCGACATCAAACTCTATACCATCCCGTCTTGCCAGCGTGGCAATATTAGTTTTCCTATCGACACACATAACATAACATAACTTCACGCCTTTTATCCCCGAAGGGGTAGGCAGAGGTGTATTATACACCCACATTTCGCCAGTTACGTTTCGGTCCCAATGTAATAGGGGGCGAGCCTATTGCCATCTACCGGGCACATTTATAAGCGAGCGATAATTGACATTAACACAATATTATTGTGTCTCAAATTAGGAGAGACCAATTTCTAACAGTGGAATGTAAAAGGCTATGTCATAAAGTGTTATTCGAGCCAAAATGATAGTCTTTGTTAACCAATCATGCGTTTTGTATTATTGTTGACAATAGGCTCGTGGTCTATTCTGTGGGTGTAGGGACGAAGTATGGATGTGATGTACTGACCTAGGAGCTTAAGGATTAGTCGTAATAGTATGCTGTTTGTAAATATTTTCGCTTTATGTTTTGGAATTGTACTACTTCGTGCGTTCCGTGAATAATCAAAGGTAAATGTTACTAGTTTTGATTATACATAGGTTAGAATTGCGGACGGAGTTCTGCGAATAATTTTGCCCTATGCACAACAATTTGTGTGTTTAGTAATCGAATTTGATACCTCATCACCTCAAATTAAAAATAATTAAGTAAACATAATTATGCGGATGCGATCTATCTTTTGTGTATCATAAGTAAGTTAACCAGAGCAAAATAATATAAAAGACCTTACTACGTTTTTTGTTCTGAATCCTGAGCGTAATGAGGGACTCAACAGCACGAGATACAAAAAACTTTGCTCTCGTCTAGCACACATAACTTTTCACCACAGCAGTGAGAACACATATTACTTAGGAGACATAGAAATGAACAGGAATAGATTGAATTCTGTATTGATCACTTGTTGATTTAACTCTTCTGGTGTTAAAGTACAGTCATCATCGCTAGTTTCACTCATATTTTTAGATTATTTTATATATTAATATAATTTAACACGTTACGCTATACTGTATCAGCATCAGCGCAATTTTTATTCCCGCTACTTTTTTAAATCGCGTTTTAATACCGCGTCCCTGATGTTTATTTTTCAATTAATGTACCATTGTTGTAATTCCAAATAAAAGTGTGTTGGTTAAATACCAATTTTATACTATTAATTGGACTTATTTTTGTTGAAATCTAATAATAAATTAACATAATATAAACAATAACTTATAAAAAAAGTAATTTCTTTATTACAAATATCTTATTTTATTTGCGTTTCCGAAGGTGTTTTCTTTGAGGTCGAATTCCAAAATGGAATTTTGAATTCTAAGGGGTTTGTTTATTCACATGCATGTGAAAGAGACAGAGCACAGTTAAATTAGAATGTTTTTCAAATTTATGGCTGAACAATGACAATTCGTGACACGGAAGATTGAAAAATTAAAAAGCTACTTTTTACTCACGCTCGAATCAAAATCGCGTTTTTTTCACTGTTGTCTCGCAGCAAAAGCGGCATGTTTGAGCTAGTGTGGTGAAAAGACAATTTACAATACCCTCCTGGGACTGGGACTTATACTATACATTCAAAACTTGGTGAATTTTTACTGGTGCTGAACCTTGCTATACAGTTGATACAGTAGGAATGAAGGTAAGACATTAGTCCAGAGTGTAATACAATTTAGTCTTCTAGAGAATTATGAAAAAGTTTTATAAAATCAGCTAGACGTACCCGCCTAATACAATTATTTGAAGCGCCCGACTTATTTAATGCTATGACTTTTTTATGACACAAGTGTCTAGACACATTAATAAAAAGTAACAGCAAAAGTAACTGTGCAAAAAATTGTGAAATTGTTTACTTTTTTACTAGTTGTTTGGTCCCGTGGCATGCATTTGCGCTGAGGTCACCAGTTTACTGGAATCGCGCGTCGGGAGAAGTACTGGGTTTTGCTGTTAGACTAAACTTTGTAATTTTATAAGTAAAATTAAAGATTTGCCTTTATTGTAATATCTACATAGTCAAGTTTGTATATGTATGTATGAAAATAGTAATATCATATCAGTCTTGTACGTAAAGTGTCCTATTGCAGGGCAGAAACATCTTCTCCCTATGAGTTGGGTTAGGCCATAGTCCGCCACGTTAGCAAATTGGCAAACTTCACAAGATTTTCGGGCATATGAGCACTTACCGACATACAGATTCTCTCATAATATTTTTCACCATTTAGAAAGATAACATTATTAAATCCGCACAAAAATAACTTTGGAAAGTCGTTGGTGTGTGCTGTGGATTCGAACCTGAGACGCGAGAAGAATTGCTTTTCGAGTCTTCCTAAAATATTGTTGCGCCATTTAATATCTGTTACATAAGCATTAGTATGTATACAGATCAAGGAGTTTCTAAACATTTACACAATATTACATTATATCACGTCATTACCAAACTGCCTTGAGGAAGCTGTAAGCAGATACGAAATACGCGTCGAACCGTAGTATTTGTTATCTTGTCAAGATTGTTCAAGTTGGGAGCACAGTGCATCCTTAGAGGAAAACGGAATTGTCTACAATTTTCTATTGCAATGTTAAAGATAGGCATTTCGAGGTTGCGTGGCGGAATCATTTCCGCAAAATACTCCCATTTTACACACATTTGTAGCTAAATATTTAACACACCGACTGTAATAACCACATTTTAACTATACACCCAATAAAAGCCGCAATGAAAGCCTTAACTTAAAGCCTGCCAAATCCCTATCACATTAAGTTGCCAGCGGTGCGATTTAAAAAATAAAAATGTTTAAAAAATTCACAAAGTTCTACCCCGAGGATTCCAAGTTGATGCCTAACTTTTGCAGGGAGGCTTACCGGGAACTCTCGGGCGTTTGGAATACTCAACTTTATTCAATAGCGTACTTTTAGGACTATTAGATATTTATCTTATAGCTTAGGTTTTTTAAACTGCGGGTAGCTCTTAGTCTGTTTCTGTGTACCTACTGCGGTAGTCAAATTTTGTATTTTTTGTTTCATCAAGGGGAGTCTAAATATTTTAACATAGTCTGGTTCGACGGCTGGATGATTCCCAAGTATTACAGATATCTTGAGGGCTTCTAAACTGATCGAAGTTTTAATTCAGCCGTGTGGTTCTAGCGATAGTCTAGTGGAGAGACCGACAGATTGCTACGCAGAGGATCCGGGTTCGAATCCACGGCGCGTATAGATGACTTTCGGAGTTATGTGCTTATTAAATTGTTAATTATCGGTTGCTAAACGTGAAGGAAAACATCGTGAGGAAACCTGCGTGCCTGAGAGTTCTCAATAATGTTCTCGAAAGACATGTGAAGTCTGCCAACCCGCACTTGGCCAGCGTGGTGTATGGCCTTACCCTTCTCATAATGGGAAGATGCCCAGCAGTGGGTCATTATAAAGGGCTGATGATGATGATGATGTGGTTCTTTTGCACTTTGAAGATAAAGCTGTTACTAGTGGCTTTAGTTTTCATATACGTGTACATGGCTTTTTGTCGTTGGATATTTTATAGTAATAGATGAACGATCACAAGTTCTGCATTAAACAAATTCATGGTAGTTTTTAAGAATAAATTTCATTGTCTTTGTTTTACGTTTTCCAGACAGTGAGAGATCTATGAAAACTAAGCTAAAATGGTGAACCATTTTATCAGAGCTCGGTTTGACTGAAGTTAGAAAGCAATTTTAAAATAATAATTCAATGTTAAAATACGGAAACCTAGTATTATGCTTTTAAATAACTATAATATTCGTCGATTCGTTTTTTATTTTCTTGTGTGCGATATTGCTTAGTCGTTTTAGAATATAAAATCTTTAATTCTAATTGTGAAAATTTTAAACAAATGGATATATTGAAAAACAAAACTCGTTTAGAGTGTTCATTCTGCTAGTCGCTGTCATTGAGTAAAGACGTGTTAGAGCTTTTTACTCCTTACGAGTGCCTGATTGGTGGTTTAATACAAATTCCAATTCTCTTTCTAACTTCAAGCTATTATACGTATTGTTGACGCCTCTTGGGAGTTCCCAGAAAGGGATACATATAGTTGCCTTGTGCCAACTACAAATTTGGGCAGGTCGACTTTTTGGTGATTCGTGAGATTCGATCCATCGGACGTTTGAGTGGGGTGTAGTGTACACTGCGCCATCGTGACATGCTGCGGCGGCCGCAAATTAAGGAACAACTTTGAACCGGTATCGGCTACGACGTGCGACGACATCACTGTGCTACGCGCGCGATAACGCGCGCTACACATCTCACCTTGCTACGAGCTACGGACATTCTCGAGTCGGCTACGAACCCAATTAATTGTGAGTAGTGAATAAAAACGCATTATTATTATAGCATGTGTAAAACACTCTCCTAAGAAAACCACCGCGTCGGCAATAGACCAGTCGCAGTCAGTTCCTAACATAACTCAAGCTATAGCCGACCCAGAGTTCATCAACATAACTTCACGCCACAAGCGAATTAGAACAGATGATCCTACTGACCACCAGGAGGACTTTAAGCTTGAAATTAAACGAATGTTAGAAGCCTGGAAGCGAGACTACGACGACTCTTTCTCTAAAATGATGGCGGACCAGAGGTCACTTGTCTCAAAACTTGTTGCCGACGTAAACGAATTGAAACAACAAAACTTGGAAATTCAAAAGTCAAATAAAGATATCGAAAAATCTATCACTGTTGTAAGCGAGTTATATGATGACATGAAAAATCAAGTAACGGCTTTACAAAAGGAATGTAATCAGCACAAGAAGTACACAGAAACTTTAGAAAAAACTATACGAGATCTTCAATATAAATCTCGATCTTCGTCGATTGAAATTCGTAATATACCTCCGCAACATAATGAGTCATCTGTTGATCTCTCAAGGATAATTTCGAGTATTGGGAACACTGTAGATCTGCCAATATCACCATCAGCAATCCGAGACGTATATCGTGTACCGAGCAACTCAAACGACAAGGCGATAGTGGCTGAATTCTTAAGTGTACAAACTAAAAACGATCTGATTTCTCGCATACGCCGTTTTAATAACAAACATCAAAGCAAAGAAAATAAGCTTAATACCCAACTTATAGGATTGCCAAGTCAAAAACAACCGGTGTACGTGGATGAACATTTGTGCTTATCAGCTAAGAAATTATTCTATTTGTCAAGGCAGTTCGCGAAGCGTCATGACTATAAGTTCTGCTGGGTCACTAACGGCAACATCTTTCTACGAAAGCAACCAGGAGATAAGCAGATACTGGTTAAATCCGAAACTACGTTGCAGGAACTAGAAGATGACAAATGACTACTAGTCAAGTTGGTACTGCCGTATTGTATAGTTAACCAATTAATATCTTACTTATTATTCAAAGTTTTTACTGTATTGCATGGAATTAGCTTTTATATTATGTTATTAAGGGAATTACCAAATACTAAACTTAACACACACCCTCAAACACAATATCATAACACACATATTAAACCAACATATACACAAACGATACAAAACACAACATACACCGAATCAATACATACACTATCCACACTTTACTATATTATTATTACCAAAGATCAAACATGTCAACTTTTACAAAAATTATATACCGACGAGTCTATCAGTCTTAGCTGCATGAGTCGGGTGCCTCGGATCTTATTTTATAATCCAAAATTGTTGGTATTATATTATCTTACAAATGGCTAATTTAGTTAATAATATTATTTCTGACTTGGATCATATGAATATCGCGAATGTTTATACTTGTATTCCAAATGAGTGTAGTAAATATTTTAACGCCATAAATGGGACAACAACCATACTCCATATCAATATACGCAGTATTAAAAGAAATTTTGATGAACTATTAATACTACTAACTACTATTAAGGTAGAATGTGATGTCCTTATTCTAACAGAGTGTTGGTTGAATAAAATAAGTGATCTTCCCAAATTAGATGGCTACAACTGTCACTATTCACATCTAAACTACAACCAAAATGACGGTATAGTAATATATATTAGAAGTGACATCGGTTACAAAATCGAAGAGCCCGACTTCACAAATGGCAATTGTCTTACTTGCCTTATGAGTACAGAACTGGCTATAGTTGCCATTTATCGTTCTCCCTCTCACTACTCTAACCAAGGATTCGATAATTTTTTATGTAGCCTTGATAAAGTTTTGTGCTCAATTGGCAATTATAAGAACATATGTCTTATTGGTGATACCAATATTGACATTACGCCCAGCTGTTCAAATGAACGATCTGCTGGTTATTTAACCCTTAATGCTACCCATGGCTTGCTACCGGCTCACACAATTCCAACGCGAATAAATACCTGCTTGGATCATGTGATTTTAAAAAGTAAGCATACCGCTACGGTAGTCCTCTTAGAATCGCACATCACCGACCATCTGCCCTTGCTTGTAGGAATCAAGACCAGCAAATATACTAAAAGACCAATCCCAGCTTTTAAAATGCCTACCTTAGATTATATTAAAGCCAAACACGATATAGAATGCCATGATTTCACTCCCGTAATAGCTTCTGAGGACCCTAATAAAGCTGCTAATTTACTTATAATAGCAATCCAAAATATAATCACTGCGAATACTACAATAGCTCACGTTACTAAAAAAATAGAAATCTTAAACCATGGATTACTCCTGGTTTGTTAAAATGTATACGTCATCGCGATAAATTGCACAAAAAAGCAAGAAACTCACCTGACAATCCGATAACACAAGTCATTTATAAGCGCTATCGCAATTTCTGCAACAATTTACTTAGAAAACTTAAAACTTTACATGACAAACACGAACTTGATAAGGCAAAATACAATCCCAAAGCACTCTGGAATAAAATAAAAGATATTACCAACACTAAAAAGACATGTACATCTGCTACTGAATTACTAAATAACAATGCTAATCCAAAACTAACTATCAACAGAATATGCCAATTTTTTGCTTCCACTGGTGCTGACCTGGCCTCTAGAATTCCATCTGTGACTGCATAACCATCCTCTAAACAAAACAACGCCATAAACTCGTTCGTCATTCTAGACGTTGATGAATCGGAAGTTGAGTCCACCATTATGAACCTTAGGCATGATAGTGCTACAGGTTGGGATGGTATACCAACAGCTCTCCTAAAGGTTTGTAAGAACACTCTTGTTCCTTTAATAACACATGTTATTAACATCTCCATTGCCAAAGGAATATTCCCTGAGCCTTTTAAGAAGGCACTCATTCATCCAATTCACAAGGGTGGCGACCGCGACTGTATCGACAATTATAGACCCATTTCAGTACTTTCAGCCCTTTCTAAAATTATGGAGAAATTAATTAACAGTAGACTAGTGAATTACCTCAACAATCTTAATATTATTGCACCCAATCAGTACGGATTCAAAAGAGGTGTCTCTACTGAAGATGCTGTAATCGATCTGACACAGTTCGTGGCGAAAAAGTTGGATGCTCAACAGAAGTGCCTCGGTATCTTCCTAGACTTAAAGAAGGCATT
Source organism: Euclidia mi (assembly GCA_944739405.2). Classification (NCBI taxonomy): domain Eukaryota; kingdom Metazoa; phylum Arthropoda; class Insecta; order Lepidoptera; family Erebidae; genus Euclidia; species Euclidia mi. Next base: position 45,363,524 of record OX123195.2, read on the forward strand.
TGATACAGTCTCTGTCCCAACCCTACTAACTAAATTAGAGTCTATTGGAATTCGAGGAAAACCACTACAACTCTTCAAGGATTATCTCCAGGATAGGAAACTTGAAGTTAAAATAAATTCACGTGTCAGTGACGAAGAAATTGTAACATTCGGAGTCCCACAAGGCACCGTGATTGGACCTACGCTGTTTGTAATATACATAAACGACCTATGTCTACTGCAACTACGTAATTCAAAAATCTTCACGTATGCTGACGATACCGCTATCGTGGTTTACAGTAGTACGTGGATGGAGGTCAAGACGATAGCAGAGAAGTCCTTACAAGTGGTTACACAGTGGCTACAATATAATTTGCTAACATTAAATGTCAACAAAACTAACTACATGCCCTTTTCCATCACCAATAATAACCAAGCCGCAACGGACTTCACAATCAAGGTGCATGCATGCTCCGTTCCCTCTTCTTGCGCATGTGAAGCATTGACACGTGTCAATCACACAAAATATCTGGGTGTAGTCATTGATAACGGATTGAAATGGCACAATCAGATTGATATGACCACTTCAAAAACCAGGAGACTTATATATATATTTAAATCCCTTCGACATTGTGCAGACATCCAAACTTTAAAAATGGTTTATCAAGCGCTGTGTCAGTCCGTTATCACTTACTGCATCCCAGTCTGGGGAGGCAGTGCTAAAACCAAGTTCCTAGAGTTGGAGAGAGCACAAAGAGCCGTGCTTAAAGTGATGCTTGGTAAACCATTCAGATATCCCACTGCCCAACTTTACGCAGAGTGCAAATTACTCACTGTGAGACAGCTCTTTGTGCTTCGTGCAACTCTTAGAAAACAAAGAGAAGTGCCACCACCAGATCCCTCAAAGCGCAATTGTAGAATTATATGTCCAATGGAGAATTACAAAACTACATTCGCCAGACGCCAATTTTACATCCTAAGTAGTTTGATCTATAAAAAAATTGGTAAAATAATACCGTTAACCTCACTCAACCCCTATGAGGTCAAGACTAAACTGAGTGTATGGTTGCAAACTTTAGACTACAAACAAACAGAAGATCTCCTTCAGTTAGAACAGTAAGATACACCCACATACACATACAAGGACACAGACGCACGCACATGCACATACACAACACACAGACACACAAACACACACACTGGCACACAAACACACACACACATACAAACACATACACAGGGACACAAACACACACACACACACACATTCCCTATTCTTTCTTTTTTACTTTTCATTATTTGTTAAGCCGTCTTTCATATACCACACTCGTAACGACCTTTACTTCTTAGTATCTTCTAGTAATAATATAGTAAAATAGTGATGGCAGAACACTAGCTCCCAAGTCACAGGAACACCTAGTTTGGGAGTTAGGGTTATTATATTAGTGTAACCTCAATCATTATTAGATGTAAATTAGTCCTAAGGCATTGTGTAAAAGGTTATCTGCATCAATAAAGATTATTATTATTATTATTATTATTATAGTGTCCAGTATCACTGGCCATAAAACCGAAAGCCATAGCGTTCGCGCTAGATACAATCTGAAATACCGAAAAATCATGGTTTGATATCATTCAGGTGGGTTTTAAGCCGGCCTAAGCCGAGCGTCAATACGGAAAAAAGCTACAAACGGAAATCTATATTTTCATTTTTTTTTCATTGGCGCTTAGTATCGTGGCTGTGACAGTCGCTATCTGTGACCGTCTCACTGGTTCCATGTTATTGGTCCGACAGTTTTGCCAAGTTGTCATTTTGTAATAGTGAATCGAGTTCGAGTTCGATATTATTTGCAATTCATTAACTTGTTCGCTGTTTCTTGTGGTAAATTAAATGCAGTTTTCAAACAGTTTTATTGGTGAAGTTTGGGAATTCGTTATGATGTTTAAATTAAATATACCTATGTTAATTTACACTTTCGTGGTCCTTAACATTAGTTTTATATTGTCTTTCGGGACAATCAGATGTGGGCTTTATGAATAGGCATTTCGTCGACTAATAAATATAATATTTATCCTGACAGGCGATTGGCTTTAGAAAATAAGGATTAACTGAGACAGTGCCAGTTTGCACCTAAGTTATATACTTTGATTATAAACTTGGGATTCCATAAAGTATTTAAGGCGCTTCGCACCTTTCGTACACGAACTATATACTTCAATACAATGTTCTTGCAATGTTCACTTACCAATTTGACATCACACAGGCAATAAAAAGTAATAATGCGATGGTAAAGTCTCCTATTTGCAATTTTGCGGTTAGTCAGAATACGATACCGTTATCGTATACCGCCTAACCTAAATTACCCACAAAACCGCATACTCCCAACAAAATATATAAGTACAAAAAATATCCAACCGTCCGTTGCAAAACTAGATAGAACTCCAAATATTCGCACAAAACATTAAAAAACCCGAACCCGTTAATCGTTTTAGCATTGGCACAGTCACTTATATTCGATTAGTCTGTATTTGCTCATAGTATCCGATAGCGGCAATTACAATAATTCAAACGACAATGGCTGACCTATCTCTGCGAATCCATTAGCTGATACCGTTATGTAAATGCGTGTGTCCATATTGAGGGATGTGTTGACCTGATGTTTGAATCTCGCGCCGCAACCTGTATTATGATGCGTGACTTCTGACGGGCTAAGCAGAGATAAAGCCTGTTTTAATCACTTTCATTTGTGATAGTCAATTTAATACAGGGATTAACATATAAAGTGTCACTACCCCATATCATTCCATGTGTGTATCGTTAGAGGCGATAAAGGCAATTAGTATCTTCGGATAGAGAGAGAAAACTCTATATAGAACTTATTTCAACCCGTCTGGCCAGCGTGCTATACTATATAATATTGTACAATCAAAAATGTCGGCGCTGGACCAGTTTAAAAAAAAACCCCTTGGCGCGCTCATAGAGTCGAGGCACACTAGAAACTGGTTTTGTATACGAGTGTCAATGTGTGTGTAAAGCAGCACTGGAAGCGACGATGTCTTGATGAGCGATTCTCGCCGTTATGGTGGTCTAGCCGGAGGTTGTTCGACTGTACTTACTAGGCCAAATATTTCTATTGACTCACAGTGCACCATGTAGCAAATGAGGAGAGGCTTAAGTCCAGCTGTGGACTTAAGCCTCAGTAAAAGAGTATATTTAGAGTATATTTTCTAAAGCAAAATTTGTTCAGTGTATTTTTTTTTATTAAATTGTGTCGGTATTAACTCCTGCCTACGGCTGCACCCGTATGAGTGTTGGGTAACTCAATAAATGGTGGCCATGTGGTATTTTCATGCGTATAATATTTTATATCACTGCAAAGTTTCATCAAAATCGATTCAGTAGTTTTCCCATGAATATTCATACATTGATCCTCACAAACTTTCACGTTTATAATACCTACTTCCACACTCACACTCGCGGCATCAAAGCATCCATTTTAAATCACTATCTGTTCACTCGTATCACACTTCTAATAAAAGTTCTTTACCCGATTAATTTGTTGAAAATACATCACAATTGAGATAAACTGACCAAGAGAATTACTAGTAAAGGCTGCAGACTACAGACATTTAGCTAGAAATCTTTAATGCACCCGCCGGGCACAAGCAGTGGGCATTAAGAGGATTATCAAAGTGGAAGAATCTCTAGATGCCAGTAGAAATTGTCGGAACATTGAACTGCCGATATTATACCTAACTAGAGTAGCTTGTCGTTTGTAATAAGTCGGCAAAGTTAACTCTTGCACAGGTCGCTACATGGATGTTTCGCATCAACAATAATCAGCTGTAGTCACCATAGCCGAAATCATCTGGGAGTATAGTAGTAGTGGTAGTACATGGATCCACCACGTGTGGCATTTACATCAGAGCGCTTCCGTGCTACGGAGATCATGTAAAGATCCGATCCCGCTTCTTGTCACAAGAAAATGCCAATTCCCGCTTCTTGTCTCAAGACTATGACAATGGCAATTCATGTGCTCTATGAACTCCGACACCAGAGTTGGCCACACACTAAATAAAAGACCTAACTAGTAATATGCATGTAGTGACGGAATAAGAATACAATAATTTTTACTCAATCATTTCATTCCGTGGGTCCCGTAAGAGGTAGCTAAGGAAAGTACACGAAGTAACTAATATCTTTCGAAGGGTGCAAAACTCGACATCAAACTCTATACCATCCCGATTGGCCAGCGTGGCATTAAGCGAAAACTTCCTATCGACACACAATATCATAACACATAACATAACTTCACGCCTTTTATCCCCGAAGGGGTAGGCAGAGATGTATTATACACCCACATTTCGCCAGTTACGTTTCGGTCCCAATGTAATAGCGGGCGAGCCTATTGCCATCTAACGGGCACATTTATACTTAAGCGAGCGATCATTAACATTAACACAATAACATTGTGTCTCAAATTATGAGAGACCAATGTCTAGCAGTGGACTGCAAAAGGCTATGTCATAAAGTGATATTCGAGCCAAAATGATAGTCTTTGTTAACCAATCATGCGTTTTGGGTTATTGTTGACAATAGGGCCGTGGTCTATTGTGTGTGTGTAGGGACGGAACATGAATGTGATGTACTGACCTAGGAGCTTAAGGATTAGCCGTAGTAGTATGCTGTTTGTAAATGTTTTCACTTTATGTTTTGAAATTTTACTACTTCGTGCTTTATTGGTAAACTAGAGGACGCCAGCAGCTACGCCTGCATTTTTTTAAATTTACCTGTTTTGGCCGATCCCGTGGGAATTTCGGGAAATCCCTTCTTAGTGCACCCCTACGGTCCCCAAGGAACATACATGCCAAATTTCAGCTTCCTGCGCCCAATAGTTTCGGCTGTAGCGTGTCTGTCAGTCAGACAGTAATGAAAGGATTTTATATATTAAGATGTTACTAGTTTTGATTATACATAGGTTAGAATTGCAGATGGAGTTCTGCGAATAGTTTGCCCTATGCACAACAATTTGTGCGTTTAGTAATCGGATTTGATATCTCACTATGAAATTTAAGCACACAATTATGCGGATGCGTTCTATCTTTTGTGTATAGTAAGTAAGTTAACCAGAGCAAAATAATACAAAAGACCTTACTACTTGAATTGTTAATTATCGCTTGTCCCGTGCCTCGGAGAGCACGTTAAGCCGTCGGTCCCGGTTGTCATGAAGATCTTTGACAGTCGTTACAGGGCGTCAGTACCTTCTAAAATAAACTGACATTAGTCTAAACCATGGAATATCGCTATCCCTTCGGGTTGCGGAGGTCAGATAGGCAGTCGCTCTGTGGAAAAGCTAATATTCAGCCAAATCCGGTTAGACTAGTAAGCGGACCCCAGATTGAAACTGGGATAACGCTAAGAGAAAGAGACCTTACTACGTTTTTTGTTTTGTAATTATTGCTGGTCTCTAAGATTTTAACGAAAATATTGATTTGAGGTGATTGAAATGAGACTTAGCAATTTTTCACTAAGCAAATATTTTTGTTAGGGCGGAACCTAAGACACAACGTTAGCACTTACTTATTCTATAATTTCCTTACCTACCTCTATTATTTATATTGACAAGACCCAATTAATCGTTGCAGGTTCGAAGACAATTTCCAATACCTTCCTTTCGTGGGACTACACTACACTTTCCAAGCTTGGTGATTTCTCACTGATGCTGAACCTTGCTATTCAGTTGGTATAGTAGGAATGAAGGTAAGACATTAGTCCTGAGTGTAATACAATTTTGTCTTCTAGAGAATTATGAAAAAGTTTTATTAAAAACAGCTTGGCGTCACCCGCTTAATACAATTATTTGAAGCGCCCGACTAATTTGTTGCTATGACATTTTTATGACACAAGTGTCTAGACACATTAATAAAAAGTAACAGTCAGGTCTGTGCAAAAATGTTGTAAAATTGTTTACTTTTTTACTAGTTGTTTGGTCCCGTGGCATGAATTTGCGCTGAGGTCACCAGTTTACGGGAATTGCGCGTCGGGAGAAGTACTGGGTTTTGTTGTTGGACTTTTGTAACTTTATGAGTAAAATTTAAGATTTGCCTTTATTGTAATGTCTACATAGACATGTTTGTATATGTATGTAAGTTTGTACATAGTCATATCATATCAGTCTTGTACGTAAAGTGTCCTATTGCAGGGCAGAGATCTTCTCACTATGAGTTGGGTTAGGCCATACTCCGCCACGTTAGCAAATTGGAAGACTTCACAAGTTTTTCGGGCATATGAGCACTTACAGACATACAGATTTTCTCATGATATTTTTTCACAATTTAGATAGATAACATAATTAAATCCGCACAAAATAACTTTGGCAAGTCATTGGTGTGTGCTGTGGATTCGAACCTGAGACGCGAGAAGAATTGCTTTTCGAGTCTTCCGAAAACCTTATTGCGCTATTAATATATGTTACACTAGAGGACGCCAGCAGCTACGCCTGCATTTTTTTTTAATTTACCCGTTTTGGCCGATCCCGTGGGAATTTCGGGCAATCCCTTCTTAGTGCACCCCTACGGTCCCCAAGGAACATACATGCCAAATTTCAGCTTCCTGCGCCCAATAGTTTCGTCTGTAGCGTGTCTGTCAGTCAGTCAGTAACGCAAGGATTTTATATATTAAGATAGGCATTAGTATGTATACAGATCGAGCAGTTTCTAAACATTTACACAATATTACATTATATCAGGTCATCACCAAACTGCCTTGAGGAAGCTGTAAGCAGATACGAAATACGTGTCGAACCGTAGTATTTGTTATCTTGTCAAGATTGTTCAAGTTGGAAGCACAGTGCATCCTTAGAGGAAAACGGAATTGTCTACAATTTTCTATTGCAATGTTAAAGATAGGCAATTCGAGGTCGCATGGTGGAATCATTTCCCCAAAATACTCTCATTTAACACCCATTTGTAGCTCGATATTTAACACAACGACTGTAATAACCACATTTTAACTATACACCCAATAAAAGCCGCAATGAAAGCCTTAACTTAAAGCCTGCCAAATCCCTATCACATTAAGTTGCCAGCGGTGAGATTTATTACATACATACATAGACTCACGCCTGTTTCCCCTCTTTTCGCCAGTGTTTTGATCCCACGTAATAGGTGGCGAGCCTATTGCCGCTTATTGGGACATTTTGTTTGCCAGAGCCTCGTCCGTTGATCGGCAGGTGCACCACTTGCAGGTGAGGTTGGCTTGGGACCCTAAGTTCTTGGTGGGAACCCTATGCACCCCATAACTTTTGCAGGGAGGCTTACCGGGAACCCTCGGGCATTTGGAATACTCAACTTTATTCAATAGCTACTCTTAGGAATATTAGATATTTATCTTATAGCTTAGGTTTTTTAAACTGCGGTATCCCTGTTTTAGTCTGTTACTGTATACTGCGGTAGTAAAATTTAGTTCTTTTCACAAAATGAGTGTAAAGATTTTTGCAGAGACTGTTCCGACGACTTGTATTCATAGTATTACAGATACCTTGAGGGTATCGAAAATGCTTAAGATTTACATTCCACCGTGTGGTTCTTTTGCACTTTGGCGATAAAGCAAAGTTACTTGTGGCTTTAGTTTTCATATAAAATGCTTTTTGTCATTGCAGTTCTTTCATTTTGTTTATTGATATATAATCATAGAAGAAGAGATCATTAAAATCGTAGTCATCGATAATGGCTGTATTCAACAAATCCACGGTAATTTTGTATTATTAATCATCGTTGTCTTTGTTTTAAGTCTTCCAAACAGGGAGGACTTTTGTGACACAGGAATTACTTTCGAAAATTAAGCTTAAATGGTAAACCATTTGATCAGGGCTCGGTTTCACTGAAGTTAGAAAGCAATGCTTGAAAGTTTTGATGATGAATAAAATACTTCAGAACAATGTACTGTTAACATGACAAGCTAGACATATTACGCTTTTAATATACCTGTTTAATAATAATATATTTTGTTGAATAGCTTTTTATTTTCTTGTGTGCGACATTGAACATATTTTATAGAATGTGAAATCTTTAATCCTAATCGCGAACATTTTAGATCAATGGATGGATTGAACAACAAAACTCGTTTAGAGTGTCCTGTGTCACTGGCCATAAAACCGAAAGCCATAGCGTTCGAGCTAGATACAATCTAAAATCCCGAAAAATCATGGTTTGACATCATTTAGGTGGGTTTTTAGCCGTCCTAAGCCGAGCGTCAATACGGCAAAAAGCTACAAACGGAGTTCTGTATTTTATTTTATTTTTGTTTTTTTTTTCATTGGCGCTTAGTATCGTGGCTGTGACAGTCGCTATCTGTGACCGTCTCACTGGTTCCATGTTATTGGTCCGACAGTTTTGCCAAGTTGTCATTTTGTAATAGTGAATGGAATTCGGGTTCGATATTACTTGCAATTCATTAACTTGTTCGCTGTTTCTTGAGGTGAATTAAATGCAGTTTTCAAACAGTTTAATAGGTGAAGTTTGGGAATTCGTTATAATATTTAAATAATCCTTATAAAATAGATGTTATTGCAACGATGAGTATTTTAATTTTATTAAAAGTAATAATGTTGATTAATAAACAGAATACCCAATCCGACAGGCGAATGGCTTTTGAAAATAATGTTTGCTGAGACAATATTAGTCTGCACTTTGGTGTTCATGCAGTATTTTGGGCGTGTCGCGAAATTCATACACACGTGTGTCCGAAGACATTCAGGAGGAACTACAACATACTCCACTTTTATGCTCACTTACCTACAGGCCCAGGATAACGTACAAGTAATAAAAAGTAATAGTGCGATGGTAAAGCCTCCTATTTACAATTGTTTCGGTTAGCCCGAATACGATATCGTTATCGTTTACCGCCTTACCTAAATTACCCTCAAAAACCGCATATTCCCAACAAGATCGATAAAATAATATCCAAACATCCGTTGCAAAACTAAATAGAACTCCAAATATTCGCACAAAACATTAAAAAACCCGAACCCGTTAATCGTTTTAGCATCGGCACAGTCACTTATATTCAATTAGTCTGTGTTTGCTCATAGTATCCGATAGCGGCAATTACAATAATTCAAGCGACAATGGCTGACCTATCTCTGCGAATCCATTAGCTGATACCGTTATGTAAATGCGTATGTCCATATTGAGGGATGTGTTGACCTGATGTTTGAATCTCGGGCCGCAACCTGTATTATGATGCGCGACTTCTGACGGGCTAAGCAGAGATAAAGTCTGTTTTAATCTCTTTCATTTGCGATGGTCAATTTAATAGTGGGATTAATATACGAATTGTCACTACCCTATTTCATTCCATGTGTATCGTAAGAGGCGATTAAGGCAATTAGTATCTTCTGGTAGAGACAGAAAACTCTATATAGAACTTATTTCAACCCGTCTGGCCAGCGTGCTATACTATATATGTACAATCAAAAATGTCGGCGCTGGACCAGTTTAAAAAAAAACCCCTTGGCGCGCTCATAGAGTCGAGGCACACTAGAAACTGGTTTTGTATACGAGTGTCAATGTGTGTGTAAAGCAGCACTGGAAGCGACGATGTCTTGATGAGCGATTCTCGCCGTTATGGTGGTCTAGCCGGAGGTTGTTCGACTGTACTTACTAGGCCAAATATTTCTATTGACTCACAGTGCACCATGTAGCAAATGAGGAGAGGCTTAAGTACAGCTGTGGACTTAAGCCTCAGTAAAAGAGTATATTTAGAGTATATTTTCTAAAGCAAAATTTGTTCAGTGTATTTTTTATTATTAAATTGTGTCGGTATTAACTCCTGCCTACGGCTGCACCCGTATGAGTGTTGGGTAACTCAATAAATGGTGGCCATGTGGTATTTTCATGCGTATAATATTTTATATCACTGCAAAGTTTCATCAAAATCGATTCAGTAGTTTTTCCAGGAATAATTATTCATACATCGATCCTAAAAAACTTTCACGTTTAAAATACCTACTTCCACACTCACACTCGCGGCTTCAAAGCACTCATTTTAAATCATTATCTGTTCACTCGTATCACATTTCGAATAAAAGTTCTTTACCCAATTAATTTGTTGAAAATACATCAACAATTTAGATAAACTGACCAAGAGAATTACTAGTAAAGGCTGCAGACTACAGACGTTTAGCTAGAAATCTTTAATGCACCCGCTGGGCATAAGCATCGCGGCAGCGAGCATTAAGAGGATTATCAAAATGGAAGAAGCTCTAGATGCCAGTAGAAATTGTCGGAACATTGAACTGCCAACCTACCTAGAGTAGCTTGCCGTTTGTAATAAGTCGGCAAAGTTAAACCTTGCACAGATCGCTACATGGATGTTTCGCATCAACAATAATCAGCTGTAGTCACCATAGCCGAAATCATCTGGGAGTATGTAGTAGTGGTAGTACATGGATCCACCACGTGTGGCATTTACATCAGAGCGGTACCGTGCTATGGAGATCATGTAAAGATCCGATACCGCTTCTTGTCACAAGACTATGCCGATTCCCGCTTCTTGTCTCCAGGGAATTCATGTGGTCTATAAACTCCGACACCAGAGTTGGCCACACACTAAATAAAATCCCTAACTAGTAATATGCATGTAGTGACGGAATAAGAATACAATAATTTTCACACAACCATTGCATTCCGTGGGTCTCGTAAGAGGTAGCTAAGGAAAGTACACGAAGCAACTAATCTCTATAAAAAAAAAAACACTAAATCTTTCGAAGGGTGCAAAACTCGACATCAAACTATTCCATCCCGTCAAGCCAGCGTGGCAAGCCAAATCTTCCTATCGACACACAATATCATAACACATAACATAACTTCAGGCCGTTTATCCCCGAAGGGGTAGCCAGAGGTGTATTATACACCCACATTTCGCCAGTTACGTTTCGGTCCTAATGTAATAGAGGGCGAGCCTATTGCCATCTACCGGGCACGTTTAGAAGCGAGCGATAATTAACATTAACACAATATCATGGTGTCTCAAGTTAGGAGAGACCAATGTCTAGCAGTGGAATGTAAAAAGCTGTGTCATAAAGTGTTCTTCGAGCCAAAATGATAGCCTTTGTTAACCAATCATGCGTTTTGGATTATTGTTGACAATAGGCTCGTGGTCTATTGTGTGGGTGTAGGGACGAAGTATGGATGTGATGTACTGACCTAGGAGCTTAAGGATTAGCCGCAATAGTATGCTATGTTTGTAAATATTTTCGCTTTATGTTTTGAAATTGTACTACTTCGTGCTTTATTGGTAAATGTTACAAGTTTTGATTATACATAGGTTAGAATTGCGGACGGAGTTCTGCGAATAATTTGTCCCATGCACAGCAATTTGTGCGTTTAGTAATCGAATTTGATAACTCACGACCCGGTGGCGTAGCGGGAGTGTAAACGACTGCCACGCCGAAGGTCGCGGGTTCGATTCCCGCTCAAGTCAAACATTTGTGTGCACATGCATGAACATGAATGTTTGTCTTGGTCTGGGTGTTTCTATGTATAATATGTATGTATTTACAAAAAAAAAGTATATAAGTATGTTTATACATTGTCTAGTACCCATAGTACAAGCACAGATAAGTTAATACTATACAGTAGTACAAGCTTCTGCTTAGTTTGGGACTAGATGGTGTTGTGTGAATGTGGAAGAATATTATATTATATATTATGTTTTATTATTTAGCACACAATTATGCGGATGCGTTCTATCTTTTTTGTATAGTACCTAAGTAAGTTAACCAGAGCAAAATAATACAAAAGACCTTACTACGTTTTTTTTTTGTAATTATTGCTGGTCTCTAAGATTTTAACGAAAATATTGATTTGAGGTGATTGAAATGAGGCTTAGCAATTTTTCACTAAGCAAATATTTTTGTTAGGGCGAAACCTTAGACACAACGTTAGCACTTTCTTATTCTATAATGTCCTTACCTCTATTATTTATATTGACAAGACCCAAACTCTAAATCGTTGCAGGTTCGAAGACAATTTCCAATACCTTCCTTCCGTGGGACTACACTACACTTTCCAAGCTTGGTGATTTCTCACTGATGCTGAACCTTGCTATACAGTTGATACAGTAGGAATGAAGGTAAGACATTAGTCCAGAGTGCAATACAATTTAGTCTTCTAGAGAATAATGAAAAAGTTTTATTTAGATTTGAAAAACAGCTTGACGTCACCCGCCTAATACAATTATTTGAAGCGCCCGACTGATTTGACGCTATGACTTTTTATGACACAAGTGTCTAGACACATTAATAAAAAGTAACAGTCAGGTCTGTGCAAAAAATTGTGAAATTGTTTACTTTTTTACTAGTTGTTTGGTCCCGTGGCATGAATTTGCGCTGAGGTCACCAGTTTACGGGAATCGCGCGTCGGGAGAAGTACTGGGTTTTGCTGTTAGACTAAACTTTGTAATTTTATAAGTAAAATTAAAGATTTGCCTTTATTGTAATATCTACATTGTCAAGTTTGTATATGTATGTATGAAAATAGTCATATCATATCAGTCTTGTACGTAAAGTGTCCTATTGCAGGGCAGAGACATCTTCTCCCTATGAGTTGGGTTAGGCCATAGTCCGCCACGTTAGCAAATTGGCAAACTTCACAAGATTTTCGGGCATATGAGCACTTACCGACATACAGATTTTCTCATAATATTTTTCACCATTTAGAAAGATAACATTATTAAATCCGCACAAAAATAACTTTGGAAAGTCGTTGGTGTGTGCTGTGGATTCGAACCTGAGACGCGAGAAGAATTGCTTTTCGAGTCTTCCTAAAACATTGTTGCGCCATTTAATATCTGTTACATAAGCATTAGTATGTATACAGATCAAGGAGTTTCTAAACATTTACACAATATTACATTATATCACGTCATTACCAAACTGCCTTGAGGAAGCTGTAAGCAGATACGAAATATGCGTCGAACCGTAGTATTTGTTATCTTGTCAAGATTGTTCAAGTTGGGAGCACAGTGCATCCTTAGAGGAAAACGGAATTGTCTACAATTTTCTATTGCAATGTTAAAGATAGGCATTTCGAGGTTGCGTGGCGGAATCATTTCCGCAAAATACTCCCATTTTACACACATTTGTAGCTAAATATTTAACACACCGACTGTAATAACCACATTTTAACTATACACCCAATAAAAGCCGCAATGAAAGCCTTAACTTAAAGCCTGCCAAATCCCTATCACATTAAGTTGCCAGCGGTGCGATTTAAAAAATAAAAATGTTTAAAAAATTCACAAAGTTCTACCCCGAGGATTCCAAGTTGATGCCTAACTTTTGCAGGGAGGCTTACCGGGAACTCTCGGGCGTTTGGAATACTCAACTTTATTCAATAGCGTACTTTTAGGACTATTAGATATTTATCTTATAGCTTAGGTTTTTTAAACTGCGGGTAGCTCTTAGTCTGTTTCTGTGTACCTACTGCGGTAGTCAAATTTTGTATTTTTTGTTTCATCAAGGGGAGTCTGTATATTTTAACATAGTCTGGTTCGACGGCTGGATGATTCCCAAGTATTACAGATATCTTGAGGGCTTCTAAACTGATCGAAGTTTTAATTCAGCCGTGTGGTTCTAGCGATAGTCTAGTGGAGAGACCGACAGATTGCTACGCAGAGGATCCGGGTTCGAATCCACGGCGCGTACGACTTTCGAAGTTATGTGCTTATTAAATTGTTAATTATCGGTTGCTAAACGGTGAAGGAAAACATCGTAAGGAAACCTGCGTGTCTGAGAGTTCTCAATAATGTTCTCGAAAGACATGTGAAGTCTGCCAACCCGCACTTGCGCCCAGCGTGGTGTATGGCCATACCCTTCTCGTAATGGGAAGATGCCTAGCAGTGGGTCATTATAAAGGGCTGATGATGATGATGATGATGTGGTTTTTTTGCACTTTGAAGATAAAGCAGTTACTAGTGGCTTTAGTTTTCATATACGTGTACATGGCTTTTTGTCGTTGGATATATTATAGTAATAGATGAACGATCACAAGTTCTGCATTAAACAAACTCATGGTAGTTTTTATGAATAAATTTTATTGTCTTTGTTTTACGTTTTCCAGACAGTGAGAGATCTATGAAAACTAAGCTAAAATGGTGAACCATTTTTTCAGAGCTCGGTTTGACTGAAGTTAGAAAGCAATATTAGAATAATAAATAATTCCATGTTAAAATATGTAAACCTAGTATTATGCTTTTAAAATACCTGTAATATATTTCGTCGATTCGTTTTTTATTTTCTTGTGTGCGATATTGATCAATCGTTTTATTCTAATGGTGAAAATTTTAAACAAATGGATATATTGAAAAACAAAACTCGTTTAGAATGTCCTGTATCACTGGCCATAAAACCGAAAGCCATAGCGTTCGCGCTAGATACAATCTGAAATCCCGAAAAATCATGGTTTGACATCATTCAGGTGGGTTTTCAGCCGGCCTAAGCCGAGCGTCAATACGGCAAAAAGCTACAAACGGAGTTCTGTATTTTCATTTTTGTTTGTTTTTTTTTCATTGGCGCTTAGTATCGTGGCTGTGACAGTCGCTATCTGTGACCGTCTCACTGGTTCCATGTTATTGGTCCGACAGTTTTGCCAAGTTGTCATTTTGTAATAGTGAATCGAGTTCGCGTTCGATATTATTTGCAATTCATTAGCTTGTTCGCTGTTTCTTGTGGTGAATTTAAAGCAGCTTTCAAACAGCTTTATAGGTGAAGTTTGGGAAGTCGTTATAATGTTTAAATAATGTTTATAAAATAAATACTATAGCAACGATGAGTAGATGTTAACTGTAATAAAAGTAATAATGTTGATTGATAAACATAATACCCAATCCGACAGGCGAATGGCTTTTGAAAATAATGTTTGCTGAGACAATATTATGCTGCACTTTGGTGTTCATGCAGTGTTTCGGGCGTGCCGCGAAATTCATACTCACGTGTGTCCGAAGACATTCAGGAGGAACTACAACATTCTCCACTACTATGCTCACTTACCTACAGGCCCAGGATAACGCACAGGTAATAAAAAGTAATAATGCAATGGCAAAGTCTATGTAAAGCCTCCTATTTGCAATTGTTTAGGTTAGGCCGAATACGATATCGTTATCGTTTAACCTAAATTACCCACAAAAACCGCATATTCCCAACAAAATCGATGAAAAAAATAGCGTAACATCCGTTGCAAAACTAGATAGAACTCCAAATATTCGCACAAAACATTAAAAAACCCGAACCCGTTAATCGTTTTAGCATCGGCACAGTCACTTATATTCAATTAGTCTGTATTTGCTCATAGTATCCGATAGCGGCAATTACAATAATTCAAATGACAATGGCTGACCTATCTCTGCGAATCCATTAGCTGATACCGTTATGTAAATGCGTGTGTCCATATTGAGGGATGTGTTGACCTGATGTTTGAATCTCGAGCCGCAACCTGTATTATGATGCGTGACTTCTGACGGGCTAAGCAGAAATAAAGCCTGTTTTAATCACTTTCATTTGTGATAGTCAATTTAATAGAGGGATTAACATACAAAGTGTCACTACCTTATATCATTATGTGTGTATCGTAAGAGGCGATAAAGGCAATTAGTATCTTCGGGTGGAGACAGAAGGGCAGCGATAGCCTAGTGGAGATACCAACAGACTGCCATGCAGTGGGTATCGCGTTCGAATCCACGGCGCGCACCAATGACTTTTCGGAGTTATGTGCGTATTGAATTGTTAATTATCGCTTGCCCCGTGCCTCGGAGAGCACGTTAAGCCGTCGGTCCCGGATGTCATTAAGATCTTTGACAGTCGTTATAGGGCGTCAGTAACTTCTGAGTAAACTGATACTATTCTTAACCATGGAATATCGCTATCCCTTCGGGTTGCAGAGTTCAGACAGGCAGTCGCTCTGTGGAAAAGCTAATATTCAGCCAAAAACCGGTTAGGCTAGAAAGCGGACGCCAAATTGAAACTGGGATAACGCTAGGAGGGTGATGATGGGTAGAGACAGAAAACTCTATATCGAACTTATTTTAACCCGTCTGACCAGCGTGCTATACAATAGATACATGTACATATTGTACATACTAGGCCAAATCTTCCTATTGCCTTACAGTGATACCGTGAAGCAAATTAGGAGAGGCTAAAGAGTAATAGTGGACTGCAAAAGGCTGTCAAGGAAAGGTAGATATGGATGATGAGCGACATTTTCATAACTACATGCATTTTGATCAGAATGGATGGCTTGCTGCCTTCTTTTGTCAAAATTTTAGAATTTTATCCAGTTTGCGAAAGACCAATATAGTTTGAGAAACGATAGTTTTTTTAATCTCTGCGTAGTCGATTAATAGTTGGCGAGTACATTTCACCTTAAAAGCAGATCGGCATCGGCTGCACTCGAATAGTTCGAGTATCTTTGTATGAATTCCTTTTTGCGGCGCACACTTATAGTGCATCCACATTGCAGTGCAATCCTGAACAATCCTTCAAAATGTTAGAGCACGAATAAGGTGTAGCTAAAAGGTATTGAATGTTATTAAATTCATTCCCTTAATGAATATTGTGTTACCTTTATCTTTAGGATACTAGGACAGGCTACTGCGGAACCATACATTGTGCGTGGCTCTACATGCACTTGTTTTGACGACCGGTTGGCGCAATGGTAGTGTAAGCGACTGCTACGCCGAACGCCGCGGGTTTAATTCCCGCTCAAGTCAAACATTTGTGTGTATGAACATGGATGTTTGTCTTGGTCTGGGTGTTTCTATGTATAATATGTATCTATGTATTTACAAAAAAGTATATATCTATTTTATCCATTATCTAGTACCTACCCATAGTACAAGCTCTGCTTAGTTTGGGTCTAGATGGTGATGTGTGTATGTGGTAGAATATTATTATTAT
Source organism: Euclidia mi (assembly GCA_944739405.2). Lineage (NCBI taxonomy): Eukaryota > Metazoa > Arthropoda > Insecta > Lepidoptera > Erebidae > Euclidia > Euclidia mi. The sequence goes on from OX123195.2 coordinate 45,380,458, forward strand.
ACCCTTTATTTATCATATTTATCATGATTCAATTTATATTAATAAACTACATTTCATAAATAAAAAACGTTTAAAAATATAAAAGGAACCACGGAGACCCACCGGTGTCGGGTACAGGGACCAAGCCATCAGTGGTTAGGGCCTCAGAGACAGGAACTTCCTCACGATGCGTGCCGTGTCGAGAAGAACTGCCTTCTGAATCAAGGACTTGATCCAGCTGCCTAGTGCGAGCCTCTTTAGGTGTTGATCGAGCCTCTTGGCGATTAGCCCATTTACCGATACGACTATCGGCACAATGATCGCTGAATATAATTATTATTATTATTTTAATGTAATTCTCTAATGTGGTTTAAAATTTATCAATCATGGACCACATCAGTATCGCGGTCTCGCCTGCGTAAAATTATAATAGATTGATTACAAAACCGATTAGTGTTTAATAATCAATTTATTGGTAGTTTTGTTAACATAATATGATTATGGTGACTGCTTTATTTTGTGTGGCATCGTTCCACCTTTTACAGCTTACTAAAGGATGCCCTATATTATAACAGCGATAGCCTAGAGGAGAGACAGACGGACTGCTACGCAGAGGCTTTCGGGTTCGAATCCACGGCACGCACCAATGACTTTTCGAAGTTATGTGCACATTAATTTGTTAATTATCGCTTGCTAAATGGTGAAGGAAAACATCGCGAGGAAACCTGCACATCTGATAGTTCTCCATAATATTCTCGAAAGACATATGAAGTCTACTAATCCGCATTTGTCCAGCGTGGTGGACTATAGCCTTACCCTTGTCATAGTGAGAAGTGGCCCGTGCCCAGCAGTGGGACAGTTTATATACAAAGCCGATGACGACGAAAGGATGCCGATAAAGGAGGGAAGGAATACTAACCCTATTATGGCAATAAGATGTCGTTAGAACCAGGTAGGAAGCCTCCCTAAACTTTAACAGGTATTGGCAAATGCAAATATTGATTTCATATGTAAACTGACAATGCATATTCATCTGTATGTATGTCTGTCTGTTGAATATTCTACAGGGTCACTAAAAGCTGTTAACTAAATTGTTGTATCGTTTGGTCAATGGTCATTGCAATAAATTTCTTCATTCAGTATTGAATATGACCCGTTTGTGAACGTATCTATATCATTTTCGTAAAGTTATATATTAATATAACTTTACGAAAATGATATAGATACGATTAAGTTATCATCACTGCAAAATTATCATTTAACAATATATATATATATATATATACAATAGTCAAAGTAAAAATCTTTTATTCATTTGGGTCACAATGTGACGCTTATGAACGTCAAAATAATAAACTTATAAAATAATTACTTAAAGACTCTACATTTACATTTACTGCCACGTTCGCAAAGCAAGGGCGTAGAACCATGAAAAAGAACGGGCAATAAAACTCACGGTCACTCTTTTTCATCGCCAGGTTTTGCATAATACACATAAACACTTGTATATATTTACTGTACATAATAATACTCAAGCGTAATACTTATTTTAATTTTGATGTTCAGGCTAACTAATAGCCTCTTCAGAATAGACATGGTGAAACAGGAGCATCCACTTATATGATATATACCTAATAATGCAGGCAATCCGCGAAAGTGATCAGAACCATTATGGAAATGATGCAGTTAAATATTAAAATTTAATACCAACCCGAAATAATCGAAACAGTCTCTCCGCGACCACGCTCGGTGCAAGACGAGCGAAACTTCGGAAACAAATAGGTATTTATACCTTAAATAAGTTAATTTGACGCGATTTAGACCCGCTAATTTATTGTGTATGATATTTTTTACTTCGGCACCATACCTGGGAAAATACTGGTTCAGGAGATATTAAGACTCAAAGTCACGAATTTTTTTCTAATTATTCCAAAATCGTGTTTTGAATGATAAATGTAAACTTTCTTCCAAATAAACATAAACAAAATGTTCAATTATTCCCTAAAATAAATGGCTTTAAAGTTCCCTAAACGCAGTGTAAGCCTACTAGCAATCAGCTGAGAGTTAGAGCAGCACGTGATCATAAACTGCGGCCGTTAGGGCGGTTTCAAACTAGCGTTTTATACGCGCGTATAAGCTAGGCGCGCCTTTTGGCACACGCGCAACACGTACGAGCATTGACGCGCGTCTAAACTCGTATAAACGCTATACTGACACGATATCACTACTGTTTCGAGCGAACTCACCGAAATATGCCCGTTTACGCGAGTCCGGTTTTTTGTAGCGCATAATGTAGCGCGTGTGCAAGCGCGTTTGCTGAAACGACCGTATACGCGCAGAAAAATACGCTAATCTGAAACCTCCCTTAGGTCGACCGCGGCGCACGGTGAAGGTAGATACGGCCGGCGTAGGTACGATGCATTTCTCGCGCCAAGTTTTACTGCAAGCGCCCGCCATACATTGCGGCTAATAAAAAGTGTCTATATTTTTATGCTTAAGAAAATATTTCGTTTCCCAGGTATTATTTTCGCGTAGTATGACTTGGCATGATGTGCAAAACGAGTAGACTTCGGCTTGGTGATGGGTCTTGTGACATTCTGTATATTTACATTAATTTTCACTAATAGACAGTTTGATTCATCAGGAAAATTGAAGTGTGCAAACAAAATACCAATGTAAATCACAGTGCAATATTACCTGAAAACGCTACACGGCGAAACCATCCAATTGGTTTTGAATTTATGTGAATTGGTACAAACTTTCTATAAAAGTATACAAAACAGCTACATCCCGAAAATAACTCAAAAGGCGCCACAAGGAACAGCAAGTAAACTATAAAAACCAGTAGAAACATACCCATATCCTCAATAGAGCGAACAGGCTGTCATGGGTACACTCCAACGTAATATATCGTAGCAGTGATTCAACAAATCTAGTCGCGTGTACGAGGAAAATCACTTAGCATATGACAAATAGTGTCACGGTGACACGCTTTTAAGATACATAATCATACCGGCTCACTACCCTTACTACGGGTTTACTATTGTAGTTAGCGTAATAACGCACGTATGTGGGACTCGACGGTTGGACTGCAAGGCCGTAATACCCACTAAAACCACAGCGCATAGGTACTTCAACGCCATTTTGGGGGCGCCAGGGGGTCGCGCTAGCATTCTGCCCTGACACCCCGGCGGATAGCCCGATGGCCATACGGATAGCCCGATGGCCATAACCTCCTTGGCGGTGGATAAAGGTGTTGGGCTCCGCTGCCAAAACACCCAGCGGCCGCAGAGGATAGGGAGGACGCAACACCGCATCTCCACTTCCTCTGCGGCCCCACCGCGACGCAACAATGGTGCACCCCCATTTGGTCGCGGGAGATAGGGCGTGCGGCAACGCAACACCGACACGCCTCTCCTTCCGCGACCGCACCCGACTGCGAGGGACAGACAGAACTGTCCCCCGCACCCGCACCTTTGGACGCATCCTCCAAGGCCACGCGGAGCGTCCACTCCCGGGATGTCTCTTAGCTTCACCGCGGGTGTCCAAGCCACGGTTAATAAGCCCCACCACGACAAGGTGGAGATCCCACGAGGGGTAGTACGGTCAACGCTAGGTAAACCTTTACCAACCATCAGCCCTGTATACAAGTAAATTGTTTTTTATTTCGATTATTTCGATGACGAGTAAGATAATTTAAAAAAATCGTTGGGGCTTAAAATCTCAGAGACTGTTAATTTTTTGGCCCTTAGTTGACGGGGGTTATCTTGTTGAAAATGATCGCAAATATAACCTCCTTTGAAGAATTGGTAAAATGTCACCCTGTATTTAGGTATTCATTTTAACTTCTACAAAAAACCGTTGCACAAGACGGAATTGATGCCTATAGGCATTTTCTCCCTGTCAGCCTTTAGGCATAACACTCCCGTTAAAATTACAGGCGATAGGCTTGTGAAATCTACTCTGGTGATCAATCGCGAAGTTTCCCGCCACGATGGTCCGGCATTTTGTTGGGTTAACAAAAACAAAAGTCAGCTAAGCAAAGTCCAAATCTGTCCGACTACACTCCTATCTCATGTTATTCTCGATTAACTTTTGCAATAGCATCTAACAGCCTGTTCACCTTTTTTATGCTGTTTCACTGCTAGGCCCTGGCCTCTTCTCACTATGAGAAGTGTAACACCATAGTCGACCACGCTAGCCAAGTACAGGTTGGCGGGATCCAGCAAAATTTAAGTCTATAACCCTTGTTAATGCCATGAGTTCACTCAGCAACAGATCAAGCTGTTGCTGAGTCAAGTCAAGTTTGATACTGTAGGTGTCCTCTACGTTAACAACGTGATCGTAAAGTATGCTTACCACGATCGACGGACACCGCGCTACAGTGGGCAGGCTCGAAAGCCTGTAAGTAAGTCATACACACTACTTGACTGAAAGATGCAAACCATAATTTGAAAAAAAAAGGCGTCCTCTGCAGCACTGTTGAAGAATTAGTAGATGTTATAGCAGACACTATTGTCTGTTAAGCCTTATTTTAAAGGAAATCTATCGGATCTGTGTTTATTGGTACATCATTTAAATAGTTATCGTCTGCCCGCGGCTCAACTCGCGTCGGTGTCGGTTATCCCACAAAAGGTGTCTTATCTACTATTCAACTAGATTCTAGAATTGAAATAAATTTGTGGCATAAGGTACATGCAAAGTACATATGCTAAACATGTAGCTCTAATCTCCAAATCCATAGTTAGATCGAATATTGAAGCAGGCGGCTATTGTATGAGCTAAATTACTGCAAAGATTTCTTAAAATCCTTTCAATAATTATCCAACCATCTGCTGTCTCATCCTCACAAACATTTGCGTTTATAATAGTAAAAGGATTTATGTACTTATATTTTAGCCATAAAGACAAGTTTATACAAAAAAAAATCCTGTATGTCTATATCAATATGTAGAAATCCCTTGAATAGATGTTGATATGTTTAACGCGAGCAGTACTTAAAATACGCTAGATTATTATTGTACCTACTAAGATTCTTATTAATGCAATACGACTTTAATGCATCCGATACTCGACCGGTGTGCATCCATTTTTATTTTGCATCTGCTAAATTTACTTTACGTTGCCTAATGGTAAGCTATCAGTATCATTAGTATTGTAAATGTAGTATGGCAGCTATCATTTTTCTACCAGAACCTAGCCAAATGGTATTCGCTTCTAATTACTACTTTCGCCAACGTTTGGCTGCCATGGCAACATAAGGAATTCCTTCTTCGTTGACCAGGTGACATATTGAAAAAAGCCTATGTCAGGTCCATACATTTTTGCACCTAGCTATTAGCAATATAGCTAATCGAATGCCATTTGGTTACAGCACCACATGACGGAATTAAATGGGGTAGCGACATTTTGTATTCTTAATCCGTCACCACATCGACTTTTGATAACGATTCTAATCAAAGACTTTAACTATAGACGCTATCGATTCACATAGATTATCGTAGTAGGGGTGGGACAGGGTTAGCGAAAATCGTGCTTAAATAATGACGGTGTATGTGCTTAATGCCTCTATCTGTATTCTGTGGTAGATTCCCTGGACGTTCGTATGGGATTTCAAAATGGCTGTTGTGCCCAGCTCAGCCTCGGTTCTAGTTAATACTAGAGAATTTGCGCATGGGAGCAACAGGATAGCTGACAGCATAAAAAAACAACATATTTTTGTAGAAATTATATTACAAAACACGAAAACATTATAATAGTTTTGTTAACGAACATGAATGCACGTTGGTTTCTGCTTTTGATTCAAATACGACAATTTCTCTATTTCCCTCTCAATTCACCCGTAAGGAGGAATAAAGACAAACATACAATCAAAATACTGGTTACCATACGTAGCCTAGCTTCTTCGCAGTGTAGTCTCGTAGATAATGTTTATGATATTATTGGTAGTGTGCAGTAGACTGCGCCATATGCATTCAAATCGTCTGAGATTCTGTACAGATTATTAAGCAAACCTACTGTTATTTGTTCTGCATGTTTAAGATAATAAGCATTCTACCTATAGTGTACTAAAACGGATTTTAGTTAAAGATATCAGGTATTTTTTATGATAGATATTATATACTAGATGATGCCCGCGGTTACAACCGCGTTATTTGTTACTGCTCCGCTCCCGTGGCTCATAGCGTGATGTTATATAGCCTAGGTATAGCCTTCTTCGATAAATTACGTATCTAACACTGATAGAATTTTCAAATCGGACCGGTAGTTCCTGAGTTTACCACGTTCAACCAAACCAACAAACAAACTCTTTAGCTTTATATATTAGTATAAGATAAGATAATTCAAAGAGATTTAAATTGATGTGGAGTTAAGTATAATTATGATACTCATTGCTCGTCCGTTCTGCCTCTCGTGTTATTTTGTTCTTTTCCTAATATACGTACCTGGAAATTTAATAGACAGCCTTTTTCATGAATGGCTATCATATTGGTAAAAATTATTAAACTGCCAGTCCATATCCATTAACATTTAATGCATATGGGACTGGCAGTTTAAGAGATAAGCGCGTTCAAACGCGACAAACTCTACTTTATTATATTAGTTGGGATTATGGAGAATAATTGTTGACTTACACACGTATACATTAGAATTAGATATCAAGATTCATAATTCATGTAATTATGACTACTTTTCTGTTTTTTAATTACAAATTGCAATAAAAATATAGTCACCTACTATCGTCAGATGGTAGTCTATTAAATATAACAATTTTTTAAAAGCCACGAACACAGCTAACCGTAGTTCCAACAATGCACTGAAACTAAACAGAAACTCATAATCAAATGAGAAACTTTTACTTGAGCAGCTTGCCACTCACATTACATTAAAAGCGATACTACAATGTAGTGTGTACGACCGACGACCGACAACCGACAGACCGACGAACCGACATCTAGGATTAGATAAATAGCAAGTCGAACTTTGTTATATTGGGGACCCCGATCCCCTATTTCGGACCGGCGCTAACTAGCCAACTTCCCAATGAGTGTTCTGTTTACTTTCTTTTGTATTGTGCTTCTAAAAGTTTCGTTTGATTGTTGGGATGTGGGGTCGCTTGTGGATTGAGCCCGATGTACTGGGCGCGTGTTTTGGGTTGTGTGTTGATATTTTTGTTTACAAGCTGATATTTATATCTTCGAATGAAGTAGTGTGTTTTGCAACATGTATTTAATTTACATCAGTTGGATGATACAACTACTTGTGCAAGTTAAAACCAAATGATGTTGAAAATGAATCTTTCTAATTGGAATAGGTATGTATGTTCATCATCATCATCATCACCCTGCAAGAGTCCACTGCTGGATATAGGCCTCTCCAATGGCACGCCACTGAGCTTGATTTTCGGCTTTTCGTGTCCAGCCGCTGCCAGCCACTTTGCGTATATCGTCACTCCACCTAGCCAGAGGACGTCCTACACTACGTTTGCCAAGGCACGGTCTCCTTTCTATGTATGTTCACTTATTGTAAATGAAGGGATCTAATAAATCTAGTGTCTTTGCACTCCAGAACCTATTATCTTTATTTATAAAAATGCTATATTACTGAAACCAAAGTAGACAACAATACTTTCTTCTCTATCTGTTAAATGATTATCAACCTTTTTTACCCGACTACGAGGGATTATGATATTAACCGCTATAGAAAAGCTTACGTAAATGTAGTTATGACCCAAAAAATGTTATCCTTGGCTTTTCAGTTTCTGTATTTTATGTTATATGTAGGTGTCAATGTTGTAATACAAAGCACTCTGGTTTTGACGTCCGCGTCTACTAAGGAGCCAGTTGAAAACCAGCGTCGGGCACATGTGTCCGGCAATATGCTGAACTGGCCTCCTATTTTTGTGCAGACGACGGGCGTGTACGATTTGTGCCTAATATCTGTGTTCTTTTTTTTCATATTGTTTATGTTATGTCACATGTCCTTCGTCTGTTTAAGAATAAACGATTATTTTCTTTTTTTTTCTTTTATGTTGTCGGAGCCTTTTCTTCTATTACATTACAATAAAATAGACCATGATTTTATCAGTAGCTGGTTTTGGTTTGTAAACTTTACTTATGATTTGTATTATAGTTATAAAATCAATTTAGGGCCATGAAATAATAACAAAGAAATAAGGATCTTGTGACTTAATTTCTACCACTGGTTGAAATTAAACTACTGTTTACCTATTTTATCGCGATTAAACAGACATTACATCTAACCGGAATGATCTAAATACTACACTTTTATTATAATCCGTGCCAGCTACGATACAGGCACTATGGTTACGCAAGATGATACTTACCTTTGTCTGGAATGTAGAAGTTATTTCATACAAAACAAAGATAAATGCAAAGAGAAATTCAATGTGTAAAATTCACGTAAGCCAAGAAAAATATTTCTCTGTCACTGGGTGAAGCAAATATGTACAAGTATACCAACTATAGCTGGTAATTAAATGTTTATTTAGCAGCTAGTTTGTTCAAAACCTTGAACCCTTTGAATGATATTATATACCTAACCTTAAATTGTTAATTATCGCTAGCTAAACGGTGTTGGAAAACATCGTGAGGAAACCTGCATGTCTGAGAGTTCTCCACAATGTTCTCGAAAGACATGTGAAGTCTGCCAACCCGCACTTGGCCAGCGTGATGAACTATGGCCATACCCCTCTCATAGTGAGAAGAGGCCCGTGCCCAGTAGTGGGACAGTATAAAGGGCTGATTATGATATACTTAACCATTAACCAGATCACTAAACCATAATTAAAACTGTTGAGATTATAATTCGCTCTGAACTGTCATATTATTTCATGACAAATTCTATAATATATCGGTCACTGGAACCCGGCTTAGAGGCAATTAATATGAAACGAAATCTAATCCAGTTGAATCCGTGACCCAATCTGCGGGAAAACTTTTAAAGCCTTTGCTACATGAGTGAATTAAGCCTTTGTACATTTGTGTACACTCTGCTTTATAATGTTAACCTTTATTCTTTATGTCTTATTCGTTATGGTCTTATATTTTTTTGAAGGAAGTATGCGGTTAGTAAGTTTCAATACCTCATATCTTATTTCGACGCTAAGCAATTAATACAATTTGCGAACATTCTATTTCATGGCCAAATGTTGGTGTAATAGTACACCTCTGCCCACCCTTTCGGGGATACAGGCGTGAGTATATTTACAGATTTGCGCGCTCAGTGCTAACTTATTGATCCCGGTTTCATAAACTTGATACAGCAAAAGAAAACAGCGAGAAAGGGTACTACTTTTATTAGTTTATTTCGTCCTTTTGGATGGATTCACTTGGACAAAGTCTCAGGCTCTACTAGACAATGTATGTATACATATATAAAGATAGGTGACTCACCTATACTCTCTCTCAGATATACACAAAATAAGGATTAGATCTCTGAAGATTTATAGGTAGTTGTACCTATCTTAGTCGTATCAGTCTTAGTAAGAAACATCGTTAAGCCACCCTTGTACCAATACTATTAAGTAATTTCTTTTATTTATCATCAGCATTCAAAGACTACTTTGGAAGATAGGGATATCGCTGGAGACATCAAATTTATGCGTGTCCGTGGCCAGCTTATGCGTAACCGAATGTTTCAAGTTCACATGTTGTCAGATAGGAGTAGTAGGCGTCACCAAAAAAAAGGATTACCGCAGGGTGTGAACTTGCCCCTACTCGCTATGAGATGAGTTAGGCCATAGTCCATACACCAAGGGCGAGTTAACAATCTTCACATATTTTACGAAAATAAAATGGAGAACTCTGGGCTAATCAGGGTCCCTTACAATATTTCTTTCACCGTTTAGCGAGCGATCATTAAAAATTCAATACCTATTATAATTACGAAAAGTCCGTGGTATTCCGTGACTTTCCATTCGAGATCCTCTGCTTATTGATCTCTCCAGTAGGCTATCGCTTCATATCTACTGAACATATCTAACCATATTCTCAGTAGCGAATAAATACAGTATTGGCAACATTGCCTTTACGACAAAGAGTCATTAGTCTGCAAATACAGCATAACCAATATGTAATACCTCCTCACAAACGTGTTTTCCTGGTACCTTATCTTTGAGAGCACAAATGTGTTCTCTAGACTATACGTTTGTCGCTAATGTGGCTGTATAAGGACGTCTCGACTTTTCAAAGAGTAGCTTTTAACTAATTAAACTGTGAGTCCGCTAGTGTCCAGCTAAATAAGCTGCATTGAGGATGAAAGAGTCTGTCTGTGCTACGGTGCTTTGATAAAAAATTATGCTTAAAGATTGTTTATGTTTCTAGTTCTCTTACGGCGTGTCATTAGCTATGTTTGCCTCAAAGGGATTTAGTAATCATCGTAATATGAAATGATATTAATTTTCTTAAGTTACACCGGCCTAATGAAACCAATGACCGGCTTATTAAAATATGTTTCAAGTTACTTTTCAAGGAGTTTGTATTTTATTTTAATATAATTTGCAATCCAGGTTTGAATTACCGATACATTTTGTATTTTTTTAAGCTAGGAAGGCATATCCTAGAGGTAGTGAATAAATAAGATTTGTTTTTGTTTAATAGGTGATTTTTCGTAACACGACTTGTAGTTAATACGTAGGTTTATTTGCAACTAATCAACTTACTCTGATCCAGCGAAATGTTATAATTTATAGACGTATATAATATTACTCTACTCCTTTTGTATACTTAGATATTGGTAATATTGTCTTCAAACGGATAAACTAGTAGCTCACTGATATAAAACTACGTCAAGATATTTGCTAAGGAGTTCCATATAATTATTATTAAAATAATTGTTGCCGAACATATCAATGCTTTTTGTTAATATTAGTAGCAATTGAGGTTCAAAATATGGGTATATTTTTAATTGATAACTGACACTGAATGACTGCACGTTACCGCTTGACACTGCGCCGAGTGTCGTGGGTTATTTCGAGTCTGCCTAGTCATAAATTGTTGTTTCGAGTCTGGGTGTTCATTTTGTCCGCTGGTTGTATGTTTGTAAAGTCCCCCGCGACACAGGATTTATTCCTAGTGCGAGAGTTGTCTTTTTAAGAAAAAACACTTTTAAAGATAAGATGCCACGCTGTGATATTGAGATTATTTCTAAATCTCTAAATAGAGATATTCAATTAGAAATTTATCTAAGCTGCTAATCATTCTAATTTATTTTACTAGTAGCAGGTTTGTCAGGTCCTGTAGCTTTGCTGCAAATATTGGGTCTCTATTGGCGGTTTTGGGTTGGCAAGTCCTTAGTCATCAGATTACGTACATTCTCACAATCATTACCACATATTACCCTCACACAATACCAACACACATATGTCTAATCTATCTTCAAACAGTTCCTCTATCAAACCGCCGTATAACCCTAAAATACTCCATTGAATATAAGTGGCTATGCACTCGTATGTATGACACATTACAAGCTCGTAACCCTAGAGCATCGCATGCGAGATGTTCGCTGAGCGTCGGAATGGCGCCCGAGATAAGATAACGATGCTAAGTGAAAATATTCGCGCAGAATGTTGAGGCTATGGTGTTTATTAAACGTTTATGATATTTACTGCTAGAGTACTCGGTCTTAATCCTTGTTGTTGTTGTCCGCAGTTTAGGACGTTTTTATTGTTGGCCGAAAAAAATCGAATGTCAAGATGACTTCATCTTGGCAGAGGGCAGGGCACATAGCCAGAAGACCTGTTGGCCGCTGGAGCACAAAGGTTCTCGAGTGGCGGTCACGCACCGAACGTCGTAGCAGAGCCTACCTTTGCTTCGACGCGCGACGTCCCGCAAGGTGGACCAACGATCTGGTTGGTATCGTGGGCAGCGGATGGATGCTCAAGATCGGTCTACGTAGAGCCTTGGGGGAGGCCTATGTCTAGAAGTGGACGTCTTTTGGCTGATATGACGAATAGACACAGTTGTGTGGGAAGACACTTCAAATCTGCTGCCTATCGGATATGGAAGGAGGAACAGAGTATAGCCAATATTTTCCCTCCTTTGTCGTAAATGTTTAAAATCCTAACTTAGTGGGCACCTTCGTAATAAAAGAAACCAATTTTCTGTCAGATTGCAGTAGTTCTTTTGAAAAGATAATATTCATCTAAATCTGGTTAGGCTAAGAAGGTTCTTCTGGCCATCCGGTGAAGTGAACCCTCGGATTCCAAGACCAGATATCTTAGAAGCAACTAGACCAACTTTAAGATGATTATGATTATGTAAACCCAAATTGATAGTATTGTTAAAAATACGTGAATAAGGGTGTAGCCATATTTGCCGACTATACATAATAATAATAATATATTTATTTTTATATTTTTAAATGTGTTTATTTTCGTAAATAATATATTTAAAAATGTAATTTTAATTAGAAAAATAATAAATAAAGGAGATAATAATATAACCCCTCTGGGGCAGTCGTTAACCTCATCTTGAGACTAACGCAATCTCAGAGGGCAGAGTAACAGCTTTCAAACATCACCTTTATCTTGTGATATATATATATAACAGGATAGAAAGAAAGCTTACAAACCGCAGGGCAGCTTTGTGGCGAGCTGAATGTGTGTGGCGACACTGCGGTCCCGAATACTTCAGAGGGCCGGTCAGGGCCTCGTCTCCAGCTTGTCTTTATTGGCTGGTTGGAGTGGATTACCAAGAGCGCCTGCAGGACCCTCGACTCTGGCTTGCCTTGGTCGGCCGGCCAGAGGGGAGCCGCAAGAGCTATTTGCTCGGGGGTGGAAGTGTCATTGTCAAGGGCGTAATTACGGGGAAACCCGCTCCGGGTCTCCGTTGTCACGAGGCCTGCGATGGCGAAACCGGTGCCGCACCGCTCTACACCCCTAGCCGCTCACACCGGTGTTGCCCTCTTGTTGCCTTTATGGTAGAGTTTGTTTGCCTTGGCGGCTATCTAGAGAGGACCCATCCAGTGAGTTGGCGAGTCACTGCCTGCCCCTTTTTGACATACTATAAGAGTATTTAGGGCAGGCGCCGTTTTTCATCCATAGTGTTCACCTAGACCAATCCATTAAACACCCAACCCAATAGCCCAGATTAATAAGGTTCCATACAAGTAGCAATAGTCTTGCACCTGCTGCGGCTAATCCGTGACTGCATTTAATAGTGCAGTGATGGAGGCGCCTTAGTAGGTGTCCCATCACATTCTAGATTAAAACTCTCAAAGGGCCTCTGCGCGTTGGACCTATGTCTCCGTGTACGCCTGCCAAAGGGCCGGTTATTCTTCTAACATCAAAGGTTAAAGGAATAGCCGTGATAGAGAAACAAATAATAATATCATTTATTTGCGTAAAATGTGGTTTATACAAAAGTTGGTACAATATTATTATATTTAGATCAGCGACACATTCCAGGACCCAGAAAAAGAGGGCGGCCGAAAATGAGGTGGACGGATATGATCACAAAAGATATGACCAGCTGCAATGTTTCTGACACTGACACGTCCAACCGAGCAAAGTGGAAGGAGAAAACAAAGAAAGCAGACCCCACAATCAGATGGGAATAATAATGCTTAGGAGAGAGAGAGAGAGATCAGCGACACATTCCGCTAAATGAAGTTGGCATGCAAATGTTTAAAGCTTATATATTATTTGACTTCATATTTAAATCAACATAACGTAAACAATCATCTACAGTGCATTTCCATATATATAATCGACATGACCCTTTTTGTAAAAATTCTTCAATGGTTTAAAAGCTCTCCTCAATTAACCATTTGGTTAAGTCAATGCAGAATTTATTGCAAGGTTGTTTAACTATTTCTCGCGGCAAAGAATTACATATCACCCTTTGCAAATTAGCAGCTGCAAATTTCATACCAACGCGCAAAATGAGCTCCTAGCTTATTTAGATTTTAGACATTCCAATATTAACATCGTAACACTATTGATATTGTCAAAATATTTGAGACTGTAGCAACGCTATCTGTTGGCGTGGTGCCAACTCTTAACTACTCGAAATGATCTTGCAAATGTACTTCCAATAACGTACTACCTAATATTAGAACTTGTACCAAATGCGAGCAATAAAGCTGTTTAGTGTCTTGCCGTGCTACTGTTCTTGTTATTAAATAGACGTAGGAGATGAATATCTAAGTATGCGATTTCGTAACGTTTGTACACATTTTTTTGTCCGTTCTGAAGTGTGTTATTCGAACTAGGTACAAGTTACAAATCAGATCACTATAGTACTTAGCTTTAAAATAGTACCTTTTACTTGATTAACGCTAGACAGAGATGCTTGGAAGATTGTAAAAGACACCTTTGCCTTTGCGTTGAAAACAAAGAAACGCCTTATATTCCACTGTCCGTCGAGGATAGTAGTAAAAGGTACGAAAAAATAACTAGCCAACTCACCCGAATTTTTCGACTTGACCTGAGGTGGACAAGATTCTCACAGCCGAGTTGGTGATTCTTTTTTTATTTATATATAGACTCACGCCTGTATCCCCGAAGGGGTAGGCAGAGGTGTAATATTACACCCACATTTCGCCATGAATTTTTAGGTGCCGCGTAACAAGGGGCGAGCCAATTGCCGTTACCGGGCACATCACTAGATTCTGTGCTGCTACTGAGAATTCGGCAAAACCCAGTAACACTTTTGCCCGACCCGGGAATCGAACACGGGACCTCCGATCAGCACTCGCATACGCTATCCACTGGAACACGGAGGCAGGCAGGCAGTAGTGTCACCTATAACTTACTGACGGTTTTGAGTGCAAACATAGTAGGTAATTCATAATAGTGATTCAATTTTAGTGAGGTTAACCAAGTTTGTCCGTGTTGGTTCTTAAATAAAATAATCAACCACCTAGCAAATACGAGAGCTAAGTCCGCCGTATAAAATAATTTGAAAAATTTAGAAGGTAATCCAAGAGATTCCATTTCTATTATAATTGCTCAAAATAATGAGATCATTACCGCATACCTTCGTGTAATTAAGATCTTAATTCTTGTGTGCTGTTAAATTAATATTTTACCTTTACCTTTTTTCTACCACTAGTTGAAATTAAACTACTGTTTACCTATTTTGTCGCGATTTACTGACATTACATCTAACCGGAATGATCTAAAATCTACACTTTTTATTATTATTCGTGCCAGCTACTTTACAGAAACTATGGTTACGTAAGATGATACTTACCTTTGTCTGGAATGTAGAAGTTATTTCATACAAAACAAAGATAAATGTCAAAGAGAAATTCAATGTGTAAAATTCACGTAAACCAAGAGAAAATATTTCTCTACCACTGGGTGAAGCAAATATGTATAAGTATACCAACTATATAGCTGGTAATTAAATACTTATTTACCAGCTAGTGTGTTCAAAACCTTGAACCATTTGAACGATATTATATACCTAACCTTAAATTGTTAATTAATTTATCATTTTATTTTAAATTATTCCGGCGAGTGGTGTTAAAACTGTATTAAATCATTGATATATTGATATTATTGTTATAAGTTGCGGAACTGCAACTGCAAGTTTATCTATGTCATTTAAATTCCTAAAATTAAACTCCTTTATGTCTGTTAAATCTTATTTCATGTTTATAGTATAATATTATGTAAGATTCTTTGAAAATATGTTTCTTTAAGTGGATGCTTGTTATTGGCAATTCGATTATGTAGTACTAGAAACCTAAAATTGTTATTAGACTGTAAGCTTTCCTCAAAAGAATAAAATAAAATAAATAAATAAATTATCGCTTGCTAAACGGTGAAGGAAAACATCGTGAGAAAACCTGCATGTCTGAGAGTTCTCCACAATGTTCTCGAAAGATAGACAAAGTCTGCCAACCCGCACTTGACCAGCGTGGTGAACTATGGCCATACCCCTCTCATAGTGAGAAGCGGCCCGTGTCCAGCAGTGGGACAGTATAAAGGGCTGATGATGATATACCTAACCATTAACCAGATCACTAAACCATAATTAAAACTGTTGAGATTATAATTCGCTCTGAACTGTCATATTATTTCATGACAAATTCTATAATATATCGGTCACTGGAACCCGGCTTAGAGGCAATTAATATGAAACGAAATCTAATCCAGTTGAATCCGTGACCCAATCTGCGGGAAAACTTTTAAAGTCTTTGCTACATGAGTGAATTAAGCCTTTGTACATTTGTGTACACTCTGCTTTATAATGTAAAGCTTTATTAAATATGTCTTATTCGTTATGTTCTTATATTTTTTTGAAGGAAGTATGAGGTTAGCAACTTTCAATACCTCATATCTTATTTCGACGCTAAGCAATTAATAAAATTTGCGAACATTCTATTTCATGGCGAAATGTTGGTGTAATAGTAAACCTCTTCCTACCCTTTCGGGGATACAGGCGTGAGTATATTTACAGATTTGCGCGCTCAGTGCAAACTTATTGATCCCGGTTTCATAAACTTGATACACCAAAAGAAAACAACGAGAAAGGGTACTACTTCTATTAGTTTATTTCACCCTTTTGGATGGACTCACTTGGACAAAGTCTCAGGCTCTACTAGACTGTTGAAGGTTTAATATCTACACAATGTGTATTAGCACTGGCCACATATCGTACTGGCCATCTGTCTTTTTTTGTTGGTAGACATATACTACGGAATTCAATATTCGAAATAAAGATAGATCTGTAGATTTTAGATTCGTTTTTTACAGTTTTTGACATAAGCTCCATACAAAATATGTCAAACACGAATCTAAAATCTACAGATCTATCTATAGTTCGAATATTAAAAATGGCCGTTAGACATGTATTTTGAATTCTATGTTTTCTTCTGTAGTTCAAAATAAAACGTTGTCAGTCTTTGCCACTCGTCGCTGGGAATACGTTGTTTTATTTCATAGACAACGTATACATACATATATACAGATAGGTTTCCCACTTATACTTTCTCTCAGATATACACAAAATTATGATAAGATCTCTGAAGATTAGGTAGTACCTATGTTAGTCGTATCAGTCTTAGTAAGAAACATCGTTAAGCCACCCTTGTACCACTACTATTAAGTAATTTCTTTTATTTATCACTAGATGAACCCGCGGTTACACCCGCGTTATTTAAAGTTACTGCTCCGCTCCCATGGCTCATAGCGTGATATTATATAGCCTATAGCCTTCCTCGATAAATGGGCTATCTAACACTGAAAGAATGCGTAACCGAATGTTTCAAGTTCACATGTTGTCAGATAGGAGTAGTTGGCGTCACCAGAAAATCGGATTACCGCAGGGAAGTGTACCTGCCCCTACTCGCTATGAGATGAGTTAAGCCATAGTCCATATACCAAGGGCGAGTTAGCAATCTTCACATATTTTACGAAAATAAAATGGAGAACTCTGGGCTAGTCAGGGTCCCTTACAATATTTCTTTCACCGTTTAGCGAGCGATTATTAAAAATTCAATACCTATTATAATTACGAAAAGTCAGTGGTAATCCGTGACTTTCCATTCGAGATCCTCTGCTTATTGATCTCTCCACTAGGCTGTCGCTGCATATCTACGTAACATATCTAACCATATTCTCATCATCAGCCCTTTATACTGTCCCACTGTTGGGCACGGGCCTCTTCTCACTATGAGAAAGGTAAGGCCATAGTCCACCACGCTGGCCAAGTGCGGGTTGGCAGACTTCACATGTCTTTCGAGAACATTATGGAGAACTCTCAGACATGCAGGTTTCCTCACGATGTTTCCCTTCCCCGTTTAGCAAGCGATAATTAATAATAATAATAATAATATTCTACCACATTCACACAACATCATCTAGTCCCAAACTAAGCAGAAGCTTGTACTATGGGTACTAGATAATGGATAATAATAATATAGATGATAGAACATACATAATATATTATTTTTTTTGTAAATACATACATATTATACATAGAAACACCCAGACCAAGACAAACACCCATGTTCATGCACACAAATGTTTGACTTGAGCGGGAATCGAACCCGCGACCTTCGGCGTAGCAGTCGCTTACACTCCCGCTGCGCCAACCGGTCGTCAAACAATAATAATTAACAATTTAATCCGCACTTAACTTCGAAATTCATTGGTGCGCGCCGTGGATTCGAACCCGACACCCTCTGCGTAGCAGTCTGTCGGTCTCTCCACTCGGCTATCGCTGCTTAACCATGCATAACCATATTCTCAGTAGCGAACGAATAAATACAGTATTGACAACATTGCCTTTACGGCAAATAGTCATTAGTCTGCAAATACAGCATAACCAATATGTAATACCTCCTCACAAACGTGTTTTCCTGGTACCTTATCTTTGAGAGCACAAATGTGTTCTCTAGACTATACGTTTGTCGCTAATGTGGCTGTATAAAGACGTCTCGACTTTTCAAAGAGAAGCTTTTTACTAATTAAACTGTGAGTCCGCTAGTGTCCAGCTAAATAAGCTGCATTGAGGATGAAAGAGTCTGTCTGTGCTACGGTGCTTTGATAAAAAATTATGCTTAAAGATTGTTTATGTTTCTAGTTCTCTTACGACGTGTCATTAGCTATGTTTGCCTCAAAGGGATTTAGTAATCATCGTAATATGAAATGATATTAATTTTCTTAAGTTACACCGGCCTAATGAAACCAATGACCGGCTTATTAAAATATCGTTCAAGTTACTTTTAAAGGAGTTTGTGTATATTTTTTAAATACAGGGTGTCACAAGACCCATCCACAAATCCGAAGTCTACTCGTTGTGGACATCATGCCAAGTCATACTCACCAAAAATAATACCTGGAAAACGATTTTTTTTAAAGTCTTCACATTTTTTAAACCGTAAATAGAAGCGCGCGTGTGCAATGCTCGAAATACCTACTTATCCATGGGGTCATAGGGCATCTATAGAACATATTGGCGGGGTAAATGCATCGATGTAGTACCTAATTAGAAAAAATCTATTCTAATTTTGAGCCTCAATGTCTCCTAAACCAGTAACTTCCCAGGTATGGTGCCGATGTAAAAAATGTTCGTAGTGATTGGTACAACATGGGATTTCAGTTTTCGTTAAGGGTCTTTTTACACCCTTTATAACTGGCAATCTAGGTTTGAATTACCGATATATTTTGTAATTTTTCAAGCTAGGAAGCAATATCCAAGAGGTACCGTCCATAAACAAGATTTTTTGTTTGTTTAATAGGTGATTTTTCGTAAAACGCTTTGTAGTTATTACGTAGGTTTGTTTGCAACTGATCAACTTACTCTAATCCAGTGGACTGTTATAATTTATAGACGTATATAATATTACTCTACTCCTTTTGTATACTTAGATATTGGTAATATTGACGTGAGTCTTCAACCGGATAAACTAGTAGCTCACTGATATAAAACTACATCAAGATATTTGCTAAGGAGTTCCATATAATTATTATTAAAAGAATTGTTGCCGAACATATCAATGCTTTTTGTTAATATTACTAGCAATTGAGGTTCAAATTTTGGGTATATTTTTAATTAATAACTAACATTGAATGACTGCACGTTTGGCGTAGTGGTTTAAGCGGCCGTCTCGCCGCTTGACACTGCGCCGAGTGTCGTGGGTTCGATTCCCACACGAGACAACACTTTCTGTGATCCATAAATTGTTGTTTCGAGTCTGGGTGTTCATTGTGTCCGTTAGTTGTATGTTTGTAAAGTTCCTTGCGACACAGGGTTATTACTAGTGCGGGATTGTCGATGCGTCGTTGTATTTTTAAGAAAAAAACAACTTTTAAAGATAAGATGCCACGCTGTGATATTGAGATTATTTCTAAATCTCTAAATAGAAATATTCAATTAGAAATTTCTCTAAGCTGCTAATCATTCTAATTTATTTTACTAGTAGCAGGTTTATCAGGTCCTGTAGCTTTGCTGCAAATATTGGGTCTCTATTGGCGGTTTTGGGTTGGCAAGTCCTTAGTCATCAGATTACGTACATTCTCACAACCATTACCACATATTACCCTCACACAATACCAACACATATGTCTAATCTATCTTCAAACAGTTCTTCTATCAAACCGCCGTATAACCCTAAAATACTCCATTGAATATAAGTGGCTATGCACTCGTATGTATATGTATGACACATTACAAGCTCGTAACCCTAGAGCATCGCATGCGAGATGTTCGCTGAGCGTCGGAATGGCGCCCGAGATAAGATAACGATGCTAAGTGAAAATATTCGCGCAGACTGTTGAGGCTATGGTGTTTATTAAACGTTTATGATATTTATTGCTAGAGTACTCGATCTTAATCCTAGTTGTTGTTGCCCGCAGTTTAGTAAATTTTTATTGTTGGCCGAATAGTCAAGATGAAGTGGCAGAGGGTAGGGCACATAGCCAGAAGACCTGTTGGCCGCTGGAGCAGAATGGTTCTGGAGTGGCGGTCACGCACCGAACGTCGTAGCAGAAGTGCAAGATAGGTCTAGGTAGAGCCTTGGGGGAGGACTATGTCCAGAAGTGGACGTATTTTGGCTGATATGACGAATGGACAGACTAGCCAGTAAATGGTACCGGCTCATATACACATTTGTGTGGGAAGGCACTTTAAATCCGCTGCCTATCGGATGTGGAAGAAGGAAAAGAGTATAGCCCCCATTTTATCTCCTTTATCGTAAATGTCTAAAATCCTAATTTAGTGAGTACCTTCGTAATAAAAGAAACCAATTTTCTGTCAGATTGCAGTAGTTCTTTTGAAAAGATAATTAATATTCAAATCTGGTTAGGCCAAGAAGGTTCTTCTGGCCATCCGGTGAAGCGAACCCTCGGGCTCCAAGACAAGACATCTTAGAAGCAACTAGACCAACGTTAAGATGATTATGATTATGTATACCCAAATTGACGTGAATAAAGGTGTAGCCATATTTTCCGAGTATACATAATAATAATAATAATATCATTTATGTGCGTAAAATGTGGTTTATACAAAGGTTAGTACAATATTATTATATTTAGATCAGCGACACATTCCGCTAAATGAAGTTGGCATGCAAATATTTAAAGCTTATATATTATTTAACTTCATATTTAAATCAACATAACGTAAACAATCATCTACAGTGCATTTCCATATATATATATATAAAATCGAGATGACCCTTTTTGTAAAAATTCTTCAACGGTATAAAAGCTCTCCTTAATAAACCATTTGTTTAAGTCAATGCAGAATTTATTGCAAGGCTGTTTAACTATTTCTCGCGGCAAAGAATTACATGTCACTCTTAGCAAATTAGCCGCTGCAAATTTCATACCAACGCGCAAAATGAGCTCTTAGCTTATTCATATTTTAGACATTCCAATATTAACATCCTAACACTATTGATATTGTCAAAATATTTGAGACTGTAGCAACGCTATCTGTTGACGTGGTGCCAACTCTTAACTACTCGAAATGATCTTGCAAATGTACTTCCAATAACTGTACAAATACTTTCCAATAACCGTACTACATAATATTAGAACTTGTACCAAATGCAAGCAATAAAGCTGTTTAGTGTCTTGCAGTGCTACTGTTCTTGTTATTAAATAGACGTAGGAGATGAATATCTAAGTATGCGATTTCGTAACGTTTGTAGACATTTTTTTGTCCGTTCTGAAGTTATTCGAACTAGGTACAAGTTACAAATCAGATCACTATAGTACTTAGCTTTAAAATAGTACCTTTTACTTGATTAACGCTAGACAGAGATGCTTGGAAGATTGTAAAAGACACCTTTGCCTTTGCGTTGAAAACAAAGAAACGCCTTATATTTCCACTGTCCGTCGAGGACAGTAGTAAAAGGTACGAAAAAATAACTAGCCAACTCACCCGAATTTTTCGACTTGACCTGAGGTGGACAAGATTCTCACAGCCGAGTTGGTGATTTTTTTTTTATTTATATATAGACTCACGCCTGTATCCCCGAAGGGGTAGGCAGAGGTGTAATATTACACCCACATTTCGCCATGAATTTTTAGGTCCCGCGTAACAAGGGGCGAGCCAATTGCCGTTACCGGGCACATCACTAGACTCCGTGCTGCTACTGAGATTTCGGCAAAACCCAGTAACACTTTTGCCCGACCCGGGAATCGAACCCGGGACCTCCGATCAGCACTCGCATACGCTATCCACTGGACCTCGGAGGCAGGCAGGCAGTAGTGTCACCTATAACTTACTGACGGTTTTGACTGCAAACATAGTAGGTAATTCAGAATAGTGATTCAATTTTAGTGAGGTTAACCAAGTTTGTCCGTGTTGGTTCTTAAATAAAATAATCAACCACCTAGCAAATACGAGAGCTAAATCCGCCGTATAAAATAATTTGAAACATTTAGAATGTAATCCAAGAGATTCCATTTCTATTATAATTGCTCAAAATAATGAGATCATTACCGCATACCTTCGTGTAATTAAGATCTTAATTCTTGTGTGCTGTTAAATTAATATTTTACCTTTACCTTTTTTCTATCACTAGTTGAAATTAAACTACTGTTTACCTATTTTGTCGCGATTTACTGACATTACATCTAACCGGAATGATCTAAAAACTAAACTTTTTATTATAATCCGTGCCAGCTAATTTACAGGAACTATGGTTACGGAAGATGATACTTACCTTTGTCTTGAATGTAGAAGTTATTTCATACAAAACAAAGATAAATGTCAAAGAGAAATTCAATGTGTAAAATTCACGTAAGCCAAGAAAAATATTTCTTTATCATTGGGTGAAGCAAATATGTATAAGTATACCAACTATAGCTGGTAATTAAAAGTTTATTTACCAGCTAGTGTGTTCAAAACCTTGAACCATTTGAACGATATTATATACCTAACCTTAAATTGTTAATTATCGCTTGCTAAACGGTGAAGGAAAACATCGTGAGGAAACCTGCATGTCTGAGAGTTCTCCACAATGTTCTCGAAATACATGTGAAGTCTGCCAACAAGCACTTGGCCAGCATGGTGAACTATGGCCATACCTCTCTCTATATAGTGAGAAGCGGCCCGTTTTCAGCAGTGGGACAGTATAAAGGGCTGATGATGATATACCTAACCATTAACCAGATCACTAAACCATAATTAAAACTGTTGAGTATATAATTCGCTCTGAACTGTCATATTATTTCATGACAAATTCTATAATATATCGGTCACTGGAACCCGGCTTAGAGGCAATTAATATGAAACGAAATCTAATCCAGTTGAATCCGTGACCCAATCTGCGGGAAAACTTTTAAAGCCTTTGCTTCATGAGTGAATTAAGCCTTTGTACATTTGTGTACACTCTGCTTTATAATGTTAACCTTTATTCTATATGTCTTATTCGTTATGGTTTTATATTTTTTTGAAGGAAGTATGAGGTTAGCAAGTTTCAATACCTCATATCTTATTTCGACGCTAAGCAATTAATAAAATTTGCGAACATTTTATTTCATGGCGAAATGTTGGTGTAATAGTACACCTCTTCCCACCCTTTCGGGGATACAAGCGTGAGTATATTTACAGATTTGCGCGCTCAGTGCTAACTTATTGATCCCGGTTTCACAAACTTGATACAGCAAAAGAAAACAACGAGAAAGGGCTACTTTTATTAGTTTATTTCACCCTTTTGGATGGACTCACTTGGACAAAGTCTCAGGCTCTACTAGACAACTCATAGCGTGATATTATATAGC
The DNA here is from genome assembly GCA_944739405.2 of Euclidia mi. Taxonomy (NCBI): domain Eukaryota; kingdom Metazoa; phylum Arthropoda; class Insecta; order Lepidoptera; family Erebidae; genus Euclidia; species Euclidia mi. The sequence goes on from OX123195.2 coordinate 45,404,150, forward strand.
CTATAGCCTTCCTCGATAAATGGGCTATCTAACACTGAAAGAATGCGTACCCGAATGTTTCAAGTTCACATGTTGTCAGATAGGAGTAGTTGGCGTCACCAAAAAATCGGATTACCGCAGGGAAGTGTACCTGCCCCTACTCGCTATGAGATGAGTTAAGCCATAGTCCATATACCAAGGGCGAGTTAGCAATCTTCACATATTTTACGAAAATAAAATGGAGAACTCTGGGCTAGTCAGGGTCCCTTACAATATTTCTTTCACCGTTTAGCGAGCGATTATTAAAAATTCAATACCTATTATAATTACGAAAAGTCAGTGGTAATCCGTGACTTTCCATTCGAGATCCTCTGCTTATTGATCTCTCCACTAGGCTGTCGCTGCATATCTACGTAACATATCTAACCATATTCTCATCATCAGCCCTTTATACTGTCCCACTGTTGGGCACGGGCCTCTTCTCACTATGAGAAAGGTAAGGCCATAGTCCACCACGCTGGCCAAGTGCGGGTTGGCAGACTTCACATGTCTTTCGAGAACATTATGGAGAACTCTCAGACATGCAGGTTTCCTCACGATGTTTCCCTTCCCCGTTTAGCAAGCGATAATTAACAATTTAATCCGCACTTAACTTCGAAATTCATTGGTGCGCGCCGTGGATTCGAACCCGACACCCTCTGCGTAGCAGTCTGTCGGTCTCTCCACTCGGCTATCGCTGCTTAACCATGCATAACCATATTCTCAGTAGCGAGCGAATAAATACAGTATTGACAACATTGCCTTTACGGCAAATAGTCATTAGTCTGCAAATACAGCATAACCAATATGTAATACCTCCTCACAAACGTGTTTACCTGGTACCTTATCTTTGAGAGCACAAATGTGTTCTCTAGACTATACGTTTGTCGCTAATGTGGCTGTATAAGGACGTCTCGACTTTTCAAAGAGAAGCTTTTAACTAATTAAACTGTGAGTCCGCTAGTGTCCAGCTAAATAAGCTGCATTGAGGATGAAAGAGTCTGTCTGTGCTACGGTGCTTTGATAAAAAATTATGCTTAAAGATTGTTTATGTTTCTAGTTCTCTTACGATGTGCCAGCTATGTTTGCCTCAAAGGGATTTAGTAATTATCGTAGTAATATGACGTGATATTAATTTTCTTAAGTAACACCGGCCTAATGAAACCAATGACCGGCTTATTAAAATATCGTTGAAGTTACTTTTCAAGGAGTTTGTATATATTTTTTTAAATATAACTGGCAATCTAGGTTTGAATTGCCGCTATATTTTATAATTTTTCAAGCTAGGAAAAAATATCCAAGAGGAGAGGTAGTGAATAAATAAGACTTTTTTGTTTAATAGGTGATTTTTCATAAAACGACTTGTAGTTATTAAGTAGGTTTATTTGCAACTGATCAACTTACTCTAATCCAGCGAACTGTTATAATTTATAGACGTACTAGAGGACGCCAGCAGCTACGCCTGCATTTTTTTTTAATTTACCCGTTTTGGCCGATCCCGTGGGAATTTCGGGAAATCCCTTCTTAGTGCACCCCTACGGTCCCCAAGGAACATACATGCCAAATTTCAGCGTCCTGCGCCCAATAGTTTCGGCTGTAGCGTGTCTGACAGTCAGTCAGTAACGCAAGGATTTTATATATTATATATTTAGACGTATTTAATATTACTCTACTCCTTTTGTATACTTAGATATTGGTAATATTGACGCGAGTCTTCAAACGGATAAACTAGTAGCTCACTGATATAAAACTACATCAAGATATTTGCTAAGGAGTTCCATATAATAATTATTAAAATAATTGTTGTCGAACATATCAATGCTTTTTGTTAATATTACTAGCAATTGAGGTTCAAATTTTGGGTATATTTTTAATTGATGACTGACACTGAATGACTGCACGGTTGGCGTAGTAGTTTAAGCGGCCGCCTCGCCCCTTGACACTGCGCCGAGTGTCATGGGTTCGATTCCCACACGAGACAACACTTTCTGTGATCCATAAATTGTTGTTTCGAGTCTGGGTGTTCATTGTGTCCGTTAGTTGTATGTTTGTAAAGTTCCTTGCGACACAGGGCTATTACTAGTGCGGGATTGTCGATGCGTCGTTGTCTTTTTAAGAAAAAAAACAACTTTTAAAGATAAGATGCAACGCTGTGATATTGAGATTATTTCTATATCTCTAAATAGAAATATTTAATTAGAAATTTATCTAAGCTGCTAATCATTCTAATTTATTTTACTAGTAGCAGGTTTGTCAGGTCCTGTAGCTTTGCTGCAAATATTGGGTCTCTATTGGCGGTTTTGGGTTGGCAAGTCCTTAGTCATCAGATTACGTACATTCTCACAATCATTACCACATATTACCCTCACACAATACCAACACACATATGTCTAATCTATCTTCAAACAGTTCCTCTATCAAACCGCCGTATAACCCTAAAATACTCCATTGAATATAAGTGGCTATGCACTCGTATGTATGACACATTACAAGCTCGTAACCCTAGAGCATCGCATGCGAGATGTTCGCTGAGCGTCGGAATGGCGCCCGAGATAAGATAACGATGCTAAGTGAAAATATTCGCGCAGAATGTTGAGGCTATGGTGTTTATTAAACGTTTATGATATTTACTGCTAGAGTACTCGGTCTTAATCCTTGTTGTTGTTGTCCGCAGTTTAGGACGTTTTTATTGTTGGCCGAAAAAAATCGAATGTCAAGATGACTTCATCTTGGCAGAGGGCAGGGCACATAGCCAGAAGACCTGTTGGCCGCTGGAGCACAAAGGTTCTCGAGTGGCGGTCACGCACCGAACGTCGTAGCAGAGCCTACCTTTGCTTCGACGCGCGACGTCCCGCAAGGTGGACCAACGATCTGGTTGGTATCGTGGGCAGCGGATGGATGCTCAAGATCGGTCTACGTAGAGCCTTGGGGGAGGCCTATGTCTAGAAGTGGACGTCTTTTGGCTGATATGACGAATAGACACAGTTGTGTGGGAAGACACTTCAAATCTGCTGCCTATCGGATGTGGAAGGAGGAACAGAGTATAGCCAATATTTTCCCTCCTTTGTCGTAAATGTTTAAAATCCTAACTTAGTGGGCACCTTCGTAATAAAAGAAACCAATTTTCTGTCAGATTGCAGTAGTTCTTTTGAAAAGATAATATTCATCTAAATCTGGTTAGGCTAAGAAGGTTCTTCTGGCCATCCGGTGAAGTGAACCCTCGGATTCCAAGACCAGATATCTTAGAAGCAACTAGACCAACTTTAAGATGATTATGATTATGTAAACCCAAATTGATAGTATTGTTAAAAATACGTGAATAAGGGTGTAGCCATATTTGCCGACTATACATAATAATAATAATAATAATATATTTATTTTTATATTTTTAAATGTGTTTATTTTCGTAAATAATATATTTAAAAATGTAATTTTAATTAGAAAAATAATAAATAAAGGAGATAATAATATAACCCCTCTGGGGCAGTCGTTAACCTCATCTTGAGACTAACGCAATCTCAGAGGGCAGAGTAACAGCTTTCAAACATCACCTTTATCTTGTGATATATATATATAACAGGATAGAAAGAAAGCTTACAAACCGCAGGGCAGCTTTGTGGCGAGCTGAATGTGTGTGGCGACACTGCGGTCCCGAATACTTCAGAGGGCCGGTCAGGGCCTCGTCTCCAGCTTGTCTTTATTGGCTGGTTGGAGTGGATTACCAAGAGCGCCTGCAGGACCCTCGACTCTGGCTTGCCTTGGTCGGCCGGCCAGAGGGGAGCCGCAAGAGCTATTTGCTCGGGGGTGGAAGTGTCATTGTCAAGGGCGTAATTACGGGGAAACCCGCTCCGGGTCTCCGTTGTCACGAGGCCTGCGATGGCGAAACCGGTGCCGCACCGCTCTACACCCCTAGCCGCTCACACCGGTGTTGCCCTCTTGTTGCCTTTATGGTAGAGTTTGTTTGCCTTGGCGGCTATCTAGAGAGGACCCATCCAGTGAGTTGGCGAGTCACCGCCTGCCCCTTTTTGACATACTATAAGAGTATTTAGGGCAGGCGCCGTTTTTCATCCATAGTGTTCACCTAGACCAATCCATTAAACACCCAACCCAATAGCCCAGATTAATAAGGTTCCATACAAGTAGCAATAGTCTTGCACCTGCTGCGGCTAATCCGTGACTGCATTTAATAGTGCAGTGATGGAGGCGCCTTAGTAGGTGTCCCATCACATTCTAGATTAAAACTCTCAAAGGGCCTCTGCGCGTTGGACCTATGTCTCCGTGTACGCCTGCCAAAGGGCCGGTTATTCTTCTAACATCAAAGGTTAAAGGAATAGCCGTGATAGAGAAACAAATAATAATATCATTTATTTGCGTAAAATGTGGTTTATACAAAAGTTGGTACAATATTATTATATTTAGATCAGCGACACATTCCAGGACCCAGAAAAAGAGGGCGGCCGAAAATGAGGTGGACGGATATGATCACAAAAGATATGACCAGCTGCAATGTTTCTGACACTGACACGTCCAACCGAGCAAAGTGGAAGGAGAAAACAAAGAAAGCAGACCCCACAATCAGATGGGAATAATAATGCTTAGGAGAGAGAGAGAGAGAGATCAGCGACACATTCCGCTAAATGAAGTTGGCATGCAAATGTTTAAAGCTTATATATTATTTGACTTCATATTTAAATCAACATAACGTAAACAATCATCTACAGTGCATTTCCATATATATAATCGACATGACCCTTTTTGTAAAAATTCTTCAATGGTTTAAAAGCTCTCCTCAATTAACCATTTGGTTAAGTCAATGCAGAATTTATTGCAAGGTTGTTTAACTATTTCTCGCGGCAAAGAATTACATATCACCCTTTGCAAATTAGCAGCTGCAAATTTCATACCAACGCGCAAAATGAGCTCCTAGCTTATTTAGATTTTAGACATTCCAATATTAACATCGTAACACTATTGATATTGTCAAAATATTTGAGACTGTAGCAACGCTATCTGTTGGCGTGGTGCCAACTCTTAACTACTCGAAATGATCTTGCAAATGTACTTCCAATAACGTACTACCTAATATTAGAACTTGTACCAAATGCGAGCAATAAAGCTGTGGAGTCTCTTGCAGTGCCTTGTTATTAAATAGACGGCAGGATGTGCATAGCTAAGTATTCGATTTACGTAACGTTTGTAGATTTTTTTTGTCGGTTGAAGTAGGTATGTTATCGGAATTAGGCACAACTTGCAAGTCAGATCAGTATTGCAATTAACTTTAGAATAATGTCTTATATTTCTTATGTAGCAAAAGGTACGAAAAATAACTACCCAAAGTTACGAAATGCGTTCACCCGAGTTGCAAATAAAAAATTAGTAATATTTCGATTTCTCGAACCCTTAGTGACCCGAGATGGAGGAGCTTCTCATCGTCCGCCGAGTTGGTGAATAAGTCGTAAATTATGCCACAACAAAACAAAAAACAATTATAGTTTCTCGTGTTACCCAAACTAATGATTACCTACTAACGGTTTTGAGTACATACATACCTAAATTGCTATAAATACCATTCAACCAATAGTGGTTTTATTTTAATGAGATTAAACAAGTTCGTGAGTTAAAAATAAAATTCTTTCTATTTCTCTTTTGCCTCTGTAATATGACTATATGTATGGTATACAAAAAAGAATTATCTAATCTAATCCAAAATAAAGAACCTCGTGGTAAAGCAAGACCAAAAGCCGCCGTACAAAATTATTTGAAACAATTAGAAGGTAATCCAAGAGTTTCCATTTCTATTATAATTGCTCAAAATAATGAGATCATTACCGCATACCTTCGTGTAATTAAGATCTTAATTATTGTGTGCTGTTAAATGAATCTGTTACCTTATTTATGAAGTGTTACCATAATATTTGCCACAGTTTTAAGCCGAATTTAAATGTTTCAAAGAATAATGATGTTGAATAAACTTTACTAACGAATATGGCTGTAAACGCCTAGAATCTCTAGATACTAATATGATTCCATCACTAATATAAATGTGAATAGAAGAAAGACAAATGGATGGGCGTTTGTTTCTCTTTCAAGCAAAAAATTTAGACACCCTCGCGGGATAATCATGATAAGAAACAACATAGAGACTATTAAAAAACCGCAAAGTCCGAAGCACCCATAACCGGCGAGCATGTATGAAAAGAGTAATGAATGTAGAGGAAGCGCGTGAAGTTTGCAAGGATAGAAGCAAGTGGCGTTCTGTTCTCTCTGCCTACCCCGACGGGATAAAGGCGTGAGCATATGTATGTATAGACCATGCAGTATTATAAATATACATACTTTTGTCTTTTCGTCCCAAAATTTACTCATGCCTTAAGATCATCGCAGCTTTGGAAAAAAATAATACTATTAGAAAAAATAGATCAAATTATACAAGTAACTTAAAAAAAAAAATTAAATGTGGACTTGGACGACCGAGCCTGGCTACAAGCATCTGTACCCATACGTCTGGGTGGGCTCGGCGTTCGCAAAATTTCCAGTGTCAGTTTACCGGCGTTCCTATCTTCGGTTCATAGCACGGAAGAGTTAACTAGGAAAATATTACTACCTACACTAGTTAACTCAGAAGTGCTGTGCAAAACCGAAGCTATAAACGCTTGGAAAATGGCTTGTCCAAACACTGATTTGCCCACCAACCTATTCTCCCAAAGACAGTGGGACGCGCCGCTTTGTAACATTGTGAGAAAAAATCTTTTGGATACATCTTTTGATGTTACAGAGCGAGCTCGCTTGCTGGCTGTGGGGGAATGGGAATCCGGTCTATGGCTTCAGGCACTACCATCGTCCAACACAGGAACCATGTTGGACGATGAGACGTTCCGCATCGCCACTTGTCTTCGTTTAGGTGTTCCGTGTGTCTCTCCGCATCGATGTCATTGTGGAGAAGACGTCGATAGCCTCGGACACCATGGGCTGTCTTGCAGCAGAAGCGCTGGTAGAATTCCTCGTCATGCTAACCTAAATGACATAATCCGTCGTGCTCTTGTCACGTCTGGCGTACCAGCTGTACTTGAACCAAATGGTTTGGTACGCGACGATGGGAAGAGACCTGACGGTATGTCATTATTGCCATGGAAAATGGGTAGGTCTTTGGTGTGGGTCGCAACCTGCGTAGACACCCTCGCGCCATCCCATGTTCCAAGCACGGGAGGCCATGCTGGCGCTGCTGCTGCATCTGCGGAAACCCTCAAACGGCGCAAATACAGTAATCTAGTAGCTAATTATGTATTTGAGCCGTTTGGGGTGGAAACGCTAGGTTCATGGGGTCCGAGCGCTCGCTCTTTATTCCGAGATATATCTAAACGGTTAATCGACGTCTCACGTGGCCAGAGGGCTGGTTTATTCTTTGCTCAAAGAATCAGCATTGCCATCCAGCGTGGCAATGCTGCCAGCCTTCTGGGCACGTTACCCGATGATATTGATGCGGAGGCATTCTACGACGCCTAAACACACCTGTACATATTTTCACTTTTTATTTTTAGATTCATGTACCTATATATATTTATATATATGTTTAGATATTATGATTAAGTAAGATAGCAATGTATATAGTTAAAATTAATAACCTAGTATAATGTTACTGTGAAAAATATTATGATATAAATAAATACATACTGAATCAAATTTGATTAATTCTCCCAAAAAAATAACCTTGATCTTGGCGACGCACATTTAAGGTTGATATAAAAGTTTCAAGCGTTTAGAATAAAGAGTGTAGTTAAGTTACTATGCGGCAACTACATATTATTATTAAGGTTAGGAATTAATCTTATCCTCCTAGCGTTATCCCAGTTCTTACCGGGGTCCGCTTACTAATCGAAGGGATAGCGATATTCTATGGTTTAGATTAGTGTCAGTTTATTTAGAGGACTGAATCCTTAGTAAAACTGTCACAGAACTTCGGAACTTGGTATCTACTAGGCTATTGCTGGTATATATTTATTATATTGCCACTAAATATTTATATACATACATAAATACATACATACATATCGTCACGCCTTTTATCCCCGAAGGGGTAGGCAGAGGTGTATTTCTACACCCACTTTTTGCTAGATATACTTTAGTCCCACGTAATAAGGGGCGAGCCTATTGCCGTACCGGGCACATTTCCAGACTCCGTGCTGCTACTGAGAATTTCGTGACAGAAAAACCCAATAACACTGCCCGACCCATTTATGCCGCGAGACCAACGAGGCAGTCGTATAGGGTTTGATGTCGAGTTTTCCGTCTCTACGCAAAGATGGTATTTGCATCGTGTTATCCCTTAGTCGCCTTTTACGACACCCACGGGAAGATAGGGGGTGGTGACACTTGTATTCTATGCCGTCAACCACACGGCATTTATATAATAGCAAACTATTTGCTATGACCAAACATAGAATTGAGCGTACTTCAGCTTCTTGGATTTTATTATCGTAGATGTCACAGAATAAATAAAGTACGTAGAGGTAGACCTAATGTAAAAGCGTATTAACAAAAGGATTGCTCAGTTAGCACAAAAGGGTTACCATCATAACATCACCATAATTTTATTGAATTAAACCTAAGCGAAACATACAAAATTATACACTAAAATTATCATTAGTCTATTCATATTTTTATCGGCTCGGCTGGAAAACTGCTTCGAAAAATAAGTCTGAAAGTTCTGAATATTTTAACCAGAGTTATAGACAGCTTTCGTGGCATCTTTCAAGAATGACATAGCACCAGAAGCAGCCTGATATGTTCCCGAGCCCCAATCTTTGACACCTTGTTGAGATCTCGTCAACCCTTTAGTAATAGAATGGCGCGCCTCTGTAAACAAAGATAAATACAAATTAATAAAGTAATTAACTCCTCTTTGTGTGTCTTTAAAAAAATTTTTTTTAATTAGAGATTACGTCAACATGACAGGCGTTTTACAACTTTTGGAGAACAACACTTTTCGCTACACCTCCAAAATAAATAATTTTATATAAATAAAAATGCTATCATATTTAATAGTAAAATAATTTTGTGTATATTTCGGATCCCATAAGACTGATGACAGAAATAAATCAGAATGAGGAGGCTTTAGATTATTAAAACTATTAGATAATATAAAATAATTGGTATTTGAGAACTACAAATCTAATCCTTCATTAATAAAAAAATAGTATGATTATTCTTGTTAGTAATGATTACCTTACATTACCGTACTTCGCAAATTCTTTAGGAATAATGTTCATTCATATTCATCAACTTTTTAAAAAACTTCCACCCGTCATTTGCATCTGAAATGTTTAAATACGGTAAAGATAGGTATTGCATTACGTAATCTATCTAAGATATTTTACGCTATAGTGTGTATATATTATGTAACTAATGAATTTATTTTCAGAACAATGTAAGTGCATATCTACCACTAAATACCTATTAAATTAAACATAACTTAAATGTTAAAATACTATCCTACGAAATAGGTATATATATACAAAACAAACAAAACGAAAAAAATAAAATAATTTAGAGGGCATCATAAAAGTCCTCCACATCGCCGTCGACCGGGAGCGTGCCCAAAACGCTGGCAGCATTGCCACGTTGTATGGCAATGCTAAATTTTTGGGCCAAGTACAACCCAGCCTTCTGGTCACACGAGTAACTAATAATAAAAATATTGCAAATATTAGTATTGCGTTTGAAACTCGTAACGGTACTTAAAAAATGCCATGCCTTTTCAATTGCAATTAACTTACTTATAAGCAATTGACATCTTTATGTAATTTTATTTATGTGTTCACTACTTCTCTTTTAGAAATGTAATCAATCAGAATTACAACATTACTTTGGCAAGCTGAGAGTATTTTTTAATTCGTGTAAGTTGTGTACCTAGTTATCTACTAATATCGTGAAGTAGATAGCTCGGTCCCATACTTTCAAAGTCTTCTCCTTGGTATGTTATACTATGAAGACAATTTCTTTGATATAATATATGTTCTGTATATTACGTATAATTGTGTTCATTTAATGTAGCCTTGAAAATGTACAAATTAAATTTAAAAACAAGATAGAAAAAAAATACTCACTCAAAGCGGGCATAACTAAGCTGCCAGTTACTTTGCTGATGTAACTAGGCTCCTGTTTTGCTGTAGTGCCGTTAGAACTGTCCGCCATTCTGAATCTACCTTCATCTATAAGCGTTTCAAAGGCAACCCGTAATTCTTTCTCTTGTTCAGTTTCTTTTGTGCTATTTGAACCAGGTTTTTCTGTAGTAGCTTTAATCTCTTTAGTGGTCACTTTATTTTCTTCAGCGGATCTTGAATTTGACTCTGTTGTACTATTTGTCTGTTTAGATATTTCTGTGGTACTCTTAGGGTCTTCTATGGGTAGTGCAGTTGCTGCACCTGTTTTAGTTTTGGATGCTTCGGTAACGGTATCATTTTGTTTTGGTGGTTCTGTCGTTACTGTTGTATTAGTTACTTCGGCATTGATTTGTGTTTCTGGCGCCGTTGTAGTACTTTCTTCAGCAGATGTAAGTGAGGCATTTGGAAACGTCTGCGTAGTTAAAATTAAATTGTCAAGATTAATATAAATATCAGTACCTAAAATTAATATTTTGGTTATTTATAACTTGGTTCAATAGATATTACATAATGATGAAGTAAATATGTAACATGAAACACGTTTATAACGTTGTAATTCATTTCTGAAGCGTGAAATCAATGTTCACAACAATTTGATTTAATATCAACTATTTGTATTTAGGTACTCGTAAATCCAATAAATCTGATTTCACGGTAGTACACATATTTCTGTAGAGAATCATGTTTTTAAAACGATTAGTTTAAGCTACAAATATTGATTTTGAAATGACAAAGAAAAGCAACCTAAGGCAGATGAAAACCTTTATAGGTATATTATTTTGTAATGTAAACGGATAGTGTCATCTACTGTAGCATACTTGACAGAAGGATTTCTTTTAAATATTGAAATACCTGTTATTCTTAAATCGATTCCTTTTTGGTAAATAAATTGATATATTTGTAAAGTAGAACAGTGATAATTGCATTAGTTCTGAATGTAATTCCAATGTAAATAATTTATCATCTCTTACTTTATGATAATTTTTTTTTTAAATAAAGATCTAAAAACCATCAATTTTGTAGAAGTATGTTGGGAATTTTATAAAAAATGCAGAAGTTATTTTCCATCCGCAAAATAAAGACGATTCTTATTACTTAGCAACTTATATTTTTTGTGATATTTAAACAATATTATATTAAATTAGTAAGATATTTTAATTGATGGTACATATATTATCAATTAAGTAACATTATTTACATTACAATTATTATTACAAATCAAACATTTATATTAATATTTTAATAGGTCACTCAGTAGATAATAATTAGAGCATAATAATTATTATAAAATAATTATTATCTTCACCTAACATTCAACTAAGTACATAAATTATTTTACACATTAGAAAATATATTATTATTGAATTATATTTTATTTTTAAATAACACTTACCGCGATAAGAAATAAACACAGCGCTAATCGATACATAGTTAGGTCACGTGGTACTGTTAGCAAGTCTAAAACGCTACTATAGATTATTTGTAGTGTGCCGTTCAAATTAAACATGTACTACGTTTTATATGCATGGTTAACGAGCTAATGTTTATTGATTACATTCACTGAATTGTATTTTTATTGGCCATTTTTATTATTTATTAAAATATCTACAAATACTGTTAATGCTGGCTTGCCCTTGGTAGTGACATCCTGGTTTGGATAGAGTTTAGTAAGGTCTACAGATTACGGACTAGATTTCGCCTACGGCTCCGCACGCGTGGCACTATATTACTCCCTTCACCATCATCATCATCATCATCAGGCTGCCATAGATCACTGCTGGATATAGGCCTCTCTAAAGGTACAGCACTGACCCTATTTTCGGCTTTTCATGACCAGTTGCTGTCAGTCACTTTGCGTATATCGTCACTCCGCCCAGCTGGAGGGGGTTTTATACTACGTTTCCCTGTAGGTTGGGTTAATGCTCCCCGTTTTTAGTGCTCCCCTTCTCTCCCTAAGGAATATATACGCTAAATTTCAGCTTCTTGCGCCCATTAGTTTCGGCTGTGCGCTGTCTGTGAGTCAATAACGCAGGAATATTATTTATTTATTACATACTAGAGAACGCCAGCAGCTACGCCTGCAATTTTTTTAAATTTACCTATTTTGGCCGATCCCGTGGGAATTTCGGGAAATCCCTTCTTAGTGCACCCCTACGGTCCCCAAGGAACATACATGCCACATTTCAGCTTCCTGCGCCCAATAGTTTCGGCTGTAGCGTGTCTGTCAGTCAGTCAGTAACGCAAGGATTTTATATATTAAGATTAATGTAGACCTTTAAACGCGAGGCTTCATTACAAAACAATGACTAAATATTATAATACCAGATTTAACCCTTTATTTTGAATGTTAACATACATTTCGAAGACAGCTTTTTCCAATTTTATTCGTCATTTATTCCAACTAATTTTAGTGATAAGTTCCAGGAATATACCTACATAATTATATTATCTATAGTCTACGTATATACAATTTATACACGTAAGGCTCTGACTTAAATTGGTCTATATTTATACTATGTATAATATAGTGGATGGATATTATTGTAGCAACAACATTTATTTGCTAACCTTATTTACGGATGATAGTCAAAGCATACAGTGTAATACAGGCAGTACATTTTTATAGTGTAGAGTTAGGAGGTTCGGGTCCACTATCTAGTGTAAGAGGATTTGGAAGATTATCTGCATTTATACGAAGCGTCTCGACATCGCAACTCAAAGGGATGGCGGCATTTTACGGTAGTATGGATACGTGCGCAAGTATCGCGGGCTTAATGTAATACAGATTCTGGTCAACGGACATGCTTAACTTAGAGGCTATAAGAAAATAGTCATTTTTAGATATTTTTGAGGTATAATAATAAAATATTCCCGGGCCGGGCAAAAGTATTACTGGGTTTTTCCGAATTCTCAGTAGCAGCCCGGAGTCTGGTGATCTGCCCGGTAACGGCATTAGGCTCGCCCCGTATTACGTGGGACCTAAAAATTCATGGCAAAATGTGGGTGTAATATTTACACCTCTGCCTACCCCTTCGGGGATACAGGCGTGAGACTAGAAATAAATAAAAATTAAAATTTTGAGGTACAATCCTAAAATATATGCGGTTACCACAATCATCATCGTCGTGGTAGAGTTATGCCTCTTGCATTCAAGATTCCTGGGAATCCGGGACACAAAGTACAGACTCGAAACAATAATTTATGGATCCCACAGTGTTGTCTCTCGTGTGGGAATCGACCCCACAATACTCGGCGCAGTGTCAGGCTATAAGGCGACCGACCGACTACGCCAACCGAGCCTCTTGTAAAAGCTTTATCGCCAGTCACTCTTCAATGGCCATCATACAACTATTAGAAACGCGAAAGGAGGTGGTTGGACGATTGTTACTCTTTCACGCAAGAACTATTGATCAATAATGTAATGATTTACCATGCGGTTTTCACATCCTTACTGGCTGAAAACCGTTACAAAAATTTAGATACAAAAACACAATTAATGAACAGATTTTCATAAAGCTTTGTATTAGTTAAGCCATTACAACAATATAACTGAACACACAGGCTATACTTTCTTGACTAAAGCTGCTAAGCCTACGTCATGCATATTAGTTAAAAACCGTTCCAAAACGTCAAGAAGATAATGTGATACTCACGGTCAAATCTGCGGGCCTACATATACAACAAATGTGAAGGCTTGAAAGGTAAAAATATCACGGGGTTGGCGCAGCAGGTGTGTTGCAATAAATACATGTAAACCTTGGATTACCAACAGTTGACGTTTTCCGCTGATATGGGTGCCGGTAGCGTCAGCAAAACGTTTATTAAAACTGGACTTTCCGAAACATATATCATTTGAAATTGTGCCTGTACATCATGCATGGTTAATGTTGAGTGGGCTTAAGTTTATTTCTATTTGATGTTGTGTGTAGCTTGGCATCTGGTGCAATATTGATGTTTCCTTGTTATACTGGTCCTTATAACGTATGTTAACAATTATACAGGACTTCTTAATACTCTTTAGTGGATAGAATAATCTTTGAAATCGCAGCATTGACAAGACATGAATGGAAAATATGGCCTTGACTATAGAGAACTCATATTACCACATCATTACACTTAGACCAAAACAAAAAGTCCATAGTTTAAGTAAGACAAGAACTTTGTACACGTTTCTCTATTTATATTTAAGCACCTTTGCGCCTCTACTAAAGAAGAAACTTATCAGATATAAGAGATTCTCTTTCTAACAAAGCGAGATTTTCACTTGCATACTTACAACTGTTATTGCCTTATCGCTTATAGCTTACATGCTCTATTTAAGCGTTGTCCATATAGATATTACTATTAATCATCATTCGATACCAAGCACTAATACATATTAGGTGGAACTGGGCACGGGTCTCTCCTCACTATGAGAAGAGGAAGGGCGTAGTCCACCACGCAGGCCAACTGCCGGTTGGCAGAATTCACAATATGTCTTTGGAAAACATTATGTAACTTTCAGACATGCAGGTTTCCTCTCAACACTTTTTTTTTTTCTTTGACAGTTCAGCAAGTTATAATTAGTAATTTCATTAGCACTACGATAATCAGTGGTGTCCGTTGTAGGTTTGCATACAAAACCGAAAACTATTAGTCTCTACTAGGTTATCGCAGTTTTGCTGGTATTGACATAATAAAGTATATAATACTACTAGAGGACGCCAGCAGCCACGCCTGCATTTTTTTTTAAATTTACCCATTTCGGCCGATCCCGTGGGAATTTCGGGAAATCCCTTCTTAGTGCACCCCTACGGTCCTAAGGAACATACATGCCAAATTTCAGCTTCCTGCGCCCAATAGTTTCGGCTGTAGCGTGTCTGTCAGTCAGTCAGTAACGCAAGGATTTTATATATTAGGATTATTACAACATCTATCTCTACCTGCCAAAGGCTTTATCTACGCTCCCATAAAACAAATAAATAGCCTAAAATATGAACCAAAACTAACAGTAAAATTGGTAAACAACATCCACATCTCCCTTAATGGTTGGTTGTTATTTTTCTGCGGGTGCACAGCAAAGCGCATTCGTACGTATCTATTCATCATTTAATTTACATTTGAGCGGCCGCAGCGCCGTTGTTCGGACTGCTAAGCGGTAGAACGTGGTAAATACTAAGTTGAATATTTATTTAGCATAGAGGGGTGTTAGTACCTACTCTTATGTATGGTAGTGATAGTTGGGTATGGCAGAAAAGTCATGAAAGTAGAATAAATGCTGTAGAAATGAAAGCACTGAGAAGTATGTGTGGTGTTTCTTTGAATGACAGAGTAAAGAATTGTGTGATAAGATAGTGTTGTGGGGTAAATGAAGATGTAGTGACAAGCATCGAGAACGGTATGCTAAGATGGTTTGGGCACGTGGAGAGGATGGATGACGAAAGATTGACCAAGCAGATATACAAGGCAAGTGTGAATGGGACAGGACGAAGGGGAAGACCTAGGCGGACGTTCTCTGACTCTCTCTCTCAGATTGGAGACATCCTAAAACAGGACAGGTTAGAAGTACCCTGAACATAAGAGCATGCATGAGGAATCGGATTGGAGTGAATGAAGCAAGAGAGATATGTCAGGATCGTTGCAAATGGCGTTCCGTAGTCTCTGCCTACCCCTCCAGGAAACAGGCGTGAGGCTATGTATGTATGTATGTATTTATTTAGTTCTGTAGTTTCTTCATTTCTAATTCTGTGTAAAGCTAATATCTAGTCAAATCCGGTTCGACTAGTAAGCGGATCTCGGGTCGCAACTGGGATAGCGCTAGGCAGATTAAGACGGGTTAGTAGGCGTAGGAGTGTGTAGGAGTGAGACTGAATAGTGATGTACATGACATAGCCCTGTCATCATCATCGCCCTAGCGTTATCCCGGTTTCATCCAAGACTAGCACGCCTTGGAGCCCGAGGTCCGCTTACTGGTCTAACCAGATATGACAGAATATCAACTTTTCCACAGAACGACTGCCGTCTGACCTCCGCAACCCAAAGGGATAGCGATATTCCAAGGTTTAGACCAGTATCCGTTTATTTGAGGGTACTGACTCCCCGTAACGGCTGTCAGAGATCTCCATGACAGCCGGGACCGACGGTTTAACGTGCTCTCCGAGGCAGGGGGCAAGCGATAATTAACAATTTAATACACACTTAACTTCGAAAAGTCGTTGGTGTGCGCCGTGCATTCGAACCCGATACCCTCTGCATGGCAGTCCGTTGGTATCTCCACTAGGCTATCGCTGATTGCATGACATAGCCCTGTAGCTGTATTATATTAAAACTACTGTTATTTGTAGTACCAACAATGGTCGACATATAAATGCTGGGGACATCTGACGGACAGCGACGGGACCATGAAGACACCACTGAAGATCTCGAATAACGCTATTAAAAGTTTTTCGCGCGATATTACAAGAGATTTTTTAAATAAAGTTAAGTAAACTTGCAATCTGATATTGCGCCGCGATAAGACTTTATAGCGACATGAAATAAAAAGACAAAGCAGTTCTCCTTACTTATAGTTTTCCCACGACCCCGGCTAGTTTCTTCTTCTTCTTCTTGTCGTATCAATGGAGATTTCAGACAGACGACCAGTATTCTGCTACAGCTATGGCATTGTTTGTGGTCTTATACAGCTCAGCCAAAAAGCATTTAACCGGACAGGAGGGGCAAGAGAGCAAGTGTGGCATGTCCTGCGTTGTCGCTCCACAGTCGCACCGGACAGGGTCTTCAGCCACATAGCCCCATCTATACAGATTGTATCTGCAGCGGCCCACTTGTGTTCGGAGTCGGTTTAGGGACTTCCAGGTGGACTAGGGCAGGTCCTACCCTGGGAAGCTCCTCTGCAGGCACAATGTAGGACTCAGGAGGAGCATGCTTTTCATGCCACAAGTTAGGGTGTAGTTTGAAACGTTTAGGCATAATTATATAGTACCTTCTATTATCTAATAATAACGCAATATAGAGAGATATTTAACATAATGTGTATAAGACTATGTACATTAACGTATTTTGGATGGTTACAGCGACACAACTAATTAATTTTGTCAATAAATACTTGGATTTCTAGATGTAGAAAACTTAGACGTGACATTGCGAAGCACGGTTCGCAATGTTGGTGGAATTTTATACAAACTTCTAATAAAGTCGAACAGGATAGTAGAAACAAAAAATCATGCGAATATATTCAAATAACTACAATATTAAAAGTCACGTTACCAAATTATCCATATTCGTATGTTACAACAGAATTCTGCGCTCTATACGTTTTTGTTTCGACATGAATGTGTAAAATATTAGTTGGAAATCGATGGGTTTGAATCCCAATTCGCGCCTTTCGCATTGCAAACAAAGGACACTGCATATAGCTACGTATATGGATAGTATGATGATATTTTTTATTTGCGGTACACAAGTTGTAGATTGTAGCAGTGGTAAATTGAATACTAGGTTTAAAAATTTTGGGAAACTGTTTTACTTTATTATGTTTATTCATTTTCGGCCGTTTCCAATGTTCCATCTATTGATGGGTTTTACTACTAGATATGTATGGCATATGCTCCACATAAAATTTGTCGAATATATATCTCAAATGACCAAATCCATTGATGAGCGTACATATCACTAGATGGCGATAGCTTATTGGAGATAATAGACAGCCATGCAGTGGGCTTCGGATTCAAAACCTCGGCGAGCCCCACTAACTTTAGGAAGGTATGTGCGCATTAAATTGTTAATTATCGTGAAGTGGAAGGTAAACATACAACGGGCACTTGGACTTATGAGAGTTCTCCGTGATATTTCCTTTACACAAACCTACATAGTGCTAGTTTCGAATTTAGATTGTAGTATAGAAAATCAATTTAACTGGCCGGAGACAGGTACTGTTGCAGAAAGATAATACAAGGGTTGGATAATGGAGGTCTCACGTCACAACCGTCAATACTGAAGAGTGCGTCGCGCTATGCAAGGAGGAGGGATGGATAATCTCCCCCTGTGGGATTTTGTCGTGGTGGAGGGGCTCAGTAACCGTGAATTGGACACCCACCGTGAAGCTAAGCGGGTTGCCGGGAGTGGACGCTCCGCGTGGCCTGCGCAGGATGCGTCCAAAGGTGCGGGTGCGGGGGATAGTTTATAATTGCTGAGGTGCCAGGGTAGAATGCTAACACGACCCCCTGGCGCCCCAAAATGGCGTGGATGTATGCGCTGTGGTTTTAGTGGGTATTAAGGCCTTGCACTCCAGCCGTCGAGTCCCACATACCCCCCGCTTTTCATCAGGCGTAAATGCATTTCCACAGCGAGAAAAGGGAAAAAAGGAAGAATAAAAAAAGGGATGGATAATTTAAAAAGCCTTCCCAGGTGCTTACGTCATTTAAGGAGCCCCTTGTCTAAATTTCTTTTTTTGGTATAATTTCTTTGATGAAATATCAGCCAAAACATGTCTAATACAATGTCTGGTTAATCGTTAGATATATGTTTTGATAACGTTTTGGGGTTTCCATGAACAATTTTCAGGATGTTCATTAATCATTACGTATCTACCCTCTGTTAACAAAAACGCATTTGAGTGCGTGTAAACTATTTAAAATAGCGTAGTGTATATACAGCAGTAAAAATTGACACTCAATTATATGAGAGTATGGAAATTGTTTGTGTCCGTCCACAGACAACTTAGAAAAAAGAATTTAAATAGCGCTGGTGAGAAGATTTTGCAGATAGTAGAGTATTGTTGATATCAGCACGAATGGGCCTGCTGAGCTCTTGTACTATCGGCCGAATATGTGGAACTATACAATTTTGTAACACCTAAGATGTACTATTCCATATTTGATGCAATAAATGATTTTATTATTATTATACTCCCACACTGCCTCCGTGCCGGATTCGATTCCCGGGTCGGGCAAAAAGTGTTACTGGGTTTTTCCGAATTTTCAGTAGGACCTTAAAATTCATGGCGAAATGTGGGTGTAATACCTACTACGCCTCTGCCTACCCCTTCGGAGATACAGGCGTGAGTCTATAAAAAAATGTACGGAATATCGCCGTAAAGTAACAGTAACTATACTATTACGTTACCTTCAGCGAGTTAGAGTGCCTAAGGCCTCATCCCTATTGCCTTCTCACTCATCCCTTTCACCCTTCTATTCCTTTTCCCAAAAGGCTAGCAACGCATTTGTGACTTCTCTGATGTTATCCTTACAGGCGGTGGAAACAAACCAGCAGGCGGTCCCTGCTGGTTTGTCTCCTCCTCCTCCTCCAAGAAATTTACGGAACCTGACAATTTGCGTAGCTCTACACATGCTTGATCGTGTGTTGACCGATCAAGTATACTAAGTGATATCAGCCCAATTACATAATTTGAGTCGTAAAGGAAACTAACGAAATTGTCGTAACGAAATTGCACGTAGCAAATAGCATGTTTTATTTTTACAGTCTGGGCAGCGTGGTTAAGTTGTTTTTTTTTATGGTAATGGCGGCAATCGAGCAGATGGTTCGCCTGATCGTAAGCAATTACCGCCGCCCATGGACACAAGCAACACCACAGGAGTCACAAGTGCGTTGACGCCCCTTGGGGTTGGGAAAAAGGATAGGATGAGGAGTGGGATGAGGGAGAAGGAATTGGGGATAGGACATCCGGAACTCTCACTCACCGAACAAAACGCAACAGTTTAGCCACTGTTACTTTATGTCGATTTTCTGTGAGAGGGTAGTACTTCCCCGATCGAGCCGGCCAATTCATGCTGAAATCAGCAAGGCTCTACTACCTTCAACCAAATCCTCCTATTGTCTCTCAATGCGACGCAAATAAGAAGTGGTCTATGTCCAGCAGTGGACTGCGAAAAGCTGTTTGATGACGATGACGTGCTCTTCCCCTTGTTGCGACACTATCATTGGTTCTCTACCAACAAATCTATTATCTATTAGTTGCTGCGTCCAATAAACTATTTCCATCTCCTCCAATACAAGTCAAATTAAATTCATTCCAGGTTCAAAGATCGTTCAACTACTTCAAGTTTAGTTCAGTGGTCCACTTTACCCGGGACTTCTCTAGAGTCAGAACTTGGTGTATTTGTTGGGCACAGCAATTGAACTTGGCTACATAGGTGATACATAAGAGTAGGTACAGAATAATCGGACCGCCCTTTCTCTAAATTTTATTAAATGTAAAAGTAAAAAAAAAATGAAATCCGTTATTCATTTAGGTCACATTGTGACGCTCATGAACGTCAATTAGTGCAATGTGACGTATATAATAGTTTATTTAAAAAATAATGATTTAAATACTCTAAATTTTCATTTATTTTATTTTATTTATTGAGGTTTTCCAACAAAGACTATACACAAAACTTTACACGGATAATATCACTAAACTTTTAGGCAAGTGCACTCCTTCAGTTATAGGAAACCACAGCATGCAAATACATTTTTAAACTAAGTTACCTAAGAGTTAAACAATATGTAAGCAAGTGGAGTATGTATAAAATATCTATACATCTATAGGTACATACATGTCACAAGACCCATCACCAAGCCGAAGTCTACTCGTTGTGGACGTCGTGCCAAGTCATACTAACCAAAAGTAATACCTGGGAAACGATATTCTTTTTTAAGTTTTCACATTTTTTTAACCGCAATTAAAAGCGCGCGCGTGCATTGAAATCGAATTCAAAATACCTACTTATCCATGGGGTTATAGGGCATCTAAAGAACACATTGGCGCGGTAAATGCATCGGTTTTGTACCTAATTAGAAAAAATCATAACTAACTTTGAGCCTCAATATCTCCTGAACTAGTAATTTCCCAGGTATGGTGCCGAAGTAAAAAATGTTCGTAGTGATTGGTACAACACGGGATTTCAGTTTTCGTTAAGGGTCTTTTTACACCCTGTATAAATAAAATTGGAGTGTCTGTCTCTAATATTCAAATAACCGTTTTTTACTAAATACATATGGATGTATACACGGTACATATACCGAAATGAATTTTTTTACAATTTTTGTCAGTCTGTCTGTCTGTTTGTTCTCGCTAATCTCTGGAACGGGTGGACCCGGACCCGTTTTGACGGGACTTTCACTGGCGGATAGCTGATGTACCAAGGAGCAACTTAGGCTATAAATTAACCAGGTACGCGAAGTAGTTCCCTCAGGACACGGGTGAAACCGCGGGAAACAGCTAGTATATATATATAAACAAATCCAATACAATACCTAATACAATACAGATTACATTTAGAGCCATGGATGAACGGGCAATCAATATCCAGGCCGTATAGTATAGAAAAACATTTTTGTGAGGTAGACTTATCTGTGAAACTAAAAAACTAAAAGAAAAGTTTGAGAACATTTTCTAGCATTAATCCCTACCTTGGAATCAAACCTGAGTTTTTACGATCAACTCATTGAGGCATTAAAGACCCGTCGGCCATAAAATAACTTCTAATAGAATGACTAACGGGTAGTGTCATAAATGTCGTTAAATTATAATTCAGATGAGAATATGTATTTTATTATCCAATTATGTTTTACTATATTGGACATGTTTTTTAACCGACCGTGACCTTGTAACTGTTTCCTTATTAAATTTATTAAAGAATGGTAGGTATGTCAAATTGCGATACTAAATACTTAGGAAAGAAAACGGTAAATAATATTTGTACATACATACATACATAGACTCACGCCTGTCTCCCCGAAGCGGTAGGCAGAGGCATATTAAACGCCTACTTTTCGACAGTGTTTTGATCCCACGTAATAGGTGGCGAGCCTATTGCCGCTTATCGGGATATTTTGTTTGCCAGAGCCTCGTCCGTTGATCGGCAGGTGCACCTATTGCCGCTTATCGGGATATTTTGTTTGCCAGAGCCTCGTCCGTTGATCGGCAGGTGCACCACTTGCAGGTGAGGTTGGCTTGGGACCCTAAGATCTTGGTGGGAACCCTATGCACCTATATATTTCTAAACGAAGATAAACTGATCAACCTCTAGTTTTGCGAAAACAACGGGCAATTCACAATACGGTTTTTCTTTTATGTTGCTTGTGTGCTGCCAGTGAGAGAATGGTTCTAGTCTATTATTCTTTTTTTCATTTTCTATGGTATGCTGAAAAATATATTCGTTGTGTTTATTTTCGAATTTAGAGAGCGGGATTTGAAAACTGTCGCGGCGAATCTATCGATTAGCAAAAATAAGCGCGATTGATACTGACTGGTTTATAGATAGGTGATCAGACATAAAACGTCGTACCCCTTCTGCCTTAAAGAGTACCAGTACATAGCTAGTACCTAGACCAGCTGTCATGAATACCTATCTATGACTGTCGTTACGGGGTGAGTACCCTGAGATTGGTCTAAACCATTGAAAACGGCTGATTCAAATTGCAGCGAACTGACAATAATCCGTCTCTTGAAAACCTGAATATTCTATCAAACATGCGTGGTTTATCAATACATTGCCTGCTAGCTGCTGCTAGCGTAATTCCTTCACCAGTACAATCATAGAGTTTAATCTATGCCCCACGCAGCGAAAAAACGTCCTTTGAAACTTTTGTTGTATTTAATAACATTCAACATTAAATGTGCTGATGGGTCAATAATACAAAGATTAAGTGTCTCCACCCCAGTGGCGTAGGAAGGAGGGGGGGGCGGTTCGCCCCGGGTGCCACCCTTTTTGGGGTGCCACCCTAAACTCAACATTAAGAACAATGTACAAAAACATAGGCACTAGCTCAGCACTACGAGAGTTAGCATGCAATTGAAAAAAGGTCATTCGCCAACTACCGCCCCGGGTGCCACCCATGCTAGCTACGCCACTGCTCCACCCCATTTCATTCCGAGGGTGTTGCAAGAGACAACTACGAATAATATTCAAAGCCATTAGTATAATTAAAATATACTTAATAATCATGCACCTGCCATCAATTATCTCTGCACCACCCTAGGTTGACTGGTAGAGAATGCGTAAGGCATTAAGTCCACCTTGTACCACATTGTTTGTGTTGTGCAAAAGTTAAATAAAAATAAAATTAGTATCTTTGCAAAGAGACGGATATTCAACATCATGCTCTGCACCAATCTGTCTGGCCAGCGTGGTATAGTAGGCCAAATAGTATTCCCGTCGGGGGGTAGCGAGGAATGCTTCGGCGATACCCGACCCATGAGGAATACGGGTTGGTTTTTAGTCAGTAAGAGTCTGATAGTCCCCTTCGCCCTTCCCCCCTATTGGCTCTCAAGCCATTGTGACGCAAACTAGGAGAGTTCTTTGTCCAGCAGTGGACTGCAAAAGTCTGCTATGATCATGATCAATAAATACTGCATACTAATAAACTTTCAATACATCGACAAATGTGTTTTACTAAATTCTCTCTCCTCATCTAGTAGATAATAAATGTTCGTCGGAAAACTGATTTCCAAGGACCCTTTCCCATCAAACATATGGCTTAGAAAAGTCCGTCCCACCGCGGCTTCGACATGGAATGGGCGTAACCAGGAATCGATGAGTCGGTGGGTTCGATTTCGCCCTGTCTAATAAAACAGATACGCTTGCAAAGCATTTTAAATGAACGAAAGTAAAAACTATTTTATAGTGGATTGTATAAATTACTATGGGGTTTAATTCTACTGAATGTTTTCCTTTTACATTTCTCAATTTATAGGATGTGATTATGTAGAAATCTTAATATATAATATACTTGCGTTACTGACAGACAAGCTACAGCCAAAACTATTGGGCGCAGGAAGCTGAAATTTGGCATGTATGTTCCTTGGGGACCGTAGGGGTGCACTAAGAAAGATTTCTAGAAATAGCCACGGGATCGGTCAAAACAGATAAATTTAAAAAAATGTGCAGGCGTAGCTGCTGGCGTCCTCTAGTTAATCATAATATTCGTTTATTCAGATCAACTTGATACTAATAACAATATTACTTTACATGGAAAACTACTGCAAAGTTAATCTAGTATACCTAAGTTGCTTATTTATTTTTGAAGAACTGTTTCTTCTGATTTGATTTTTCATTTAATCACAAGTAAACGTGAACAGAGTTGATTAATTTAAATATCAAGATATTTGTTTAATAAATAAAGACAACATCCGTATTAGAGAAGAGAGACTCCAAAAATACACTAAAATTACATTTGATTTATCTTAAGGTGATAGTGCGTTAATAAAAATTGAAGCAAATTGAATTCAATCCACATTTAGTCAGTTTGTGTCAAAGCTGTAAGCGGCACCCAAGATTCACTTTGAAGTGTATTCGATACGAATTACGTATGTACATATAACCTAGAATTCTAAACAAGTAGTGTCGTCGTACGTAAATAGCTGTCGATATCGATAGTTTGTATGTTATTTAATATATTTTTAAAGCTTCTATCGACCACATTTTTGTTGAGCGTTACTTCTTTTGTAAAACTTGTCGCTTAAAACTTAGTAAACATTGAATGAATCGACACAAAAGATTTCGATCTTGTCAAAATAATAGTTTGCAATGTATGGTTCGCCCATGGGACTGGGGAACGAACACCCAACACTCGGCGCTGTATTAAACGAGGCGGTCGCGTAAGCTACCATAATATGAGCAGACAACTAAAAAATACACGTTAGTAAAAATAATTTAAAGTTTAATTAACACAACTAGTGCATAGCCTACGGTGCTTACTAACAAAAGGTAGACTGTAAAAACGTATGCCATTAAACAGAATATGAAACATAGTCTTGTAAATTTAAGGAAGGTTTTATTTTATTATTTATTTAAAACTTTATGCACTAAAAGTGTACATGGGTGGACTTAATGCCATTAGGCATTCTCTAACAGTCAACCTTTAGGTGGAGCAGAAATAAATGTGGTAGGTGCATTGTAAGCTGTGTAGAAAGTCAATACCTAACTGAAAAAGAAATATAATACATATATAGACCAGATACCCAATTTATTAGGTAATACATAATTATATTTATACCGACTATAGAGTCGTCAGATAAATACTGCAACATATGAGTAAGTATACATAATAAACACATATTATAAATATCTATATAAATAAGTACAATACATATAAAAATACATTATTATATAACATATATACATATATATATATATGTATGATATACTATAACTGATGCGAATGATGTGCTGATTCCCTCAATCTATTAAATAGGAGCTCTCGGACTTTCACTTTAAATGCATGACGGTTAGTGGACATTCTGACTTCAAGGTTGAATAAATCGCACGCCTTATGAACCTCTCGGCTGTTTCTTTTTGGTTTTTCCTGATTTCATTATGTAAACTACACGTATTTATGCAAACAGCACAACAATAATTATATAAATAAACCGGTTTTAATTCTAAACCTATAGTGGCCTGTGGTAGCACAAAGCAGAGATGTGTGGATGTCAGGGACGGAACTCTTTACCCTGAACTGTAGACGGGACGCTACAGGCCGAAAACTAATAAATGATTAATATATTTGGCGAAGAAATCACTTAAACCACGTGACAATTTCCATGTTTTGTAAATTAAAATTTTCTCATAAATACGGTCTTGCTAATCAAAGAATTTCGCCATTCTTTTCAGCAAAATGATTACATTTTTTAATTAAATTATCACGTTGTCACAAACTTAATAGAAAAACTGACATTATCGATACCTACAAGAAAATCAATCCCCTCACTACTCGTACGGTTAGTATTAGACTAAGCTTATTTAAAGAGACTAGGCACACTTGTAGACTCAGAACATAATGCTTTGACGATGATAACCGGCAAATTGGTTTGAAGAACTGACAGCTCCTTTGAACAGACGTTGTGGAGTACCAGTTTAGTTCGTGCCGGCTATAACGAGGGCAGATTGTGTTTCAGCTTGGGTTAGAGTAACGGCTTTACTGTATTAAAGCGCCATGTTCTCAAGATAAGTTGCAAGGTGAAGGATTTGCTTGTGCTTAGCATTAGTACAATCAAGAGTGTTTGTGATTATTCTGAATCAGAAGTTGTATGCCTTTGTTGGGATGCTATTTTTGTAATATATTTCACTTTTATTATAGTGCAAACGTGTTAGAGGTAATTGTACTGTAATTAGCAAAGTATTTTTTATATGTGATAAGGGCATCGTGTAAATGCTCTATATTACCTACGGAATTCAATATTCAATCTATAGATAGATCTGTAGATTTTAGATTCGTTTTTGACATAAGCTCCATTCAAAATATGTCAAACACGAATCTCGAATCTCAAAATCCATGTATTAATCGAATATTGAAAATAGCCGTAAATTGAAATACATCGTCGATAAATTTTTGGGAAAGAAGGCGTTTCTCGGAATTATGCCAAAATCTCAGCCCAATTGTCGTATATAAAAATTAGTACAATGAAAGCCAATTTATGAAGGGTTTTTTCACTTTAGGAAGTGAAAAAAACCTTAGATTAGAAATTCAGCAAAACCGTTTAATATCTATTTTCTAGATGAAACAGTTATAAACAAAAGCTATACATTATAACAGTGCTAGTGCGCCTAGAGTTGATCAGAACACGTTAAGCGTTACATCAGCTGATCTTATCGACTCATCGCAACTCATCGCCAACTTTGTGGCTGGTAGTCCGTGAGCGTTCACACTTGGATGTGCAGTGCGTTCTTTTACATTTTATAAACAAATATCTTATTACATAGCAGCGATAGCCCAGAAGAGGTACCATCAGACTGCCATGCAGAGGGTATAGGAGTAGCTATCTTTTCGGGTTTCGGAGGTCAGACAGGCAGTCGCCCTGTAGAAAAGCTAATGTTAAGTCAAATCCGGTTAGACTGTGGACCCCGGTTGAAAGTGGGATAACGCTAAGAGAATGATGATGTTCTTATAATAATAGTCATTATATATTTTCAATAGTTATTCAATAGTCTACTACATACACACAATACCAATACCAGGTATCGAAATCGGCACCTCAAAATCAACAGACGCGAACGCTATCCACTGGACAACGCAGGCAGTTTATAATGTTTCAAACGACAAAAAAAGAAAGAAAGAGCAAAAAAAAAGCAAACAAATATATTTCAAAGTAGTCTTTGCCCGTACACACAGAAAGTAGTGGCAGGGAAACTAATTAACAAGTTGGGCCCGACATCGGTCGGAGATTTCGTTAGCTAAGCAGCTATTTTTGTACGAGTTTCACCGCGCCGCGGTCGCTCCCTCGCGCCCCGTGTTTACGCACTTTATTAGTTAACCAGTTCGCGCTTATTTATTTATTATTCTTTCGTAGCAATAGTTCTGAGGATGTTCCGTCTATATGATGATTTACTACCGCAAGACTGTTCCGAATTGGATATATTTGGCAATGGATTTTGATTTTTAAAAACTATGTTATGGAATGAAGTCTTTATTCCCACAGATCTGCTTAATAACCCTACCTTATTTCGACATCAATATAGAGCGAAAGTTTTATGGAGTCATTAAATTTATTGACTATACTAGTGGTCAGGGATGGCTTGCATCTGTTACTACCTCCGCTTTGTTTTTTAATAATTTGTTGCAACTTTTATACTTATATTTCAAGATCTGTACACATACTTAGGTACTTAAAATCTATTTTAGTACTAAATTCTAATTTTCTAAATATATATTTGTTTTAACTTGTTCTAGGTCCTGTCTTGTATACGTAAATAAATCAGTCAGCAATGGTTTTTGCTTATGACCCATGACGATGACGATAAATTGTTGTATTTACATTGAGGTGACAAAAAACAGGTGTTGTGTTTCTGTGTTCGAACTAAGTACATATTAGGTGCTGATACTTTGCTCAATCAAAATATTACTCGGTACATCATACAGTCCCCAGATCGATGGATTTTATGTAGAACCTTAATATCAGTAACACGCACTAAAGATAAATCTGTGTCATGAGTGACTTTACAAATCTGTATATATAAAATCCTTGCGTTACTGACTGACTGACAGAAAAGCTGCAACCGAAACTACTCGGCGCAAGAAGCTTAAATTTAACATGTCTGTACTGTCTTTATAATTAGGTCCTTAGAAATAAACTAAGCAATTTCTTCGAAGTAATTTATCACAAAGTAGTACCGCAGAGGTCCTAGAGACCTCATTACATTAAGCGCACATGCAAACAGCGACGAACTATTTATATGAACTCGAAGTTTACTTAAGCAACTCTTGGCAGAAAGTGTGTTTAACTTATGATTGGGATCCGTACCTCTTTTAAGGTGCAATGCGAAAGAATTGAGTGGATGGGACTTTGAAAATAAACGATATTTGGTTAGCAACAGAACAAAGTCTTTATTTTTCCGTAGAGCAAGATGTCAATATGGTTGATTCAACTAAAGTAATATTCAACCCAACCAAACCAAATCCACACCAACTTCAACTTCACATAGTGGCTTTGTTTGAATCGATTGTATTTTCCCAATGTCAAGACTTAAATAGAGACAACAAAAACAGAATTGTTAAAGTGCCTTTTTAATATTTTTTTTGAAACCAGTCCCTACAGTGAAAAAGATATTCAGATTCATCAAATTTGGAATTTAATTGGAAACAAATTGTAATAGGTTTTAATGAAAAAGAAAGGGCTGTTCAATGTGTGACAAGACTTGGCGTTTGTTATATCGTTTACAGAGGATACCAGTGGGAGGGGCGATCGCTTGTTGTGGCTTTACCGTGCTGCGGAGGACACGAAGAGCTTTCGGTTTCGTTTTTGTCCAAGAAACGTTTACCACGTCGGTGTCATTCTGGTTGTTTATAATTTACGACACTAGAGTTGGCCACATACTCACACGAAATATTAAGAAAGAATTAATAGATTATATAGTAACTTGAGGATGTCCGCAGCTGCGCCCGCACATTATTTTCTAATTTATCCGTTTCTGCTCGATCCCGTGGAAATATCAGGCAATACCTTCGAAGATACCCCTAAATTCTAAAAGAAACGCACATTTCTAAGTTAAATTTCTTGCGCCCAGTAGTTTTGGCTGTGCGCTGCCAGTCATTCAGTACACCAAAGAATTGTATGCCTAGAGATTCAGATTTTAGTAATAAGACTAATCTATCTTTCCAGGTAGTAGAGCCTTGCTGATTTCAGCATGAATGGGCCGGCTCGACCGGGGAAGTACTACCCTCTCACAGAAAGTCGACGTAAAGTAACAGTACCTAAACTATTGCGTTTCGTTCGGTGAGTGAGAGTGCCGGAGGCCCTATCCCCTATTCCTTCTACCTCATCCCACTCCTCATCCTATCCCTTTTCCCAGCCCAAAGGGGCGGCAACGCACTTATGACTCCTGTGGTGTTGCTTGTGTCCATGGGCGGCGGTAATTGCTTACCATCAGGCAATTCGTCTGCTCGTTTGCCGCCTATCACCATAAAAAAAGGAACTTCATATTCAATTATGAAACGGAACAATAAAATTTGTGTTTGAAGCATACAGCTGTGAGTAATTATTGTGGATCATACATTGTTGGAATTAATGCAATCGTATCATTATGCGCGATGTCTGCTAATTGTGAATAACACAATGAGACTGCAAGCAGCTAGAATTTGCCACAAATTAAATTTGTATTCTCTACTACTGCCATTTTAGTCAGAGTTATATTTTTGTAATCGGCTTATTTGCCTTGTTCAACTCTACCTTACAGCCTTTCGTATGCCACTGCTCGACTTAAGCCACTCCTATATTACTTCACAGTAGCACCGAGAGTTATTTAGAGGATTTGGCCTACTATACCACGCTGGCCAGACGGTTTGGTAAAGGGTTTCATGTCGAGTTTTCCATCTATTGCTTTTCATACTGTCATTTCGCTCGCAGGACGCTCGCTAGAACACCCGATAGTATTTTCTCGTTGGTTTCTGTAGTTTGTAGTGCATTAGCACGTGAAAGTAGCTCTATCAGTATCGTAATAAAAATATCTTGTGTTATAGAATACCCATACTAAGCTGTATCAGATGCATTCATCTCCATTGCATTCGTTTTCAAGTTATTTAGAGTTAAATAAACTTTCTCAAAGACGTCGTGCGTTCCCGCCGTGCGTCCTAATGATGTGTGACGTCATTGGACTTGAAACAAACTTAAATTTTAAACAGCCAGCACAAGTTTAAATTAAGTTTGTTTAGTTTTGATGAAGTTTACCAAGTTCGTTCTGTAATCCTATTTTAAGATACGTGTTAATGGTACTTAAGACTAGTTAGTTAGTTTTGAGATTTTTGTTTATTAGTGTCTTGTTATTTGTTTTCTTTTTATATGGCAGAGTTTTGAAATTTATGGCCTTTGTTATGGCAGAATTATTGAGCATTTTCACTAAATACGAGTTATATACATATATATACAACATATAACAATACATACATTATTTTTTGTTGAATTATATTTGTATTACTCATACAAGTACAGAATATTGGAAACATAAAAATGGGCATTAAAATTGGCGTAGCGCCGGACACATTCAGCCATTTTAGTAACGTTACAACAATTCCGCCATTCTCCGTGAAACATTTGACTATAGACTATATCTGTCTATCTGCATCTGCACACTGACGTAGTTAAATAACAAGTAACTGTTTACTGATATCGTACATTTGTCTTCTGTGGGTTGAACTTGCAGGTTTAATTCATACTCATCGAGGTGACATTAGCAACATCACGGAGTACAGGAAACACCAAAAAGGTTTGGTAAATATTTGAAGTTGCTAACTTTGTCAAACTATCGCGTATCTCTATATTTTATAAAATGAAATTCCATGGCCGCATCTCTCCTTCTGTGTTCACGGCCATTTTAAATATTCGATCCACACATGGATTTTGAGATTCGAAATTCGTGTTTGACATATTTTGTAAGGAGCTTATGTCAAAAATCTAAAATCTACAGATCTATCTATAGTTCGAATATTGAATTTCGTAGTAGATCGATAGTGTGATTCCTTAGGAAGGTTTATAATTAGAAGGCGAATAATCGAGCGGACAGATTGATCGTAGGTATTACAGATTTTTCGCACAAATAAATTCTCTGAAATACCTATATTGATTATGTAACCAATCATCACCAAAAACACATAACGTTTTCGTTTTTATATTTAACCATTACCACTTTCAAACGACAATACCTTTGTAGCAACTATTTAAGCTATTCATAGCAAATAAATATTGCAGACATTATTTGATTCTGATAAACTTTTTTAATCAAAGTAACGTAAACCTGTTAAGGAAAACGCAATCTTATAGTCAGGTAAAGGTTACATTACCTTTGCAGTAGGCTGTTTAAAAGAGACCCGTGCCATCAAATATTCGCAGACGTTGAAAATTCTAAATTATAAAAAAAAAAGATTATATTTTACCAATTTTTACGGTGGCTTCTTGTCATCAAAATATAATAGCTTTAATCTTTGCAAGGTGTCAGCGGAAATTTTAATTATATCGCTGGAAAAAGGCCGATTGCGATGATGACTGTGGAGCCACCCCACGGAAAAACGTCAGAAGTATAAATTAGAAGTGTCCGTGTATTATGTGGATCTAGATCTGGGATTGGATCGCGATTTGATTATTATGTTGTTTGTGACTATATTTTGGTTTCGTTTGGAAACGATGATTAAAAGTTGTCAATAATTGTTAAATTTATATGAATTATCTTTTTGTTGTGATTCGGCGAAATAATAATAACATAGGTAATTGTCTGTGTCCTTGCGTGCGAGCTTTAAACATTTGTTTTGTTAATTGATTTTCGATATTGTTGAATATGAAAACAATAACGATAATAGTGAAAAATGCGCTGCACTACGCCTCGCTATACCTGCGCTTGCTACCCACGCAGATGCCCGTGGCACCTGCGTGGGGCGGGCGAAGCTATACTTATATTTCTGAACATTTCTGTTATAGTGGCAGCCTAATTGGAATTATCTCGGTGAAAATTTGAGGCTTTGAATAATGAGTCCCTTTAACGAGGACACTAAGAGGATTGCTTCGTCTCGCCCTCAAATGTATGAAACAATTGTAGGCTTAATAGTGGCTTCGTCAACTGTTATTGTCCTTAAGTTATTTTACGGCGGGAATATTTATGGAAAATTCGATTTTACCTGTGATTGGGGTTTGTGAAAGGGTCAGTTCGGGCCAAGCTTTGTATAAGATACGTACATTAAAACTAATGAAGAAGTTCAGAAAAAAACAATGCTTAATTTGAGAGATATTCTATAATATTCTACCACGTACACATCACCATCTAGTCCCAAGCTAAGCAAGCTTCTGTTATGGGTACTTGATTTTTGTAAATCCATACATATTATTCACGATCGCTTTTGTTATAAAAATAGCAATGCGTGCTCCATGCAAGGTCTTTTACTTTTGTTAATTGGATTTCATGGCGATTGAAGCGGAAAGGCTTAAAGTATTCAGTAGAGTTAGGCAGAGTACAATTGATTTTCTCATGAGGTGAAGTAACCTTATATATTAAAAGAAAGACATGTGTTCATGCAAAATTATATTTTACAACATATTGAAAATAGTGTCCGGATCTCTATTTAAGTGATGTGGTTCGTTGACTATGGCATTTTTAGGATCTTTGAGTAGAACTCTTCCTTCGCCGTGGTTGCACGAGTGTACGTAATTAGGGTTCCACCATTGTAAGAAATCTTTGTATGTATACCTTTTGTCAGCATCTTCGTTCAAAATCTCGCAGAGCCTACATACGTCTGGGAATCTGTTAACTGGTTCGTATATGTAGTAGTTATGCCACCTGAAAATTATAGATAAATATTGTAGGTGACTGCCTCCGTGGTCCAGTGGATAGCGTATGCAACTGCGGATTGGAGGTCACGGGTTCGATTCCCAGGTCGGGTAAAAGTGTTACTGGGTTCGCCGAATTCTCAGTAGCAGCACGGAGTCTGGTGATGTACCCGGTAACGGCATTAGGCTGGCCCCCTATTACGTGGGATCTGTAAATTCGTGGCGAATATGGGTGTAATATAACACCTCTGCCTACCCCTTCGGGGATACATAGTAGGTATATATAAAAAAATATTGTGAGTTAGAATATTTGTGTGGAGTACTTTTCTTTGTGTCTTTTGTCTAGCTTCTGCCCGTGGCTTCGATAGCTTGGGATCTGTTATTTGAATAACGGTAGCCCCTGTACTATTTTGGTGTATAAGCTACAGTACTGCAAACTTTGATTAAAAGCCGTTCAGTAGATTTTGCGTGAAAGGGTATCGTATATCCATACGTCCATCCATCCTCATAAACTTTCACGTTTATGATAGAAATTGAGAATATATTAGCAGTTCACAGTTACGTACAGAAATACTCACTGCACTATTATACTGTATTGGTTTATACAAACAACAAGTTCAGCGATAGACATCAAACATGAATACCCTCTCTATGCCATCAAACTTTTAGTCATAATAGATCGGAGTAATTAAGCACAGGATCAACGAATTTCCAAGACATTTAAAGACTCTTCAGTTCCTAGCTCCAAGCATTCAGACGAGTCCTGACAGAAAATTTTAATGTCATATTTTGTTCTAGAAAACTATTGAACCGATCATACATCCACAACCGTCGGAAAACTAGATACATCAAACAATATAATTAATCAGCCTACAGCAATTAAATTAATAGTACTACCTATAGGCTTTGGACGTTTTAATATTAGACGTGTATAATGCTTACCTAAAGTAATCTTCGTATATAGTTTTGTTTTTGATTGCTGCATACATTTCAGCAGCTACTTGGCTCGCGTTCAGTAACTTTGCGTCGATATATGAGCCTGGTGGCAGAAACCTGAGGAACGAACGAAAACACGGTTTTAATTTTGTTGCCTCGTTATATTGAAGACTGCAGACAGCCAAGGTAAAAAGTACCTCTCTTTTCTTCTTAACATGGACAATTGTTAATAATTTTTATTTCATAACAATGTACATAATATTATTTAGGTATATAATTACACTTAACTTAAATCTTAAAATACTATCCAACGAAATATATACAAAACAAACAATACATTTACAATATTTAATTTCTCGATCACGTAAAATAAAAAAATGTTTCGTGAGATCTTACCTTGAGTAATCAGATCCACCAAATACCACCGGGACAGCATAATTCCGCAAAGGATAAAGAATTTTCTCAGTCACATAATCTTCACTGAAAGAGTTCTCAAAGGCAAAATAGAAGTAATACTCCGTTTCTAACAACGCCAAGCACTCGTCAAATCTGGCTCTCGGGCAAGTCTTTGTACCGCACCAACCAAAAATATCAATTGTAAAGTTATACTTCTGTAATTCCTTTCGAATTGCCTGAGCAACCTCTCTGCGACCACTCTTTGCTCGACAGTTCGACACAAACCAGGCAGCAGCTTTCTTTTTTCGACCAAGTTTTGCCTTCACTTCAGTAGGAGTAGGGTCCATAGGATAGATCCAGGTCATGTTCACTTTTGGACCCACGAATTTGCCTTGCTTATCTGTGATTGCTACATATGTTAGGCGAATATCAGAGTCCAGCTTATAGGTCCACGTCAGGTTGAAGTAATTGTTGTACGCTATGTCACATAGCGGGTAGTTCGCCGAGGATTCAGACGCAACAAATACATATTTTTGACGAGGATCTCTCAGAGAAAGCACGCTGTCCCAGCTGTTTTCCACATCAAACAGCACTGCGTTATAATCCCGAAAATCCGCCAACATCCGAAGTTCACTTGTTAAATAACAGTTCACGTATTTACATCTGTTAACAATAAAAGCCTGCTGTCCATTTTTATACAAAGACGTGCTGTAATGTAAAAATGAATTAGTATATTTCAGAACGAATTTTAAGTCAGTTGGAAATCTTATTGGCCTTTTATAATTAAGTTCCATGGCTGTCAGGTTGTTTTTGTATTTCTTCAACTTGTTTTTAAATGCTTTCTCGCCCTTGTTTAACAGATGCGTCACGTAATCTAGTTCAATAATCGTATCGTCCGAACGTAGCGTGAACTTTATGTATTGAAATATAACGATAGAATACGCGGCGAAGAGTGACGCCTTCAGAAACTTGGACATGGTTGTAGTATGCAACGCGTTTAAGACAGATCTTAAGAGGTGAACAGATTGCCTATGCTAGCTATCTCTGTAATTTGTAAACTTCCCATTCTTTGAAACGCCTCGCGGTCATAGTAGGAACAATGTGGCAGTGATGCATTGTTACTTCGGAAACTGTTACAAACGATGTATAAGTATGCCTAAAATGACATAAATGATACAGACCATTAGTTTTCGAGTTTTAATGTTTAGAAGAATGAAGGTAATTTATACTATTACTTTGTAAGTATTATGTCTATATCGGGTCATTCGAGTTAATAATCTTTGAAAAGTAATCCTAAATAAACCTTGATTGATCCTTAAATTAAACGTGATATTTATTTGTTCGCGTAAATTATACACCTTTCCCTTCCTCAGGAATCACTCTATTTATTGGTTAAAAGTGTACAAAAATCCATTCAGTACTTTATGAGTTAATCGCGTACATGCAGACAGACAGCAAGACCAGTGGACTTCATTTTACAATTTATATAGATAGTGTCAATGTGATAAAGTATTTACAACAATGGATGGAGCAATAATGGATTGTAATGAGCACAAACAATATGATTCGAATTTAAAAACAGTAGAACTTAAATTAATATATTATATTAATCACGGTTCTATTGTAGATTCTACGTATGCAAATCAAAACGAAAAACGTCAGACAGGGAACGAAATATGTTAGCAATTACACTAAATAAAAAATTAAATATGAAAATGTGTTTGTCCGCGCGAGCGCAACGTGTGGTCGCCTCGACGTCTGGTATGCAAATGAGTATAAATAGACGAGTGCTGCCCTCATACGCAGCGCGGCTGGACTAGGAATTATTTTAGATTTGAAATGCGATGCTTACGCTTGTAAAATAAAATGCTGGTTTGTCTTTCAATTTTTATTCTGCCTTTGTTGTGTAAAGAATTCATATTATCATAAATAGTTTATTATTAAGGGCTAAAGGGTTTATTTTCTATCCTAATCGACTACCTACCTATACGACTTGTTAAACATTTGAAGATTTGCGAACAATAATAATTACAACTCAGCTGATGCAGAAGATGCAGAGTTGTGTCTTTAATACATAATTCAAATTATGCTACTGTCCGTTCACAGTTATTTTACCTCTGACAGATGTCGGTGTTTATTTTCTTTATGTTGGAATTGTACTCTGTGATGACAGGAATGTAAAATAGGGTTACCCGTGCATAACATTTTACCCAATATTAGTGGAAATGCTTCAAAAATTCAAATGCTTGAAGCTCATGGCCGCAAAGTGGTTAGATTACCGCCACTGCGAGCTAAACGCAATTGAACTTATGTGAAGTCTCATTAAAAGGCGAGTCACAAGCAAAAATTTAGGATAAGAGGCAACCAACATTGTGAATTTAGCTGAAGAAGCTTTTCAATCTATCACTGTAGAAGACTGACAAATACAATGCAAACATGAGCGCCACATTGAAGACAAGCTTCGTGAAACAGATGGGTCTACCGATGCTGAAATGGACAGGTTCATAATATAATTAAATTCTGAGTCCGATACAGAATATGACAGCAGTTACGAATCATCATAACATTCGCAGTTCACATGGGTCATTCTTATAGACGCCTGTTTCCATGCAGGGGTAGGTAGAGGTGTAATATTACACCCACATCATTCTTATTCAAAATAAATATGAAAATTAAATTTGCAGTTTTTGTATTTGATAATTAGAACCTCACGTTGGCGTAATTATGATGTGTTTACCTTTATTTATTAAATAGAAAACATTTTTATTATAACTACTTATCTTCATAGGAAATTAGTTATTTCGTAAGAAAATAAATGTACATGCATATTATAGCCATGCCAATATCAAGAGGTTTTGTTACAAACATTACTTCCAAATATTTAATACGATCGCTTAGGCAATAAAAAAATAAGTAAATTTTTAGCAATAATGTATATTTAAAATGGGTGAGACGGAGAATCTCAGGTAGGATGTCGGGGTTCGAGAGAAACACTGCTAGGCTGAACAGGTTCTTTATTATGTCTCACTACCGCTTACATACAGTATGACCGAACTAGCTAAGCACTGGCCTGAGCTGGCTGGAGTGTAGACTCCTGCTGCTCTCCGACGCTCGCAGGGTAGCTGCTCGAAGGGTCGCCGATGAGCTGGCCAAGGTGCGCTGCGCAGGCAGCTCTGTGGTCGATGTTCAGGCTGAGCGGGTCTCAGGCGGTGCAGCCGATGTGGGTCGAGCGGTCAGGCTCAGGCGTCCGTGGCCTGGCTGTAGGAGCTCGTAGGCAGGAACGGAGGCTTGGGGTGGCAGCTGGCTAGTAGCGGCACGGCGCCAGCAGCTCGTGGCTTGTAGCCCGTAGGAAGAACGTCAGCCCGTAGGAAGAACGTCAGCCCGTATGAAGAACGTCAGGTGCAGTGAGCTCGTAGGGTGAACCCCAGCGGGACAGTAGATAGGAAGTAGAATGTAGAATAATCGCGAGGTGTAGCGGCAGCGTTCCGATGTCTAGGGAAAGTGACCATTCTACAACGCGCACCCATCTTATATAGATGTAGGCCTATGACTCACAACTGCCTTTGGCTAGTGAATATGACCATATTTGGTAATATTGCGAACGATGTCTGGCTAAGCTGGCGTTAAGCGCCTGCGAGATATTATAACGCAATACGTGTAGTATTACGTTACATGGGAGTATTATATACCAAATATAGCAACACAACGCCCAGGTTGGCCAATCTAACAGCTAGAGGTAAAATAACTGTGAACGGACTATAGCAGCTATAGTTTAATTCTCTAACTACGGAATTCAATATTCGAACTATAGATAGATCTGTAGATTTTAGATTCCTTTTTTACATAAGCTCCATACAAAATATGTCAAACACGAATCTCGAATCTCAAAATCCATGTATGGATGGAATATTGAAAATGCCCGTAAAAGAAGATCAGGCGTGCGTACCTACTGGATTCAAAATCATCAAAATCAAATTAATGCTATCAAATAATTATTGATATAAAACTCAAATAGCGTTATCTGCTATATAAAAATCTCATATCACCGATCGCCTCCTTTACATTACAATATATTCCTTGTTTAGTCGTTGATTTAATGTCCCAAGGTATGGAGAGTTGGGATTCTTTGCTTTTATTGTGTTGTGCTGTGGGTTAAGGGGATCTAAGTCCAGTAATATTTTTGGGTAATTACTTAGTGTTGTTTTTCTTAAATCTTACGCAGTTTCTTCTTATTAAACTTCTAGTCAAATTAGGTTTCTTTTTTACTTTGGGCTGTATCCCCGAATGGGTTGGCACTGGTGTGTGCCGTCGGGGGGTAGCGAGGAGTGCTTCGGCGATACCCGACCCTCCGACACATGTGTACATGAGGAACACGGGTTGGTTTTTAGTCAGTAAGAATCTGACAGTCCCCTTCGCCCTTCCCACAAAGGCGGAGGGACTCCATGAGGATTTTCCAACGCGAAATCAAAGAAAAAAAAAGGCACACGTGTGTGCATACTACACCCACTATTCCCCATGTTATGAATTTATAGGTCCAAGAAATAAGAGGCGAGCCTATTGTAGTTACCGGGCACTTTGCCGGACTTTGTGCTGCTACTCAGAATTTGGAATAATCTCAGTAACACTTTTGCCCGACCTGAGAATCGAACCCGGGTATTAACCCCGGGACCTCCGCATACGCTATCTACTGGACCACGAAAGCATTCAAACTAGGTTATAGACCATGTTTGATACGGATTGAATAAAGATAATACCTACAATAATTTCCAATGCAAAACATCGTTAAACGAAAATATTTCCGACAAAATAACATGACACGTCTAATGTTTCATTATAAAACTTCGCGCACCTCAAACGCGAACCTATCTTTGAGAAAAAAATCGAAACCCCAAAGTTTTTCCTTCAAAAGCCGAAAGCGGGGCTAGATATTAGCAAAAAGTCATTAAAAGTAAGGGAGCTTCATCATAGAGGCTCAAACTCGGTATTAAAGCAAGTTGGTACCTTAACTTAGAAAAGTTCATTCATTTAACGGTTGTGTGCTCACGGGCCGTGGTGAATTTCAAATTTTACCACGAATAAATAAATGTTGTACGATTTTCATTCCGTTATGCTTTGATTGTGTGTGAAACATCTGTGGTGCGAAATGTGAGTTTGTGTACATATTGGGTATATTTCGTCTTTAAAAAGTTGAACAAGTTCGGTGTATAGGTGGTGTATATAAGTGTTATTTACGTACCTTTGATCGTATATATTTTACAGTAACTATATAAGTGTGTTTATCAGTTAACTGGTTGCCATAGTAGATACCATGCAATGATATTACAAGAAAAATGTAGATGCTTTCCAAGCTTCCAGCCTAGACTAGGCTTGCCGCCTCGATTGTGCAACTGGGTTGCCAGCTTCCTGCATGAGCGCCGTATAGGAGTCCTTTACGACGGTGAGTCATCGAAGTTTCTCCAGGTGAATGCTGGTGTGCCTCAGGGGTCCGTGTTATCGCCCACGCTTTTTCTTCTGCATATCAATGATATGCTCACTTTTGGGGGCATACATTGCTATGCAGATGACAGTACTGTACATGTGCGATATCTCGGACACCCTGCGGCTAAGCAAGCCAATACTGAGGAGTATAGGCGAACACTTGTTGCTGAGTTTGACCGGGATCTGAATTGCATCTCGCATTGGGGTGATGAGAACCTGGTCGAGTTCAACGCCAAGAAAACACAGGTGTGCGCATTCTCAGCCAAGGTATCTCCATTCCTTCCCCATCCCTCGCTTCTGGATACTCCACTACCGATTCAAGACAGCCTCAATATCCTGGGTATGGACATATGCATAAATCTCAACCAGAAGAACTACATCGAGGGTGTCATCAAATCCGCATCTCGGAAACTCGGAGTCCTGAACAAGGTGAGGAGGTTTTTCACGCCGGAGCAGTTGTGTCTGTTATACAAGACCCAGGTTCGCTCCTGCGTGGAATACTGCTCTCACCTTTGGAATGGCTCCGCTCAGTACTTATTGGACGCCCTCGATAGGTTGCAGCGGCGTGCTGTCCGTATCGTCGGGGATCCAGAGGCCACTAAGACTCTTGAGTCACTGCAATTACGCAGAGAGGTGGCCTCAATGGCTGTCTTCTACCGCATCTATCACGGTGAGTGCTCCGAAGAGCTCTTTCAACTAATCCCACCCTCTCCTTTCCTATCCCAAACGACACGTGCTGGGTTGAGGTGCCACTCTTACACGGTAGAACAGATTCCGTCACACACCAAACGGTTCGGCGCCTCTTATCTCTGCCGTACCATTAAGATGTGGAACTCTTTACCAGTTCACGTGTTTCCCTCCACTTATGATCCCGGGTCCTTTAAGCGGTGCGTGAAAAAGCTTTACTCAAGGCCGTCAAGGTGAGGGCCATCATGCCATAAAGCCATGCTGGCTGCTGGGATGATGGGCATCACTATGGGACTTTACTGACTGCTTAACATCAGGCAGCATGGAGTCAATTTGTTCGGCATAAACAAAAAAAAAATGAAGATGCGTTACCTACGTAGTAATCAATCCGTAGAAACGGTACACTGGCGCACACATCGATGACTCCATAATTTATTTTATTTTCGGTAAAAGAATTCATATTACGTTATCTATGGTAGATACTCTGCTTAGTTTAGGATCAGATGACCGTGTGTAAGTTGTCCTGGAATATTATATCATTTGAAAACCCGTTGGCGTAGCGGGAGTCTAAATGACTGCTACGTCGTAAGTCGCGGGTTCGATGCCCGCTCAATTTAAACTTTTGTGTGCGTGAACAGTTTGTTTTGGTCTGGGTGTTTCTATGTAAGTATACACAAAATAAATGTTTATTATGTATGATTATCCAATATCTAGTACCCATTGTACTAGTTCTGCTTATTTTGAGAGTAGATAAGTATCAAACTAAGTAGTATTGAGTGTATGTAGTAGAATATTTTAAATTACCTATTGGCGATGCAAAGATTATCCGCGCGCCTCTACCGTCAAAATTTGGAAGCTGTCGAGGTACGACACTTTTGACAGCTTTAAATACATTTTTCTACATATTTGCTTCGAGGTTCTGGTGGTAATTGTATTGAGAGCTGTCAAAAGTATCAAAAGTAGTACCTAGTGATCTGTGTAAGAGTCGTACTTGGACGATTTCTAAATTTTGCCGCTAGGGTCGCTAGTTAGAATCTTAGCACCACCAATATTATTTGACAAAAGTGAATACTCCTTTTCAATTGTCACTGTTACAATCCAGGCTACGCGGGTGTTATAGTGACAGATCAGTAAACAGATGGCATACGTTCTAAACA
This sequence comes from Euclidia mi, assembly GCA_944739405.2. NCBI lineage: Eukaryota > Metazoa > Arthropoda > Insecta > Lepidoptera > Erebidae > Euclidia > Euclidia mi. The sequence goes on from OX123195.2 coordinate 45,445,708, forward strand.
ATTAAATAAGATATAATAAGAGAACTAGTTTGAACAACAAGAGCTGAAGACAAACATTCGAACTAAGTAGCGTGTCACGGAACACGTGAAACGCCTCCACCTTAATATTTAGATCTTGTCCCATGCCACACCGTGCCTTCTGTACTTACCTATTTATGTATAGATATAAAAAATGGATAAAATAGCCACGTACAAAACGTCCCAAAATGGGTTCCATGGACCCCAAGTTAATGAGATATTATGCAATTTTATACGCCCGTTAAATGTCCAAATCAAATGAAAAAAGTTTTCACATAAAAATGAGCAAACCAATTGACATCTAACTTTATAAAAGGGATTCTACTCTTAATATTCATTGCAACAGTTTCAACAGACACTAACTGTGTTCTTGATATTAATATTATTGTAATAAGTAATAACAATTTCCAACTGCATCACAATGAAACTAAATAGAACGATCTCCAAAATACTTCAGCAACAATAAATGAAAGCGACCACGTTTAAAAGTAACCTTTGCAGAACAATGGTTGAGTGTCTTGAAACTCTTTAATTTGTCCGAGTTTTAGAGTTTTGCCGGTTTGGTTTCCGCATCATCGGCCTTTATCCTATTACTGATTATTAAATCTAACTTTTGATTTGTATTCAGGAGGTTTAAATTTCATTTTGGGCTAAACTTCGCTAATGTTTGAACCTCTGATGGTATTATTTCGTTATAATTAACATTTTAGTTGAGCTTTGTGGCGGTCCGGCTTTTAAGTAATGCTTTGTGTTTCACGATGGGATTAAACGGACTTTCTTGATTTGGATTTAATAATAAAGTGAGTGTATAATTATTATTGTTATGTCCAATGTGTTCAGACATGTTGTATGTTTGCATGCAATATTTATCATAACAATAAGTTCCTCCGTGGTCCAGTAGATAGCGTATGCGTCTGCTAATCGGGGGTCCCGGGTTCAATTCTTGGGTCGGGCAAAAGTGTTATCGGGTTTTTCCAAATTCTCAGTAGGAGCAAGGAGTCTGGTGATGTGCCCGATAGCGGCAATAGGCTCGCCCACTATTACGTGGGACCTAAAGATTTATAGCGCAATGTGGGTGTAATATTACAGCTCTGCTTAGCCCTTCAGGGATAAATGCGGGTAGTGAGGTGAGTAGGTGAGTCTATAAAAAATATCATAAAAATAAATAATAACTTTATACGCTTACACGTTATGGTCGTATATTAAGTTAGTTCAGAAGTGGCTTATCTAGCACCAGCTGTGTGGACAAAAATATGTTAAATTCATTCGCTTACTACGGTCAACTTATTCAGTATCGGTGTTTCAGTTGTAGTTGTATGGTAAGTAGGTCAGCAAACTGTACTAGAATAAGTTATACGTAAAATTTTGTCTGGTGAGAGAAGGGGTGTGTGCCAATTCAATATATCGGCTCGCTAGGCTGATTTCTGATTACATAGGACATGATACCCAACTTGAAGAGGCCCTATTTCTTTGAGTTGGTTATCATGCGCTTTTTGGTTTCAAAATGGATAGTTCGGCCCTATAAACTAGTACCCTTTCATAGAATACTGACGTAACAGTGTAGGTTCTAATAGGTATCTATAATTTGTATCATAGCTTGACATAGCATACCGTTCGTAATACTTTATCACAGTTAAGCAATGCTGGATGATTGACGCTGTGTGGCGTTTACATCAGAGCGCTACCGTTATTCGGAGGAAACGTACAACTGTCGGTTTCGGTGTTTATTTCAGGACAAAAATCGTTAAGCCTTCGGTCGTTCTAAAATTCCGTCACCAGAGTTGACACACACTCACACGATAACAAATGATAAGGAAGTCAACGTCAAAACTGAATTTCCATATTATATCATAACATAAGTTTACAGCGCACATCGAAGCACTGTAGCATCAAAGAGCCCAGATATTTACATAGAGGAGCATTTCTAAGGGCGCTTTAAAGACAAACTTTTTTTTAAATCTTTATTTAAAGGAACTTCGTCTATTTAACGATGGAAGACAAACTTTCTGCGACTCAAATTGTCGTCTGGTGGCGTGGCAGGCGCGCTGCGGCAGCTGTCTCTCTCTCTCCTCCAATGTATCGTAACTACGAGAGCGAGAGAGACGGAGAACGACGCCATCGCCGCCAACGGCGCCAACTATGAACTAAACTGGAGACAACCCCCCTTGGAATCGGCACACGAAATCTTTAAGAACTGCGCTTCTATGTAAATCTGTATTCATTGGTAGCATCAATGTGATATTGCTGTTATAGTCAACAGTTTCTGTGATAATAATACCCGATATGAGTTTCTCACCCAAATGTAAATCTGGTACAATTTATACGGCCCGCATATTCTTTGTGTCAATGTTTGATATCCGTTTAGTTTTGCTATGAGTTGCATTCATGCAAACGGATGTGCTCAGTTGAAATTTACTATCGATTCATTTGTAATATTCACAAAATTAACAAGTTTGCCTGTTATAGCACATTTGGAGACTGCGTAGCCTACCGGTGCCGGACTTTAAGACCGCCTTAAAGCCTCCGCCAAGGCCGACTGATTCTTGTCCTGGATCAAGAACTGGGACCGACAGATTCTGATGACAATGCTACACGCGATCAGCCGTCCAAGTGGCGACCTGTGTAGGCGTTGCTTAACTTTGCCGAGCTTTACGCTAAGCCAAGACATGCTATGAGCGCTACAGACTTTTGATGAAAGAATTATGCACATCCGGTTGAGAAAGTTCTACCTACCCTAGACTCGTTCATCTGACCCGATATCATGACTCTATTTCCGAGCTCCATTCCACTTCTGTGCAACAATACCATCTAGTGGTGGCAAATGGCAACATGGCTCGGATCCGTTCCTGGACGGCAAAACTGATTAGCTGATACGATCCTAGTATATCATGTAGTTTATAGAACTAGACAAGGCATCTGACAGACATCGACTCCTCCCGTGTGGAATTTTTTTACCCCTTTAGCGGAGAAATTTACAAAAATCCTCTCTTTATGCTCATACACTCCTCAAGAACATATATGCCAAATTACAGCTCCTTGCACCCAGTAGTTTCGGCTGTGCCTTGTCTGTCAATCAATTTTTACAGAATATTGCTGGCTCTTTCAGTGGTTACAATCTGACTGAAGACTTTGAATCTCAGTAGAACGAAGGACTCCACGCTCTCTTGGAATCAATATTAAATCGTCGTTTTATAAAAAGAATATGGCAAATAAAGAGTTACTGGAATATGCTATATTAGTATTCAGCTTTTATACAAAGCTTTGCCCGTATCAAATTTAATATAGCTATTCCCATTGCAGTGAATGGTACGTTACATATTTTTTCATAAAGTGTCCGAATTCTATTTAGCGTAAGGAATTTCGGTTTGATATTCGTGTTATTTTAACGTGACATTATTATTCAACCTAAATTGGTTAATACCGCATTTTAGAATAACTGATCAAATTAATATTATTCGTGTGGTTAGGTACGGATTAAGTATAAAAAATTTCACTACTCCATAAAAGGCAACTAAGAAAAGTACACGAAGCTACTAGGATTTTTGCGAAGACATGACAAACTCGTCATCAACTCTATACTGTTTTGTCAATATCTCGTCAGTTAAATCCACCTATTGAATCACAGTGCTTCTGTGAGACATTAAGTACAGCAGTGGACTGCGAAAGGCTGTAAAGGAACAAATTTATTATTATTAGTCTATTGGTCATATACACAATGGTCGTTCGAATCATATAGATTGTACCGCTGAAGAGCAATCAAGTGATTTCGAGTAGTCCGTGGCAAGGTGCTGGCCGCACGAACTGATTCACGAGTTCAAACGCGTTCTTCATCGTCTGTTTTCTGGATGGGTGATCGGTCACAAAAATACACAATTCGTAACAACTCTCTGGAGTACGGGTAAACATATAGCCGTTAGTTTCGGCTGGCATGAAAGTAATTTTTATGAAAGCCTTTACTACGGGATTCATTCCTAACAGTTATTTGGTTTTAATCATAGTATATATATTTTGTATCCCGTTGGATTGCTGAGTGTACTACTTGTAGTTTTTCATTGCAAAAGCTATAATACTAAGAGACTAAAATAAATACTCATAATCACTACTTAAAAGAAAGCATTGCAGCTAAGAAGAAACTAAACAAAACTTTAGGAGTCTATGTAACTTCTCCAATATATAAAATAGTTGCATAATTAGCCACCGAGTAAAATACAGCGTCTATATAATAAAGGCTACAATGTAGCCATAATTTTAAGGAGAAACTCCTTCTGTCAGCACCCTCAGATAAATCGTGAATAAAATTATCACCTTTCGCCCCAACTCTGCGCTTAACTTCATTTTAATAAAAAAATGTAAAAACTCCGCTTTCCTTTTGATAAACGCTGACAAGGAATTTCTTCGAAGCTGTCGTTGCAAATCTTTATAATTCAATTGATTCTTGTTATCACTGAGTTTGCGTTTGATTTTTATATTTAACACAATTTGGAATATTTTTCGCAACTGTTTTGAAAACGTCGTCAAAGTATAATTGATTGTTCTTTAAAGATCGTCACTTTTTACGCGTTGGATAATCCTTGATGAAGGACTACCTGAATTACTCAAAGCTAAGTTTGGTTCCTGGTGGAGGAAGTAATATGTGCGACTACCAAAACATGTACGGCCTACGCACTAAAACTATCGCCGTTTTCTCGACCGTCCCCAGTGGCGGGGTTACGTGAATCTACTACAGTGAGGTATGTGCTACCCACAGAATATTAATTGATCCAGGGTGTGGTAAATATTCAGTAACAAATACCAAGTAGTTAGTATGAAATGGTATATGTACATCATCAGCCTTTAACAGTCCACTGCTGGACTAGGCCTCTCCTTTGAACGGAGGAATCGGCCTACTATACCACGCTGGCCAATCGGGTTGGTATAGGGTTCGTATCAAGTTTTCTTTCTCTTACACTGCTGTTGTAACCATAATATGCTCCCTCTGTCGGCTCTTACGACACACATGGGATGATATGGGGTGGTGACAATCCGTATTATTAATCCGTCACCACACGGACAATGGTATATATAAATAATTAAAAAAACTCTTTTTCTGACCGAAAAACTTTCATAATACTCATACATATTTGATGCTTTGATTAGGCATAAAGATCTGATGTGGGCTGAGTTTGGGGTGGCACCCCAAACTCGAAAGGGTGACATCCGGGGCGGACCGCCCCCGCCACCCCTCTCCCTTCCTACGCCACTGTTTAAAATAATGGTAAACAATAGATGCGCTTGCGCCCGTGTGATTTACAACATTCTCCTTCCCTCTCACACCTCTCGTACGCCTGCCCGGCCGCCCGTCTGCTCTCAGTCAGGCGACTCGTGATTCTCACGGTGTTATCTGTGTGTCCTAAAAACAGGACAGGTTAGAAGTACCCTGAACCGAAGAGCATGCATGAGGAATCTGATGGGAGTGAATGAAACAAGAGAGAAATGTCAGGATCGTTACAAATGGCGTTCCGTAGTCTCTGCCTACCCCTCCGGGAAACAGGCGTGAGTCTATGTATGTATGTTATCTGTGTGTTTTCGTGTATCCTCTCGGCACATACAATTTAATCCACCGGCAGGTCACTTAAACGATATCATTATTTATATTGATTGAAATGTTAATAAAAATATTTTTAACTGTTAGCAGCTGTTTTATTTTTTAAGTATTCTTTGCACATGGAATTAAAACTAGTTAAAGATGTGAAACAACAAAAACTATAATGCCATAACAGCATTACTTTGCAGAATTATAGTTTAATTATGGTAGGAGAAAAATATTTATAGCAAAATAACCCCATGAATTCTTCACAAAAATGAGTTTTAACCTTTTTTTTAGTGCTTTACAAGTATATTAAAAGTGGTCTCATCTCTGTTGGTAGGTGAGCCCAGGCTTCATACATTTTTGCCCATGGTCCTTTATAGAAGTTTATTTCGCAGGTCTTACTCGCGGTTACTAACTTTGAGGATGTTTTTATTTTTGTAATATATTTCACTTTTATTATAGTGCAAACGTGTTATAGGTAATTGTTCTGTAATTAGCAAAATAATTTTTATATGTGGTAATGTTGGGATCGTGGCAATGCTCTATATCATAGCATAATTTTACAAGAAAGTTATGACCACAGTAATAAAAAATATAACTTTCAGTAAAAACAAATATTTGTACCTATAATATATATCTTGCAAATAAAAAGCTTACCAAATGCCATCATTTATTAGCTGATTTGGAATTCTGAGATCATCATCCTCCTAGCGTTATCCTGGTTGCAACTAAGACTTACTTACGCCTTGGAGCCCGGGGTCCGCTTACTAGTCCAACCAGATATGACAGAATAATACAGAGCGACTGCCGTCTGACCTCCGTAACCCAAAGGGATAGCGATCTTCCATGGCTTAGACCAGTATCAGTTTATTTGAGGATACTGACTCCCTGTAACGACTTTCATGAAAGCCGGGACCGATGGTTTAACGTGATCTCCGAGGCACGGGACAATCGATAATTAACTATTTATTTAATACGCACATAACTTTGAAAAGTCATTGGTGCGTGTCGTGGGAACCCGATACCCTCTGCATGGCAGTCCGTTGGTATCTCTACTGGGCTATTGCTGCCTAACTACGGAATTCAATATTCAAATCATAGATAGATCTGTAGATTTTAGATTCGTTTTTGACAGTCTTTGACATAAGCTTCATACAAAATATGTCAAACACGAATCTAAAATCTACAGATCTATCTATAGTTCGAATATTGAAAATGGCCGTAAGAATAAGATTTGGAATTCTGAGATAACAATCATAAAAAGTAATACACACAAATTGAAAGCCTCTTTCTTTTTAAAGTCAGTTAAAAACGATTGGTCGCAAAATGTCTTATTCACAAAATGGCTACCTAGTCTCAAATGGACTAATTCCGCTAAATGCCTAATTCTCAAAAATATTCATTCGCAAAATGCCTAATTCTCATAAAGACTAATTCTCAAAAGGACTAATTCGCAAAAAGACTAATTCGCAAAGTGACTAATTTGAATATGCTAAAAATAAACAAACTAAGTGTAGTTATTATTTTCAATCAGTGGATCGAAAATAATAATAAATCACAGAGCATATTTCCTCTAATTTATCACTTATTTTCACACATATTGGGTAATTTTTTTTGCCCAATATTTGTATTTACTTAACACCTTCACTGTCCGACGCCAGACACAATAGAAATTCAATTGTTATGAGCCACATGTGGTTCATGGGACTGGCAATGGGTTAACGTTGTGTCTTATTGAAAGGTTACCTTAGAAATTCAACAAAATCCGTTTAATTTGCGTATTTTCCAGAGAATACAATTATAAACAAAAGGTCATTGTCTTGGTTTTTATTAAAATCGGTAAAAGTTTGTTTAAAATACTCACTATCCAGATGCTACAATTATAAAAAAAAGGTATACATTTGTACAGTGCTAGTGCGCACAGAGTTGATTAGAACACGTTAAGCGTTACATCAGCTTAACTCATCGACTCATCGCAACTCATCGCCAACTTTGTGGTTGGTAGTTCGTGAGCGTTCACACTTGGATGTGCAGTGCGTTCTTTTATATTTTATAAAAAAAATATCTTATAATATAGCAGCGATAGCCCAGTGGAGATACCAACAGACTGCCATGCAGAGGGTATAGGGGTCGCCATCTTTTCGGGTTGAGGAGGTCAGGCAGGCAGACGCCCTGTAGAAAAGCTAATGTTCAGTCAAATCCGGTTAGACTAGTAAGCGGGCCCCGGGTTGAAACTGGGATAACGCTAAGAGTATGATGATGTTCTTATAATATTCTACCACATACACACAATACCAGTACCAGGAATCGAAATCGGCACCTCCAGATCAGCAGACGCGTACGCTATTCACTGGACCACGGAGGCAGTTTATAATATTTCTAACGACAAAAAAGAAAAAAAAGAGCAAAAAAAGAAAAAAAAAACATATAAAAGTAGTCTTTGCCCGTACACACAGAAAGTAGTTGCAGGGAAACTAATTAACAAGTTGGGCCCGACATCGGTCGGAGATTTTGTTAGCTAAGCAGCTATTTTTGTACGAGTTTCACCGCGCCGCCGCCGCGCCGCCGTCGCTCCCCGTGTTTACGCACTTTATTAGTTAACCAGTTCGCGCTTATTTATTTATTATTCTTTCGTAGCGATAGTTCTGAGGAAGTTCCGTCTATATGATGATTTACTACCGGAAGACTGTTCCGAATTGGATATATTTGGCAATGGATTTTAATTTTTAAGAACAACGTTATGAAATGAAGTCTTTATTCGCACAGATCTGCTTAATAACCCTGCCATATTTTGACATCAATATAGAGCGAAAGTTTTATGGAGTATGGTTCGGCGATACACCGAAACCGTAGGTTCTAGGCGACTTGGGAAGGATTAATGGAATGGACTGTATTCAAAGGATAGCGGGTTTTAGTCGCCTAGGATTGGAATGGGAGAGATGATTGTGAGTGGGTATAGGATATTGCAAGGACGGAGGGCACTTACCTTATACGGCGATCTTCTTCGTCTCAGAAGGGCAGTCTCCTGGTGGTTTCGGGATGAAGCTGTTGGATTCACTTCACTACACAGTTACTTCCACTTGCGAGCGGTTTATAAGAGGTAATAACAATAGCGGGAGCGGCGCGGTGATACGGTATAGCGGACGCGTATTTAGCGAATCGAATGTTCTCGAAAGTTCTGGACTGTCTCTCGCGTCGACGTTTCGCGGCGACCAATCCGCGAAAGGCAGTGCCCCTCCTTCGGGAATGGGAGACAGGGACGGAAAATATGGTATCGCTCGCACTAGAACAGCATGGAACGATTGACGTTGATGCGATTAGTTATAGATAGGAAGGTAGATGGCGCTACCATATCCCCCCGGCCATAAAGGGTAGCCTTAAAAAAAAAAAATTGAACTTAGCTATGTTGGGTGTACTACCGCATAACCCATCAATAGGCTAAGACAGCGATATGACAATAAAATTAATCTAAATTAACTTTAGCGAAAACTACAAACGCAATAATAGTGATAACTACTAACTAAATACTTAAACTAAGAGGTAGGTCCAACTTCAGGCTAGATCTCACTGAGTTGGAAGCGGACAGAGACGTGCAACAGGACGCACGTAACTCCCTTTAGCGGTTTTCACGGTAACAACGCGGGTTGATCAGTGCCTCGACTGGTGCAAGGACAGTTAAAAGCTCTTCGTAAGAGAGGATCTGTTGACCTATAACCTTGAAGAGATGCGTTTTAATTACTTTGACCATGCTTTCCCAACATCCACTGAAATGTGATGCATGTGATGCTGGTGGAATAAACTTCCAGTCAATATGATCTATGGAAAGTTCTTCCTGAAGACGAGTACGATAACCCGCGACGTGATTGAAACAAGTAGCGGGGACAAGTTCAATCAATATGCTAACGCAGTTGGCGACAAAAGTCTGCCAGCGGTGAGGAAATGAATAAATCCAAGCGAGAACTACTTTGGAGTCGGAAAATGCGTATATTTTATTAATGGGGTAGTGGGGCAAAACTGTGTCTTGAACCTTGCGGACCAACTGAGACAGCAGAAGGGCCGCGCACAACTCCAGTCTCGCAACCGAAATGGTTTTAACAGGCGAGACCTTAGACTTGGCACAAACTAACTGCACCGAGTAGTTAGAACCAATGCGGACTTACAGATATACGACTCCGCCGTAAGCACGCTCGCTGGCGTCAGCGAAACCTATTAAGTTTATGGTACATCCATCTACCAACCCAAGATGACGCGGAATAGTAATTTGATTGAGCGCGGTAAGCTCAATACAAAACTGGCCCCAAGCGGCGACAATATGGTCAGGGGGTGTTTCATCCCACTCACACTTTGATAGCCAAAGCTCTTTGATCAAGAGCTTGGCGTTCAAAATTGTGGGAGCCACAAAACCCATTATGTCCCATAGTCGAGCCACTGTGGACAGCATAGTGCGTTTGGTGCACTTATCATCTGGTGGTGAGACGTCAAACCGAAAACTATCACAGGATTTGTCCCAGCGTAAACCGAGAACTTTATGCGGTACAGACTTCTCAAACTCAATGTCTGGGGAAGCCTTATGAGAATCTGGTATGCGTGCGAAAACCTCCTTAGAGTTGCTTGTCCATTTGACAAGATCAATTTGGCCTCGCTTGAAAAGCTGAATAAGCTCTTCACAAAGCGAAATTGCTAGCGGAGCGGATATGACACTACAGGCAATGTCATCCATATACAAAACGGAAGTGTAGTATAGTGTAGCGTAGCGTAGGATAGTGTAGCTTAGCATGGCATAGCATAGCGTAGCATAGCGTAGCATAGCGTAGCATAGCGTAGCATAGCGTAGCATAGCGTAGCATAGCGTAGCATAGCGTAGCATAGCGTAGCATAGCGTAGCATAGCGTAGCATAGCGTAGCATAGCGTAGCATAGCGTAGCATAGCGTAGCATAGCGTAGCATAGCGTAGCATAGCGTAGCATAGCGTAGCATAGCGTAGCATAGCGTAGCATAGCGTAGCATAGCGTAGCATAGCGTAGCATAGCGTAGCATAGCGTAGCATAGCGTAGCATAGCGTAGCATAGCGTAGCATAGCGTAGCATAGCGTAGCATAGCGTAGCATAGCGTAGCATAGCGTAGCATAGCGTAGCATAGCGTAGCATAGCGTAGCATAGCGTAGCATAGCGTAGCATAGCGTAGCATAGCGTAGCATAGCGTAGCATAGCGTAGCATAGCGTAGCATAGCGTAGCATAGCGTAGCATAGCGTAGCATAGCGTAGCATAGCGTAGCATAGCGTAGCATAGCGTAGCATAGCGTAGCATAGCGTAGCATAGCGTAGCATAGCGTAGCATAGCGTAGCATAGCGTAGCATAGCGTAGCATAGCGTAGCATAGCGTAGCATAGCGTAGCATAGCGTAGCATAGCGTAGCATAGCGTAGCATAGCGTAGCATAGCGTAGCATAGCGTAGCATAGCATGGCGTAGCATAGCATAGCTAATTAGTGCTTTATCTTACACACAGTTTTAGCACCCACCTTGATCTCTTGAAGAGCAGAACAACAACAAGACGTAATACAATGAGAAGTATGTAACGTAGGTACGGTACCCATAATCACATACCCAAGTACCGTCTCAATAGCGGGCGGTAAATCATATCGCTCACTACGTACTATTTTAGTTAGTAGCAAGTGCGGAAATATTGAAGCTCCGATCAAAAGATCAATGCCTGCCGGATTCGCAAACTCCGCGTCTGCTAGCGGCAATAACTCGAGGTGAGTGAGTGCTGCTACGTCTACATTAGCGTTCGGCAATGCGTCCGTGATACGCTCCACGATAAGCGAAGAAATGTTAAAATTAATATTCCTATCAAAACGCGAATGTATTTTAATATCTACGGAACCCTTGCAATGTTTTTCTGATCCGCCTATCCCTTTGACGATTGAGTTAGTATTTTTAAAGTTATTCCATAATCTGAGGCATTTGAATAACTCAAACGTTATTAAATTGGTCTGAGATGCGCTATCTAGCAGACAACGTACCATGTGCGGCGACCCATTAACATCATATACGATATCTTGCGCTGTCGCTAACAGAACAGTCTTAGACGTCATACACTGCGTTTTGGCCCTGCGCGGATCATTATAGATGCGCGAGTGCCGTCCTCGCGTGCGCGTCGCCCACGCAATGGACGTCGTACACAACGATACCTCGCCCTGAGGCGTGCAGGGGGAAGGCACCATGGCCTGCATCTGCGATGTAAGTGTGTCAAGGTCAGCGGCTTGGCTTGACAACGGGTTATCTTTATCGAAATGTAGCAATGAATGATGTTTTCTATTGCAGAAGCGGCACTTTGTCTTACTAGAACAATTACTTGTTTTATGTTTTATGCTTAAGCAATTAATGCAAGCTTTGTTATCTTTTACGCATTTAAAACGAGCGGTTGCATTCTGATTATCGAAGGCGGGACACTTATATAAATGGTCGTGCACTATATTGCTGCACAGACACTCTGTGAATTATTACTATTAGATTCCGAACATGTAACGTAAGATTGTGGATTAGGGGCCGAGTTATTATTACTATTTCGCGATTTATTCAACCTTTGTTTGTTGCTGTTAGTGTTAGACGGGCCAGGTGAACCAGACTGCGTATTATGAAATATTCGACACTGATCTTTGATGAACGAAATAAAACTATCTAGTGTAGGTATTTTATTATTGCGTTCCGTCATCTCGAATGCGCGAATTGTGTCAGTGTCAAACTTTTTTAAAGTGAGTTGAAGCAACAAAAAGTCGGAAAGATCTTCTAATTTTAAATTCCTAAGAGAATTAACCGCGGTTACGAAGTTATCCATAAACAGCTGGAAATTCGAGACAGACGCGTTGCCGGACAGTTTGTGATTTAAAGCTTGGTCAAAGTAGGTAGACGCTAGGACGCGCGTGTCCTGATATCTATCAAGTAGTGACTGAAATATGACCTGATAATTCTCAGCACTGGGTGTGACACCTGCAAATACGGACTGGGCCTTCGGTGACAGTTTACCTATTAAATAGTACAACCTGTCAGCATCTGTCAGAGAACCATTATCGTGCACTGTAGACTTAAAACTCGCATAGAATAACGGCCAATTTCGTATATCTCCGTCAAACGACATAATCTCGATTGGCGGTAATCTCGGTTTGCGGGCAACGGGCTCTGCTGAACATTTACCCTCCAATTGCGATTGTATACGCTTACAATAAAGATCTTCGAATGAGGTGTACGCCTGATAGTTCGGTTTTTCATCAGGATTGATAGAAAGTAATCTTGCGTTATAATCGTCTAACAACTTATGAAAATCTGTTCGAATACTATCTACTGTCATACAATAACTGAGAAATGCTTCGCTATTACTGTCAGACATAGAAGCGGTTTTTGAACGCTCGTATATGTTTTGAATGCGCTCAAATAAAATATTGCGTTTTGCTTCTAAGATTGTCATCTCTTTGTCTTCCGACACGCGTGACTTCTTTTGTTGTGACATGCTTACATAAGTATAAGCTAATGAGAACGAAACAAAATAAGAATATCTAATGTACCTATTATTTTATCTAAGTAGGCTAAGTAGGCAACACTTTAGAGCTGTGGAATTAAAAGTTGCTTGAAATATGAGATTTATAAGACAACTATGATAGTTCCAGAATTAATAATTTAGTAAGTAGGTAAATTTTTATGTAGCTACCCTACATAAAAATTTACCTACTGATGCGGGCGGAAACAACCATGTGACGGTTATGTGAATATATTAGGAGTATAGCTAGGTGCTATAACTGCCTAGGTATAGCGATATAACGTATAAAAACGTAAATGAATCCGACTCGTATGGATCAAAAAAATGGTTCGGCGATACACCGAAACCGTAGGTTCTAGGCGACTTGGGAAGGATTAATGGAATGGACTGTATTCAAAGGATAGCGGGTTTTAGTCGCCTAGGATTGGAATGGGAGAGATGATTGTGAGTGGGTATAGGATATTCCAAGGACGGAGGGCACTTACCTTATACGGCGATCTTCTTCGTCTCAGAAGGGCAGTCTCCTGGTGGTTTCGGGATGAAGCTGCTGGATTCACTTCACTACACATTCACTTCCACTTGCGAGCGGTTTATAAGAGGTAATAACTATAGCGGGAGCGGCGCGGTGATACGGTATAGCGGACGCGTATTTAGCGAATCGAATGTTCTCGAAAGTTCTGGACTGTCTCTCGCGTCGACGTTTCGCGGCGACCAATCCGCGAAAGGCAGTGCCCCTCCTTCGGGAATGGGAGACAGGGACGGAAAATATGGTATCGCTCGCACTAGAACAGCATGGAACGATTGACGTTGATGCGATTAGTTATAGATAGGAAGGTAGATGGCGCTACCAGAGTAATTTATCGACTATACTAGTAGTCTGTCCGTGTGGTGACGGATTAAAATACGGAATTTCACCACCCCATATCATCCCTTGGGTGTTGTAAGAGCCAGCAGAGGGGGCATATTATACAGAGAACAGCACTGTAAGAGACGGAAAACTTGATACAAACCCTATACCAACCCGTTTGGCGAGCGTGGTATAGTAGGCCAATTCCTCCTTGCAAAGGAGAGGCCTAGTCCAGCAGTGAACTGTTTAAGGCTGTTGATGAAATAGTCAGGGATGGCTTGCATCTGTAACTACCTCCGCTATATTATTTAATAGTTTGTTTCAATTTTTATATTTATATTTCAAGATCTGTACACATAATTAAAATCTAGTTTAGTACTTAATTCTAATTTTATAAATATATATTTGTTTTAGATTCTGTCTTGTACCTATACGTAAATAAATAAATAAATTAATCGTCTCTCAATCAACTCTCAATCAGCCTATCGCAGTCCACTGCTGGACATAGGCCTCTCCCAACACGCGCCACAGTACACGGTCCTCAGCCTTCCGCATCCAGTCTGTCCCAGCCACCTTTTTCAGGTCGTCGGTCCACCTAGCCGGGGGCCGCCCTACCTTACGCTTGCCGAGACGTGGTCGCCACTCTAGGATACGCTTGCTCCATCGGCCATCAGTCCTTCTACAGATATGGCCAGCCCACTGCCACTTGAGTCTACTGATTTTGTGAGCTATGTCGGTAACTTTAGTTCTTTGTCGGATAACTTCGTTTCGGATTTTATCCTTCAAAGAGACGCCAAGCATAGCCCGTTCCATAGCTCGCTGCGTGACTTTTAGTTTGTGGACTAGTCCCACTGTGAGTGTCCACGTCTCGGCACCGTACGTCATAAAAGGTAGGACGCATTGGTTGAAGACTTTGGTCTTCAGGCATTGCGGTAGGGGCGAAGAGAAAACTCGACGTAGCTTGCCAAACGCTGCCCAACCTAACTGGATCCTGCGGTCGATTTCTTTCTCGAAGTTGTTTCTACCAAGCTGGACTACTTGCCTTCGGTAGACATACTCTTGAACAACTTCGAGCATCGATCCGTCGACATAAACCGGTCCCGGCACAATGTGTTCGTTGAACATAATCTTGGTTTTATCCAAGTTCATGCCGAGACCGACCCGTCGAGAGGCTCCATTTAGGCTGTGCAGCATCTCGCTCAGCTCTTCCAGGCTCTCTGCCACGATGACGATATCGTCGGCAAACCGAAGGTGGGATATGTACTCGCCATTAATGTTTATGCCCCGTCCAGTCCAGTCCAGCGTCTTAAAGACGTCTTCGAGTGCGTTGGTGAAGAGCTTAGGGGATATTACATCCCCCTGCCTCACCCCTCTACGCAACTCAATGGGGCTGGTTTTACTGTCCTGGAGCTGAACGGTCATAGTGGCTGTGTCGTACAAACATCTCAACACCTCGATGTAGCGCCAATCGATGCGACACCGCTGCAGAGCATCCAGAACCGCCCAGGTTTCGATGGAGTCGAAGGCTTTCTCGTAGTCCACGAAAGCCATACACAGTGGCTGATTGTATTCGTTGGTCTTCTGTACAATCTGCCGAATAGTATGGATGTGGTCTACGGTGCTGTAGCCTTTTCGAAACCCGGCTTGTTCCGGTGGCTGGAAATCGTCGAGTTTTCTGGCGAGGCGATTTGTTAGGACTCTCGAGAACAACTTGTAGACGTGACTCAGGAGTGAGATGGGTCTGTAGTTTTTCAGCAGTGTTTTGTCACCTTGAAAAAGCAGAACCACCGCACTCCCACTCCACGCCTGAGGTGTTAGGCCTTGGTGGATAACGGAATTAAACAGGCTCGCTAACTCTTTCAGAACTGCTGTCCCACCTGCTTTTAAGAGCTCTGTGGTGATTCCGTCATCCCCTGGAGACTTGTTGTTCTTGAGCTGCTCGAGAGCCACTCTTACCTCGCCCTGGTTGACATCAGGGATGTCCTCCGTGTAATGGCGCGTGAGTTGGGCTCTGTGGTCATCATCGCTGGGTCTCGTGGGTTTAGGCATCCGTGATGCGTACAAGTCCTTGTAGAAACTCTCAATTTCAGCGAGAATCTCGGACTTGGAGGTTACGGTTTTGCCATCCGCAGTATTGAGTTTCGACAGATGAATTCTACCAAGCTGGCGAGCGAAGACTTTGGTGCCTCGATTCTGTTCAATCGCAGCCGTAATGGCGCGGGTATTGGAACATCGGAGGTCACGTCGCACCAGCTTCCGGATTTTCCGGTTTAGGTTTCTTCCATCTGTCGAAGACGTCTGCGCATATGACATTCCCCTTCTTTGCCTCATAAGTTTGAGAGTCTCGAGCGAGAGTTTACTTTGCTTGTTTACGCTTTTTCCGGGAAACACCCTTCGAGACACATCCTGTAGCGTTTTGACCACAGCGTCGGCTTTCTCGTCAACAGTGCCATGGGTTTCCAGCAGTCCGAAACGGTTTTGAAGTTCTAGTTGAAACTTTTCGGATCCAACTGCTAGCTGAGGTGCAATAGGTCTAAGAAGTAGACTTCATCATGCGAAGCCTCTCAGCTCTGAAGTCTATATTTAGAGTGCCTCGGACAAGTCGGTGATCGCTACCGGTATTAAACCTGTTGATCACTGAGACGTCTCTAAATATATACCTCCGATCAGACATGATGAAGTCTATCTCGTTCCTTGTCACAGTATCGGGGCTTCGCCATGTCCACTTTCTATGAGGCTTCTTCTTAAAGAAGGAGTTCATTAAGAAGAGCCCCTGTGACTCCAGAAAGTTGACCAGCATTTGCCCCCTGTGATTTCGGCACCCCACGCCATAGGATCCGATTTTCGTTTCGCCGCGTTCTTGTACTCCCACTTTGGCATTAAAATCCCCCATTACAACGCTGTAGTGTGTCTTGGTGGTATGATGCCTTAGTAATGTCCTCATACATGGCTTCGACTATGTCATCGCAGTATGTCGAGGTCGGCGCATATACCTGCACCACCTTCAGGGAGTACCTGTCGGTGATCCTTAATATCAGGTACGCTACCCGTGTCGACACACTGCTGATTTCTACAACGTTGTTAGCGAGAGATTTGTTAAGGAGGAAACCGACACCGCCCTGAGAGGGCTGATCGCCTTCTCGAAAGTAGAACAGGTTGCCTGACTCAAGGGTTATCGTGTCCTCCCCCTGTCTTCGGACTTCAGACAACCCCAATATATGCCAGTTTATATGACCTAGTTCTACTTCACACTACTACAGCCGTAGAGAGCGTCCATTGTACGTAGCCAGGGTCAGTTTCTTGTGGTAGCCGTTTGCCGTAGCCCGGAGATTCTTAGCACCCCCTGCCCCGCTGTTACCGCGACCGCTACCGTAGTTGCGGACAGCGGGACTACCGGGAACTGGGGGCCTATTCGTTGGTGCGCGGTGCGTGTGGTATTTGGCCTACTATACCGCGCTGGCCAGACGAGTTGGTATAGGGTTTGGTTTCAAGTTTTCCATCTCTTCGCAAAGATAATATTCGCTTTTTTGCAATTTCCTTAGTCGCCTTTTACGACACCCGCGGAATGAAATGGGGTAGTGACACTTGTATTCTTTATCCGTCACTACACGGACGGAATTAATCGTCAGCGATGGTTTTTGCTTATGACCAACTAGAGGACGCCAGCAGCTACGCCTGCATTTTTTTTTTAATTTACGCGTTTTGGCCGATCCCTTGGGAATTTCGGGAAAACCCTTCTTAGTGCACCCCTACGGTCCCCAAGGAACATACATGCCAAATTT